>CAWUFW010000474.1:2400000-3100000 GCA_963921515.1 Calotriton arnoldi | reverse complement strand
TGAAAGCATTTCCTAATGAGGAGACTGCAGTAAATGAGGAAATATGGAAACTTCATAACAAAGAAGTCTTCCAAGATGGCCACAAGTGAAAAAAGAGCCCAAATGTAGCACAAATATTACCCAGATGTAGCCCACATATAGCCCAATGACAAAAGTGTGAAAAACACTTTTTATGTTTAGTTTTTTTGCAGTTTTATGTAGTGCAGACTGGTCAGGTATTGGAGCGTTGCATCTTAAAACATGACCCCCCTACACTACAAAAACACCACTGCACTACCCTAAACCCAAAAACACTACCCCCAGCACGACCCCCTACACTACACAAGCACCACTGCACTATCCTAAACCATAAAACACTACCCCCAGCATGACCCCCTACACTACACAAACACCACTGCACTACCCTAAACCCTAAAACACTACCCCAACACCACTGCACTAACCTAAATCCTAAAACACTACCCCCAGCACGACCCCCTACACTACCCAAACACCACTGCACTACCCTAAAACATGACCCCCTACACTACACAAACACCACTGCACTACCCTAAACCCTAAAACACTACCCCCAGCATGACCCCCTACACTACACAAGCACCACTGCACTACCCTAAACCCTAAAACACTACCCCCAGCACGACCCCCTACACTACACAAACACCACTGCACTAACCTAAATCCTAAAACACTACCCCCAGCACGACCCCCTACACTACCCAAACACCACTGCACTACCCTAAAACATTACCCCTACACTACACAAACACCACTGCACTACCCTAAACCCTAAAACACTACCCCCAGCACGACCCCCTACACTACACAAGCACCACTGCACTACCCTAAACCCTAAAACACTACCCCCAGCACGACCCCCTACACTGCCCGAACACCACTGCACTGCCCTAAACCCTGAAACACCAGCCCCTGCACGACCCCCTACACTGCCTGAACACCACTGCACTGCACTAAACCCTGAAACACCAACCCTAGCATGACCCCTACACTGCCCGAACACCACTGCACTGCCCTAAACCCTGAAACACCACCCCCTTCACGACCCCCTACACTGCCCGAACACCACTGCACTGCCCTAAACCCTGAAACACCACCCCCAGCACGCCCCCTACACTGCCCGAACACCACTGCACTGCCCTAAACCCTGAAACACTACCCCCAGCAAGACCTCCTACACTGCCCGAACACCACTGCACTGCCCTAAACCCTGAAACATCACCCCCAGCAAGACCCCCTACACTGCCCGAACACCACTGCCCTAAACCCTGAAACACCACCCCCAGCACGACCCCCTACACTGCCCGAACACCACTGCACTGCCCTAAACCCTGAAACACCACCCCCAGCACAACCCCCTACACTGCCCGAACACCACTGCACTGCCCTAAACCCTGAAACACGACCCCCTGCACGACCCCCTACACTGCCCGAACACTACTGCACTGCCCTAAACCCTGAAACACCATCCCCAGCACGACCCCCTACACTGCACGAACACCACTGCACTGCCCTAAACCCTGAAACACTACCCCCAGCAAGACTCCCTACACTGCCCGAACACCACTGCACTGCCCTAAACCATGAAACATCACCCCCAGCAAGACCCCCTACACTGCCCGAACACCACTGCCCTAAACCCTGAAACACCACCCCCAGCAAGACCCCCTACACTGCCCGAACACCACTGCACTGCCCTAAACCCTGAAACACCAGCCCCAGCATGACCCCTACACTGCCCGAACACCACTGCACTGCCCTAAACCCTGAAACACCACCCCCTGCACGACCCCCTACACTGCCCGAACACCACTGCACTGCCCTAAACCCTGAAACACCACCCCCAGCACGACCCCCTACACTGCCCGAACACCACTGCACTGCCCTAAACCCTGAAACACCACCCCCTGCACGATCGCCTACACTGCCCGAACACTACTGCATTGCCCTAAACCCTGAAACACCACCCCCAGCACAACCTCCTACACTGCACGAACACCACTGCACTGCCCTAAACACTACCCCCAGCAAGACCCCCTACACTGCCCGAACACCACTGCACTGCCATAAACCCTGAAACATCACCCCCAGCAAGACCCCCTACACTGCCCGAAAACCACTGCCCTAAACCCTGAAACACCACCCCCAGCAAGACCCCCTACAATGCCCAAACACGACTGCACTGCCCTAAACCCTGAAACACCACCCCCAGCATGACCCCCTACACTGCCCGAACACCACTGCACTGCCCTAAACCCTGAAACACCACCCCCAGCACGACCCCCTACACTGCCCGAACACCACTGCACTGCCCTAAACCATGAAACACCAGCCCCAGCACGACCCCCTACACTGCCCGAACACCACTGCACTGCCCTAAACCCTGAAACACCACCCCCAGCATGCCCCCTACACTGCCCGAACACCACTGCACTGCCCTAAACCCTGAAACACCAGCCCCAGCACAACCCCGTATACTGCCCAAACACCACTGCACTGCCCTAAACCCTGAAACAGCAGCCCCAGCACGACCCCCTACACTGCCCGAACACCACTGCACTACCCTAAACCCTCAAACACCAGCCCCAGCACGACCCCCTACATTGCCAGAACACCACTGCACTGCCCTAAACCCTGAAACGCCAGCCCCAGCAAGACCCCCTACACTGCCCGAACACCACTGCACTGCCCTAAACCCTGAAACACCACCCCCAGCAAGACCCCCTACACTGCCCGAACACCACTGCACTAAAGCCTGAAACACCACCCCCAGCAAGACCACCTACACTGGCCGAACACCACTGCACTGCCCTAAACCCTGAAACACCACCCTCTGCACGACCCCTACACTGCCCGAACACCACTGCACTGCCCTAAACCCTGAAACACCACCCCTCAGCACGACACCCTACACTGACCGAACACCACTGCACTGCCCTAAACCCTGAAAAACCACCCCCAGCACGACCCCCTACACTGCCCGAACACCACTGCACTGCCCTAAACCCTGAAACACCACCCCCTGCACGACCTCCTACACTGCCGGAACACCACTGCACTGCCCTAAACCCTGAAACACCACGCCCAGCACGACCCCCTACACTGCCCGAACACCACTGCACTGCCCTAAACCCTGAAACATCAACCCCAGCAAGACCCTCTACACTGCCTGAACACCACTGCCCTAAACCCTGAAACACCACCCCCTACACTGCACGAACACCACTGCACTGCCCTAAACCCTGAAACCCCACCTTCAGCAAAACCCCCTACACTGCCTGAACACCATTGCTCTCCCCTAAATCCTGAAACACTAGCCCCAGCACGACCCTCTACACTGCCCGAACACCACTGCACTGCCCTAAACCCTGAAACACCACCCCCAGCACGACCCCCTACACTGCCCGAACACCACTGCACTGCCCTAAACCCTGAAACACCAGACCCAGCAAGACCCCCTACACTGCCCGAACACCACTGCACTGCCCTAGACTCTGGAACACCAGCCCCAGCATGACCCCCTACTCTGCCCGAACACCACTGCACTGCCCTAAACCCTGAAACACCAGCCCCAGCACGACCACCTACACTGCCCGAACACCACTGCACTGCCCTAAACCCTGAAACACCAGCCCCAGCACGACCCCCTACACTGCCCGAACACCACTGCACTGCCCTAAACCCTGAAACACCAGCCCCAGCACGACCCCCTACACTGCCCGAACACCACTGTACTGCCCTAAACCCTGAAACACCAGCCCCAGCACGACCCCCTACACTGCCCGAACACCACTGCACTGCCCTAAACCCTGAAACACCACCCCCTGCATGACCCCCTACACTGCTCGAACACCACTGCACTGCCCTAAACCCTGAATCACCACCCCCTACACTGCCCGAACACCACTGCACTGCCCTAAACCCTGAAACACCACCCGCTGCACCGCCCCCTACACTGCCCGAACACCACTGCACTGCCCTAAACCCTGAAACACCACCCCCAGCACGACCCCCTTTACTGCTCGAACTCCACTGCACTGCCCCAAACCCTGAAACACCACCCCCAGCACGACCCCCTACACTGCCCGAACACCACTGCACTGCCCTAAACCCTGAAACACACCCCACCCCCTACACTGCCCGAACACCACTGCACTGCCCTAAACCCTAAAACACCACCCCCAGCATTACCCCCTATACTGCCCAAACACCACTGCACTGCCCTAAACCCTAGAACACTACCCCCAGCATGACCCCCTACACTGCCCGAACACCACTGCACTACCCTAAACCCTAAAATACTACCCCAGCACAACCCCCTACACTACCCGAACATGACTGCACTGCCCTAAACCCTCAAACACTCCCCCAGCACGACCCCCTACACTGCCCGAACACCACTGCACTGCCCTAAACCCTAAAACACTCCCCCAGCACGACCCCCTACACTGCCCGAACACCACTGCACTGCCCTAAACCCTAAAACACTCCCCCCAGCACGACCCCCTACACTACCCAAACACCACTGCACTGCCCTAAACCCTGAAACACTACCCCCGCATGACCCCTACACTACCCAAACACCAATGCACTACCCTAATCCCTAAAACACTACCCCGCATGACCCCTACACTACCCTAAACCCTAAAACACTACCCCCGCACGACTCCCTACACTGCCCAAAGACCACTGCACTACCCTAAACCCTAAAACACGACCTCCTACACTACACAAACACCACTGCACTACCCTAAACCCTAAAACACTACCCCCTACACTACACAAACACCACTGCACTACCCTAAACCCTGAAACACTACCCCCAGCACGAACCACTACACTACCCAAACACCACTGCACTACCCTAAACCCTAAAACACTACCCCCAGCAGTACCCCTACACTACCCAAACACCACTGCACTACCCTAAACCCTAAAACACTACCCCCAGCAGTACCCCCTACATTACCCAAACACCACTGCACTACCCTAAATCACTACCCCCAGCACGACCCCCTACACTACCCAAACACCACTGCACTACCCTAAAACACTACCCCCAGCACGACCCCCTACACTACCCAAACACCACTGCACTACCCTAAACCCTGAAACACTCCCCCAGCACAACTCCCTACACTGCCCAAACACCACTGCACTACCCTAAACCCTAAATCTACCCCCAGCATGACCCCCTACACTACACAAACACCACTGCACTACCCTAAACCCTAAAACACTATCCCCAGCACGACCCCCTACACTGCACGAACACCACTGCACTGCCCTAAACCCTGAAACACTACCCCCAGCAAGACTCCCTACACTGCCCGAACACCACTGCACTGCCCTAAACCATGAAACATCACCCCCAGCAAGACCCCCTACACTGCCCGAACACCACTGCCCTAAACCCTGAAACACCACCCCCAGCAAGACCCCCTACACTGCCCGAACACCACTGCACTGCCCTAAACCCTGAAACACCAGCCCCAGCATGACCCCTACACTGCCCGAACACCACTGCACTGCCCTAAACCCTGAAACACCACCCCCTGCACGACCCCCTACACTGCCCGAACACCACTGCACTGCCCTAAACCCTGAAACACCACCCCCAGCACAACCCCCTACACTGCCCGAACACCACTGCACTGCCCTAAACCCTGAAACACCACCCCCTGCACGATCCCCTACACTGCCCGAACACTACTGCCCTGCCCTAAACCCTGAAACACCACCCCCAGCACAACCTCCTACACTGCACGAACACCACTGCACTGCCCTAAACCCCTAAACACTACCCCCAGCAAGACCCCCTACACTGCCCGAACACCACTGCACTGCCATAAACCCTGAAACATCACCCCCAGCAAGACCCCCTACACTGCCCGAACACCACTGCCCTAAACCCTGAAACACCACCCCCAGCAAGACCCCCTACAATGCCCAAACACGACTGCACTGCCCTAAACCCTGAAACACCACCCCCAGCATGACCCCCTACACTGCCCGAACACCACTGCACTGCCCTAAACCCTGAAACACCACCCCCAGCACGACCCCTACACTGCCCGAACACCACTGCACTGCCCTAAACCATGAAACACCAGCCCCAGCACGACCCCCTACACTGCCCGAACACCACTGCACTGCCCTAAACCCTGAAACACCACCCCCAGCATGACCCCCTACACTGCCCGAACACCACTGCACTGCCCTAAACCCTGAAACACCAGCCCCAGCACAACCCCGTATACTGCCCAAACACCACTGCACTGCCCTAAACCCTGAAACAGCAGCCCCAGCACGACCCCCTACACTGCCCGAACACCACTGCACTACCCTAAACCCTCAAACACCAGCCCCAGCACGACCCCCTACATTGCCAGAACACCACTGCACTGCCCTAAACCCTGAAACGCCAGCCCCAGCAAGACCCCCTACACTGCCCGAACACCACTGCACTGCCCTAAACCCTGAAACACCACCCCCAGCAAGACCCCCTACACTGCCCGAACACCACTGCACTAAAGCCTGAAACACCACCCCCAGCAAGACCACCTACACTGGCCGAACACCACTGCACTGCCCTAAACCCTGAAACACCACCCTCTGCACGACCCCCTACACTGCCCGAACACCACTGCACTGCCCTAAACCCTGAAACACCACCCCTCAGCACGACACCCTACACTGACCGAACACCACTGCACTGCCCTAAACCCTAAAAAACCACCCCCAGCACGACCCCCTACACTGCCCGAACACCACTGCACTGCCCTAAACCCTGAAACACCACCCCCTGCACGACCTCCTACACTGCCGGAACACCACTGCACTGCCCTAAACCCTGAAACACCACGCCCAGCACGACCCCCTACACTGCCCGAACACCACTGCACTGCCCTAAACCCTGAAACATCAACCCCAGCAAGACCCTCTACACTGCCTGAACACCACTGCCCTAAACCCTGAAACACCACCCCCTACACTGCACGAACACCACTGCACTGCCCTAAACCCTGAAACCCCACCTTCAGCAAAACCCCCTACACTGCCTGAACACCATTGCTCTGCCCTAAATCCTGAAACACTAGCCCCAGCACGACCCTCTACACTGCCCGAACACCACTGCACTGCCCTAAACCCTGAAACACCACCCCCAGCACGACCCCCTACACTGCCCGAACACCACTGCACTGCCCTAAACCCTGAAACACCAGACCCAGCAAGACCCCCTACACTGCCCGAACACCACTGCACTGCCCTAGACTCTGGAACACCAGCCCCAGCACGACCCCCTACTCTGCCCGAACACCACTGCACTGCCCTAAACCCTGAAACACCAGCCCCAGCACAACCACCTACACTGCCCGAACACCACTGCACTGCCCTAAACCCTGAAACACCAGCCCCAGCACGACCCCCTACACTGCCCGAACACCACTGCACTGCCCTAAACCCTGAAACACCAGCCCCAGCACGACCCCCTAAACTGCCTGAACACCACTGTACTGCCCTAAACCCTGAAACACCAGCCCCAGCACGACCCCCTACACTGCCCGAACACCACTGCACTGCCCTAAACCCTGAAACACCACCCCCTGCATGACCCCCTACACTGCTCGAACACCACTGCACTGCCCTAAACCCTGAATCACCACCCCCTGCACCACCCCCTACACTGCCCGAACACCACTGCACTGCCCTAAACCCTGAAACACCACCCGCTGCACCGCCCCCTACACTGCCCGAACACCACTGCACTGCCCTAAACCCTGAAACACCACCCCCAGCACGACCCCCTTTACTGCTCGAACTCCACTGCACTGCCCCAAACCCTGAAACACCACCCCCAGCACGACCCCCTACACTGCCCAAACACCACTGCCCTAAACCCTGAAACACCACCCCCTGCACGACCCCCTACACTGCCCGAACACCACTGCACTGCCCTAAACCCTGAAACACCACCCCTACACTGCCCGAACACCACTGCACTGCCCTAGACCCTGAAACACCACCCCCAGCACGACCCCCTACACTGCCCGAACACCACTGCACTGCCCTAAACCCTAAAACACCACCCCCAGCATTACCCCCTATACTGCCCAAACACCACTGCACTGCCCTAAACCCTAGAACACTACCCCCAGCATGACCCCCTACACTACCCGAACACCACTGCACTACCCTAAACCCTAAAATACTACCCCAGCACAACCCCCTACACTACCCGAACATGACTGCACTGCCCTAAACCCTCAAACACTCCCCCAGCACGACCCCCTACACTACCCGAACACCACTGCACTGCCCTAAACCCTAAAACACTCCCCCAGCACGACCCCCTACACTACCCGAACACCACTGCACTGCCCTAAACCCTAAAACACTCCCCCAGCACGACCCCCTACACTACCCAAACACCACTGCACTGCCCTAAACCCTGAAACACTACCCCCCGCATGACCCCCTACACAACCCAAACACCAAGGCACTACCCTAATCCCTAAAACACTACCCCCGCATGACCCCCTACACTACCCTAAACCATAAAACACTACCCCCCGCACGACTCCCTACACTACCCAAAGACCACTGCACTACCCTAAACCCTAAAACACGACCTCCTACACTACACAAACACCACTGCACTACCCTAAACCCTAAAACACTACCCCCTACACTACACAAACACCACTGCACTACCCTAAACCCTAAAAAACTACCCCCAGCACGAACCACTACACTACCCAAACACCACTGCACTACCCTAAACCCTAAAAACTACCCCCAGCAGTACCCCTACACTACCCAAACACCACTGCACTACCCTAAACCCTAAAACACTACCCCCAGCAGTACCCCCTACATTACCCAAACACCACTGCACTACCCTAAATCACTACCCCCAGCACGACCCCTACACTACCCAAACACCACTGCACTACCCTAAAACACTACCCCCAGCACGACCCCTACACTACCCAAACACCACTGCACTACCCTAAACCCTAAAACACTCCCCCAGCACAACTCCCTACACTACCCAAACACCACTGCACTACCCTAAACCCTAAATCTACCCCCAGCATGACCCCCTACACTACACAAACACCACTGCACTACCCTAAACCCTAAAACACTACTCCCAGCACGACCCTCTTCACTACCTAAACACAACTGCACCATTTGTTACAGGCGTTGCAACGCAGGCCTGTGGTGCTTACTGGAAGTACCTAGTGGGCTAGTTGGTCCCCAGGGACCCTCAGGATTCAAGGTGACCTAATCCCCCAACTTAAAACGCACCACGGGGCGCGTTTGCATAGTGGTGAAGGGCGGGGGCGGGGCCTCAGGTGACATGTGCGCAAACACGCCCTGTGGTGCGTTTTAAGTTGGGGAATTATTTCCCTTTGAATCCTGAGGGACCCTGGGGGCCAACTAGCCCACCAGGTACCTTCAGTAAGCACAACAGAGTTGCGTTGCAGAGAGGTGAAAAAGGTGCGTGGCCTCGGATCGCCTCTCTGCAACTCAGCTCTGTGGTCCTAACTGTAGGTACCTGGGGGCTAGTTGGGCCCCAGGGACCCTCAGAATTCAAGGGGACTTAATCCCGCAACTTAAAACGCGCCACGGGGTGCGTTTGCACAAATGTCACCTCAGGCCCCCTCCCTTCACCACTGTGCAAACGCGCCCTGTAGCGCGTTTTAAGAGGTAGTTTTAATCCCCCTGCCCTATTATGTACTAGGGACTTGCAGAGGAGGTCATGCTAATCACAGGGGTACCCCAACGCATAGTGTTCCCTAGTGTATGTAGGTGTTTTCACTGTATTCTAAGTGTTTTTTAGCATAGCACTGGCTCTGGTTAGTCAGAGTCAGTTACCACCAGTACCCGTCTGAAAAAGTTGTGGGCCCAGGATGATTTTGTAACAAGGCCTCTTTCTGCTCCTCTGTTGGTTCTTTCTGCACATCTTTTGCTTCTTTCTGTGCGTTTTTTCTTCTTTCTTCACATGTCCTACCTCTGTAGGCATAGTTAGAAACTAGCATTTAAAAAAACCTTTGAAATTCACTTAAAAAATCATAGGTTTCAGGCACGTTATAGTTAGAAATTAGCATTTAAAAAACCTTTGAAATTCACTGAAAAAACCATAGGTTTCAGACACGTTATAGTTAGAAATTAGCATTTAAAAAACCTTTGAAATTCACTGAAAAAACCATAGGTTTTAGGGACAGTTATAGTTAGTTGGACATTTCACTCGTACAAAACCATAGAAATTCCCCCGTTATAGTTAGTTCAGCTAACTATAACTCGCGCCCCGCAATGCACTGCTGATGACGTCACATATTACATCACTCATGACATGGTCAGTGACATCACTGATGACATCACTGATGACATCTCAAATGACTTCACTGATGACATCATCCATGTGATAATTTCATGCATCTTCTCACACCCTAATATAACTTTTGATACACCCACTCTAAATTACAGACTGCCATTCTCAAAACCATAGACACTCCAACACCAAAAACTACATACCCACTCACTGATTCTTAGGTCTACACACACATCCACTCACTCACCCGTACAGTCACTCATACTTAGTCACTCAGTACAGGACTATCATATGCACTCATACACCTATATAAACACTCACACACCGCCACTCATCCATAGAGGTACTCACACACCTAGTCAGTCATGCAAAAAACTTAATCACACACCCATTTACTCACCTATACAGTTATACACACACCAGCTCACTTACTCATACAAATACTAGCACATTCTTACGCTCTTATACAATCACTGATACAAGTACACACTCATCCATACAGCCACTCTCACAATCACACACTCTCACTTATAGCCATTTATATACTCCAACACACATATATACTGCCTTGCACATATGTAGTTACTCACACATGTACCACTGAGATATACATGCAATCACTAAAACACCCATACACACACTCACCCACCAATACAGTCCATCACAGATGCACTCTTGAAACCATGCACCCAGTGAATCACCAACTCACACATCTATGCAGAGTCACACACACCCCACCAACACAAACACTCAGGCACCCATACAGATACTCAGACAATCAATCAATAACCCATGTAGACACTCATGTAGCTATTCAGAAAGCCATGCAGCCGCTTACAAACCAACAGACAGACGGATACAGACATTCACACAGTTTAGTCACTAACCCATGCATTCAGTAAGATACATTTAATCACTCACTTGTAGAGTCAGTCCCTCACGTACTAAATCATCCATTCAGACACTTATACACCCACTCATTCTTCAATACGCCTTTCCCTAAATATATTAAACATATTTAAACTTTACAGAAACACACAGTCACTGGATGATGTCATCAGTGATGTCATTTGAGATGTCATCAGTGATGTCATCAGTGATGTCACTGACCATGTCATGAGTGATGTAATATGTGACGTCATCAGCAGTGCATTGCGGGGCGCGAGTTATAGTTAGCTGAACTAACTATAACGGGGGAATTTCTATGGTTTTGTACGAGTGAAATGTCCAACTAACTATAACTGTCCCTAAAACCTATGGTTTTTTCAGTGAATATATATATATACATATTCGCATACACACACAAATGCAATCTACTGTCATAGCTAAATAATACAGTGTGAAACAGATCTCGGAGTGTCCCAGCATTTTTTCTTCAATGAAAAGTGACTTGGATTACAGTGACAGGATCTGCATCCATAGCATGTGCACCGGCGCTGATGGTGCAGAGAGCACCCAGTCAATATTCACCTTGTATGCAAACTGGGCACCTGTCCCAGTAGAGCTAACCCACTACCTTTGTTTTATTACTCAACCAAGGTTCAGTATTGTCCCTAGTCTGTGCATCAGGGTGAGGTGGGCCAATCTGTCCTCTCTCCCATTACTGACCAATCAGGTCAGCAGAATGGTTGGGGTCATTAGCGCTGCCACCCATCAGTTTCTGTTGTCCCATGTGTTCATGAGAAATTAAGGATATCTGCCAGTAAATACAGAGCCATGTAGACTCACATCCCTCCCTATTTTGGGGTCCCTCGCATGCACAGGTATATTCTCTTCTATTTGAATTTATTGACATCATATTATTTACAGAATATATTGATGGAGGTTTAATTACTCTGGTGAGTAAAATCTTTTCTTTCTTTGGGTGTTGCTGGAATCCCCCATCACTATGATGTCTCTTGGTACAACCATAAAAGCAAGCACAAGCAACAGATTGACGTATCCTCATGCTTTTTTTTGTCCATTACACCGCCCAAAAATCATTCTCAGGACTTTTCACCAATATCTCACCATCTACATACAGTGATATGCATTAAATGCTCCTAGGGTTAGATGTACAAAGCATTTTTCTGCTGTCGCAATCGGCCCAATTCGCAGAATCAGGCCGTTGGCAACCGTAAAAATGCTTTTTGAAATGCACAAACACCAAATTGCGATACGGTAACTTGTTACCAAATCGCATTTTGGGTTTGAGACCCAAAACAGAATCACTATTTGGAAGAGGTGTGTTCAGGGCGTCCCTTCCACATCTGAATGGTATGGCAGTCCCATGGACCACTGCCTACTCTTAGAAAATAAAAAAGAAACGTTTCATCTTTTTTAAAAACTATCCCGTTTTTCTTTATGGAAAACGGGCTGCATTTGGAAAAAAAAATGCTTTATTTAAAAGCAATCACAGACATGGTGGTCTGCTGACCGCAGCAGGCCTCCATCCCTGTAATGGCAGCAAATTCTCGTGGGTCACATATTGCAACCTACCGCATTAATATTCATGAGGTAGGTCTATTTGCAATCCACTACGAATCACTCATTTGGAATTAAGGGCCAGATAGCACTTTAGTACGTTAGTAATAGGGATTACCAAATATCGATTCACAAAAAATCGCTATTTAGTAATTGCTATTACTAATGTTAGTACATCTAGCTTCTAATCCCGTGTTTGTAGCGGAAAAAACTTGCTCTCTATGGTATGTTTGCCGTCTGAAGGCGCTTAGACAGAATACGTCTAAAGTGAATCACTTCTTGTGGTGCACATTGTGCAACTTTACGGCACTGATGCACCTTTTGTTGCTTGCGGAAGATGCCCTGTAGAGTGCACTGTTAACTGAAGTCATCTAGGGGCCAGATGGTCGACCATTCAGTTTAGCGAGTCGCAAATTGAGCAGAATTGCAACTCGCAATTTGCGACTCGCTAAACTGAATGTACAACAGTGTCTCAGACACAGTTTGTGAGTCTCAATGGTGTCGCAAATTGCATGCCTCATCAATATTCATGAGGCAAGCGCAATTTGCGACCCCATTGGGAATGGCTAACACAGGGATGGTGGCCTGCTGGGGTCAGCAGACCACCATGTCTGTGACTGCTTTTTTTAATAAAGCAGGTTTTTTTTTTTTAAATGCAGCCCGTTTTCCTTAAAGAAAAACGGGATGCATTTAAAAAAGAAAAATGAAACTTTGCATTTAAAAAAGAAAAATGAAACTTTTCAGTTTCATTTTTTAAGGGCATGCAGTGGTCACTGGGACCACTGCCTGCTCTTAAAAAATATTTTTGCACCCATTCACAAAGGGGAAGGGGTCCCCTGGGAACCCCTTCCCGTTTGCGAGGGGTTTACCACCTACTTAAAGTAGGTAGTAAACTGTGATTGTTTTACGACCACAAATGCGGTCGCAAAACAATCATACATTGGTGTTAGACTCGCTATTAAGAAGAGATGCCCTTGACGCGCCCCTTCCTAATACCGAGTCGCAAATCGTATTTTGCAAGTCGCTAATAGGTTAGCGACTCACAAAATATGGTTTGTGCATGGGGCAGACCAATTTTGCAGTCGCAAACGGGCCGAATTCCCGTTTGCGACCGCAAAAAACGGTCGTACATCTGCCCCTAAGAAACTTGCTGCTTCCTTTTGTGGTTTGCAGCATCAAACCTGGTAAGCAGGGATAGAAAAGGATAGTTCATTCGTGCTTCTTCAGTCCTTGGATTCTGTCCTTAAATTGCTCACCACTTCAATGCTTTGTGAAGTGCCCCCTGCCTCACTTGGACCCCAGACTGAAACATCCAGCAAGCCCATTGAACATATGCCCGTTGGTAATACATTGTTATGTTGAATTGTATAGTGCACTATTCACCCGTGAGGGTATCCATTCATGTTGCAATTACTGTTCTCATGGGTTTGCACTGATCTGAATGAATGTGTTTTTTCCTAACCTGTCAGAGGCCAGGAGTGGACACTTGAACCTCATTCATGCAGTAACACAACTATTTTCTCTTGCAGCTGTGGTGCACTTTTCATGAGAAGTCGATGGTGAAGGTTGGTTGTCAGAAAACACTGGATGCGCTGAAGCTGGACTATCTTGATATGTACCTGATCCACTGGCCGATGGGGTTCAAGGTGCATTTTTATGTCAATGTCACTCTATATTACATAAGTGTAAACATGGCGAAGCTCTCCTAAATACACCACGTTGCTGTTGGATGTGGTCACCACCTATAGAAAAAGTTCAAAAAAGGTTCTTGTGTGAGATGTTTTTATTTTCCTTTGGCAGGCTGGTGACAAGCTGATCCCATTTGATGAAAATGGGCATGCAATCAGGAGCAACACTAACATTCTGGAGACTTGGGAGGTAGGATTGGGGAGGCTGTGCTGCTCCAGGGGTCCCACTATCATTGAAGGGTGAACTGTGCATGTCTATAATGACCCACAGTGGGACTGATTCTTTTGATGTTGTTTGTGACCTCTGTTTCACTTGTCTACTTATGAATAGTTTTAGGTTATGGCCTCTACCTATGTTTGCTGTTACAACAACGCCCACTTTGGTGATGATGTAACTTTAAGACATCTGAGAAAGTGTGGAATCCAAAAAGTTGTGGTTGGGATCATTTCAAATGAACAATGACTTTTGCCACATTTTGTAATCAATAGATAGCACTCACTAGTGAGCTCTTAACTAACTCTTGCGAATCGCTAGCAGTTCTCCACTCAACCATGATTGCCACCTCACAACTGCATTCTTTGAAATAATGGTGATTCTCTTTTATTCTGAAATGTCATGTTAAAAAATGTGCTCCAGGTATTTTCCGCTCTTGTACAATATGCAATTGTATTATTTTTCTTGTGTGGTGTTTGGTTTTGTTGTTTCTCTGTGAGAGGAGGTTTGCAGGATGATAGGTCTGAGGTAGTGTGGCTTCTGGGCTACAGCAGATATTTTGGGATGAGGGAACTGTAGGTGTTAATACTGGGAGCATTTATAAACACTTTGTGCTATGTAAAGTTGTGTATCTTTTGTGCTAAAGAGATTGTGGGATTATTTGAAGCCTGTGGACTCTTGGTCTTTGTTACTGGGGTCTTTTTCCAGACTATGTGGATAAATATATGTGTTGTACTTAGGAGCCTTTTGTACTGTTTGTGTTATTGTATTACAGTTAGATTGTGGATTTCATTTCTTGATGCAGAGGGCTTTAAGTATTTTAGACTGCATGAGGCTGTGGGCAGGTTGTCGTCTGTGCTCTGTGGGATCACTGCATCTCTGCAGTATGTTGAGGTTTGTGGACACTCACTTCTCATCTGACCTCTTGAAGGGCATGGAAGAGTTGATGGATGCCGGTATGGTGAAGGCCATTGGAATTTCCAACTTCAACCACGCTCAGATGGAAGCCATCTTGAACAAACCAGGACTTAAATATAAGCCTGCAACCAATCAGGTAAAGCTTTCTTCAAAGATGCGTGTGGCGGAGATGAGTCGAGATTGCAATTAGTTGATGATTATTAGCAACTTCACCACATAAACAGAGATGCAATCAGGTTACAAAAATAACTCTAACAGCACTATAGCTAGCTATTTTATATCACAATACTACCAGTCCACATCCACTAGATGGAAGGAGCACTTGATGAACGATAATAATACTGGCTCCCTTACTTATCCCTGATAGGGCTCATGATTTTGTGGTTCACTCAGTGACAATGACTCAGATTCAGTGTGCTATTGCCATGGACATCAGAAATCCAGGCACAGAGGGAAAGCCATGCCTGAGATCACAGGTAGTCACTATGAAACCACTAACAGCAGTGCAGATCTTACCACTCTTCTCCAAGAAGCAGGCAACCTGGAGTTGATGAGGGGCCAGACATCCCAGAATGAAGGTGAAAGTTTGCCAATGTCCTGGTATTGCTGACTCTGTCTATCAGAGAGAGACTCAAATTGTAAATGGATACCAAGCCAGACAGACTAGATGGGCGTGGGTGCCTTCTTCACCCATAATTTTCTGTGAATATATGTCAATGTAGCCACACATCAATGTCAACTGTGTGGCAGGCACTTTTTGTCCTGTTCCACTGCCAGCCATATTGCTCCCTGCATGTATCTAACTCTCTTTTTTTAAGTTCTGTATGTTTTTACAGTCAGAAAGAACTGAAGCAGCCGTAGCACAGAAAATTGGCAGTATGTAAACCATTTAAATGAGACTATGTTTAGCATATTAACTGCTCACAAATCGTACTTCTCCGCCATAGGATTATCATTAATGTTCCTAAACTCTAGGGCCCAGATTTATGAACAATTCACACAAAGTAGCTGTGTTGCATGAAAGAGAGAGAACAGAACAGCACCATATCTACTAAAATACAGCACTGTTTTCATCTCTACCTGAGCAGGTTCCCTTTAGGCTGCCATGCGCCAATGTACATACACTATAGCCATAGCGCAAGGGTGTGTATGTTCTGTAAAGAATAGTTTTTGTACTTGAAGGTAACCCTTTAGCATTGTTGCTGTTTTGTATGTGTGCTGTACAATGCAGCACACATGCAAAGTAGGAAAAATGAGGAGAAATGAAATAATTTCTTTTCGTTACACCTGCTGCAAGGAGGCATAAGATTTTGCACAAATTGCTGTCTACAAATCTTTGTAGATATCGGTTTGCCACAAAATCTATAGGTGGCTGCATGTGGGCACTCATGTGACACATGGAACCCCCCCTTGACACAAAGTAATGCAAAGCAGTGCATAACGCAACTTTTGTGCTACTTTGGGAAAGTATCCAACACAAATCCTGATTTGCACTGAATATAGTAAATCCAAGCATAACACTTAGTGTAGGGTTTGTGTTACAAAAGTAACGCAAACCCAGCACAAAACATTAGTAAATCTAGGCCTAAAATGTTCTCATGTGCGCGAATCTCAAACTGTTTTCTCAAAGAAAAGCTTATTTGAAAATATAACTTATAGCAAGACATATCAAAATAACTACCTAAAGATAACTTCTCCAGTTTATTTAAGTCCGTAACAAACAGAAACTATAGTAATGCACTGAGTTTTAGATTTAGATTTAGTTTAATTCCCTTTAAGCTTGACGGAGCAGAATGTTTCGGCTTCTGTTGCTCCCTATCGCCTTAACAATCTCTAGCAGGAGCCCTGATTTATAGGCCACCTGGCCCAGCGGGGGCTTTCCTGAAATCCTTAAACCACACTCTGGCACCCTGGTCTCTTAAATATTCTCACTTCCTAGTTCTTGGTGACCTGAACCTCCATATGGACAAGCCTCTGAAGGCCAGAGTGATATGTCTTACAGACACTCTGTCTGCTCTTAGCCTAACCTCATATGTGCTCAAACCGACTTGGGGCAGGTCATATTTTAGACCAAGTTTACTCCAATGTCATACTTAAAGTAGATGATCCTCTACCGCTAACTTGGTCGGACCACTATTTAGTGAGTTTTAGCAGGCCCAGAACCCCAAAAAGAAGACAGATTTATCCTATAGACACTGGAGTAGCGTCCAGAGCTTTCCATATAATTTCTCCAACTGATTTGGGCGAAGCCCTTGAATCTTCTATCCCTCACTCTCGGGAAATAAACTCAACTATCAAATGGCTTTGAAGGCTCACTACGCAAAAGTCAGCGTAGTGAAAAGAGCCTTTTTTGAGAAAAAATTGAGGAATCGGAGGACAAATCTAAGGAGATTTTTTAAATTATTAAATCTTTTCTAAGCCCCAAGGCTACCACCAGACATCTTCAACCTTCAGCGGAATGGACCAACCAATTGGCAGGGTTCTTTCATGATAAAATAGCACCTATACAAAGCTCTCTGGCAACTATGTCCCAAGGTGATAATCACGCCATGACGTCACCTGGCCCAAGAATGATCTACGGCGTAGCCCCCATGCTTCTTAAACATACCACCCATGTTGCCAGAGGAGTCCCTATCTGCCATCAAATGTCTGAAGTCGGGCTCCCCTGTTGATCCCTGCCCAGCTCAGCTTTTGGCCAAGGTGGCTCCGGCCATTAATTTAGTGGTCAATAAACATCTGGAACAATGCCCTCTGCATGGAAGCATGCCAAAATTCTTCTGCTACTCTAGAAGCCATCAGCGGACCATAAAGTTCTAGCCAACTACCGACCTATATCTCTACTTCCAGCCTTTTCTAAAGTGCTGGAAAACATGTTAATTCCATCATCTCAGCCTACCTTGAAAATAACAATTATGGCCGTAATAGCCGAAATTAAGTTTCATGAATGAATGAATGAAAATAACAATTTGCTGCATTCCAGTCAATCTGGTTTTAGAGCTGGCTGCAACATGGAAACAGCTTTGTTAGAGGTCACTGAGCACTTTAAAGAGAGTCTGGATCATGGAGGAAGGGCTGTCTTGTTTATGCTGGATCTCTCAGTGGCCTTCAATACTGTTCCCCACAACAGACTATTGAAGAGGCTACAGAGTATCGGTATTGGCGGCATGGCCCTAAAGTGGATGACCTTGTTCCTGGATAATAGAAGTCAGGAAGTCTGGATCCCTCCGTATACTTGTGTCATTCAGAATCTGAAGGTGGACGTCCCACAGGGCTCAGCTCTGAGCCCTACACTCTTTAATGTGTACCGGACTCCGCTTGCGGGCTTGACCGAATCATGTGGAGGTAAAGTAATATCTTACGCGGATGACACTCAGCTTCTCTTAGTGTGATAAAGGTGCAGACTTTGAAGGTGAGAACATCAGAGCTTGCCTCTTAACCAACTTAAATGCAATCCTGATAAATCGGAGATTGCTTTTCTTCGAACTCCAACTTCTGAGGTCTGGAGGTCATGGTGGCCCCAGGGTACACCTCCTTTGGCCACTCTTCAAAAATCGGGGAAAAACTTGGGTATTCAAAATGATAACACTTTATCTATGAAACCTCAAATTCAAGCTCTTGCAGGCACCTGTTTCTGGATGCTATGAGCCCTGAGACATTTCCTACCTCTTCTGTCAATTGATACAAGGAAAACAGTGATCCAGGCCCTAATCACTTCCAGACTGGACTATGGAAATGTCCTATACTTGGGTTTATGTCGTAAGCGCCACCAGTCGTGCAATCATAATATCAGCCAACTACGTTTCTTGGTTCTGGAAACAATAACACCTCGCAAGGGTTATGAACATCACCAAATCACTTTTACAGAGAAAGATTTATTGGATCAGACTACTAGACACTTTAAATCCGAAAGTATTAAATGACCGAATGGAATACAGCTGTTTTTTGTAATTCCAATCCCTTTTTTTTTTAAATTCAATAAGTTTTTATTGGTTGTTCGAAGCAAAACAATCTATAATACATAGAGTACAAAAAAATACAGAAGAAAAGGTACTAAAGGCAAAAGAAAATACAGCACAGTTCAAATCTTAGAGAACATACATAGAGACAAAATAGGTGAATAAACCATCAGCACTGCGTCAGCAAAATAACATAAGTGAAAATAACATAGATGGCACATGGGATCTATTTTAAGGCAGAAACAGATAGCATAGAAGGCAATTTCAATTGGTATATATCTAGTGGTTGCAAGACTTTCGGCTTAATCTCAGAACAATTATGTCACCCGCGCGAGATATGGACGGTGATTAGAGGTTAAAGATCCTTGATGTATGCCCCTCTAGGTGACATGATAAAGATGTCGGTCATGAAGGGTCCAATCCCCTTTTTAATTGACTTTTTTACTTAACTTGAGTTTGAAACATTTACAACATGGGCAACCACACACACCTCTTATTATGACCTATGATGACCCATGTCTATGACATTGAATTGGCAGAATCAACAGGAATCCACCTGAACAGAAAAATGAACATTTGAGATACCTTGGAACTGTTGTTAACCGTGACTCATTATACCCCGCTGGAGCACATGCCATTTATTTTGTCATTTTATTCTCATATTTCACGTCAGAACTTTTACTCTTTTATTTTATTTATTTTTTCGTTTCATTTTTCTATTTTTCAATTTTTTACCCTTCAGCACCAACCTTCTATTAGGTTTCAAACAACTAATCACCACTCCAAAATGGCGTCCTTGGTTACTTTGTCTTAAACACGTCATTTCACAATAGTCCGTTATCGTTGTTGAGCCGCGATATCCCCACACTAACACGGGTTATATAAAATTACTCGACATCCGGTCCGGTTGAACCATCCAACGGGATCTACCTTGGGGAACCCACAATCACATTGTATACCGGTAAGAGATGCTTTGTTGCATGTTAAGGCATTGAAATCACGAGCACCACTTTATTTACGGGTTCACAGCACATTTTCTTTGAAATATTAGCATGTTGCGTATCTCGTTAACATACGAGCACCACCACACCGCGTTCTCGGCTAACATTCACCTATAAGCACAACTTTGCGAATACCGCATGTTTTTATTTTAATCTCAACGCATAATGGCACAGAATGATACTGTGCACATTTCTGACAATAAACAGCACGATATGAAGCAAGGCTGTGTTTCCTCAACATGGCAAGAACTGATGCATGGTATTTGTTTATGGGCACTATCTTTTGGTTCGGTTCTTATGACCATTTTCACAAGGACTGCGGAGCATGTACTACTTCAGAGTCATGGTTATGTTTTTCACACGCACTCCAGGTTTTTAAAGGGTCACTTTTTGTCAAGGATTCCTCAGCAGTCATTATGATTGTAGAATTGCCACTAACATGAAATGTAGACCACATCCACATTCATGTTGTAACCCAGCTCCTTTCCTGCTTCATTTATTTAGATGTTGACTTTTTCCCTGATGAAGGGCCCTTATGAGCCTGAAATGCATTGGGACCAATAAACAGAAACCCAACGTCTGCTATTAATTGGAAATGCACGTCTCTTTTGGAACCATATGAAATTCTATTCATCAAAAAGAATTTATGAAGAAGAATAAATTCAATTTACGCAACTCACTTGATTGAATGATTTGAATTGGAGTACTCCTTTTTTGATATACTGCTGTGCACTGAGGGGACGCCACCCCTGGGTGGCGCTTACGACATATTTAATTGACGCTCGTGGATCAATGAGCGATACCCAATCTGCGCGCAACACACTGTCGAATTTGATTAACATTTAGGATCTCATCAACCCTAAAACAGGTGTGCATGTACCGTCATCCTATACTTGGGTTTGCCTGATTATCTCCTGAACCGCTTGCACGTGGTTCAGAATGCGGCGGCTAGACTAATCCTTAATATGGCTCCTCAAACTCATATGTCCCCATATCTCAGGGCCCTACATTGGCTACCGGTGAAAAAAAGGATTAAATTCAAGTCACTGGTTTTGGTTCATAGAGCCCTACATGGTAAAGGTGCCACCTACATCAGGAGGAGGATAGTGCACTACACCCCTTCTAGGACTCTGAGATCATCCTTCAGCCATCTGGCTATCATTTCCAGGGTCCGCAGGTAGATCTTTCGCGCTCTTGGGCGCCCAGGCCTGGAACCAACTCCCACTGGCTGTTCAAGCCACGGTGGAATGATTCTCTTTCAAGAAGCAACTAAAAACCTGGCTATTCTGCAACTAAAGCTGTTAAGTGTGGAGTAGCTGCCCACTATACAAATGCTGTTTCATTCATTCAAGAGAAAGGTGGAAGTATAATTTTGTAGAACAAATCAAAAACTAGTGTACACCTTTCTAAGGCATCTATGCATATGTGATCATGCAAAATGACGTCAAGAACAGAGCAAAGCAGGCAATGAATGAAGTGTCTTATACTGATTGCTGTGGTGAGCAAAAGCAAAACAGGAATGACAGCTGAATAGATTAAATATATGAAGAAGGTTGACTGAAAGCCCCAATACATATATATAGCTGTATATATTTTTATTATGATTTTTTTTTTTAAGTGGATGCTAGCCAACAGCTAAACTTGTCACTAGGCCAGACCTAAAAAAACATGAAATGGGGTAAGGTGGGCCACAGTCCCATTAAAGTCTAACTTTAATGCAGCGGACGTGACATTACATGTCCTTTGACCACAATGTCATCACAGGAAGTGATGTTATATTATCTTTGACCTGCTGTCACCCTCCTTTCAACTGTATGTCTTTTTTATTACCTCTTGCATACCTGTCTTTCTCACCTGTTACTGATTTGTTCTCACCCCTACTGACTCCTCCGCTACTTTGTTTTTCTTATGGATCACCTTACATCTCATGTGATCCCCTCTCTCACCTCACTTTCTCTCCTCTTCTCTTTTTTGACTCTCTTTCACCTGTCTCCCACCTCTCTTAATCCATTGTCTGTCTCTTTTTCACCTGTCTCTGTCTCAATATCACCTCCATAGCTCTCACCGTTCCTTCTTACCACCTCTCCCTCAGTTAGTTTTTCTAACCTCTCTCTGTAAATTGGATTACCACTCTGTATCCTATTTATCTCTGTCATTTTCTCACCACTCTTTCAATAGTCTCCCTTCTTTCAGCTGTCAAATTTTCACCTGTTAATCTCCCCACTTCTCTTCACTGTCTTTCTAACTTGTCTCTTTATCATGCCTATCTTTCACACCTCACTTCCCTTCTCTCCGCGCTTCCTCTCTCATCATTGTCTCTATTACCTCTCTCAGCTGTCTGCCCACCCTCTGCCTCTCTTTCTCTCTGGACAGACCCTTTCAAAATAGTCTCTCACCTCTCACCTGTCTCGACACTAACTCTCATATGCCTCTTTATCATTTGCTTTACCTGTCCCTCTCTGCCCTATATCTTTCTTACAAGTCTCAGAAACCTCCACGTGCCTCTCAGGTGTCTGTCAAAAGCTGTCCTGTTGTTACATTTATTACACCTGTCTCTCCTCTCTTTCTGTCTCTCTTAGCTATCTCGTTCTCATCTGTCTCTATATCAAGTCTCTCATACTGTCATCTCCTTTCACCAGTGTTCCCCTCTCTCTGACTCTCAGCTGTCTCTTTGTCACCTATGTTTCTATCACCTATCATTCGCACCTGTCTCACTCTCTTTCACACCTGTCATCTCTGTCTGATGTTTCTTTAATCCTTCTCTCTGTCTCCCTCAAACACACATATCCCTGCTTTTGTCTATCAACCACTATACATGTCTCTTTGTAAAGTCCTTTTCCTGCTATTTTTGTTTTTTCCCCTAACTTCCCCCAAGTCCCCTCTACCCCCTCTCTCTGTCTCCTACTCACTCCTGTCTTTCTTGCTCCCTTCAATGCACATAGGTGGCAGGAAACACAGACGCATCTCTTTACTGGCATCCATTCCACTTACAACAAAAAATTATTGTTTGGCAAGTTTGTCACTTTCCTCTGAGGCCAGGGTTCATGAGCATAGAGTTCGGGCTCGCAGGAGGCAAGCCAGGGATCACAGGTGCGACCCCCCTGGTAACCCTTAAATTACATCCATGGAGGAGTAGAGGTGCTGAGTGGAGCCAGGGAGCTGGGAGGCACACAGGACTGGCCAAGACTGGGAGAGGCTGAATGTGGTACTCTCTCCCCAAACCTGGTATGCATGAGGCTGGGACAGAGTCTTCTGAGCTTCTGCTCTAGGGGCAGACCAGACTGACTACTGACAACTGCTGGAGAGTGTGGCGGTGGTACATGTGCGGCTTCCCACCCCCCACTGCTGATAGCCTGAAGTTAGAAAGTAGTGGCCAGTGGTCTCAGTGGGAAACATGAGACGCCTTGGTGGGGAGGAAATTCTGCGATTCTTTGAGCTAGAGGGATAGCTCTGAACTGATAAAGGACATAATCACAAGATGAAAACCAAACTAAAAGCGCATGGAAGAGGGAGAGATAGGCGAAATTGACACAGCTAAGCACTAGATGACTAGAAGGGATGAAACAAGAGTTGGGAATCATTTGGCTGAGAGGCACACTGACTTAAACCCAAATATTGTAGGCCATTGAGAAGGATAGCTCGACACTGAGACACAAAATGAATGCTATCATGGCAGATGTCAAGTTGCTCCGGACAGACTTGAAGAAATTCAATAAAAGTTCACAAAAGATGGAATAAACAGTGGATGAAAAGCAAAAAGAAATAATTGCGTTGAAAACAACAGCATGGGCACTAATGGGGAAAGCTCAGGACTTAAAAAATAGATTTGAGGACTCAGAGATAAAGGCCAGAGGAAACAAAAGTTGCCTTATGGGTTTTCTGGAATGAGCAGAGGGCCTGAACCTGTTTCTGTAATGATGGGTTTCAAATCAACTTGTATTGAAAGGATTCTCTAAGTTATTTCTGTTGAAAATGCGCTTAGGGCTTTGGGCCTGCTGCCTGGAGTATTTCCAAGAGCAATTATTGCTAGGATATTCACCTTCAGAGAACAAGATGTAACATTGCAGCATACATGAAAACAAGGTGACCCTCGATTCAAGGGCAAGTGATAAGAAATATACAGAAGTTCAGGAAGACCTTCCAAGATGCAAAACAAAATTTCAGAGTCATGGGCATAAAATACATTCTGCTGTAACCACCAAGCTTTATGTAATCTTCAAAGGAAAGTCATATATTTTCTACACCCAAAGGGATGATTGGGATTGGCTGGACATGGGTGATAAAAGGAAACTAACAGGAGCGTCGAGCAAGGAGGGATGACAGCACAATAGCTGCGACAGACAACCAAGGAGAGATTTGATTGATATCTGTTGAAATATGGCCCTTTCTGAAGGGTTATCCCAAAATTGTTGCCTTCCTCCTCCCATTTTTTTTAGCTTGTTTTTGTTGACATTAGGACTCTCAGCACTTTATCACTGCTAACCAGTGCGAATAGCACTCGTTACAATGCATGCATTTTCTACCCATGCCATTACAATGCAAGTCGTTACAACGACTTGCTGTAGGGGGGGCGCTGGAGTTTGGAATAGTATAATTTGCTATTCCAACTCCAGTGTGTGCAACAGTAGGGAACGTGTTGGATTGAAAATCCAACAAATCCAACACCTTCTGCCCCCTACAGCAAGTCGTTGTAACGACTTGTGTTGTAATGGCATGCAATGTAGCAACGCGTCATTGTAACGACTTGCGTTGTAATGGCATGCAATGTATCGCATGGGTTGTAAACGATGTTTCCCAAACAGTTCTAAAGTGCATGTGCTTTTACCCCTAAACATGGTGACATTGGTGTATACCTGATTATCTTATTTAGGACACCTTTAAGTCCTTTGTAAAGTGGTATACCATATACCCAGGGCCTGCAATTTAAATGCTACTAGTGGGCCTGTAGCACTGATTGTACCACTCACACAATTAGCCTTTCAAACTTGTCTCAGGCTTGTCATCGCAAGGCAAGTGTGAGCAGTTTACTGCCACTTTGACTTGGCATTTAAAACCACTTGCCAAGCCTTAAACTCCTCTTTTATTACACGTAAGTCACTCGTAAGGTAGGCCCTAGGTAGCCCTAAGGGCAAGGTTCTGTGTAAGTAAAGGGTAGGACATGTATCTTTAAGTTTTACACGTCCTGGTACTGACAAACAGCTAAATTCGCTTTCACTGCCTACTCCTCTCATAGGCTAGCTTTGGGAATTCCTTAAAACACTTTTAAGCTGTAATTCCTGATTAGAAAGGAGAAGCTAAATCATGTTATATATCAATTGAATGGTAATGATAAATCCTTTTTAGTGGTAAAATTGGATTTACATTACTATTTTAGAAATGCCACTTTTAGAAAGTGGACATTTCTCTGCTCCTAACTTTGTTCTGTGTGCCTTCAGCCTGACTCCAATGCATGTCTGGGCTAGGTGACAGCTACACTTTGCGCATTTCCTCTAGATAGCCACAAATACAGGAAGGGTGGGTGTGACAGAGAATTCATCTGCATTCTGATAGCCTTTCCAGGCATGAAGGGGAGTGGAAGCTAATGCTTGCATCTGAATAGACAGTGTCCTGTGTCCCACACAAAGTGCTGATCACCCCCACAGATAGAATGGCAGACAGGGCTGGGATGAAAGGGGACATGTGCACTTCGAGATGGTTTGAAGTCACCACCCACTTCAAAGGTGCATTTGGGTATAAGTACTGGGGCTCTGACCCTACCAAGACAGGACACTACTTGACCTGGGAAGAACTCTGCTGGAGTAAAGACTGCTGTGCTGTAAGGATTGCCACTTTCCCTTGAGTTCTGAGGAACTGTTTCTCTGCTTTGCTGAGCTGCCCTGTGTGAGAAGTTGGCCTGGTATATGCTGTCCACTAATTATAGTGGGCACCTTGCACCAGTCCAAACAACCCCTTATTGGAGATAGGTTAAAGACAACCTTATTGAAAGCTATCCTAGTGGTAGCTATGGAGAGCAGCCTTCAGGCTAAGTCTTGAAGGAATGTAAAGCAGCTTGTTTTACCAGTCTATAATCTCTTGAGTGACCAAATGAAAGAGCACCACACCAGGTATATATTTCAAAATATATGTATTTATTGCTAAACACACCCCTCTAGTCTCTTTATGAGGCTAGAGTTCGAAGTACATAAGTTATAAGATATTAATTCACAGTAATAGCACAAATACACGTTTGGGCCCTAGGGGCGTACCAAACCATATACCAATAAAGTGGTATGCGAACCACGACTGAACTAGACACTAGGCCTAGAGCCTCTAGAAGTGCTTGGACCACAAGGAACCACCCAAGGTAGTGACACAGGGGACCCACGGGAGACGCGTGCAGTGTAAATACACAACCGCGATACGCCGTTAACTTCTATGGAGAAAGTCGGGATCGGGAAAATAGAGAAAAGGGACACTTAAAAGAGGACTAGGACAAAACCCTTTGAGATCTAGGACTTTGAAGAGTCTCTACCCACGGGAGCACTGGAGTACTCGTGTTACCTCACCCAGGGAAGCCGGGTGCATAGGTGCCTTTCGGGGTCGGGTTTCGATCGTCGATTCGAATGGCGATCTGCTGCAAAGTGCTGCTGGCGGCCAAGAGAAAGTGTCCGGGTGGATCCAAGAGTGGATCGGAGTTCTGAAGAACCTGAAAGCAGAGGGGACAGAGTCTGGGTCACTAGCCAGTGACCAGGAAGGCGATGGACAGATGCCCACCGATGTCGAGTGCTTCAGGTGCATTGACGGTCGTCTTGACTCTTCAGCCACGAGGTCCAGGAGGCGTTGTCGGCGACCGGGAGCAGGATTCGGGCTGGTACACAATGTCTGTCGAGTGCTGAGGTGTCGGCGACCGGATTGGACCCAACAAGCCTTGGCAACGGCAAGTCTCGGTGAAGATGTAGATCGTCGATGGTGCAGACCAGCAAGGTCTGTGGAACTCACCCAGCGAAGGTAAGTGAGGGCAGGCCTGGAGCAACCAGGATGCCAAGTAAGAAAAGGATTGGCCTTCGTTAAGGGCTACTAGCCAACGGGCTAGCGACCGCGAAGGAGCCTCGTGACGCCGCACGTGGATCTGGCTTACAGGACACTCGTGGAGTGGGGGCCAGTGATCTTCGGTGCAGGGGGTGCTGGAGGCTAGGGCTACTCGGAGCCCAAAGCACGACTTCTTGGGAGACCCAGAAGATGATGCACTTGCAAATGTGCTCGGTGTCCAGGGGTCACGGTCTCAAGTCACCCACGATAGCCACGGGCCTCAGCTTTGCTGGGGACTCAGGGTAGCCTCGGGGAAGTCTGAGAATCCACCTCTGGTGATGCGATGACTTCGGCGTCCGACGGGAGCTTCAGAAATGCGAACCGGACAGATGCTTCTTTGGTGCCTGCCAAGCAGGGAGTCACTCCTTGACCCCAAGGGAGATTCTTCAGTCCTCTAATCTTGTCGTAGAGCATCGAAGGTCCAGGATTCAGTTTCAGAGTTTCGTCCAGGTATAATCAAAAGTCCTAAGGACTGGGTTCCTACCTTTATTCTAAAAATAGGGGTTGGACTACTCTGTGGCCCCACCTATGGGTGGGTCAGGGCAGAGGGTGGCTACACCCCTTTCCTTTGTCCAGTTCGCGCTAAAGCAGGGGCTGCAAGCCCCTGATCCGGTTTGAACTGGGGTATGCACAGGGACACCAAATGTGCCCCCAGTGCAGGACTTCAAAGCACCCGAAAGTGCTCCCGCCCAGCCCCAATACACATTATCCTGTCTGGGGAGGTGGTCACACCTCCCTGGGACAGGAAACCTATTGTCCAGGCCTCCCTGCCGGAGTTTCATCCAGCAGCAGGAGGCCAGACTCATGTCTGTGGCAGCAGCATCCATTTTGTGATGCCAGGGCTCTGGAAAGAAGTTACCGGACTCAGTCAGAGTTAACATGTCTTTCCCTCTAGAAGGGTGGAATGCTACCCCCGCCGCCAGGATTGGCGGGGAAGTAGTATTCCAAGATGTTTGACACCAAACACGACATGTTTAGGTGCAGCCATTCCAAAGTTAGCATTTTACCGCGAGGATATAATGCGCTTAAGAGTATATGGTCAGGCTGCACTACAAACAGCATCAGAGATGGTCTCCGAACGCTGCAGAGGGGCCCTGCTCATGCAGGGGCACCCTCTCACATAGGAACCACGCACTCTGCCTTTAGGATTGATAAGGCCTGCCTTAGGAGTGACTTATAGGTTTATATGTGTGGTATGTATTTCGTGATATAGGTAACCTATATCACAGTAAGGGGTGCATGCACCACCTTACCCAGGCTGCAGTAGCAGACCTGTGGTGTCAGTTTGGATGGCCTTCCAGGGTGGCATAATACATGCTGCAGCCCCTGGCAGGCCTCTGAGGTACCTATGCCCTTGGTACATAGTATACCATATACTAGGGACTTATAAGGGCACTCCAGATCCCAATCAGTGATGTGCCTAAGGCACATGGAAACCATTTTAGAGAGGAAGCAGCTAGGCTGGGGTTCTGATTAGCAGGGCCCCAGCCAGACTAATGTCGAAAAACAGTGAAGCATCAGCAAAAAGTGGGGGCACCCATGTGAAGCAGATCCTACTCTCCTACACAACCCCCCCAAACGTAGGGACATTAAACTAACCTTGCCCAGTTAAGTCTTCATGTTCTAAGTGGAAATACCTAGAGAGTCCATCTGCATTCGCATGGTTACTCCCAGGCCTATGTTCCACTGTAAAGTCCATCCCCTGTAGGGAAATGGACCACCTAAGCAGTTTGGGGTTTTCACCCTTCATTTGTTTTAGCCATAAGAGGGGCTTATGGTCTGTCTGAACCAGGAAGTGGGTACCAAACAAGTATGGCCTCAACTTCTTTAGAGCCCAGACCACAGCAAAGGCCTCCCTCTCTATGGCTGACCAACGTTTCTCTCTAGGGGTCAGCCTTCTGCTAATAAAAGCTACTGGCTGATCCTGACCTTCTTCATTCAATTGTGACAGTACAGCCCCTACCCCCAATTCAGATGCATCAGTTTGAACAATGAACTTCTTGGAGTAATCAGGACTCTGCAGAATTGGAGCAGTGCACATGGCCTGCTTGAGGTCATCAAATGCCTTTTGACAGCTAACTGTCCACTGAACCTTTTGGGCATTTTCTTAGAAGTTAAGTCATTCAGGGGTGTCACTATTGATCCATACCCCTTGACAAATCTCCTATAGTACCCAGTCAGGCCTAAGAAGGCTCTCACCTGAGTCTGGGTAGTGGGAGCAGTCCAGTCCATGATGGTCTGGATCTTGCTCTGCAAAGGTTGAACCTGGCCTCCACCCACAAGGTGGCCCAGGTACACAACCTGACTCTGCCCTATCTGGCACTTAGTAGCCTTGATAGTCAGGCCTGCCTTTGCAGGGCCTGTAAAACATTCCTGAGGTGGACCAGGTGATCCTCCCAGGTGGAGCTAAAGACAGCAATATCATCTAGATAAGCTGCACTATAGGCTTCCAGTCCTGTGAGAACTGTATTCACCAACCTCTGGAAAGTGGCAGGTGCATTCTTCAGACCAAAGGGCATTACCACAAATTGATAATGTCCACTAGGGGTCGAGAATGCTGTTTTGGGCTTTGCAGTATCAGCTAGTCTGATCTGCCAGTAGCCAGCTGTTAGGTCAAATGTGCTGAGATATTTGGCAGAGGCCAAAGTATCTATGAGCTCATCTGCCCTGGGTATTGGATGGGCATCAGTCCTAGTGACTGCATTGAGACCCCTGTAGTCCACACAAAACCTCATCTCTCTTTTTCCACCACTGGTGTGAGGTTTCGGTACAAGGACCACTGGACTAGCCCAAGGGCTATCTGAGGGTTCAATAACTCCCAATTCCAACATTTTCTGGACTTCAGTCCTGATACAGTCCCTGACATGGTCAGGTTGCCTATAAATCTTGTTTTTAATAGGCAGACTGTCCCCAGTGTCCACTTCATGAGTGCACCTGGTGGTCTGACTGGGTGTCAGTGAAAACATATGTCTAAACTGATTGAGGACTTGCCTGCAGTCAGTTTGTTGCTGGGTAGTGAGGCTGCCTGCCAAGGCTACACCATCAACTGACCCATCGTCAGGGTTCTGTGAGAGCAGGTCAGGGAGTGGGTCACTCTCTTCCTCCTGCCCTTCATCAGTAGCCATGAGCAAGCCCATGTCTGCCCTGTCCACATATGGTTTTAACCTGTTGACATGGAGAACCCTGTGGGGACTCCTGGGTGTTCCTAGGTCCACTAAATAAGTGACCTCACCCTTCTGCTCAACAATAGTGTGGGGTCCACTCCATTTATCTTGGAGAGCTGCTGGGGCCACTGGCTCCAACACCCACACCTTCTGTCCTGGCTGGTAAACAGTCAGAACAGCTCTTTGCTCATGCCAGGCCTTCTGAAGTTCCTGGCTAGCCTCAAGGTTTTTGGTTGCCTTTTTCATGTACTCAGCCATCCTGGAGCGGAGACCAAGTACATAGTCCACTATATCTTGCTTTGGGGGCTTGAGGGGTAACTCCCATCCTTCCTTCACCAAGCACAGTGGACCCCTCACAGGGTGGCCAAACAGAAGCTCAAAAGGGCTGTAACCAACCCCCTTCTGAGGCACCTCCCTATATGCGAATAAAAGGCAGGGCAAGAGTATGTCCCATCTACGCCTAAGCTTTTCTGGGAGCCCTTTAATCATGCCCTTCAAGGTTTTGTTGAATCTCTCAACTAAACCATTGCTTTGTGGGTGATAGGGTGTGGTGAACTTATAAGTCACTCCACACTCCTTCCACATTGCTTTTAAGTACCCAGGCATGAAGTTAGCACCCCTGTCTGATACTACCTCCTTAGGAAAGCCCACTCTTGAGAAGATTCCCAGGAGGGCCCTTGCCACCACAGGTGCTGTAGTGGTCCTGAGGGGAATAGCTTCTGGGTACCTGGTGGCATGATCCACTACCATCAGGATAAACCTGTGCCCAGAGGCTGTTTGGGGATCCATGGGACCAACAATGTCAATCCCTACCCTTTCAAAGGGCACCCCCACCACAGGTAGTGGTATCAGGGGGACCTTTGTAGTGCCACCTGCTTTGCCACTGGCTTGGCAGGTTACACAGGAGCGACAAAACTCCTTACTGTCTTCAGACATGTGGGGCCAGTGAAAGTGAGGGACAATTCTGTCCCAAGTCTTGTTCTGGCCCAGGTGACCTGCTAAGGGAATATCATGGGCTAGGGTCAATAGGAAGCCCCTGAACTTCAAAGGTATTACCAACCTCCTGGTAGCACCAGGCTTGGGGTCTCTACTCTCTGAGTACAGGAGTCCATCATCCCAATACACTGTATGGGGACCACTAGCTTTCCCAGCAGCCTCAGCAGCAGCTTGCTGTCTGAGGGGTTCAAGGGAGGGGCAGCTCTGCTGCTCCTGGCTCAGATCTGCCCTAGAAGGTCCCCCTGTCCCCAAGAACTCAACCTGGTCAGGTTCAAGTTCCTCTGGGACAGTTCCTTCTTCAGGGCTGAGATCATCCCCCTCAAGGGACTGATCTTCCTCCTGAGCCAAGGGGAAGGCACTGCCTTAACCCTACTACTCCTCCTCTTGGAAGGCACTTGGTCCATTCTTCCAGGATCCAAGGCCTGTTCAGTGCTAGACATTTTGGCTTGTGACCTGGTCACAGCAAACACATCTGCAGGGATCCCCAGCATTTCTGCATGGGTCCTGAGCTCCACTTCTGCCCAAGCAGAAGTCTCTAAGTCATTGCCAAGCAAGCATTCGACTGGTAGGTTTGCACTTACCACAACCTTCTTAAGGTCAGTTACCCCTCCCCAGGAGAAGTTAACAACTGCCAGAGTATGGTCTGTTCTGACATTGCTAGCATTGGTCACTTGGTACATCTCACCAAGCATAACTTGCTCCAGGTAGCACAAGGTCTTGTGTCACCATTGTGACACTTGCCCCTGTGTCCCTAAATGCCAAAGCCTCACGTCCATTAATTAAAGGCTGTTGTCTGTACTTGCCCAGATTACTGGGACTCACAGTGGAGGTTACATCCATGCCTCCATCACAGACTAACACAGCCTGAGTCAGTTCTCTGACTAAGTCAGAGCCCAACTCAGTTCCCAGGGTGAACCCTACTAAACCCTTTGCTGGAGCACTTCCACCAACTGTACTAGGGGGAACAGGTGCCTTAGGGGCATTGGTGGGTGCTGGACTGGAGTCTTTGGACTTGGTGCAATCACTGGTCCAGTGGGTCTTTTGCTTACAGACCTTGGACCATGGTTTTCTTTGGCCTTTACCTTTGGTAGATTGTGAATCCCCACCAGAAGAAGATTTTTGGGGGCCTGATGAAGACTTTTGATCTTTACCCTTCTCCCCACCCTTGTCAGAGTTCTTAGCATCTTGCTTCTTGGTTTCCCCACCTTGGTTCTGTACCTTCTGCTTCACCCTGGTTCTGACCCATTTGTCTGCCTTCTTTCCCAATTCTTGGGGAGAGGTCAGATCAGAGTCTACCAGGTATTGATGCAACAGCTGATTTTGACAGTTAGTAAGAATCTGCTCCCTCATTATCAGATTGTACAATCCTGAGAAGTCACACACCTTACTGCCCATCAACCAGCCTTCCAGAGCCTTGGCAGAACAATCCACATAGTCTACCCAGTCTTGAGTCTGTGCTTTTGGGTGTCTCTGAACTTCAACCTGTACTGTTCAGTGGTTAGGCCAAACCCATCAATAAGAGCACTCTTCAAGACCTTGTAATTATCAGCATCCTCCTCTCTAACAGTGAGGAGCTTATCTCTACCTTTGTCAGCAAAGGAGAGCCACAAGATTGCTGCCCACTGCTCCTGAGGGACCTTCTGTACTTTACAGGCCCTCTCTAAAGCAGTTATCCATTTGTGGATATCATCCCCACTCTGGTAGGGAGGGACAATCTTGCTCAGGTTCCTATGGTCATAGGACCTTTCCCTGTCTCTAGGGACATGGCTGCCACCATGGGACTCTAGTCCCAACTTTCTTCTCTCTAAGGAGATCTAGGGATTCGCTATCTAAAGCCAATTGCTTTTTTCTGATTTCCAGCTGAGTTTCCTCATACTGGACCAGTCGGTCTCTCCTCTCATGAGAGGATTCCCTCCTGTGAGAAGAGACAGAGCTCCCTATAGAGGTGCCAGAGTCGTTAGACTCCTGAGAAGGAGATCTAGACTTCCTGGGCACACTCTAATCCTTCCTGGGGGGACAAAGAGGGCATCATCCTGATCATCCTGATCATCATCCACAGGAGGGATTGGGTTTTCCAGGTCAGGGTCATTGTCACCCTCCTGGCCAGTTTCAGAGGGGGGGCTGGGGGTACTGGTACCCCTGGCCTCGTCCTCTTCGTCTGCCCCACCCTCAGCTCCTACCCCTTCAGTCCCTACAGGCTTACTAAGGTCATAAGCCACCAACAACTCCTTGAGGTGTTGGGTGGTGGGGCTTTGGCCTGTCCTTATTTTTCTCAAGTTACATAAAGCTCTCAATTCCAAGAATGGGAGTGTATCATACTTGGAGGGTGGAAGCTCAATGGCTTCCTGCAAGGATTCTTTGGATCCTGCCCTTAAAGACATTACTAGTGTGGTGTGGTGTATGCACTACCTACTCTAGTGTGGCCTACTAAACTCTCTTGAGTTGTAGAAAGGGTTGTGCTATCCCTTAACACACAACTCTAAGTTCAGTAGAACTTACTGTATTCTAAGCTTAAATTATATGTACCTTAGGTACCTTTAGTGGTTTTCAGTTGATCAATTCAATTGAGATTATCTGGTAAAACAATAGCAAGCTGGAATCCCACACGCTGCACACCAATGTGAGAAGTTGGCCTGGTATATGCTGTCCACTAATTATAGTGGGCACCTTGCACCAGTCCAAACAACCCCTTATTGGAGATAGGTTAAAGACAACCTTATTGAAAGCTATCCTAGTGGTAGCTATGGAGAGCAGCCTTCAGGCTAAGTCTTGAAGGAATGTAAAGCAGCTTGTTTTACCAGTCTATAATCTCTTGAGTGACCAAATGAAAGAGCACCACACCAGGTATATATTCAAAATATATGTATTTATTGCTAAACACACCCCTCTAGTCTCTTTATGAGGCTAGAGTTCGAAGTACATAAGTTATAAGATATTAATTCACAGTAATAGCACAAATACACGTTTGGGCCCTAGGGGCGTACCAAACCATATACTAATAAAGTGGTATGCAAACCACGACTGAACTAGACACTAGGCCTAGAGCCTCTAGAAGTGCTTGGACCACAAGGAACCACCCAAGGTAGTGACACAGGGGACCCACGGGAGACGCGTGCAGTGTAAATACACAACCGCGATACGCCGTTAACTTCTATGGAGAAAGTCGGGATCGGGAAAATAGAGAAAGGGGACACTTAAAAGAGGACTAGGACAAAACCCTTTGAGATCTAGGACTTTGAAGAGTCTCTACCCACGGGAGCACCGGAGTACTCGTGTTACCTCACCCAGGGAAGCCGGGTGCATAGGTGCCTTTCGGGGTCGGGTTTCGTCGTCGATTCGAATGGCGATCTGCTGCAAAGTGCTGCTGGCGGCCAAGAGAAAAGTGTCCGGGTGGATCCAAGAGTGGATCGGAGTTCTGAAGAACCTGAAAGCAGAGGGGACAGAGTCTGGGTCACTAGCCAGTGACCAGGAAGGCGATGGACAGATGCCCACCGATGTCGAGTGCTTCAGGTGCGTTGATGGACGTCTTGACTCTTCAGCCACGAGGTCCAGGAGGCGTTGTCGGTGACCGGGAGCAGGATTCGGGCTGGTACACAATGTCTGTCGAGTGCTGAGGTGTCGGCGACCGGATTGGACCCAACAAGCCTTGGCAACGGCAAGTCTCGGTGAAGATGTAGATCGTCGATGATGCAGACCAGCAAGGTCTGTGGAACTCACCCAGCGAGGGTAAGTGAGGGCAGGCCTGGAGCAACCAGGATGCCAAGTAAGAAAAGGATTGGCCTTCGTTAAGGGCTACTAGCCAACGGGCTAGCGACCGCAAAGGAGCCTCATGACGCCGCACGTGGATCTGGCTTACAGGACACTCGTGGAGTGGGGGCCAGTGATCTTCGGTGCAGGGGGTGCTGGAGGCTAGGGCTACTCGGAGCCCAAAGCACGACTTCTTGGGAGACCCAAAAGATGATGCACTTGCAAATGTGCTCGGTGTCCAGGGGTCACGGTCTCAAGTCACCCACGATAGCCACGGGCCTCAGCTTTGCTGGGGACTCAGGGTAGCCTCGGGAAAGTTTGAGAATCCACCTCTGGTGATGCGATGACTTCGGCGTCCGACGGGAGCTTCAGAAATGCGAACTGGACAGATGCTTCTTTGGTGCCTGCCAAGCAGGGGAGTCACTCCTTGACCCCAAGGGAGATTCTTCAGTCCTCTAATCTTGTCGTAGAGCGTCGAAGGTCCAGGATTCAGTTTCAGAGTTTCGTCCAGGTATAATCTAAAGTCCTAAGGACTGGGTTCCTACCTTTATTCTAAAAATAGGGGTTGGACTACTCTGTGGCCCCACCTATGGGTGGGTCAGGGCAGAGGGGTGGCTACACCCCTTTCCTTTGTCCAGTTCGCGCCAAAGCAGGGGCTGCAAGCCCCTGATCCGGTTTGAACTGGGGTATGCACAGGGACACCAAATGTGCCCCCAGTGCAGGACTTCAAAGCACCCGAAAGTGCTCCCGCCCAGCCCCAATACACATTATCCTGTCTGGGGAGGTGGTCACACCTCCCTGGGACAGGAAACCTATTGTCCAGGCCTCCCCTGCCGGAGTTTCGTCCAGCAGCAGGAGGCCAGACTCGTGTCTGTGGCAGCAGCATCCATTTTGTGATGCCAGGGCTCTGGAAAGAAGTTACCGGACTAGTCAGAGTTAACATGTCTTTCCCGCTAGAAGGGTGGAATGCTACCCCCGCCGCCAGGATTGGCGGGGAAGTAGTATTCCAAGATGTTTGACACCAAACACGACATGTTTAGGTGCAGCCATTCCAAAGTTAGCATTTTACCGCGAGGATATAATGCGCTTAAGAGTATATGGTCAGGCTGCACTACAAACAGCATCAGAGATGGTCTCCGAACGCTGCAGAGGGGCCCTGCTCATGCAGGGCACCCTCTCACATAGGAACCACGCACTCTGCCTTTAGGATTGATAAGGCCTGCCTTAGGAGTGACTTATAGGTTTATATGTGTGTATGTATTTCGTGATATAGGTAACTCTATATCACAGTAAGGGGTGCATGCACCACCTTACCCAGGCTGCAGTAGCAGACCTGTGGTGTCAGTTTGGATGGCCTTCCAGGGGTGGCATAATACATGCTGCAGCCCCTGGCAGGCCTCTGAGGTACCTATGCCCTTGGTACATAGTATACCATATACTAGGGACTTATAAGGGCACTCCAGATCCCAATCAGTGATGTGCCTAAGGCACATGGAAACCATTTTAGAGAGGAAGCAGCTAGGCTGGGGTTCTGATTAGCAGGGCCCCAGCCAGACTAATGTCGAAAAACAGTGAAGCATCAGCAAAAAGTGGGGGTACCCATGTGAAGCAGATCCTACTCTCCTACACCCTGCTGCCTCCTGATCTCTGCCCTGCTAAGGACAAGGACTGGACCAATCTCACTAAAACCCAGAGTGACTCCAAGGGCTTTCTGGCCTGCCTCCTATAAGTCTAAGGGACACAAAAGACTACCTGAAATTCTGCTGGTGCTGCTGGACTCTGCCATCTGTGAGTCCTACACTTGCCTGAGGTGCCCCCTCCAGTCTTGGGCCTCAAAAGTGGGTTCTACAGCTGATTTTCTACAAAACCGGCACATCGACACGACTGCGCAGTGCCCTTCGATGCAGAGCCAATCTGAAGACATCCCTGCGCGGCTTGACAATGACACAGCACCGAAACAAGGTCCCGACGGCGAGGTTTGACTATGATGCAGCACCGATTCGAGGTTCTGACTACGAGGCTCAGCATCGACCCGACTGCGTGAATCGGAACCGACACATCGGACTCTCGACGACGACACTTTGCTCCATCCAAGGTACTTTTTCAGTTGACCCTGCATGGTTCCTGTAGCCGGCCTGCCCTCCATCTCAGTCAACCTGAACTTTAGATTTACCCCAGTCCCTCGTGACCTCAAGTAACTTTTTAGTGCTAGTGACTTCTAAGCTCTGTTTTTGCATGTATTCTTTAAAAATTCATATGTCGACTTCTACTGAATTGATTTTTGTCGTTTTGGTTCTGTTCACTCAGGTAAATATTCTCTATTTTTTGTAGCTGTTGTGGAGTCTTTTTGTAGTGTATTCATTGTGTTGCTGTGTATGTGTGTGTTGCACAAATACTTTTCAAATTGTCCCTTAAGTTAAGCCAGCCTGCTCTGTGCATAGCTACTAGAGAGTGAGCACAGGTTAATTTAAAGAGTGTATCTAGCTTATCATGACTAAGAGTTGGTTCCTGCCTGGGCTGGGTGCATAACTCAGCCAACCATGAATCCAATTTCTAATAATATTAATAGGAACATTGATTCTGAGTAGAATCTGAAGAGCAGGGACTTGACATGAATGATTACACATAGGTAGTTGGTAGTATTCAAACACAGTTTTGAATTTCCTTAAAACAGAAAAAAAAGTGTGAGGGTCACCTTGTGTAGGCATTGTGAAGTAAGTGGCTGACACTCTGATAAGGAGAGGTTACTTTATTTAAAGTAGAAGAACTGTACCCCCGACCGCTTCAGGCAAGCAGAATGAAGCCCAACCGCCACTCTCTGGAACACTACAAAGCCGTGTTCCAAGAGAGAACCAAACCACTTAAAGCTGTACAGGCATAGGTAAGGGAGGTGGGAGCAAGACGTTACTACATTGAGTTTTCCCTTTTTGATTTAAACATTTGTCTAGATGCAATAACAAAAAACAAAAAAAAACCTGTAGACAAGAATAAAGAGCTATAACATTTGCTTAACAACAGCACTAAAAACATATGCTAAAACTAAGTAATAATAAAAACAAACATACCATATAATTACATTCTTTAGTCTTCTGATTTAAAAAAAAGAAAACCAGAAAAACTGGATTGACACTGAAAGAAAGTACTAACGGTACCTTCAAGGAACCATACGAGCTCTGAGGCTCTTACGTAGCGGTTCAACCGGAGCCAAGACACCTTCAACCTGTGCAGGACGAAGACCACGACAAACAGGTAGTCTCGAACTCACCCCAGCAATGACAGATTGCTCCAGAACACTCTTAGCAGATTGGGAATCCAAACCATCGTGTTTAGAAACCTTCACAATCTTGGCAATATTCCACCAATTTCGACCTTGGACCCTTACAGCATTGCCACACACTTTGTCAATCATAAAAGGGTCAGAAAACTTTGGCTCGCCCTTCTTCACAAAACCAGGATTTTTAATCCATATAAAATCACCTACCCTGTAAGGACAGACTCTGGCCTTCTTTCTAGCATCATAGTACAATTTTTGTTTCTGCTGGGCACATTGCACACTACGTTGGAGCAGATCATCACGACCATGATGAGAATACTCTTTTTTTTTTAAACTTACTCATCCATCAGGCCTAAATTGCAAAGCAGGTTTCCTTCCCTTGAGAGCCTCGAAAGGAGAGAAACCTTTAGTAGAATGCGGAGTGGTTCTATAAAACCACACCATGGATTCGACAGCATTAAGAACATCACATTTATTGGCCACAGCCCACCTCACACACTCACCAAGAACCCTATTGAAACGTTCCACAAGGCCATTTGTTTGTGGATTGTAAAGAGAACTCTTGAGATGTCGAATGGAACTGTCCCTCAAGAATTTCTCCACCTCACCAGAGATAAATTGCACACCATTGTCTGAGATGATATCCTCAGGCAAACCCTCATTCAAAACAATGTCTCTGAGGAAAAGAATCACAGCCTTGGAGTCCGGCACACCAATAAATTTCACAAATGGCCATTTAGAGTAGTAGTCCATTACAACAAGAGAAAAATGAAAATTATGTGGAAGAACATTAAATGGCCCCACCAAATCAATGCCCAGTTTTTTCCAAGGTCCTGAGGGACAATCAGTGGGTTTCAATGGTGGAGTAGCGGTTTTAAAAGATTTGTCAGCAGAGGAACACACACAACAATTCTTGACTAGAACATCAACTTCTCCATCCATTTGTGGCCACCAAAATGACTCACACACCCTCCGTTTGGTCAAAGTAGAACCCAAGTGACCTTCATGCGTATTGGATAAAATGCTACGCCTCAGTTCACTCGGGGGAACCAGTTTGTCATTTCTCAAAAGTAACCCATCTTCAATGGTTAATTCTTCAGACACTTTGAAAAAAGGTTGCATATTCAAATCTAAAGAATTTTCTCTAGGCCACCCAGAAGTAACCTTATCGATAACTTTTTTTAACACCTCATCATGCCTCAAACTTTCCCTCCATACCTCCTCAGTGAACTGACAGCAATTTTCAACTTCCAAAGCAGCAATGAAGCAACACTCATCATCACTTTCACCAACCATCTCCTCATTCTCGAGAACGGGATTTCTAGACAAATAATCCGCTCTCACGTTTTTTCCTCCAGAAATGTGAATAACCTCGAAGTTGAACTGCAAAAGTCTGGCAGCAAACCTTGCGATCCTGGGAGTGCTACTTCTGCAATTAGTACCATTTAAAATGGAAACTAAGGGTTTGTGGTCCATTTGTAAGACAAAACTTCTTCCCCAGAGAAAGCACTTGAACTTTTCAATGGTCCACCAACACGCCAATAATTCTTTTTCAATTACAGAATAATGGACTTCAGCATCTCTTAAAACTCTTGAGGCAAAACCGATAGTGAACTCCGCATGACCATCTTTCTGTGTGAGCACTGCACCAACACCAAATTTACTGGCATCAACAGTCAAACGACATTTTAAATTGTGATTAAAGGTTTAAGCACATTCACACTAGTAAGTTGTTCTTTAATGTCAGAAAAGGCAGCCGAACACTCATCACTCCATACAAATTCAGACCTGTCTTTCAACAACATTGAAATAACCCTGACTCTGGATGCAAAATCGGGTATAAAACGTGAATAAAATTCACACATTCTTAAAAAGATTTCACCCCAGCTTTATCAACGGATGGAGGAGCATCAAGGATGGCTTCAACTAATCCTGGCTTAGGACGCACACCCTCTTCAGAAACAATATGACCTAAGTATTCAACCGAGGTTTTAACAAATTGCCATTTTTCCCTCTTTAAGACAGCACCAGCATTGTCAAAAGCGGTAAGCACTTGCTTTAAAATGGGATCATGCTCCGAACGAGAAGAGGCATAAATTAAAACATCATCTTGAAAAACAGAGACATTTGAAATTCCTTTGAGCAACTCAGACATCAGTCTCTGAAAAATGGAGGCTGCCGACGCCAAACCAAATGGCATTCGGCAATACTGGACCATCCCTAGCGGTGAAACAAACGCCGTGATATGGCATGATTCCTCTGCCAAGACTACCTGATGATAGGCAGACGCTAAATCAAGCTTAGTGAAAAACCTGGCCCCAGAGATAGTTGACAACATTTCACTAATCTTGGGAAGAGGATGTGCATCAACCCATATCTCTTTGTTGAGGGCTCTGAGGTCAACACAAACCTTCAACTCACCATTCTTTTTTTTGGCAACGACCAAGGGGGAAAGCCACAAAGAGGATTCTATGGGCTCAATTATGCCTTTATTTTGCAGACCCTCCAATTCCTTCTCTAAATCAGCGCGCACACTGAAAGGAACACCCCTCAACTTATGTTTTACCGGAACAGCATTGGCTTTAATCTTTATTTTGTGTTGGAAACCAACAATTTTTCCAAGATCCCCTGAAAACACCCTAGGGAAATCATTTAACAAAAGTTCAATATCGTTTGAGTCTCTAATCACCGAAACTTGTTCTTTTGCCCCTGGACGCAGGATCATGCCAAACAACCCCTGGTGAAACCATCCTAAGATGTTTAAACCCTTGACAGCCACATACATTTTTTCACAGATGCATCTGCCTTTGAACATCATGGTATCTTCAAAAAAAACCTGGATATCGATCTTTCTGCCCTCGTATGAAAAGGGAGACCTGTCGGGTGGGAACAAAGATCGTCCAACCCAATTTTGCTGAAATAACTCTTGTGTAATCATGGTGATCCTGGCACCAGAATCCACCAACAGATAAAGTTGTTTCTCACCCACTTGGACATACACATAAGGGTCAACGCACGTTTCCAGGTCAGAGTGGCCACCCTTCTGTTCGCCCACCACCATAACCATATCAAGTACTTCACTCAAAAGATTCTCAACATTAACATCGCACTCATCACCGACTGCAGAAACTCTGGTACTTTTTTGTCTAGATGACTGGCAAACCTTAGCAAAATGCCCAGATTTCCTGCAGAGCCTACATTGAGCATTCTTAGCCGGGCACACCCAACTCCCCTTCTGATGTTGAGGATAACCACATTTGAGACACGTTACTTTGATCAAAAAAAGAGTTCTGCTGCGAAGGATTAACAGATGACGAGCGTGATGAAGACGATGATGACGATGATGTTCTGTATATTCTTTCCTTGTCACTTTTGGTGGATATGGCATTATCAGCAGATCTGTCCTCGAGTTCCCTTGCAGATTTGATAGATGTCTCTATGCTTTTAGCAATCCTGATGGTATCTGTCAAAGACGGGTTACCTAAAGAAAGCAATTTCTGTTTGATGGATTTATCAGTACAGTGGCAAATGAACTGATCTCGAATGAGCTGCTCAGAAAATGTTTCGAACTGGCATTCTGCTGATAACTTGCGAAGAGCAGAGATGTAAGTGTCCACATCTTCACTTTGATTTTGCTCTCTTTTAAAAAACTTATGCCCTGACATCACCAAACTGGGAGCCACATCGAACCTATTGACCAGTTTCTTTACAGCTTCTTCATAAACGTCAAGTTCCAATTCCCCTTCGACTTGAACATCAGGTAGATACTTAAACGTGGATCTTCCCTCAAAACCCAATGAATGCAAGAGTAAACATTTTTTCCTTTCAGGTCTGTATCTTGATGCACCATTTTGCCTCTAAATATGTCTCAAAAGCATCATGCCACTGCCTCCATTTAATAGGTGGATCACCTGGTGTCTCTAAAAAGGGTGGTGGTGGATTAACAGACTGCATGGTGTCTCTTTTTTATTTTATATCAAGTGCTTTGCAAAGTAAAGAGAATGCAACTTGTGTGTACAGAAAAAAACAAAAAAAAGAGTTTCTTAAGAGACACCGAGAAGAAAAATCACATGGCAGAATATGTCTCACATAATCGTGCCACCAACTAATGCCAAAAACAATTCCTGCAAGGACCTCTTGAAACCACAAGGGAACCGATTCAAATGCCTGAAGCGTAATTTTTGTGAACGTTGTACTCCAGTGCAAACAAACCAGAGTATACCCAAACTGATAAGATGGCCGCCGGTTTTGTTTGCTGTTTCTATAGATATTAGGCACTTCCAATGTAACCACCTTGTACACGAGACGTTCCCAACAAACTAAGATGGCCGCCAAATGTTTCTCCACTTGTTTCTACAGGAGAAGCAGCACACGCGCATGCACAACACATGCATCAGATTTCCCGTCTGGGGCTGGACGTGTGCTCCCCCTTCTTCAGCCGCCCGCCGATCCCCTCACAAGTAACACGGCAGGCAGCAAGAGGACAAACTCAGTGAATGCACCTTGTTTGCGGGTCCGCGACCACCTTTGCAGCCATAAATGCGGTAGCAGGTCACACGCTCAGCTCTGAAGACAGGTGATGACGCTCCTCCTACAGGGGACCAACCAGGGCATAAGTTTGATGACAGAAATCCCAGCTGACGACTGGCAGGCTCTGACTCTCGGCCACAGGTGAGGATGCAGAGCGGAGTTCAAATACATGAAGATCAGCTGAACGCGCACTGAAGTCGTCGGGTAAATGCCGATGCTCCTGCACATTAAGCACGCAGTGAAAACGGGTTCACTACTCAGGGGTACACAGGTCCAGCTCGTCGCCATGTGAAATAAGTGGCTGACACTTTGATAAGGAGAGGTTACTTTATTTAAAGTAGAAGAACTGTACCCCCGACCGCTTCAGGCAAGAAGACTGAAGCCCAACCGCCACTCTCTGGAACACTACAAAGCCGTGTTCCAAGAGAGAACCAAACCACTTAAAGCTGTACAGGCATAGGTAAGGGAAGTGGGAGCAAGACATTACTACACACTGTTAGAAGGTGATTGCCTGGAGGACAGCTTTTAGTGGGAGTTAATAACTCAGAGATCTGCCACACATTCAGAGGATTATGGGCAAGTCTGAGCTGGTAAAGGGAAGGGTTGTTGTCCAGGAAATTGAGGCACTGGATGATAGATCAAAAACCTCAGGAAATGTCACTTGGCACACCATGGAACCTGAGTTAAATGTATGGAACATCGGAGGCTTGAAAGATTACACAAAGCGATAAAGGGTCTACTCGTATTTTTAAAGATGTGGGATTGGTCCCTATCGGCACCACAACGTCGGTAAAAGTGACGTTGTGGTGGCAATAGGGGCTTGTACATATGCCCCATAGTGTCAATGTAAGCAAATGACCTATTAGTGTCTATGCAGAAGCCAGAGTATTCAGTCCTCCTGATCCCTTTGGAGGAGTTGGGCAGATTCTAGGCGGTGTCGGGCCTTCGTACAAACTTTACAAAATCACAGATATTTCTTATAGTAGCGTTCGCTAAGCTGAAGAGAGAACTATACCGGAGGTGATCCTCCAATGAAAGTAAGATAATATCAGCTATCTGGACAAACAAGTAGCAGACTCGGATCCCATTGTCCAAGATGGTTTCTCTTTCCAGATGTCCTTATGTCATGCAAAACTCAATGTGGTCAGTACCACAGTCTGTATTTGAGCATCTAAACAAGTTATTATCACGTTTTTGTGGATGTAAAAGTAGTAGTGTAAACCTGGACACACCTAAGCAAGCCTGGGAGACACGCGGTCTTGAACTTCTGCATGTGGAATTATATGAAATAGCAGCCAACTGAAAAAGGCGATTAGATGACTCAACAAAGGAGCGACCTCGGGGGAACAATTATTGAAAGGGAAACATGATAGGGATGGGCTCAGAAAGTTATTAAGGATGGGGAACAGAGTCCCACTAAACCACCCCTATGTGATCAGGCAATTGGGCACCACATGGGAGAGAACATTGAAAAACATAATAGGGCTGGCCTCCATATGCCCCAGATATAGAGATATGGTCTTTGCCACTGTTTGAAGATATTTTCAGACACATCAATGAATGCATGGGCGCTGCATAATAGTGTGAGATTTCTACCCAGGTGACCAATCATTACATTCCGTAAGGCACAGGAAAGCTTCTGTGTTGGGCCATCCCAATTTTTGTAATATGCACGAGTAGCAGGGGATGTTTTGACATACTTTCCAGAGAGTCCAGTAACTATATAAACATTTGTAGGAATGCTAGTGTTGGCACATGGATCAAAATTGGTGTCCTTTCTCTGCAAAGCACTGAGTAGGCTTGAAAGTTAGGCAGCCAAGGAACAAGGATAATCAAAATCTGTTAACTGACATATAACGGAAAAGGCTTGTTTACATGTAAACAAAAAAGTATCGAACAATGCTAAATGCAAATTAGTACAATATAATATCCAACATAGACCTTACCTGAACACTCTAAAGTTAAACAAGATATACTATTCTAAAACAAGAAACTGCCTGAGATGTGGAGAAGTGGCCACAAATTGTATATGTATGCTGTGGTCCTGTAGGATAATAGCTGAATTCTGAAAGAGGATTATTATGACCAAGCAGCATCCCATCACGGAAACACCTCTCAACCAACAGTCAAGCATAGAAATATCAATATATATGGGGGCATATTAGCAAGGCCGGCGATAAAATTATCGCCGTTTTAGCGGCAGGAAACTGCCGCTAAACGGCGATAATGGGCTTGCTAATATGCGTTAAGAATCCAATACAGCCCAGGTTAGATGTGCAGGACATCTAACCTGGGCTTCTATTGAATTCTATAACGCATATTAGCAAGCCCATTATCGCCGCTTTAGCGGCAGTTTCCTGCCGCTAAAACGGCGATAATTTTATCGCCGGTCTTGCTAATATGCCCCATGCATTTATAGTAATATAGTCAAAATAGTAATAGTTTCTGCACCCAAAGGCAGTAAAATGAGGTATGGGCCGCAACAATGGGAACCCTGCTGACTATCTGCTGCTATGGCAATACACCAGCTTCATCCCTTTGGCCCGAAAGGGGAAGTCTGGGGAGAAAATTATCTTTTGCAATGGGCTCCTGCAGAACAAACCAATATCAGGACCAGTAGAAGTGACAAAAAAGCTGAAGAGGATTTAGAGAAGTGGATGGTAGTAGTTAAAATAGCTGTCATAGCCTTTAGATTGTAGACCACCTTGAATCCATGGTAAAACGCTGAAACCAAATCACACCGAATCCATGGTAAAACCAAATTGTACATGGCTAGATATGGGAAAGTATAGAAATGACAAAAGGGGGAGGGAAGGAACTTGAAGAAGGGAGTCTCACATCGATGACATTCTAGAATGACAAATAGGAACACCAATGAACGGGGAATGGAGCTGCTATACAGGAAGGTCATACATGGTAGATACTAAAGTAATATAGTGCAAATAAGTGGGGTAGCTGGGGAACATGTCAGAACCCCAGGTAGATGGCATGACCATAGAAGTGCCAATGCAAGCTTGATATAAATGTATCATTTTATTGCTGAAAGACAGGTGAAGACAGAATATTTTGGTAGAGTTGTTAGGTAATGTATTGGCATGTACTTGATAAAATAATAAATATAAATAAAGATGTTATTACAAAGGCCAGAATTTGAGTGTGCTTTAATACCAAATGACTGGTAAATTCAGCATTGTTAAACCAGTATTTCCCATGCTCATCTTCTGATAACATAAAGGTTGACTTGATTTAACTTCACTTCCAGTTTGAGTGCCACCCATACCTGACCCAGGTCAAGCTTGTGGAGTACTGCCAGTCTAAAGGCATTGCTGTGACCGCCTACAGACCCTTAGGCTGCCCTGGCAGACCATCGTGAGTGTCCATCCTTTTTATTTATTATGTTCATTATATTTTATATTGTAAAATTGATACTAAAATCTAGGTGTTTCACTTAAATGATAAACGTTCTCAGTGATTTACTTTTCAGAAACAAATGAATGAACCACGTGGAAGAAAAATATCTCTTCAAACTCCAAGTCTACAACATCCTCATTAAGCAACAATAAGCAAACGTAAAACAATTTTGCAGCTCATTGAGACAGAGCTTTGCCTGACCAAACAACCAGCAACTGTGCATCTAATGCTAAGCCCGTTTCTAATTTCTTTAATGTTTTTACATTTTTTTCACATCTGCAGTTTTTTTTTTTTTTTTTTTTTTGTGTCCTCATATCACCATTGTATGCAAATAACAGCCTGCCAGCCGTTCTGTACCTCCCCATGCTTTTGCAGTAGTTCAATAGCCCTGCGCACGTGCCCTTCCAGCACCCTGGATACACAAACCACGCAGGTGTAATCATTGGACAGATAGAGTTAGATTTTAGATTCTTGTGGTGCCACTCCAGTTCTGGAAAGCTTCCCAAATCTTAGAATATGTATTAGTCTCCAAATCTGTATCCATTTTACAAGTTCTTTTTACTGCCTGTAGCCAGTCTATCCCAAGGGGGGGGGCAGCTTCAATCCATTTTAGGCAGATTTCTCGCCTCGCGAGGAGAACTAGATAAAAGAGCAGGGCCTGCTTGTCATTGGTAAGGGGCAGCTTATCTTCTATTCCCAGCATTATTAAAAGTAAACTTACTTTTATATTAGTACACAAAATTTCATTTATGGTCTTTTCCACTATAGACCAGTACTCCTTTAACGAAGGGCATTCGTAGAACATATGCCTGTCGTCTGCACTCAGTACACCACATCTGCGACATTTTGGAGGAGCATCTGTTACGAACTTTGCTAATTTACGTGGTGTCCAATAGAGCCTGTTAGCCGTAAAGAAGTGATTTCTTTTAAGTTCGACGGTTTGACTACTTTATAGAGCAGCTTAAAAAGAAAGATGCCACAGCTTTTGTAGCTCAGAAGTCTGCATCGCTTCCTCCCATATCTCATAAGGTACTTTGATTTTTTCTCCTCAGATGCCAGGAATGTCTGATACCATCCACTTACTTCCTTCTTCATTACGGTTTCGTTTCGCAGTTTTTTTTCGAACTCCCAACAGCCTTCAGTCTTGTGCCTATTCGCCACCCCCCAGGACAACAACTGAAAATACTTAAACCTTGAAAGGGACCCCCCTGCCTTGGTCCAAAGTATTTCCCATGGCACCACCTCATTCATCACCATCAGCTCCCCCCATGACTCTATGCCTGCCCTCCTAAGTGGTATACTCAATTGGTCTTGCAAGCATACCGGCGTGCCCGGTGAATCCCAGATTGGTGCCCCTCCTGAGTAATATCCAATTCCTAGTAAATTCCTAATTCTGACCCACAAAATTAGTGCTGCCTTCAACGTCTTTAATTTTACTTTTTTTTTAAATTTCTTTGCCCCAAATTTAAACAAAAACCCTTTCCCGCCCCACTCTTTAATCATCTCCTCAAGCAAACCGCCCCACACCCTGTGCCCCGGTGTACATAATAGGATTCTGCAATTCTTGAACTGAAATGCCATACAGTATAACTTTACATCTGGTAGTGCGAGCCCTCCATTAGCTAGTTTGCGCCGAAGTTTCTTCCAGGACATACGTGCTCCCCTATCTGCCCAAACAAAACTGCCCAGTTTACCCTGTATTTTATCTATTAAGCTACTCGGGAAGGTGAGAGGTATACAATTAAAAAGAAATGTAAGCTTTGGCAGTAGTACCATTTTTATCAGGTTAACCCTTCCATATACCGTTAATGGGAGATTTCTCCACCTAATTAGGACTTTCTCAATATCCTTTATAATTATCTCAAGATTATGTTGTGGTATGTCCTGCAATGAATTGAGAACATTGATTCCCAAATATCTAATCTCTCTCTGAACACTCCCCTCCAATCTGGGATGTTCCAACACATAATCCCGGTTTTCTCCTATTTACTAGGTAACCTGACAAAGCCCCATACTCGTCTGCCAATTGTTCTACTCTTGGAATAGTGGTACCAGGATCTGCTGTATAGATTATTAAATCGTCCGCATATAAGGCGATTTTTTTCAAATGCTCCCACACGGATGGCCTTAACCTGGTCATCTTGACGAAGCGCCTGAGCAAATGGCTCAATGTATATGTTAAACAACAAGGGTGAAATGGGACAACCTTGTCTCGTCCCTCTGGTAATCATAAAGCTCTTGGTGAGAGCTCCGTTTAAAAAAATCCTTGCCGTGGAACGATAATATAGTGCTTTTAATGTAGTTAAGAAAAAGGGCCCAAACCCCATAACCTCCAGAACCACCCATAAATACTCCCAGCAAACTCGATCGAACGCCTTGGCGGCGTCCAATGTGGCGACCGCCAAGGGAGAGAGCAGATCTCTCTGTAGCTATATCAATGCAGCCTATTAATTGCTGAGTCTGCTCACACATTTGCCTCCCAGGATAAACCCCTTTTGGTCTTCATGTATCAGCTGAGAGATTACTCTAGATAGTCTCCCTGCCAAAATACTGACAAAGATCTTATAGTCAGCATTTAGCAGGGAAATTGGTCGATACGATTCCGCCTTAACCGGGTCCTTAGCAGGTTTTAAGATCAAAACTATGGAAGCTTCCTCCAAGATTCTGGAACCTGCGCATCCCCTCTGTAGATCTTGTTAAAAGACTTTCCCAAACCGGTAATATTTCGTCTGATACCATTTTATACACTTCTGATGGGATAGCGTCGAGCCCTGCTGCCTTCCCATTTTTAGATCTTTTAAGTGCTCCCTTTATCTCTTCTTGAGTAATTGGGGCTTCCATCATTTCTTTTCCTTCTTCATTCATTACCGGAAGGTCAAGCGAGCTAAGCCACCTTTTTAACTTGTCAGGGGTGATACTTTCTGTATAAAGCTGGGAAAACAATGCTACTATATGTACCTGCATAGCATCCCAGCTATCCAGCTTCTCTCCTACATCACTTTTTAGCTCCTTAATATCGTTTCTTGATCTCTCCACCCTAGCTTTCCAAGTAAGCAAAGCTCCTGCTTTCTCTCCATACTTGAATTCCTTTATATTCGCTGCTTGCCATCTTGCCTTGCACTTTCGTTCTATCCTCATTTTAAATTCTAGTTGTACCTCTTGTTCACATCTGCGGTTGAATCAGCATACATATGACAGAAACCAAACATTTATATAACAGTAGTAACAAGTGCCAGAGTTTATCAAGAGAAGAATGAAAAAAGACCTTAGAAAGAGATACAACAACTGACATCTCAGATGCTGAACTAGCTGAATTCAGTATCCACGCTTCATAGTGCAGGCATCAAAAGAGTGCAAGTATGTCAGAGGCAAGAGAATTTATGCACATTAATATCAAATTTGAACTGCAAGTAGATCTCTTACTATTTCTAGAAACCTGTATCTCCAATTGGGAGATTTTGCATCAACAATGTAATTGTGCATGCACTCCGATAATTGATAAGCACTGTACCTTACCAGGAATGGTGGAAACAGCTAATAGATGACATCAAGACATTAAACACGATATGTGTAATGTATAGCCGAAAGCAACTAAGGCTAACCACTCACCGCTGGTGGATTCGTTGAAAGATAGCATCAAGCAGGCAAAACAAGCTCTTAGCAATGACTAACATCGCAGCTCAGGAAAACAGGAAAAACAAAATTACCACAAATTTACAAATCAAAATAATCAAAAATCTAGACAAATCCCTTAAACCATTAAGTAAGAAGGATAAGAACAAAAAAACTAATAAAGCAACCAAAAGCAAACAGAAATAACACCTACAAAAACAGTACAACCTCAAAGACACCAAAGTTAATCCCATATATACACACAGGTCTGCCCATTAACTTATATTTCATAATACATCAATTCCTGAGAAGGCACTCTCAATGAGATTCTAACTTCTTCCTGCTCAGAAGTACTTAATTCGTTCACTCCATTGAGGACAACATTTCATCACATCACTTTAAAAATAGCTGAGTTGGTGCTCAGTTTTAAGGAAGAGTACGCCAGTTGGGGGATGAGAATCTACAAAAGGGAGATTGAAAATATCCGATGTTTTGACTCTCTTTCAAACAAAAGGCTCTCATACAAAGGGGCACAGTTGTATCCTTAAAGGAACACAGGAGCTATTGATACACCATACAATGTAAACAGAGCAGTTGACATCACAATAGGAGAGGACAACCAACGACACTGCCATGTGACGTCTAATGCTGCAACTAAGAGAGACGAAAACTGGAGCTGGCTCGCATCAATGGTCTAGAATAAGCCAGAACACCTAACACACCAATTCGGAAAATATACAACAAGTCCATGTCCGAGCTTCATAACCATTCTATTGTGGAATGTGGATGGCTTAACAAAACAGCTACAAAACACAGACACAACCTCTTTTATAGCAAAAAGGGACATAGTGTGTCTCCAAGAAACCTGGTGCAAAGACATGTTTCTTGTAACGTTTTAGCAAGGGTTATATTTTAAAATATTGAAATAACAAAAAATTGTACAGCATCTTATTAATTAATACTCATTTAAACATACACAACACAGATCATAGGGCAGCAGTGACGCAGTTCTTAGAAAAGATTGAGAAACTTGCGCATCATTATTCAGGGCTGGAAGTGATCATAACTGGGAATTTAATTTGATATTGCTCAACCATTGCCGGGGTACATCTGTAAGAAACTTTGTGTCCAACAGAGAGCCATTTTGATCGGTAACCCGTCTTATTGGGTAAACAAAAAGATGACTGTTTCACCATTTTGTCTCTAATATCCTTGGCATTGTGTGATAAATTTACAACATATGGAATTGGGCCTATTTTAGACTATGCCTATCTCATTGCTCTATTTTTACACAATGTTTTGATTACTCAATTGTAGAAAGGTTGGACAGCCACCAGCCAACTCCAGCGACTCTAGATTTGTATGCAATGTGAGCTGATACACTATAATGTTGGTTACAATGGCCTGAGGAGTATAGAAATGGAGCACAAGAAACGTAGAGAAACTAACAGTATGGAAAACGTCTGTCAGTACACAGGCACTAAAACACAGATTTCTAGGGTTTATAGTCCCTTTATAAGGCTACCAGTATGGCCGAAAATGATCAATCTCTACAAGTAGAAATGCCAAGTGACAGTGACGTCCCTCTCACTGACAGGACAATACAAGCAGGGAACAAAAAGTGGTTCACACAGGAATTAAAGATCTAAAAAGTAGAACTGCGAAAATGCACCATTGGAAGTAAAGATCCAAACATCGTTCAGACGTTGCAAACGTTTAAAGCCATTTATAAGAAAGGACTGTGGGAAGAAAAGAAGAAAAATATTTATAATCAATTCCAAGTCATCTTTAAGATCTCAAGACTTAAAGACCAAACCAAGTTTTGGAATTCTATATACCGACTTGATGATTGTGAAAAGCCCCAGAATGTAAACACTGTAAGTCTAGGATATTGTGGGAGAATTGCATCTTAAATATTTACAATGATGACAGGTTGGCCTTGGAATCTCAATCTGCCCTCATACTGTGTTTGAAATAATTCCATAAAGTTATTAAATATCAAGGAATTAATAGCAGTCACCTAATTGAAGCAGGGGGCACTAAAGTCATGCTAAAGCATATCTGGGCAAAGCAGGGCCCCGGGACCAAATTTAATTCCAAGGAGCCTTTTCAAAGCTGATATACAGTATTGGGAGACCTGGTTGGCATGTCCATTCAGGGCTTCATTTTCAGGGGGTACTGGTGTACATTCTTGTGTGGTTCCATTTTATGCCCTCTTTTTAAAAACAACTGCAATAGTTCAGATCCTTCTAGCTTCTACTGTCTAATAGCGCTGTTGGACATTGACGGCAAAGCATATACCAGGACTCTACTACAAGAAATTTAGCAATGGGCAGAAGAAAAGAACATCATTCTCTTCTTCCCACCGAGTTTCACACATCCAATTGCAGCACTATGAATAATATTGTGACACTATCATTTCTTGCCCATCATGAAATACCTCAGAAACAAGCCCCTTTATTTGTGTGCCCCATTGACTATTCTCTTGCGTCTGAGTTGATCTACTGATTCTGTGGAACAAACTGGCGGCTTGGGGAATCCCAACTCCCCTGTAACAGGCTCCAGGTGTTTGGTGACGTAGGAGGCAGGACGCGCTGAGACACGGAAACCGAAAATCGGCGTTTGCTCCGAGTTCTGAGCTCCAAGTGCTCCTTGCTCCGTGTTCCTGGCCCGGCTGCCAGCGTTACCCCACCGTGGGAGTGCCGAGTCTGTTGGGAAGCTACAGGAGCCGGGAGCCAGGAGAGGAGCTGATCCGCTGCTCGCAAGGTGAGAGAAACGGGAACAGGTGGCAAGGCTAGAGCTCCAGAATCGCTCCGGCTGTGGGGAGACGGCTGGCGTTCGGCTGGTGCGGTTTGCGGAGAGGCCCACTCCTATAGTCGTTCCCATTTTGGTGGCATCAGAGGTAGCAGCAGGGGAGGCGGAGCCCGAGTGTTGTGCAGTCGAGGCACAACCACTGTGGAGAGGGACCCGAGCGGTGCCTGCGCGTCGCACATTAAGGAGAGAGGGAGTGCAGCAGACCCGCTGAGTAAAGGCACCCGGGAAGGCCCACGAAGACAGAGGCAGTGTATAGTAGTCCAGCACTTGAGAAGGGGGCTCCTCCTAGGCATCAGTGGTAACCAGGACCGTGGCTTGAGGCGGACCGACAGGTGTGAAAGAAGGGACAGGTCAGCTGGCGTGCAGGGGGAGACATCCTGAAATGAGTCAGATCCTACCCTTCTTGAAAATCACCCGGAATTTTAGGTGAGGTGCCACCACACAATAGGAGGGGTGGTGGTCAACGCATAAGTGGCCCAAGTGACAAATTAGTAGGGCAGCAGCAGAGGCAGAAACGATCAGAATAAAGTATTCAAGCCCCAGTAGGCTGTCACCTCTGCCTCACTGCCAGATCAAGTTGGGGCAGTCACACGCCTTACCAACACCACCCAGTTTATAACCTTAAGAAGCAGTGCACGAAAAGGTGCACCTTTCGTCTCAGGCTATAACAGACCCAGCACTGCGCGGATGCAGCTGGCGGCAGGTTGGTGCGACGTGTGTACAAGTGGAGATCAGCCAAACAAAGAATAACTAGCGCAAGAAGAGAGAACCCAACACTCTACAACCTACCACAATGGATAAGTGGCAACAAACATGGCATAGACCCGCAGGGGATCAAAGGTCATAAAAATTGTGTGAATCTTAAGAGGAGCCCTGTTGGAGCACCCGCTCATACAGAACTGAACAATCTAGGGTGAAAAAAGATTGAAGAACGCTGGGAAGAAGGCAGCCCTAAAGATAACCATGGTTTATACGCTTGCGGAACAGCCCTACGATTGAATATAATGCGATCTGGAAGAAATCGAGGGGCTCCAGGTCAAGAGAAAAATAAACAAACAAAGAGAGCAAGACAACAGTCCCCCAAGCTGGACGCCTCACTGGACTTGGTGGTATGCCAAGGCAATAGAAATTAGCAGAAATCCCCTACCCAAACAACAGCTCTAAAAAAAGCAAGGACAGTAGAATCAAAAAAAGAGTGGTACAAAATAACAGACTTTTTAACAGCAAAAAGTACAGTTAGCCCTACAAACAGCAGCCTACTTCTAAAACCGGAGACAGAAAGTAAAGCTGCTGTAGGAAGTGAAAGCGTCCGCAGGTCGAGTGATCGAGGTCAAGAGGAGATGGCTGCCGATCTAACCACGCAAGGCTCTGTCATAACTAAGACAGCTATAACACAAGCAGTCACAACACAAGCAGAGGTCTACAAGAGACTCCCTCTCCTCTTTAAATATTAGTAACTGGGATTAATCGAGCCCAAGGGTAATCATAAAATCTCACCAGATCCCACTAGGGCCTTCAGGGTCACAAGAACAACCCTTAATTGAACTGCTCGAAACTTCATTACTTACGCACGAGACGAGCCAACCACTGGTTAATCATCCATCGGTTCTACTGCCAACCGTGCAGAGAGAGGCTGGACGACAGAGGAATAACTCAACAATCAGCCTATGTCCATTCGTGGCAGGTAGCATCAGCCCTATGGGCAAAAAAACAATTCACCTCCATCAACCCTAACTAGGAAGACAGAATACATGCTGGCTTCGTTAGAGCAACATGAGTCAACAGGAAGAAGAAGATCTTCCCCCAAATTAAATTATGGAACTCAGGATTCAACAGATAAAGTATAAGCTGGCACATGGAGAGCACTTCTATCGGCTATGGATGCAATTTCGACAGCAATTCACCACAAAGCCGATAAACATGATCTCCAGGTGGACCTCTTAAAACATTATGGCAACTTATATAGTGGGCATAGACAAGAAGTTACAAGCACTAAATGACCTAATAACGAGGGCCCAAATAGCACAATTACACACAGCAAGTTATCTGCCATTGTCCAACTGTTGGTGATAATCCACAAGTCTTATCATCGATTCTATCAGAAATATTGATGGAAGTAAAATCACAAGCAGCAAGACCACTCATGAGACTAAGAGTCCAAGAATACAAGGGCAAAGATCAACAAAAACAAATGAAATACAAGAATAGCCTCAAAAAAGCAGGGACTGTATCTACATCACACAAACCCCCATCGGGGTAAAGGACCAAAAACTGAAATCAAAAGATAGATCCCCCAGCCGACAAGTCAAATCCAACCCAAGAAGCCATGAAAAAGAAAGTAAAACAAAAGACAAAGTAGTGGCAGAACCAGCAGTCTCAAAAGGGAAAAAAAAGCTAAGAAAAGCACGTAAGAAAGCGAAAATTACTCAACAAAATAATATATGGCAATTATTCTTTCAACACAGGAATAAAACACCATTGGAAGTTGAGAATCAAAAAACGGTGGATGTAGAACTTGAAAAATAACTAATAGGCAAGCAGGCTATCAAAACCACAGTAAACATCACAAAATCAGAATCCAGTTCAGTAGCAAAAACCAAAGACTGATAGTCTGTTGTTACCATATTGAGAGCTAAAGACAATCACGAGGACAACATAAATAAGCAGCAAGAAAAGAAAAACATGCACTTCGGCACAGTACAGCAAAGTCCGGTAGAGAACGATTTCTCCAGAGCATCTGAACCTATGGATGAAAAAAGTGCTTAGTGTATAAGGAAAGTCCAAAGGCCAAGTCGAACCAGAAGAAAGTGCAATAACAGCCCGAGACCGGGAAGATAATCAGCAATCGGAGGAGTGTATTCGACAACAAGATTTCAACTCTTTATGGAATTATCGAGAGAGGCAACAAACAAAAGGGGGATGCCAATCAAAGAAGGTCCTCATAATTCCAAACTACACATTGAGAGGACCATTTGATATCTTAAAACGAACTAAGGAACTAAGGGATATTGCCTACATTAAGTCTACTGACTTAATATCGGTCGAATTTAGACCCCATCCACTTAGAATAACAGAGAGGCAACAGTGACAAATTGGGCCTCAACGGAGATAGTAGATCAAATACTGACAAAGCAGAAAACATTCAAGGCATGGAGGATAGAGCTACAAAAGATTGACCCTCCCCCACTATCCAGGACCACTGCTTCCCGCAAAAGAAAGCGGGAGATCAGTCCTAAGAAGAGCAGCAGGTGCAGGATTGAACCAGAGAACCTTTGAAAACTTGACGATTGTCAAGTTTGCAACCAAGGCTCCTCAGGGTTTGGACCCCAAGAATACCACAATAATGCCCCTGCGAAAAATCAGGAAAGACCAAGGCTGCAAAACAATCAAGCAGCAAAAAAACATAAATATCTGCTCCTAGAATACTCGCGGGCTAGAAAAGTTGCTACAAAAAAATTATGTCATGCTATTCCTTCAGAACCACTATATATTCATGACGCAGGAAACATGGTGTGGAGAAGTGTGGCTCAATGGTTAGAGCGGCAGACCCTGATGCAGAGATCTGGCCCGGGACCAGGGTTCAATTCCCGCCTCGGCGGGTCTTGGGCTCAATTTCCTCGGACCTGATAATTCTCGCCTCGGTACCTATTCTAATCATGGGTCCCACTCTGCAACTCTGGGCAATAGCTTGCTTAATCTCCACAACAGCCCCAACAGCGCTGGGATGCCTGGCTTCACCCTGGGGGTGCCCAGGAGTGGACATTTCACAGGGAAAAGCCAGGAAGGGTTCCACAGCGCCTGGACACCCCTTTGGGGGTATGGGTGCGCTTTACAAGTACAAATTTCATTTCATACCAACATATATCACATGCTATATAGATCATCATGAATCGGAGATTAAGTCATCGAAAATTTGGCCATCCCAAAGGGGGTCTCTCCATAATCTGCTTGACAAAATGTAACTGGCAAACAGAAAAATTGGAAACTGGGTTAAAATGGATTTTAGCATTCAGGATCGACAGCCAGAAGGCAAGCATTACACCAAGGGCAATCGTATTAATGAATGTTTATATCCACCCCAGAGAAGAGACAAAAGTGGAGCACATGAAAATCCTGCTCGAAATATTCAAAACAATACAGAGGCAACACAAACAAGCACTGTTGATCATCACCAGAGATTTCAACTCAGATTTGTGTACGAAATCAAAGAATATTCGTCATAGTGGGAATACATACAGAACCTAGTTGGAAAAACTAGGGTTAAAACATCTGGACGGGAGCACAAAATACGACTCACCGGCATCAATCAGCTTTTTAAGTGGAAGTAAAAGTTCAACTATAGATCACACATTAATAAGTGATTTTGGAAAGTTACCGGTGCATCAAAAATAACTCCCCGTACGGAAATTAAATTATCCAAATAACTCATAAGTCTGATTTGATACCATTAACAAAAGAATTAATTTCGGGCCCTCAAGTAGACAATCTAAAGAGCCTGAAATGGAGAGGTTTGAGGACAGAGTCACTGATGACTGAGGTCTATTTTCGTGCAGGTCGCATTGATGTAATAAATAGCAAACTAAACCCACATGAAAATATGCAAGTAGAAGGGGAGTGGCAAAAGGCGTGAGAAACTTTAAAGAACACTTTACTGGAAAAATAAATTTCAAGCAAAAAATCAGTCACTTAAGTACAATTTTAGTAGAAAACATCATGGGAGCCACAGAACTCAACCCTGGTACTGCAGAGAACTACACAAACAAAAAATGCAAATATTGCTAGAAACCAGGAAAATCACAAAGCAGCTAAAACAAGGGATACAACCAGATAAAAAAATATTTAAAAAATTAAGAATTATATATAAGAAAAACTGTTGGAAAACAAAAAAAAGATATCACGTTGACTTGTGGAATAAACTTTTGATGTCAAGTAAACAACCGAACAGAAAAAAATGTTGGCAGTTGATAAATGGATTGTCAATCGGGAAGACCCGACAACAAAATGCAGGGATCAACGCAGCCTCATGGAAAGCTCACGACCAAGGAATGTATGCAGATCCTGAGCTAAAAAAAAAAGAAAGACCACTCAGAATTAGAAATTAAAAGGTGACTAGGCTCATCCTTAGCAACTCAGACAGATGATGTGGACTACGAAAAGTCTAACGTGAACACTATGCACTGCAACACAAACATGTCAATAGTAGTGGATATAGAACAATTGACAAAAATTGTAAAGAAACTAAAAGCAGACGGTGCGGCAGGCCCGAATGGAATCCCCAAAGCACTATTCAACAGATACGTGACATATTGGGCCCACTATTTTGCACCCCTTTTTAATGAGCTGCTTTGCACAAATCGAATTCCGGGCTCATGGAAAGGCTACATCTTCCAAACGATTTTTAAAAGTAGAAATCCTTCATTACCAACAAACTATAGACTTATAGCCTTAATAGACATAGAGGCTAAGCTCTACGTGTTATGTCTACTTGAGAATCTTAATTAATGGACAGATAATAAGCTATACCACGGTTCCAAACAGGGTTTAGGGCTGGGGTGGGGACGTTAACAAACCTAACAGCACTGACACTCCTAGCAGAAAAGGCAAAAAAAACAAGAAGACTGTGCTCTTTGCTTGCTTTGTAGACCTCAAGTCCGCATTTGACCAAGTGCATTGAGGGCGCTTATGGCAAAAATTGGCCAAATGGGGTATCCCTAGCAGCCTATTGAGGGCATTCATGGAGTTACACACAGGAACTTGGGCTCAGTTCAAAATTGGAGATGGCAGCCGAGCAACAAATAAAATCGATACAATAAACAGATTAAAACAGGGGTGTGTCCTATCCCCAAGTCTGTTTAGTTTATATCTTGCCGCCCTTGCAGAAGCACTTCTGAAGGGACAAATGCCACCTGCCATCCCTGCACATGAGGAAATAGGATGTCTTCAGTATGCAGATGACATTGTTCTTCTAAGCCAAATGCCAATAGGATTACAACGCAGTATGAAGGCCCTAAAAATATATATGGACAAACAAGGGCTAGAAATAAACTTGCAAAAGACAAAAGTAGTTCGGCTGGTAGATTCCAAATATAAATTATACATTCCTGGTTTTTGGAAGGAAAAAAAATTGAGGTAGCAGAAACATATAAATACCTAGGATTCAATATTGAACACCAAATGAATTGTAAACAGCCCTTAGCAGCCATGTCGGCAAAAGCCCAATTGTTAACCTATGGTTTTAAGCTTCTAAAAAAGAAATTAAGCTTTCCCTCGTTCGGCATCTGCTATCCGGCATGCGTGCTCAGTTAATGCCAACGGTAACGTATGGCACGAAAATGATGAGGGGTTGAGAAGCTCTTACCTTAAATAAAATCCAAACAAGGGTGTATCTGTGTTCAACATCTCGAAATCAGCCTCCCTGGCCAAAGATCGCCTATTGTTCTGTCTGATTAATCAAACATTTCAAAGTAAAAATGCGTTCATTAAATTATGCTGGAGGCTGCGTGCTTCTGAAAGAGGCTCTATCGATAACCTGTGCTGGCAGGAAATTGAGGAGCAAAAAGAGACCAACAAAAAAGGTTCCTGGGGACTCTATTTAAATCAGGCAATTGAGGAATTAGGCGTACAAGAAGTTTGTAGTGCGAGCATAGGGAAAGCAGCATTTTATCAAGCAATTAGAGTTACATCCAAAAGGAGAATGCTACTTACCCAGTATGCATCTGTTCTTGGCATGTAGAGCTGTAGAGTCACATGCTGTGCATAGCCCGCCATCTAGTATTCGGTCCGGATGTTTGCACTTTGTTTTTGTTCGAAGAAGCTGGTATGCACAGCCAGATTCAAGAAAACCCGGTTAGGAGGCAGGTCATTTAGCACTGCAGCCTGGCATCTGTGGAATAAACTACCGCTGGATCTCAGACAAATCGAGAACCTGCTGGATTTCAGAAAGAAACTGAAAACTTGGCTCTTTCCTAGGGATTAATTTGGCCTAGTTTTAGTGCCTCTTCATCTCTGCCCGCATACTCGCAGGTCGCACATCCTGTAGGATAATCTCTAGCGCCAGGATACCCGTAGGGTGACAGAGCGCTATATAAATCTTTATACCATACCATACCAGAAGTCTTTTCCAGTCACTAAGTAGGTGACTCCTCCTTTCGGTAATAGTGCGCATGGACATCGACTCCATTGTAAGATTGTTTGCCGCAGAGGGTGATAATGGAGTTAGTAAGAGTAGTAAGAGATGTCCATGTATGTATGTATCTAAGTAAGATGTAACTGCAACAGGTATGGGTACCCGGGGAAGGCGGGTGGGCGCATGTGACTCTACAGCTCTACATGCCAAGAACAGATGCATATGGGTAAGTAGCATTCTCCATTCGAAGCATGTGAGCTGTAGATCACATGCTGTGCATAGACTTAAAAGCAGTAATCTCCCAAAGCGGTGGCTAACCTGTAGCTGTTGCAGTGGTTTGAAATAGTGTACGTAAAACTGCTTGGCCCACACTAGCTGGCTGTCTTGCTAACACATCTACACAACAGTGTTTTGTGAATGTGTGAGTTGTAGACCATGTTGCAGCTTTGCAGATATCATCTATGGATATGTTTCCTAGAAATGCCATAGAAGCCCCTATTTTGCGAGTGGAGTGTGCTCTAGGGGGAATAGTTAAAGTTATTTTTGCTTTTGCATAGCATATCTGAATACATTTTACTATCCACCTTGCAATGCCTGACTTTGATATTGGATTGCCTTTATATGGTGGAGCAAAAGCGACAAATAGTTGTTTTGTTTTGCGAAAAGGTTTTGTCCTTTCTATATAGTAAAGAATTGCTCTTTTCACATCTGAAGTGTGTAAAGCACGTTCTGCCACAGAATCTGGTTGAGGGAAGAACACAGGCAACTGAACAGATTGGTTGATGTGAAAGGCAGAAATGACCTTTGGTAAAAATGTTGGATTGGTCCTAAGAACCACTTTGTTTTGATGTATTTGTAAGAATGGTTCTTGGATGGTTAGAGCCTGGATCTCACCTACTCTCCTCAGAGATGTGATAGCTATGAGGAAAGTAAGAAATTGCATTTCACATTTATGCAATGGCTCAAAGGGTGGGCCCATTAACCTTGTGAGGACGATGTTGAGATTCCACACTGGAGCAGGTGGAAGTCTTGGAGGAATTATTCTTTTAAGTCCTAACATGAATGCTTTGATGACAGGCACTCTAAAAAGAGACAGATGTTGTCTGTTTTGTAGGTATGCAGCTATTGCAGCAAGATGTAAGCGTATGGAAGAATACTTCAAATTGGAACGCTGTAAATGTAATAAATAGCAGATGATATTTTGAACTAACGCGTCCAGTGGATCTATGTGATTGTTATTGCAGTATATCACAAATCGCTTCCACTTTGCTGCATAGCATGCTCTGGTGGTAGAACGTCTAGACTCTTTGATAATGTTCATACAGTCTGGCGGAAGATTGAGGTAACCAAACTCTAGGATTTCAGGTGCCAGATCGCAAGGTTGAGATGGCTGGGATCTGGGTTTCTTATCTCTCCATGACTCTGAGTGAGCAGATTGGGAGTGAGGTGTAGTTTTTGGTAAGGAACTATGGAGAGCTCCAACAGGGTTGTGAACCAGGGTTGTCGGGCCCATGTGGGAGCAACTAGGATTAATGTCAGGGACGCTTGTTTGAGCTTCCGAACCACTCATGCAATGAGTGGGAGAGGCGGAAAAGCGTATGCAAATATCCCTGACCTATTCATCCATAGTGCATTGCCCTTGGACAATGGGTGTGGATGTCTGGATGCGAAGTTTGGGCATTTTGCGTTTAGGTTTGTAGCGAATAGATCTATTTGTGGAAATCCCCACATTTGGAAGAATGGAAGGAGAACTTGAGGGTGGAGTTCCCATTCGTGAATCTGTTGTCTTTGACGACTGAGCAGATCTGCAATCTCATTGTTTACTCCTGGAAGGTGTTCTGCCAGGAGAAACATTTTGTGATGTATGTCCCATCTCCAGATGGTCTGTGCTAGCTGTGACAGCTGGAGAGAGTGTGTCCCCCCCTGTTTTTGTATGTAGTACATTGCTGTCATGTTGTCTGTACGGATATGGACAGTTTTGCCTACTGGATGAACTTGAAACACTTTGAGCGCTAGAAAAATCGCTAGCAGCTCTAGATGATTTATGTGAAGATGCTTTTGCTGCAAGCTCCATATGCCCTGAATTGTATGCGTGTGGAGATGAGCTCCCCAACCAGTGAGCGATGCGTCTGCTGTTAGCACTATCTGTGGAACCGGGTCGATTAAGGGCAGCCCTTTTGAACGTTTTTGTGTATTCCACCACCTCAGAGAGCGATGGGTGCGGCCGTCCACCAACACTAGATTTGATAACAGACCCTGAGCTTGGTTCCACTGACGTGCTAAGCACTCCTGAAGGGGACGCATGTGAAGTCTTGCGTAAGGGACTATTAGTATGCAAGACGCCATCATCCCCAGTAACTGCATGAACACTCGAGCTGGCAAGCAATGAGTGTTGAGGTTGGAAATGGCAGAGTAGAATCTGCATGTTGCAGATTGTGGCCGGATTGGGATAGGCCAAAGCCTTTTGTGTGTCTATTGTGGCTCCCAGATATGCCTGTGTGTTGGATGGCTGTAGATGAGACTTGGACATGTTTACCGTGAATCCAAGCTTGTGGAGTAACTGCACTGTTTTGTGAGTGTGACTGAGACAGCTTTTTTCCGAGCTGGCATTTATGAGCCAGTCGTCCAGATATGGGAGCACGTGAATGTGTTGTCTTCGAAGGTGAGCTGCCACTACTGCTAAACACTTGGTGAAAACTCTGGGTGGGGTAGTTACTCCGAATGGGAGCACCTTGAACTGATAATGTTGTCCTGCTACTATAAACCTTAGGTATTTGTGATGAGCAGGATGTAGTGGGATATGGAAATAGGCATCCTTGAAGTCCAGAGTGGACAGGAAGTCGCCTTGTTGAAGGAGTGGAAGTACTTGTTGTAGAGTGACCATGTGAAAGTGGTCTGATTGAATGTATACATTGAGTTCTCTGAGGTCCAGTATAGGCCTCAGAGATCCGTCCTTCTTTGGAATTAAGAAGTATAGGGAGTATACTCCGGTTCCTTGATGTTTTAATGGGACTGGCTCTATTGCTTGTTTCTCTAACAGAGATTGAACCTCCTTTTTTAGAAGGGTGAGATGTTCCTGTGACATTGCATGTGATCTTGGAAGAATGTTTGGGGGAGTGTCTGTAAGTTCCAGGCAGTAACCATATTGGATAATATGTAGAACCCATTTGTCTGAGGTGATGGTGTTCCAGACAGGGAGAAATTGAGAGAGACGTCCCCCGACAGGAGTGGAATGATCGGAGGGTCGTGGAAGCAAGTCACTGTTTGTTATTAGCGGGGAAAGTGCGTGTGGAGTTGCCTCTGCCTCGTCCCTTACCATTGTTTCCTCTAAAACCTCCTCTAAAATATCCTCTTGATAAGGGCGATTGATTGTTGCCTTTGTAAGAGGAGGAGGGATTTTTTGTGGTAACAGTTTTGGAACCACCCCTGTAGAAGGAGCGGCGAAAGGAACCTCTACTAGCGGGTAACTGTAAAGCACCCATTGACTTTGCGACCTCAGTGTCCTTTTTCATTTTCTCCAGCGAGGTGTCAACTGCTGGGCCAAATAGGTGTTCCTTGTCAAAAGGTTGATTAAGAATTGAAGCTTGTACCTCGGGTTTGAAACCTGATATTCTTAACCATTCGTGTCTGCATAGCAACACGCTTGTAATTACTGTACGTGCTGCTGTGTCTGCTGCATCTAATGCACATTTGATGGAGGTATTGGTAATGAGTTTTCCTTCCTGTATGAGATCATTTGCTTTAGCTTTATGCTCATCAGGGAGATATTGGATCAGTTTTTCCAACTCATCATAATGAGCTCTATCATATCTGGCTAGCAAACCCTGAGCATTGGCAATGCGCCAGTGATTAGCTGCCTGAGAAGCTACCCTTTTACCAGAAGCATCAATTAACTTGGACTCTTTATCAGGAGGAAGGGCCTCACCTGTTGTTTGGGAATTTGCTCTTTTACGAGCATTAGAGACCACTAAATAGTCTAAGGGCAGTTGACCTTTGATGTAAGCAGGGTCAGTAGGTGCTGGTTTATACTTTTTCTCAACCCTGGGCGTGATTATTCTTGCCCTGACAGGGTCTTTGAAAACCTCGTCTGCATGCTTAAGCATCCCCTTAAGCATTGGTAAAGTGTGTGTTGTTTTTTAAGTGGAGCTTAATGTCTCGAATAAGAAGTCCTCCTCTAAAGTTTCTTTATGTAATTCCACCCCATGATAGTGAGCAGCTCTATTAAGTAGCTCAATATAACCTATATTGTCATCAGGAGGTGATGGCCTCGATGGATACAAATCAGGGTCAGTGTCTGTATGTGGATCAGTATAATAATCCTCCCATGGATCAGCATATTGTGATCTGTTGTCATCCCCATCCCCATCCCCCTCATCCTGTGGGTCAGGTGATAGTGGTGGTGGTGAATTAGTGGGGGCAATAAGTAGGTGGGGATTAGTAGGTGAAGGAGGTGGAATATCAGGTGGTGATGTGTTTGTACCCATATTCCTTTCCTTTAGAGGTATATGATGCGCCTCCTGATGTGCCAATTTCCTTTTCTCAGGTAATTTGGCATGAATATGTCCAGTATCTGGGTTAATAACCAGTTCCTTTTGTTTCGGATCCGGAGGTGGAACATCGGACCGAAAATCTTTTGTTGGAGTTTTTTTCTCTTTAGTTGTAGTTTTCGGCGTCAAAAGTTTCGGCTCTGAAGTCTTCGGCACCAAAGATTTAGGCTTGGACAAAGATGGAGGATGGACATGCTTGGTTTTCTGCGCCGAGGATTTCTGCTCGGTGCCGGTAGGGGGCCGACTCGATCCCGAGCCGGAAGGCTTTTCTTTGTGTCTTGGAGCCGGGCCCGCCGGTGGGGCGCTCGAAACTTTTTCTCAGTGCCGACCTTGGCTCGCAGCCAGAGGAAAGACCGGAGCCTTTTTCGGTTGTGGTTGTTGGGGCAAGGGGGTTTTTGTACTCACGGTACGTTGACCTGGTATAACTTGCTCCTCTTCTTCCATGTCGGAGTCTGCTTCGGACACGGAGACATGTTCTTCTTCCTCGGCTCCTTGAGCGTGTTCTTGGTCGGAATCTTCTCCGAATAAGTCCGGTACGGAGCCGCCTTGGTGTTGCATTTCATGATGTCAAGCCCGACGGTCACGGAGTGTCTTCTTGGATCGAAACGATCGGCACGCGTCGCAGTCTTTCTCGTCGTGTTCCGGGAGATTGCACACTTCGTGCAGGTCAGTGCGCGGAAACTTGGCACGACACCCGGGACAGAGTTTGAATGGAGTCCGTTCCATCGACTGCTAGCGAGCCCGGCGTGGGTAGGCCAACGGCTCTCCACGAGTGTTCCGATCGAAGATTCTTGGTTTGAAACGATACGCGGAGAATAGGAAACACGATCGAGAAACAATACCGCCGAGGGTAGTGGATTGCGCGTCGAAGGGAACCCGAGAAAGTCGATGCCCATGCGCACTATCACCGAAAGGAGGAGTCATCTACCTCGTGACTGGAAAAGACTTCTTCGAACAAAAACAAAGTGCAAACATCCAGACCCAACACTAGATGGCGGGCTATGCACAGCATGTGATCTACAGCTCACATGCCTCGAACATCTGTCTTATATAATAGACAAGAACACCTTCAAACGAAGACGACATGCCTGGACGGTGATCAAATCAAATAAAAAATGGCAGCCTCAGGATTACCTTTCAGCTCATTTTCATTGTACATAAAACAGCAGATTAAGCAATTCTGTTTTGGCATGTGGGAAATCAAAGACCTCATCCCTAACTGGAAATATCAGTTTCAAAACCAAGAATGTTGACTGTGTAAATATAGGCAATAATCCTTAGCACACATTCTCTGCGTGTTCCCAAAGTTTAAAACAGAAAGGAAAAAACTATTGAAAGCAAATTTTATACATTTGAAAATCCGCACCAGCAGACAAGCGGTGGTTACCTGGTTAGGAGGTTCTTTAATCCCCCTAGTCTGCAGGGGGATACAAAATTTAATACTAAAACTAAAAGAAATAGACCAAATAAAGGACTAACAACCTAAAATGTACACAAGGGAGACCAGATTTTGGCATGCGTATCATACAATGAACAAGTGACTACAGCAGGGTCAAATTTAAAGATTACTGATTGCACAAGGCACTCTCACCTTACTAAGTAGAAATGCAGAGATCATGGTCTCTACACTATCAGACACAAACTATGAACTCTGAAGGAGCAAAATAGCCTGACGTTACCTCCAAACTAAAATGTCGATTGCCAAAGAACTTTACAGTCAGCACCAATAGACACATTAAAAAGAAAATAGCATGACCAAATGCTTCAACATGTTATAATTGAGCCAACAATTGTTTTATTAGTCCGATGTATTTATACCAATAAGTGTGAGCTCAGAACATTGAAGGAGTATAGAAGCCACTCGACATTTTCTATACAAAAATACCGATTGCAAATTAATTTTTAAAGACCCCGTTTGATAATATTCGGTCTCAGGAGAGACAAGTCTCTCATATTATGTATTTTAATGAGTTTATTTGAATTTTTCCTATTTTTCTATTTTCTATTTAAATTTTTGTTTAAAAGGTTTTATGAATGTATTTTAGTGTAATGGTTTTAAAAGACTAAACACTAGAACAAAATAAACTTGAATATTGTACTCGGAAACCTGGGTAAGAGTTAAAATTGGTAATGGTTTCAGTGTATCAAAGAGAATTATTACTAATAGAGGATTGAAGCAAAGGTGTATACTTGCCAATCTATTATTTAGCCTCTATATAGCTATTAGTTCATCATTAAAAAAAGCTAGATCATATCCAGCAACAATGAAAACTCACTACTTGCAAGTCCTGCAGTATGCAGAACTTCCAAGTTATATCGGATTACAGTGAGCTATAAAAGAATTGCATTGCTACAACTGTGTCAACAAACAAGAACTAAGGGGCTCATTACGATGCCGGACGGAAGCCCATCCGTGCTGGTGGCGGAAAACGTTCATTTTCCCGCCCCAATTGCGGTCATTGCTACCACCAAATTACAATGGTCCCACAGAGGCCATTTACCGTCCGCCGCGGTCCGTCAGGCTCCGCACATTTCTAGCGCACGCAAGGGTGGCGGGTGGAGCCAATAGAGAAGGACCACACATTCCGTCCGCCATACAGATTATGATGTGGCAAACAGCCCTTCCCACCGCTGCGTAAAAACCACCACGTTGCGGATGGCGGAAACACAACAACGGAGAGGAAGAGCCGATACAGCAACCATCTAAACCACCGGAGCCGCCATGGATCCAACGCTACAGGCCTTCCCGCTGCTCTACCTGCTGCACCTCTGGCAGAGAAGATGCCGCTGCGCTCAACAGCAGAGTTACGTACCAAACATCTCCACGCATGCAACCCCTGAACAAATACAACTCCCAGCAAGCGTGGCGGCACCACGATGAATGTGGTAACCTGCCAAATGCAAAGTGCGAGGCCCACCCAATCCTCATGAGTGACCCTCTGTGCCCCTGAAGGCAATTGGGGCCAATGCCGAGCTCCGCAGTAGCAGAGCGCGCACACCCAAACATCAAAATATGTATGCCGAAGGGCCCCATTGGCCGATGGCTCATTCGCATAGTGGTTGCCACACCGCGGCGGCCGGGAAGCTGCGACCGCAACCCTGCATCATCCAATTGGGGCCAATGCGTGTCATCACTGCGGATGCCAGCTACCGCGCATGCGAACACATACTGCATTTGCATTGGCGCCATGCGAATTACATCACCCATCACAATTAGTGATTGGTGCACCCCATGTGTAATGTTGTGGGGCACAAGGCCCCCATGCATATAAAGTAACCACACAGACACTGTACATGTATAGGAGAACTGGCCCAGGGCACGTGCGTCCGGCCCCGTTTGTTGGCAGGGTCACATGTCCAGTGACGCCTGTGCTGGGTGGCTGTGGCGTGGGGGGTAAGCCAGCCCTCTGGGAGTGGCTGGTACATCAGAACAACTAGAACAGTGACCAGCTGGTCACTACACTGTGAAGGTTTGAGAGAGTGTAACCCTTGAGTCAAGTCCACACACACATGGCATGTCCAAGAAAAGGAGAGTGAAAGTACATACATAGTCATGCCCAATGGCCAGCATGGACTGAAATGAGGGAAGGAGTCTAAAAGGACAATGGTCTCTCGCACTGTACCAATGTTGTGTAATGAAACATCCAACCTGTGAACATCGCTTGTACATCCCTTGACAACTGACTGGCGTCACTTGGCCAGGGGTTGACTTGTGAAGGGCCAGTGACGTAGGTAGACAATCAGAGGTGTCCACTGTCTGCAAATCAGACATGCTTGTAACCCCAGCACTCCCAACACACGTACTGGTGTGGCGTGCTTTGTGCACAGCTGCCATTGCCTGTTAATGTTCACACACACGTCATAGGAGTGCACATGTGGAACAAACAAACATAGCTCTGACCGACATCATCGCTCATTGGCAGCCATGTGGGCATGTATACACAATCCATGTGCATTTGTGCCTCATTCAGGTGAACATTGCAATGTCTGTTACGCAAATTCCACACACACTCACGCAGGACTGACCCCATAATGTCCACATGTGTCTGTCCACCGTGCTGAACAACCATGTAGCGTTGTCCAGATGACACTCACTGCCCCATCCCGTAATGGTGTCGCGTATTGTGGGACTGACGCTTGCGCTCGTGCAGTGACAGCAGCAACATGCAACTCAGCACTGATGCTGGGAAACACTAGTGCCGTGCCATCTGACCACAGGGCAGCTCATCCTTGATGTAGCAGTGTACTACATGCCATACACATCAACTTCTTTGGATGTCGTAGTGTCAGTATGTCGAGTGAGTGAAGAAAAACAACGTCTGAATGCAGGTCACTTGTGCATTCCACGTGTCCATGAGGCCTTTCAATGTTGTGGTTGTGCGAGTCTCTGGGTAAGCTGTGCACCACATTTCATCTAGAACTTAGCCCCTGCCTGTGTACCCTGACATACGTAGGAGGAGACCACCCATCTTTCACCCTGTCCCGGACCTGACGACGATGGAGGACATCGAAATCATCTGGGGATTCCATTTGGATCGCCGCGCACTACGAAACCCATGTGCCCAGTTGGAGCCCCATTTGAAGCCCAAAAGAAAATATCTGGCTGCATTGTCTGATACAGTGAAGGGTATGGCTGCACTGCATTTCTCCGGTACTGGGTCTTTCCAGTACACTGTGGCCATCGCCGAGGGTGTGTCACAGCCCATGTTCAGCATGGTGTTGTGTGACGTCCTGCCAGCATTGATGCCTTACAAGGACAGACCTGTCCACTTCCCGAGGAGGGATGAATTGGCAGCTGTGAATGGGGAGTTCTATGACCTTGGAGGCATTCCAAATGTTGTGGGAGCCATTGATGGTACCCACATTGCCCTCGTTCCACCACAGGCAAGTGAACACATCTATAGGAACTGCAAACACTACCACTTCATCAATGTACAAGTGGTATGCCAGGCAGATCAGATCGTCTCACACGTGTGTGCAAGGTATCCTGGGTCAGCACATGACTCCTACATCTTGCGGAACAGCACCATACACCAATTGATGGCCAATCTGCACCCCGAGCGGGCCTGGCTTGTTGGTGAGTGGGCTGAGTCATTGACTGTGATGTATGTGTGACATGCTGCGCTCCCCACACAGATCACACTGTTTGCCTGTCTGTCTCACAACTAGGTGACTCTGGGCATCCCAATCGTCCGTGGTTGCTGTCCCCACTGCGGAATCCAACAACGCCGGGGGAAGTCCAATACAATGATGCACATGGGAGGACACGTCGTGTGTTGGTGCGCACTTTTGGACTGCTGAAGTCAAGATTTAGGTGCCTGGACCAGACTGGTGGTGCACCTAAGTACTCACCACAGAAGGTATGCCAGATGTTAGTCGCCTGCTGCATGCTACACAACCTGGCCATGCGCAGAAGGATCCCCCTGATTCTGGACGACGATGAACAGCAGCAGCCCCCGCACCCAACCCACACATGCCCAGTGACGATGACAGTGGTGAGGAAGAAGGCCTTGACCAGCGACAACAGCTCATCGTCAACTACTTCCGTTGAGTGTAAGTGAACAATGAGTGACTATGACTGTGTCTGCGTACCTTGCTGTTGTCTAACAAACTTTGAGATCTGTTACTGGCATTTTGTACACATACAGGACTATGCGCGGGATTGGAGAACTTGGGCAGGGAGGAACTGAGCACCCAGAAACACCCACTAGCACAGGACCCAATTGCTATAGTGCCTCACTAGCTCTCTCACTCACTCAGAGGTTTGCAAGCGCATGTACACAAGTCGATAATTTGCAGACAAGACACGCTTTGAAATGTGCTTTTTTTACTACAGTTGCAATACAGGCAACATACGTGCCACAAGAAGTTGAGAATGCATGAGTACATGTACAGTTTCCATAGTGACACATCCATAACACATGAAGCAAGATGTCATTTCAATAATCCCTCTGGACGAAGACCCACGAGCATATCCCCCCACCCCTTGCTGGGAGGAGTTGAATGAGATGTCCCAGGTCCATGGGCTTTGCCAGCAGACCCATTGCTCAGCCAGTACATGGTGAAATGTACATCCCATGTGCTGTGTCGCTCACATCACTGGATGGATCACTCTCAAAGTGTGTGGCAACTAGCCCGCCTCCCCATGACATCTAAAAGGCACCTGTGTCCTCTAGCAGCAGTGGCACCTTGTAGAGTGGGGGTGCTAGGGCCTGACCAGAACAGAATGAGAACGGACAATCCCCTCCGACCACGGACAGAATGTACAGGCAGTGCTCCTGGACCGCGCAGAGAACAAGCTCTGCAGACACTTCTCATGTGACAGACAAATACTAATGTACTTGCAAAACGACTACGCCATGTGAATTTTGTGCGCTACAGCTGCATGATGGAAGCCGGGCTCATGCCAGTCGACAATGTCCATGACAGTCAGATGACAGCCTCCCCGTTGCTCAGGTCTGTGGTACCAAGCGAAACAGACCGCAGAGGTCAGCAGAGTCAAAGCAAATGCAGATAGAGAAAAAGTCAGAGAGCTGAATGACAATTCCTGTTAGTAGGCGTGAAAAAATAAAAAGGACATTGAATTAGTCACCAACAGTTCCTGTTGCTGTTAAGTAGTTACGAATCCAAGAAGGCACAGGTAGCCTCGAAGGCAATCAGTTCCAAAACACGATCCAAATCATCTCCAGCGAAAGGACCACCATCCAATCCAGCAGTATGAAGGAACAGATGTGCTCCTCCCACCACGAGGATGAAAGGCGCATCCCATGGCACACGGGGAGAGGTTCGATGTAGGCATGGCACAGGAGCCTTTGCGCAAACCCACAGACACAGCTGTCAGCCTGTCTGACACATTGGAAGGCATCCCACAAACGTGTATCACCGGAGCAGTAGTGATCATGGACCAACAAAGGACTCACCCACAGCTCATGATCCAGGGCAGCAAGGGATGTGTTGGAAAGGCAGACATCCAGGGACCACTGAAAGGGGCATCTTCGGCAGTAGAACACAGGCTGCACGCAGGTGAAATAGGCATAGCGGAAGGGTAGCCTATTACTGATGCGTAGCACATCTAATGGGACACATCCAAAGAGGAGCTGCATGCGGTCACTGTACAGTTGCAACTGACCGGGGTTCGACTGGAGCACAGGAAGGGCAGACATGGCGTGAGAGCACTCTTAGAACCAGCGCTCAGCTGTACAGCCACGAGTAGTGATATCAAACCGCTAAATGCAGTCGGTAAATTGGAGGAATGACACCCGGTAGAACTCCAGAAATCGCATGAAACGAAGGGACAAGGCCAGAGCCCACAAGTTCGAAAGAAGTGTGCAACGGCCTTCAGTATCAGAGGCTTTCAATGATTCTTTTGTCGGTCCCGTGGAAAAAAGTGGGAGTGCCGTGTTCAGCAGTGACTGAATCACGCGGGATGGTCAAGGTACCTGGAATTCGAAGGTCTCCGGGCTGGTGTGGTGTCTTGTGGATTGTTACCTGCCTTGTTATGTTGGCCTAGGCCTGGCTGCCATGCTGCTTTTCTTTGCGCACGTTACACTGAGCCGGGCCTTCCTCACCCTTTGCTCGTGCCAAGTTCTTTTGCACTGTCTGCATTTTCTGTTGTTCACCTTTTTGGGCTCAGTCTGCACAAACATGTACAAGGTCGCATAACAATGTATTTTGGTTCTTCCTGATATGGCCAGTCTCGCGCACCCAGACATAACATTATGTGCAATTGCCATGAAGAATTTGGTATGCTTTTAATACTGTGGTTTACTAGCGCTTAAAACACTTGAAGAAATCCTTTTCAGTGAGAAGAGCTATGATGTCCTGCTGATGTAATTCTGCATCTAGAGACTGAGGTATGGGGCTTCGCTAGTCAAAGCCCAGAGGTCTTCTATTATTATAATAAACTATCTTACTGCAAGGGGAGGGTGGTAATGTTATTTATACGTTTATCCACTGAGCTCTGAGATGCTTTCCCCGTTTGTATTCTATGGAATTGTAACCATGCTGCTTATATTAGTCATATGCATTATGCTATTAGTACTGACACGTGTACTGTATATTAGAGCACGTAAGTTGGAATAAACATTTTAACCTATCCAGTGTCTCTTCCTACGCATCTTGTGGACAAATACGAGTGAGTGGCGAAAGAGTGTTCTTGCTTCTGTGAGTCCTGAGATAAAGATACCGTGTTCTGGGTTGTCCAAACATTAGTACTTGGGTGCTAATGGGATGCTAAGCTAGTTGGGTTGGGGTTTTTGGGTGCTACGGTATATGGTGGCAAACCACTGTATTCCGGGGTCCCATTTTCCTGTGCATAGCTCTGTGTATGTGCAGAAACCTTATGACATGGCGCGCCAACGTGGGGCAGCTTATCTGCGAGACGCTTGAGTAGTACTTGTGCTTGTCCACAAACCCCTCGCGTACGCTTCCGGAGGCGTATGTGACGGTGATACCTCCTATATTGAATGTTTTATAGGTTCTTTCAAGCTTGATATTATTAAAAAAGGTTAGTTAACAGACCCATTTTTGTGCTCCCTGTTAGGTTGTCGAATATAATTATTTAGTAATGGCTGGTGTGGCGATAGCTGCACATAGTCGAGGAGCACTCCGAGACCACTTAGCTGTGTATGGAGTGCCCGATACTGGGGTCGAGTTGGTCTTTGTGGTTCAAGCCGATGCGGCTTATCACTTTGAAGTGTTTTACACTTGGATCACTTTTGAGGCGGTGGATGCAGGTGATAAACTGTTTCATGAATATAAACCCACCGCTATTCCTGCTGCCTATCGACCCTATACTGCTCTTGAAGTGCCTCTCACGGCTTGGCAGCACCGTGTTTGGTTTAATGGCGCCCTACCACAACCAACTACCGCAGTTCGTTTAGGCCCCTTGTCAATTCAGGGGGCCACTTGGCCTGTATTGGCCGGGTATACCCCGCATCCAAATTATCTGGCATTACCGCTTGCGGAACTGCGCACTATGCATACCGAATTGGTGCGAGTGCATCGAGCCTTGGTGACATACGTTACAGGTAGCCTCCATGGAGCTGCTCCTGTAGTCGCAGGCCAACCAGCTATTGCAGCTGGAGTGACTATAAGTCCTGTCATGGTAAATTCTGTGATGGGCAAACGTCCACAAAATAAGGACGACTATCCTTACTGGCTTGCAGAAAAGTTCGATCAGATAGAAGCAGTGTTTCCACATACATCCCCAGTAGATAAACATCGCATCCTCACGATAAGTTTGCCAAAAGACATAATCCCCGATTTGACATCATGTGAAAACTGGGGTAAGGTATTCGCAGCAGTTTATTCAAAATGTTTTGGAACTCCTTCCATGACGGTTCTACCCTCTGTAATTAAAAAGTACAGGATGAACATGGCCCTGAAGCGGCTGTGGAATTAGGGATGAGACTAGTGGGAGTGTTTGATGTAGTAGCTGAGCTGATCCTTGGAAATGTCAAGGGCGATGCTATGAACTTTCAAGTAGCGAATGCTTTGGCTTTGGTCCCAGAGTTGGACAGGCCTCGCGAATTACCGAAAATAATAGCCCGGGCTTATAAAACAATTGGAAGAAATAGCCTAGGCAACAAGCCTTTTGTAAAAATGCAAACTCAATCGCAAACACAAGTTATACAAACAAAAAGTGCATCTGAGAAAGATGATAAACCAGTCTTCACTAAAAAGAGTTGGAGACAGAAAAAACAGGGTAAGCAACAAAAGAAGCCGGGGTCGAGAGGCGCTTCCCCAGTTTCGGTTTCTTCTGAACGTACTTATGATTTACGTGATAGGTCAAGGATTAAATCACCAGAAAGGTTTCAGAGCTCTGATACGCGTTCTCCTCGTTCTTCACAGGCCCAGACGTCGTCACAGGCTGGTGGAGGAGGACGGCAAGATAGAGGAAGGGGCCGAGAGGCTCCCCAGGAGCGAGACCAACCTCGACAACAAGTCAGAGGGAAAGCAGAAGACTTTCATCTTCCTCGACCGCAATTTCAGAAGAAAAAAGTTGCTGCTGTCACAGCGAAATATGCCTCAGACCGTGAGAACGAGACTCCAGAATTGGACGTGGGCAGTGACCCTCCTAGACAGCGCCGCGGAAGTTACCATAGTGCGGGAGGCGCTACGTCCTCATATGGAGGCGACAGCAACTGAAACATTCGTTACTGTAGAGACAGCTGACACGAGAGTGGCACCCCCTGACAGACTATATAATCTAGTCATACAAATTGAAGGTGACATACCGCGTGAAATAAAAGGGATTTTTTGGGAAAATCTAACCTCTTCATATGACATCTTGTTAGCAGAGGTGGATTGGCCACCCCCATTCGTTTTAGCTGCACATAAAGGAGAGGAGGTAATCCTTCCAAGCTTTTCAAGGCATGTCCCAAAAGACAAAGCTGAAGCACTTGCAGCTGAGTGGGCTGTTTACCTGGCACCAGCGTTATACCGCAACCATGTGGGATGGGATGAAGAATCACCTCCCCATGCAATACCTTTGCGGTCACTACCGCAGCCACAACCCCAATATCCCATCAAACGGCAGGCAAAAGGCCCCGTCTCCGAAATTCTGACACAGTTGGAATATCAGGGAGTAATTGAACCATGCGTATCACCTATGAACAATCCCCTTTTCGTGGTTTCTAAACCCGATGGATCGTACCGCTTAGTTTTGGATTACCGGCATTTAAATACTCATTGTCGGAACTTTGCGGTGCAAAATACACACAGTTCTGCGCTTGTAGACAGTCTTGTTCGTAAAAAATACAAAACGACACTTGACCTTTCAAACGGTTTCTACACGCACAACCTAGCCCCGGAGAGTGGTCAATGGACCGCATTCACATCCGGTGGTAAATTATTCCAGTTCCGGCGTTTACCCATGGGCTATAAAAATAGTCCGGGTATATTCGCCGCCCGTGTTGTTTCTTTGTTAAATGACATTGATCAAGACGCATGTTCGTACGTTGATGACATCTATCTGACAGACGACGAGTTATATCAGCATCTGTCCCGTGTGGACCGCATTATTCTTGAATTTGCGGAGCAGGGTTACAAATTTAACTTTGCTAAGTCACACATTGCTGAATTTACCGTTCTGTTCTTGGGCTATGAGCTCAATAACGAAGGTAAGGGCTTAGCCCCCCAAATACTCTGAAGAAGCTTCAGTCTTTGCTGGGTTTCCTGAATTTCGGGCGTACTTACATTCCCGAATATGCCCAGCGTATCAAGCCTTTGTATGCTTTGATACAACCTACTTATTCAAGGTCTTGCTGGCTGCCTGAGCATACCTCAATTCTGCAGTCTTTGCAGACAGACCTTTTGGAGTCTAAATATCTTTTGACTCGTGATAACCACACAAACCTGGTGATTAGAATAATTCCGGGGCGGTGGGATTCACCTATTTAACCTTTAATGAAGGTGATACAGTACCCATCGCATACAAGTCACATCTGTACACTTCCGCTGAATTGCGCTTTACATCTGTCGAAAAAGTTCTAACTGCAGTGCAAATGGCGATTCTGAAAGAACGCGCACTAGCACAGGGAAAGCGGATTCTGGTGGTAACACCCTGTCCTGCCCTGGAGGCAGTAACAAAGGCAAGTGTACCGAACTCAAAAGCAATGCATCCCCGTTGGATACAATGGGCTACATCCTTGACGTCATCAGACGTCACCTTTATTTTCGATTCTTCTCTTCAGACTCAGGAGTTCTTACAGTATGAATTCGTTCATCCTCCTCCTTTGTTTTTACTACCGCTTGAGGATTACAAATGTGTGATCTACACCGATGGTTCGGCGCAACCGGCCACTGGGTCCAAGCACGCTTATTCAGCTGCATGTGCTATTGTTGCGGGTTCCTTTGTAGATGGAAAGTTCAAATCCTCTGTAGTGCATACTCGCACACTTGGAGATAGTACCGCACAATTGGCCGAGCTGCATGCATTGCTACTTGCGCTTGAGTTCGCTTCACAGGATGAGACCACTCTTATTGTATGTGATTCTTTTTACTGTGTACAATCTTACAATGACAATCTGTTTTTCTGGTCGAAAACGACTACAAGGACGCAAAAGGGAGCACAATTAAGCATAAAATGCTTTGGGTTCGAGTGGCAGAATTGCAACAACGTCTGCCTCTCACACAGGTGGTTCACACCTTAGGCCATCAGCGGGTGGGCGCACACGCTATTGGTAACGATCTGGCAGATGAAGCTGCCCGTTCAGCAGTAGTCACGTGTTCAGTAGCAGCGGTTACCAGGTCCATGTCTAAAATAGACTCTGTTATTCTAGCAGCTATTGCTGCAACCAAGGAAGGTGATAATTACCCTACAGGTTTCCCTTCCAAGTATTCTTACAAATTAAGTCCCGAACAGGTTCCTTATGTAACAATACCTGACGTTGGAGATCGGCTGATCCCCAACGCGGACCGCAGGAGTGCCTTGATATCAGCTGCACACGAAGGCATGGCTTCTGCTCATGCAGGTGTGTCAGCTACGGTTTCCATCTTGCAGCAGCGTTATTGGTGGCGTGGGTTATATAAAGACACCCGTGCTTTTGTGCTTTCTTGCGACGTTTGTCAACAGATTAAGCCTTCCACGGTAACACGTCCACCACAAACACCGCTCTGCATTGCTAACAGACCCTTTGGGTGTGTTTACTTGGATCACTGCGGTCCATTCTCATCAGACACTGCCTATAAATACATCTTAGTGGCAGTGGACTCGTGCACACGGTTTCTCTGGGTCTGGCCACAACGGAGTGCTGACGCCCGAAATGTAATCAGGGATTTGCGTGTCTTTGTGGGAATTTTCGCATGCGGCACCTTCCATTCGGACCAAGGTCCAGCGTTTGCCTCTAGGGCTTACAAGGATGCAATGGCTTCGCTTGGGGTGTGGGTGAAATTTTCGTCTCCGTATAGGCCTGAGGGCAACTCTATCGTTGAACGAATGAACCGTGACTTAAAGCAATCCTTAACAGCTAGGGTTATAGGTACTGGCAGGAACTGGCTGGCCCATTTGTATACCGTTCAGCGTGCACTTAATAATCTCCCTAGAAGACCTCTGGGTGGGCGGACCCCATACGAAATGCTCTTTGGCATAAGAATGTTTGTGCCTGACCTTGAGGGTCCAGACATCGCGGCGCAATCCGCCAAGTTTGATGTAGATAACCATTCTGCTATGTTACAGGACTTACAAGAAGCCCGAGACAAACTTGCAACTACACATTTACCTTCAGCCACAGATCCTGCGTTGCAGATTCCGGTAGCCGGCTGGCTTCCGAAAGTTGGAGAACTGGTTCGAGAGAAGGTTGAAAACAAAAAAGAATTTGGCCCCTCTTTTCGTGCACCGGTTCCAGTTCTTGGCCTGAAGGGAACACGTACAGTCATTTTACCACCGCTTCCTGGTCGCAAAGAGAACAGATACATCTCAGTTGAAAATGTCAAGCTACAGCGCCTGGCCGATCCTGAATAGTGTCACACCAGCGGTCTCTTGTCCTGCCATTTATCGGACATATGTTCATAGTCCATCTGCACGAACGATCGCTGATGCTGTAATTGAGATGGTTGATTTGCCTGAAACTATGATTGATCCCCAACTCTCCACCAATATCGACGAGGACGAGTATACTTATCCTGCATCAGAATCGGTGGCACATCAGCCAACAACGCCACTAAGCCCGACTCGTTATTCCTTTGATTCGGATACCACATCTTCAAAAGTTCCATCCAAGTTCAGTATTTTTATATCCTGGTTTAGAGACAATTTTTTGATTCCCCCTGGACATACATCTGGTTGGTACTTTTCTTGATATTTTTGTTCATGTCCATTGGCTTTGTCACAGTGTTTTTTCTACTAATCAATGGTCACTATTTACCTGAACGCTCTGCTGTAGACTATGTTTCTGGAACTTTGGCTCCTCATTCCTCGTCTCACATCATGAAGCGTGACCACACATTTGTGAACATTTCAGCCTTCCCAGTTGCTGATGGCATCGTATGGGATGCAGTGAACTATCAAATCCATGGTCCGACGGAAATTATTAATGTACCTAATGTCCTTCGTGTTTCAATGGGTGATGTAGTACAAAATAATATTCATTCTGATGATTGGGATGTGCATGCCGTTGAAGCATTGTTTGCCGATTTAAAATATTATGCATCTTTTAATGCTGAAGATTTATATATGAATTCTGCTAATTATGCCGATTTGTATTGTTACCAACATTGGGGTAATCATTTTCTCCATAAGCCCAGTGCCCTGCGTAGTTCTGTTAACTATACCCAATGGGAACATTGTCCAAACCCCTTGCCAGGTAGCTCTCAAACTCTTCGAAATAAGTTTAATTATTTTACTGATTTTAATCGGTCGAACCCTGCATCCTATTATTTTAGACTTAATAACACATCAACTCAGAAAATTATGTTGACACACACCAAATTGCTTTATTCAGGTTCCTTTCTGAGTGCCCTAGCTGTGGGTGGTTATGAGTACTGGGATAATACAGTGGATTTAAAATCTATTTGGGGCTCCAAGCCATGGCAGGTACAGGGAACCGAGGCGTTGCATCGTGCTTGCCTCATCCCTACCCAAATTATGTTCCTAAATGCTTCCATTTATCAGACTACATGTTGGGGCCTAGCAACCACTAAACAATTGAATACGCCATCAATACCATCCCTATCGAGTTTTCCAAATGAAAGCTCACGATTCAATCTGTCCCTCGTGTCCCTGCAGGCAATGTTACAAAATAATTCGTTTAATGTTTCTGAGCTGGTTCAGTCACCCTGGTTAGTATGGCCTATATCATCTAATGCATGTCAAATGCGTTTTCATGATACTGGTGCTAGCTACACACAGAATAGGCCTGATCCGAGGTTTACTGATGCCCGTACTGTCACTACATACTCTGTTGGTAAATTATGCAAACAATGGTTGCAACATTCGTCCCTTGATTCTGTTAAACAACATTTGTCCCTCCTTACAGGCAATATTGATCTGTCCGACTTTGTTTTGGGACCTCGTGGTCCCCGACCTAAGAGATTCATTTATGAAACGTATAATGAACTCTGGAAGCTATCACAAATGGAAGCTGCTTCCCGTCTTCGGGAAATAGATCAAGCAAATATGGAAAAGGTGCTTGCTGTTGTTGACAATAGCATTAATACCCTGTCTTCTCGCATTTACACTTTAGAGAATATTGTGTCCTCTGTTGTTGATATTGTACAAGATGATGTTTCTGTATTATATCATGGTCAGAATCAATTGCGCTCAGTTATGCAGTTTGCATGGACTTTACAAACACTTAAGTTAGGTAAAGTGCCTTGGCATTTTTTGAACACCTCTGCCTTATTTCTACCTTTTAACTTAACTGACAAACAGCAATTTATGTCCATGAAAGATGCAACTTACACTCTATTACATATCGAAAAGGTGGATCCTTTGCCGTTCTCTGTTGCAGAACTCGATTCTGCTGTATGGCTAGTTCATGGGGTTATCGTTTTACCTTTTTCCTTGTTTGAATTTGACTCGTGCATGAAACATTATCCTGTGGGCCGTTACCGGCCATTGGGCAGTGCTTTCCTGCATGAACTCTGGTCCTTGCCTTTCATGTATAAATGCCTTCGGGACGGCAAGGAAGTCTTTCTCACGGGGGAGTACTGCGACTCGACTATGGGTCATTCGCTTATTTGTAAACACATTAAATTGCATGGCTCATGTAGCGTTTCCTCTCCTAATCTTGCTTGTGTGCTGAAAGGTATTCCTGCTCCTGTTATTTCACCTACTTTCACTCTCCTTTCCAATGGTAGTTATTTACTTTTAAATAACGAAAACTGTTGTGGCCTGCAGGCTGGCATTCCTTACATTGTAACAGTTTCGCACAGGGTTGTCTGCTGCAAAAATGTGCTTTTTCCTCCCCCTCATGGCAAGGTTGATATCTCTATTTGGCCTTCCATCCCTACCATGGAGGCAGATTTCAATAGACTGAGCAGAATAAAGGCACTATTATTAAACGAGGAAGTTATGCTCACGTCCGCCCGGGAGACATTCATTCTCCAGGTGGCGAGTACCCACAGTGAAATACAGGCCCTTTTAAACACTAATCTCCCCCAACATTTTGGGGAGTTAATACATCGTATTTTTAACGCATCTAACACTGAAGGCCTAGTACACTTTTTTAAGGTTGTGGGGTCGGGCTTGGTGTCCTCCTTCCAAACTATTTTTGGTGTCATCCCGGCTTTCATACATTCTATTTTTTCCAGTGTCTTTGGCGGTTTCCCGTTGATCCTCGCTTTAGCGGCTGGTGTCCTGCTCTTAATTTGCTTTCTGCGCAATGGCTGCTCCCCGATGGGACCTGCTCGATCCAGAACGCCTACAGCTGCTCCGTGAGCGCCTCTTGGCTGGTTTTGGTGTATTGCCATTGGCGACACTGAGTGTGTCATATACTCTTTCCTTTCGCTTTGCGTATTTCACTTGCGTGCAACCTGTAATGACTTGCATCCGCTGTCCTTTCACCTGGACCTTGGATTATTGCCTCTCCAATTCGTCATTGTCTGTTCCGGATTTTGTTCAGTTGATGGGTCCCTTAGAGGCCCATGAGCAGGACTGTTCCGTTGCCGGCTGTATGGCGCGTGCGGCTGCACTGGGGATTTTGGCGCAATGGGATATCTGGGCGGCTGCCCAGGATCTCCTACAACAAAGCTGTTTCGTTTATCACGCAAGTTGTCCCGCATTGCTTCTGGTTGCTCCCTTTGTTGAGGAGCATTCCTGCTCTTTTGATCTCATGAATTGGATGGCATCTATGTTTTTTGACAATTCCAATGATGAACTTTTGGAGGGTATGGCTTTTTTCTGCACTTACACTTTCATGGATTGACTTGTTTTTCGCCGTTTGGGCGCTCCCTGTGCTCTACTGGATATATTTTTTTGTTTGCCCTCTGTCTTGGACGCCGGACTGTCCAGGGGAGGGTGTCTTGTGGATTGTTACCTGCCTTGTTATGTTGGCCTAGGCCTGGCTGCCATGCTGCTTTTCTTTGCGCACGTTACACTGAGCCGGGCCTTCCTCGCCCTTTGCTCGTGCCAAGTTCTTTTGCACTGTCTGCATTTTCTGTTGTTCACCTTTTTGGGCTCAGTCTGCACAAACATGTACAAGGTCGCATAACAATGTATTTTGGTTCTTCCTGATATGGCCAGTCTCGCGCACCCAGACATAACATTATGTGCAATTGCCATGAAGAATTTGGTATGCTTTTAATACTGTGGTTTACTAGCGCTTAAAACACTTGAAGAAATCCTTTTCAGTGAGAAGAGCTATGATGTCCTGCTGATGTAATTCTGCATCTAGAGACTGAGGTATGGGGGTTCGCTAGTCAAAGCCCAGAGGTCTTCTATTATTATAATAAACTATCTTACTGCAAGGGGAGGGTGGTAATGTTATTTATACGTTTATCCACTGAGCTCTGAGATGCTTTCCCCGTTTGTATTCTATGGAATTGTAACCATGCTGCTTATATTAGTCATATGCATTATGCTATTAGTACTGACATGTGTACTGTATATTAGAGCACGTAAGTTGGAATAAACATTTTAACCTATCCAGTGTCTCTTCCTACGCATCTTGTGGACAAATACGAGTGAGTGGCGAAAGAGTGTTCTTGCTTCTGTGAGTCCTGAGATAAAGATACCGTGTTCTGGGTTGTCCAAACATTAGTACTTGGGTGCTAATGGGATGCTAAGCTAGTTGGGTTGGGGTTTTTGGGTGCTACGGTATATGGTGGCAAACCACTGTATTCCGGGGTCCCATTTTCCTGTGCATAGCTCTGTGTATGTGCAGAAACCTTATGACAGTGGGAGCGACTACTTGTTGAAACAGAAGCCCATTGTGCCTGCACACTTATTGAAGTTCGCTTACGCTGTGGGAATGTGAGACCACAAATGGATATCCACAATCACAAATGGGGGAGTGAGGAGGACATTGCTACAGCAAGGAACACGTCATGCAACAGTTCCTATATGCGCGATGCCTGCCCTGTGACTGCAGCACTTGTGCCCATTCAGGAGAAGATAACTTCATTTGGAAAACAGATTTAGCGTGGGTATGTTGTCAGGGACTGGTGTACATGTGGGTAAACATGCATAGACCGTACATGTCACTTGATAATCCCTCTGCAACAGTACTTGAGTGTGTGAATGCGACAATGTCAACATCGTCCACATGACAGGATGTGTTGTGATGCTGGCTCTTGTTGGCACACTGCTAAGGATTTCATTGTTCTGCGCTGTGTGATCTGTGACAACTTCCGTCATGTCCATGATGATGTTATTAGGGGGATGGGAGCACACTGCTTCACCTCCCAGCACAGTTCACCCCTTGGCATTCTGGTAAATGCAGTTCAGTCATGATGCTTACTTGTCATGTGACTGAGGTGTTTCACCTGAGTTCGGCAGGGAGAGGTACAGAGACCCGAGTAGAATATGGCAGCTTCCTCAGCAGACACCGATCACAATGTATCTTGCCCCTACTGATGTGGGTGGATAACGTGACACACATGTGTCTAGAGATTCACAGCACTGACCTGCACCAACCTAGGTGACACACGACAACGCTAACAGAAGTAAGCTTTTCAACTGGACTGCATTCACCAGGATGCTAAGGGCTGAACTGTGTTGGGAGGTGCAATCGTGTGCTCCAGTCCCCCTGCTGTCCATGTTGATGGTGTTTGCCGGTGTTGTCTGTAATGCATATTGTACAGTGTTGCCTCGTGGTGTGCTTTTGCGGTTATTGCATAATATGGCAACGCACTGTTGTTTCCTTGCGTCTTTCCAGGTACCTCCACTCTCTCAATGGATTTTCGCTTTTACATATTCAGATACATTGCAATGTGAGTCAACATGCCACTTACTGTGATGAGAATGCTCTTGACACGTAGGCATACTGTTGTGAGTTGTGTTAATTTTGCGCTGTGTGACAGGTGAGGGGTGAAGTAGGAGGTGATGGTACACAGATAGTTAGGGTAGGACACACAATGGTGGAGTTCCAAAGTCCAAGCGAACACTCCCATCCTTGTGGCAATGTGGTTTGGTATTTACAACGACAGTCAATGCTCGGTGTTACAGTGGTGACATCAGCGGTTGCTCAGAGAACTGGTACAGCACGGTGCTGTGCCACGTGATCCTAACAGTGTCTTTTTCGGACGCCCCCTCTGCCGTTTGGCTGGGGGGGGGACCTGCTGCATGCTCAGAGGTGTCTGAAGATTTGCCATGGTGTGACTCACCCCTCCCTGTGGCCGCTGCTGTTTTGGTGTGACTATCATCCTGCTGGCCCCAGGGGGTTGGGGGTTGGCAGCAATTTGAGCCGCATGCATGTCCCTCAGGTCACCCACATACTGGCCCATGTACTCCACATGTTGTCCCAAGCGAGTTTCCATGGAGCTCCGCAGCCGGCCGAGTTCCCACAGTTCTTCATGGCCCCGGCCCATCTGTCCGTGGTTCTGCTGGGATGCACCAAGGACAGTTAGCACGGTGTCCAGGGCCTCCGTCTCATTGTCCTCCTGTGGCTGTCCCCCAGTTGGCCTCCCACCTGCTCTGCTGCCACGGACCTGTGGCGGTGCCAGGCGCTGCAGAAGCACACCGTCACCAGCATCCCCGGTCTGCCTGGTGGTATTCGCAACTGCAGGCAAAGGGACAGTGTTGGAGGCAGCGGTGGTGATGGTGGAGGTTGCTGCCACACAGGTTGTTGCTGCAGGGGTCTGCGTTGGCGGTGCAGCTGTTGTGGGAGTCGTGGTGGTGGTGGTGGGGACAGTGAGGGCCAGAGACTGAGCTGTCCTGGGCACGCCGGAGGGGCCAGGTTGGTCCTCCTCACCCAAAAAGACCATTGAGTCTACATCCAAGGGTTCTCCTTCCTGGGGGGGAGACTGGCTGGGCTCGACCATGGCATGGGCGCCTGCTGTTGCTGGCTAGTCACCTGTTGAAGAGAGGTTACATTGTCAGCATGTTCAGTAAACAGCACAACTTTGATGTTCATGTTTGGCACATTTGATTTGGGATGGCCTTAGTTTTTTAGCTAGGCATTACTATGCATTCATAACAGTTTTTCAGCAGTCGAACGTGATGTGGAGGTACATACATTGCTCGTTGGCTATGTGTCATGGCTGAAGCAACAAAATCATATGTACAGATATTGTATTTCCAAGGACATTTCCTCTGGTACCAACCTGTTGCTCATCCGATTCAGTTTATGCTTGGACATTTGTGTCTTCTCAATGAGTATCTGATTACTATGCCGCAACTTCATGATTTGTGTTATGCTTTTTGTACTTCCCTCCTGTGGTTTGTGAGGTTTGACAGGGTTTCCATGCATGTGTTGTGTTGACCCGAGTCTTTCTGCTTTGAGGCAATGGGACTTTCACATTGGCTTTTTGTGATGGCGTTCTTGTATTTTGCTTTGCAGTTACATGTGACTTCATCACCGACACCGTGAATCATGTGGCCTCTCAATGGTATTGGCTGTATGTGCACTGCCTACAACTTATGGGGGGTTCCAGAGTTGTCTACCAGGTGAGGGATATGGGGGTCATTTGGCTCCATGCTGTCTGTGAGGGAAGAGAGAGGGCCTTGTGGGAGTTGTGGTCTATCTGTCAGGGCTCAACGACCCACTCCCCAGTGAGATGGCTACCTGCCTGTTAGGAGGCACTGTCGATGGAGTTAGCTGACACGTGGGGTGGGGAGGGTGGGCCATGCTGTTTGGTAGGGAGGCCAGGGTGCATGAGCTGACTACCTACCTGTGAGGTGAAGCTGGGTGAGGGAATGCTCGCCTTGTGATCCATTCATATTGAAAGCATGCATTCCACATGAGTTTGATGTGGGCTGGCGGTTGAGGCTCACTTGTTGTGCACAACAGTACGTTGCAGTGTGATGGGAGACATTTGTTAGTACTTACCAGCCTCCACTCACCCCTCGATTCCTTTGAGACTCTCTGGCTGCAATGTGGCAAGCACCTTCTCCTCCCATTCGGTGTAGGTTAGTGGTGGAATGGGAGGGCCGCCACCAGTTCTCTGGTCCGCCGCGTGGTTCCTCTGTGCCCGATGCTTGACCTGGCCCTTGGGGTCGCCCCACCGCTTCCTGATGTCACGCACAGTGCGTAGAGTGGTCCCTATGGCATTGACTTTGCTGTGGATCCTTGCACACATCTGAGTCTTGCGCGCAAGTAGGGTGTGTTGGACCAGATGCCCAGACAAATGTGGCTCTACCTTGATTGTCTCATCTACCGTCACTCTCAACACTGAGTCGGTGGATTTGGGCATTGTCTTGGGGGACATGGTGCAATTGTATGAGGGGTGCAGGGTGCAAGGTAGTGGTGGAGATATGTGGTGTGTGTGAGGTGTGTCCTGTCTCTCTGTCTCGGCTTGTGGTGTGCAAAGGATGCTGGTCCAGGAAGGGGTTGGTTTTATACTGTGGTATGTGGGTGTGTCCACATGAGTGATGACCTCCAGATGTCTCTTCCATGCTGCGCATGGCTTTCCTTACCAGGAGCAAGTTGGGGTGTATCATTGTGGCGTGTGTGTTGTGATCGAGGGCGGCAGGGAGCACAGGCACACTTTGGGCATTGTTGTGTAGTTGGTTCCGTCCGCCATTCATTTGGCCTATGTGCGTGCGCGGCGGTCGGATGCAGTGCTCGGTCCGCCAGCTCCGCATTCTCATCGGAATTAGCTGTGCGGTCATGCCGCAGCAGGAGCGGCCTTTTCAAGCCGGTGAACAGCTTTCCCCGTCCGCCACGGTCGGATTTGCAGCTTTTCAGACCATGGTGGACGGTCTTTTGTGACATCCGTCCCCCGCGGTGTGATTTTGCGTACTTTGCATCATAATTTGGCCGACGAAATGCAGCAGGTCATGCGGGAGGTATTTTTACGACACCATGGGGGACGGAAGGCTTTTCCGTCCGGCATTGTAATGGGCCCCTAAAACAGGTCAAATCAAAGGTCATGAATTTCTGAAAATATAGCAACAAAATTGTGGCTTTCTGCTAAATATATCTTGAAATATGTTCCAGACTATAATTACAATGACACATAGCTAACTAAAAATGACAAAACGAGACATCAACTGGCTACAATTCCAGTTTGCTGCAGTAACGTATAGTTTATGCAGACTTGGCTCAAAGTTACAAAGTCGTTCAGCTAGTATGATATAAAAGTAACAAGGGCTAAACTTTTGCCATCTCTGATCTAACGATGGATTGGAATATGGCCCAAGTGACTACCAGTGGCTGAGAATGATTCTAACATTCCATCCATCACTTCTTTGTATGCTTTAGTGTGTCTCCCTCAGTGGAATGGGAATGCCCAGAGGAGGGTCTCATGTACACTGTGGGCCTCATTTACAAGCCAATTGAGCCGCTGGTACTTCACTTTTTTTGACGCCCCGGCAGAGCAGTGTGCCTGCCCATATTTACAAGGCCTCATAAAGTAACCCACCGTGACTTTTCATGGACTTGTAAATAAGGGCCCCTTTCATGCATTACTCTGCGTGAAAGGGACATTCCATGGATGTTGCTGTGGGTGTTTCCACGCAACATTTATGGAACCTGACACATTCCCAGATTTACAAAGTGTCGTAAACCTGGGAATGCGTCATAATCCTACGCCTCCCCAGGGGTAGCGTACGAGTGGCGCAACAAGGAGAATTACTTTTATTTCTCCTCGTCTTTTGATATTTCTATGTGTGCCTCATTATTCAGTGCACATAGAAGGAGCACATCGGCTTTAATGATTGTTTATGTGCAGGAAGGTACACCTACATGAACGCAGACACCCTTGCACCATGGTGTTTGTGCGCCAGCAATCAATCAATCAATCAATCACGGCATTTATAGAGCGCGCTACTCACCCGGGAGGGTCTCAAGGCGCTGGGGGAGGGGGTAAGTTACTGCTCGAACAGCCAGGTCTTGAGCTGCTTCCTGAAGGCGAGATGGTCCTGGGTTCGCCGAAGGTGAGTGGGGAGGAGTTCCAGGTCTTGGCCGCCAGGTAGGAGAAGGATCTTCCTCCGGCGGTGGTTCTGCGGATGCGTGGTACGGTGGCGAGGGCGTGGCTGGTTGATCGTAGCTGGCGTGTGGGCGTGTAGAAGGACATGCGGTCGTTGAGGTACTTTGGGCCCAGGTCGTGGAGGGCCTTGTGTGCGTGGGTGAGGAGTCTGAACGTGATTCTCTTGCTGACGGGGAGCCAGTGCAGGTCTTTCAGGTGTACGGTGATGTGGCTGTGTCGGGGGATGTCCAGGATGAGTCGTGCGGAGGCGTTCTGGATGCGCTGGAGTCTCTTTTGAAGTTTGGCTGTGGTTCCGGCGTAGAGGGTGTTCCCATAGTCCAGTCGGCTGGTGACGAGTGCCTGGGTGACGGTCTTCCTGGTTTCAGTGGGGATCCATCTGAAGATCTTGCGGAGCATGCGCAGGGTGTTGAAGCATGAAGATGAGACGGCGTTGACTTGTTTGGTCATTGATAGGGAGGAGTCCAGGATGAAGCCCAGGTTGCGTGCGTGGTCCGTTGGCTTGGGTGCGGTGCCCAGGGGCCGGGGGCCACCAGGAGTCGTCCCAGGCGGAGGGTGATGAGCCCAGGATGAGGACTTCCGTCTTGTCTGAGTTCAGTTTAAGGCGGCTGTTCCTCATCCAGTCGGCGACGTCTCTCATCCCGTCGTGCAGGTTGGCTCTGGCGGTAGTGGGGTCGTTGGTGAGGGAGAGGATCAGCTGGGTGTCGTCGGCGTAGGAGATGATGTTGAGGTTGTGTCGGCGTGCGATGGCTGCGAGGGGGCTCATGTAGACGTTGAAGAGGGTCGGGCTGAGTGAGGATCCTTGTGGAACGCCGCAGATGACTTCGGTGGCTTCGGATCTGAACGGGGAGAGGCGGACTCTCTGGGTTCTTCCGGCGAGGAACGAGATGATCCATTCCAGTGCTTTCTCTCGGATTCCGATGTTGCTGAGGCGCTTCACTAGGGTGCGGTGGCAGACGGTGTCGAACGCCGCGGAGAGGTCCAGGAGGATGAGGGCAGCTGTTTCCCCGTTGTCGGTTAGGGTTCTGATGTCGTCGGTGGCTGCGATAAGGGCGGTCTCGGTGCTGTGGTTGGCCCGAAACCCGGACTGCGAGGGGTCGAGGGATCCATTCGTCTCGAGGAAGGCGGCAAGCTGTCTGTTGACGGTCTTCTCGATGACTTTGGCCGGAAACGGAAGGAGCGAGATGGGGCGGTAGTTCTTGAGGTCGGTGGGGTCCGCCGTTGGTTTCTTCAGGAGGGCGGTAAGCTCGGCGTGCTTCCAGCTCTCCGGGAAGGTGGCGGTGCGGAAGGAGGAGTTGATGATGTCCCGGAGATGGGGTGCGATGGTGGCGTCGGCTTTGTTGAAGACGTGGTGTGGGCAGGGGTCGGTTGGTGATCCGGAGTGGATGGAGTTCATCGTGCGGGTGGTGTCTTCGGTGTTGATCGGGGTCCAGTTGCAGAGGGTGGTGGTGGCGGGCATTGGTTCGGCGGTAGGGTGCGTTGTTTGTGCGTTGAAGCTGTTGTGTATGTCGGTGATCTTGCGGTGGAAGAACGCGGAGAGTGAGTTGCAGAGGTCTTGCGAGGGGGTGATGTCGTTGTTTCCGGCGCTGGGGTTGGAGAACTCTTTGACGATGCTGAAAAGTTCCTTGCTGTCATGGGCGTTGTTGTCCAGTCGTTCTTTGAGTGCCGACTTCTTGGTGGCACGGATCAGCTGGTGGTGTTTGCGGGTGGCGTGCTTGAGGGCGGTCCTGTTGTCTGTGGTCTGGTCGAGTCGCCAGGTTTTCTCGAGAGTGCGGCAGTTCTTCTTGGATTCCTTGAGTTCGTTGGTGAACCAAGGGGTTTTCTTGCTTCCGGGTCTGCTGGGAGGGTTTTTAGTGGTGCGAGGTCGTCGGCGCAGGCGGTCAGCCACTTGGCGAGGTTGCTGGCTGCTTCGTTTGGGTCCGTTGTGTCGGTGGGTGTGTTCTGGCTGAGGGAGGCGGTGAGCTGCTCGGCGGTGATCTTGCTCCAGCTCCGGCGGGGAGCCTGTTGCGGGTGGTGGTGGGTCGCAGTCTTTCTGAAGCTGAAGTGGACGCAGCTGTGGTCGGTCCAGTGGAGTCCGGTGGCGTGGCTGAAGGAGATGTGCTTGCTGGACGAGAAGACGGGGTCAAGCGTGTGGCCGGCGTAGTGGGTGGGCGTGTTCACCAGTTGCTTGAGTCCGAGGTTGGCGAGGTTGTCCAGCAGGGCGGTGGTGTTTCTGTCGTTGTTGTTCTCCAGGTGGAAGTTGAGGTCCCCTAGGAGGATGTAGTCGGCGGAGGGCATGGCGTGCGGGCTGATGAAGTCTGCGATGTCTTCGCTGAATAGTGTGCGTGGTCCCGGGGGTCTGTAGATGAGGGTGCCTCGGAGGGTGGTCTTGGGGTCCGTGTGTATCTGGAAGTGTAGGTGTTCGGCGGCGGTGAAGGTCTCGTCGGAGTTAGTCGAGATGCGGATGGTGTTCTTGTGTACGATGGCGATGCCTCCTCCCGTCTGGTTGACGCGGTCCTTCCGGGTGATCTTGTATCCATCCGGGATGGCTATGGCACAGGGGAGAAGGGCAGGAATGTGCTGTATCTTGTAGATATGGCAAGTTCCTGCCATTTTATTTTAACGCACGGCAGCGCAGCAGGAAGGCCTGCTGTGCTGCAGTGCGCCAAAATATAGTAAATGAGGCTCTGTGTCACTGGAACCAAGGTATACCTTGCTGTTGAGCCTCAAGCAAAACCGGTCGTGGGTTGCTTGTGTTCCGGTTCAGGGAGGACCAGGCTTTGCAGGTCGGGCTGGACTGTTCCCATTGGAGCAGGGTCAAGAATGATGTGCGTTTGGCAGGGTCCAAGCTGAGGTGGAATGATGTGCAAAATAACGATGGATTGGAATGTGGCCCGAGTGACTACCAGTAGCTGAGATTATTTCAAGCATTCCATCCATCACTTTTATGTATACTTTATTATCTCTGATCTATGGTCATCAAGGATTCCTTGGATGCTTCGCTAAGACATTTGATATAATACAGTGCAGTACTTTCTGAAATATGTTTAATCTGTCACAGAACACCTTCCGAGAACAACTTTGACGATTTGGGCTAATTTGTCAAGACCCAGCATTTAAAGCAACCTTTCTGAAATACCGCCATCCTCTCAATAAAGCAAAGAAGGGTACATTGAAGGGAGTTTGTAGTAAACTGGATGGCTCCAAATTGATTATAGAAGTAATCTTTATTGGAGGTAAATCACATGCAGCAACCTTCAGCAATACAATTCTATTACTGGTTATTTCCTGGAATCTTAACTGTGATGCTGTTCCATAGCATCACAGTTACATCACACAATTCCAGGTATTACCACACATCTTCCCCCTTATGAAACTCAAAACATGAGAAACATGCAAAATATAAGGCATAAGAATAAACGACTTAACTATATTAAGGAGAGAAAAACAAGAATGAACAATACAATTCATAAATATACAATACAATTCACAGATGAGATACTTTACACAAATTTCCAAAACTCCACTTCTTACCGTCATCTAATTGAGCCACTGAGCCCATAACTGAAACGATTTTATGTGGTTACGAAAACTTACTCTCTCCTTTCTTCACAAAACCAAATCTTCTTACTACCACCCAATCGCCTTCCTCGAATACTAACTCCTTAGCACGTTTTCTACTGTCAAAATGTAACTTATTACGCCACTGACAATCTAAAACTCTTGACCTCATTTTCTCTCTATCAATCCAGACTTGATTCTTTTCTTGTAACCACATAGGAGACTCCTTGGTACCCGGCTCTCTCCCTTTCAAAGCAATAAAAGGGGAGACTCCTGTCACCGAATTGTTGTATATTTCCTAGGGTGTCCATAAACGGGCTTTCCAGAATCATGTCCTTATATAGGCACAATTCGCCTTGCCCTTATATAAGCATGAAATCCCAGACCTTATTTAGGCATAAACCATGCACTCCAAATACAGGCATGGATTCCGACATCCGTCCACCCTAGCGTCACAACGAGTTCATGAAAAAACAGACTCTTAGGCTGCGGGAGTTTCCCTAGCCCAGGACTATTGATTTCTTCAAGGACTCATATATTATGCATGAACCGATTATTCCTTAGGGGTTCATTCATGACGTCTTTCGCTGTCCAACTAATGTCAATGCTAACGTTCTGAGGTAATTCTCAGGTATAAATATACCGTCCCAAACCCCTGTAAATCAGAGAAGACCTCGACTTCAGAGGAGCCCGTTTCCCGGCCGGACGCACTGAGAAGACGCTGTCATTCCTGCACGCAGAGAGTCCAGCTTCCAGTGATCTGACTTCCCTTGCGGGGTGTTGGAGTTCGAGTCCGGAAAGAGATTCCTACCTCTCTCATTCTTCAGGTATGGAGCAGACTAGAACCTAGAGGGACTCTTGGCATACTAGACTCTTGGCATCTAGACTCTAGACTCTAGACATACTAGGCATACTAGGCTTAACATACTCTTAGTATACTATAGTAAGGAATACTTCACCTACTTCTACTTCTCCCTACACCTAGGATAGGTTAGGAACACTGGGGTAGAACTAGGCTAGAAACGCATCGTATGAGTACTCGCATTTTTAGGCTGTGTCATTTTATGTAAATGCATATATGCTGAAAAGATAATGCTAACGCAGTATTATTTATTTCTACTGCTCACTCTGTACATTATTTATCTCGCATACTGTCTTGTGATCGTAACAGCACATTTAACTTACACCAGAAACAAGACTGTTCAATAAATCTTTTATTGAAACGCCCGTCTGTTATTTCTGTGTAACTTTGAGAGTAACTAGACATGCACGACTGAGCTGAGTGAAATAGTTATCTATTGTTTCTACGACTCTGGGACACGTCCTGATTCTGAAAGGGAAACACAGTGGTCATGTTTTGCGGCTGCCAGAAACTACTCCCTTCTTGTCGTCAAGAAGTTTCTAGTGGCCTCTGAGCTAGCTGGCACAAGTAATTAAGTTTAATATACTCGATAGGGACATACCTACCTCAGTCCTATGTCAAAACTATAGGATATATTATTCCAATCCGCCGAGCCTATTAGGGAAATAGGAGCTACACTACATGGCACCCAACGTTTGGTAAGGCAGTAATTCAACGTTAGATACTGAGTAACTCAGCCGTGCTTTTTCTTTTTCTCTCAGAGACCCCTACCCATATACTCCCAAAGACGTCTGGAGTGGACAGGGTTAGTATCCGCCACGGCTACATAGGGCAGTACCCTATATATTAGCTGTTTGGTTTGCTCAACGTTGAAGGATACAGTGTTCCACAATATTGTGCACCTTATCTTTGTTTCCTTGAAACTTGTTCTACATTTTTCATAAAACAAAATGTCCTTAAACGGGGACAATCCCACCGGAAACGGTGGAGCTGAGGCTGATCCAGCCCAACCAGCACTTTTTAACTATACAGGTTTAAATGAAACCGAGGAGGGTGTCATCGACATCGCTCCAAACTTAAGAAGAGCCATTACTCTAAAACTTATAAAACATGGCCTATCACCGAGAGGAGGTAGAGCAGTTTTCGTGATAGAGGCACACGAATCCTTTCAGACAGAGGTATTCTATTCATGGGTAATACTTCCTGAATCCAATCCAGTAACTAAAATGTTTCACTTCTACAAAGAAGATGAACCACCAGAGGAATACATTCCTTTCGAGGATATTGAAATTCCATTAACATACCAGGAGCACCAGCTCTGGTTTAAAGGCGCCCTAAAACATCATAAAAATATAACCAGGCTCGGTCCACTAGGTAGACCAGGAGCAACATGGCCGATTCTAGCCGGCTATACACCTCATCCCGACATAGAAATAATGTCAGACGAGGAACTACTTACTCAACTCACAGAGTTAATAAAAATCTACAGACAATTGGTCCAATATGTCATGCGGACTTTCACAGTCCAACCACCATTAACACTTCCAAATCAAACCCCTCACCAGGGGAACACTCTAAAAATTACACCACAGACTCTATACGCAGTCATGGGTAAAATGCCCACTAAGCGTGAGCAAATTCCATTTTGGATAGCTCAAAAAATTACTCAAATCGAAGCAGTATTTCCAAATACTAGCCCGCATGAGAAACACAGAATCCTAACCATTAGTTTACCAATGGGGATCACACCACAACTGGAAGACTGCACCACTTGGGGCTCAGTCTTTGCTGCCATCTACACTAAAACACACGGCATTCCGTCAATTGCGGAAATACCTGATGTCCTAAAACAAATTCAAAACGAATATGGGGCAGAGCCTGCTTTAAATTTAGGTATGAAATTACTGAAAAATTTCGACCAGGTCTCAACAATAATATTATCTAATATTAAAGGAGAGGCAGCAGCAGTGGCGATCCGACAAAAATTAAGGGAATTTGATGTTACAGAACATCAAACAGAGCTACCCAGAATTATAGAACAATCCTATGCAGAATTAGGCAGAGATAGTTTGGGTGGGAGACCAGTTAAACCAAAACTATCTGAAAGTCCTGAGAAGGACTCAATTAAACAAACTCCTACATCTTCTAAAAAGAAGTGGGAATCTAATAAACAAAATTCAAACGAGAAACGTTCTCAATCCCGAGGTAGGTCTCCTCAAAAGGAGCCCTACCTCAGGAATAGGGATAATTTGAGAAAACCTGATAGGTATCAAGATACTGATACACGTTCCTGTCGTCCCTTTCAGGTCTCATCACAGACTTCGGAAAGAAGAGGACAAACAGAACATAGATAAGAACGCGTGAAATCGAAAGACGACAAACACGCTCCAAAAACTAAAGCAAAACCTCAATTCTCCAAAAAGAAAGTAGCAGGTCTGAAGATAAGACATGCCGAGAACACTGAGAAAACAACTCAAGAACGGAGAATGGGCTCAGACAATGCTGGACAGTGCAGCAGAAGTCACAATAGCTCGCCAGAACCTGATGGAACTTCTGGAGATAGTGGACTTGAATGAGTACATCACAGTAGAGACTGTAGATACCAGGGTTAGTACTCCACAAAAGTTATATGACATAACACTCCGGATGGAGGGAGACAAACCTAGACAGGTTAAAGCACTCTTTTGGGAAAGACTATCAAAGGGTTATGACATACTTCTAGCAGAAAAGGACTGGCCACCACAATTTGTCAGGGAGTGCCCACACGGCGAGGACATTATTATGCCTGCCTTCTCCAATCACATAACAATTCACTCAAAATATACATAGGCCAGGAAATGGGCAGTGGCCCAGGCCCCAGCATTATATAAAAATCATGTAGAATGGGATGAGGACTCACCTCACCATAAAATAAATCTGAAACATGAACCAACTGCACAGAGGCAGTATCCAATTAAGCAAGAAGCTAAAAAACAGGTCAGGGAGATCTTAGATCAACTTGAATACCAAGGGGTGATTGAAACATGCACCTCCTCCATGAACAATCCTATGTTTCCTGTCTCCAAACCAGACAATACATATCGTCTAGTTTTGGACTACAGACATTTAAACACTTGTTCTAAAACTTTTGCAGTGCAAAATGCACACAGCACAGCATTAATGAATAACATTGTGCGTAAAAAATACAAAACAACATTAGACATCTCAAATGGTTTCTTTTGTCAAAATATAGCACCTGAAAGCAGATACTTAACAGCATTCTCCATAATGGGTACCCAGCGTCACTTTTGTCGACTCCCACAATGGTTCAAGAACAGCCCAGGTTTATTCTCAGCGAGGGTAACGGAGTTACTACAAATTTATGACAACGAGGCATTGTCCTGTGTCGATGATATCTATCTGACAGACGATGACTTGGAAAAACACTTGAACAGGGTGAGCACCATTATATTGGGATTCGCCTCTGAGGGCTACAAGTTCAACTTTAAAAAGTCCCGAATTGCCCATCTCAATGTCCTATTTTTGGGATATGAGCTTTCAAGTGAAGGCAAGAGCTTGTCAGCTAACTTTCTAGAGAAATGTGCGCTGCTCCAACCTCCAAAGACGCTAAGACACTTACAATCCATCCTGGGTTTCCTCAATTTTGGAAGAACTTACATTCTAAATTACGCAGAAAGAGTTAAACCTCTCTACGCATTAATTAAACCTGATTTTTCAATCAAAAACTGGACAGAGGAACACACAGAAATTTTGCGTTCACTCCAGGCTAACATGTTAGTAACAAATCACTTACAAACACGTGTAAGTCAAAGAAATTTGGTGATCAGAATAATTTCGGGTCAATGTGGATTCACATACTTAACCTTCAATGAGGGTGAGAAAATACCAATCGCATACAAATCACATTTGTACACACAAGCGGAAATGCGCTTCAGTTCTACTGAAAAATTCTAACAGCAGTTCAAACAGCTGTAGCAAAAGAAAGAGCCTTAGCCCAAGGGAAACGCATTATTGTCATAACCCCAGTACCAGCTTTAGAAGCGGTCACAAAAGCAAGCATTCCAAATGCTAAAGCACTACATCCGAGATGGATACAATGGGTTAATTCTCTTGCTGCAACTGATGTTGAATACGTTTTTGATCCAGATTTAAAAACACAAGCATTTCTCCAATATGAACAAGACTGTCCTCTGCCCACTGAGATTCTTCCTCTCGATCAGTACGAATTCATAATTTACACTGACGGATCCGCACAGCCCGCAACAGGGAGTAAACAAGCTTACAGTGCAGCGTGTGCAATCGTTAAAGGTCGCATGCGAAATGGCATCTTCAGACCTATGGTCACAAAAACTCAATCACTAGGTGATTGTACAGCTCAGCGAGCTGAACTACAGGCATTCAAACTGGCACTTGAGAGTACGGATCGAGAATTCCTCACACTGATAGTGTGCGATTCCTTTTACTGTGTTCAGTCGTATAATGACTATATACGAAACTGGCTTGAAAATGGTTTCAAAGATGCGAAAGGTGGCACAATAAAGCATAAATTGCTTTGGGAACAAGTAGTTCAGTTGAAAAACGAACTACCAAAGGCTCACGTGATTCACACACTGAGTCATCAGCGTGATGGCGTTCACGTTGCAGGGAATTCATTGGCTGATGAAGCCGCGAAGGGGGCTGTTCAGACGGCTTCCGTAGCTGCGATCACTCGTTCAAAAACAAAAATAGACGGTGAGATAATGTTGGCTGTCAATGCTTCGAGCAAAGGCAGCAGTGCAGCGTTACCAAAAAAGTTTCCACTCAAGTACTCTTATGTAATTGATGCGAACAACGTTCCTTTTGCTCGAATCCCTGGAGTGGGGGATAGGGTAATTCCAAACATGGAACGAAGAGCAGCCTTGATTTATGAAACACATTTGGGGGAGGGTCTGTCACATCAAGGGATCTCAAAAACAATTTCGAAGTTAAAAGAGATGTATTGGTGGCCAGGAATGAATACACACATTCACATATTCATCAACAACTGTTTAGACTGTAAATTACAGCGAGAGAGCCACCAGACACCATGCTGCGAATGCGGCAGCCCAGTACAGACACCACTGTTAGACAGTATTAGGCTATCTACTTGCCTGCGTCCCACTGGACAAAGGCATTCCCGCAAATACTAAATCTAGGTTCCTATGGTTATGGCCTCAGCGCTCGGCTGACGCTCGAACTGTTATAAAAGATTTGCGAGTCTTTATCGGCACATACGCAATAGGCACGCTACATTCTGACCAGGGTCCTGCGTTTAGCTCTAGGGCTTACAAAGAAGACATGGCCGGTCTGGGCGTTGCATTGCGGTACTCCTCTCCATTCCATCCTGAGGGAAATTCTGTTGTGGAAAGGAAAAACCGGGACATAAAGCAGTCTATAACAGCTAGGGTATTAGGTTCGGGTGATGGGTGGGTCAAACACCTCAATAGCGTACAACGCGCTCTCAATAATCTGCCAAGAGGTTCTCTAGGGGGGGTCACTCCATATGAGGTCCTATTTGGGACAAGAATGTGGGTTCCAGACTTAGAACACGTAGGCACAGTGGTGGGAAATAAACCATTTGATATCAAAGATCGTTTGGCTGTTTTACAGGATCTTAACAAATTAAGAACGAAGCAAAGCAACGTATCCCTACAGCCAACCACCACTGGGGAAACATCGGCGGTCCCAGCAAGGCCTGTCTGGATTCCAAAAGTTGGGGATCTAGTCAGAGAAAAAATCGCAGACAAGAAGGAATTTGGACCTTCTTACAGACAACCGGTACCTGTTCTAGCTGTTCAAGGAACAAGGACAGTACTTCTGCCGCCCCTTGCTGGAAGAAAGGAGAAAAGATTTGTGTCCATCGACCTCATCAAACCACAGTATGTGGCCAATACTGAACAGTAGGCCTCGTGGACTCCGCCCTAGTAGCAGATGCACTCCTCTCGCTACTATTCAAGAGGTTCAGACTGAAAGACTGATCACGATCGAGAATTCAGCTGTAATAAATGAAGGACTAAGCAACCAAGCTATGGAACTCATCCCTCTTGACAACCAAGTAACAGTTCGTCCAAATACACCTGTCTACACCAACGTGACACGTGATGAACTGTCTCCTGTGATTTCAACAAATCCTGATGCAATTCCGACAATTGACAGAACTGCTTCTGGCTATTTCATTGACTTTGATACGTTCTCAGAAGATCCAAGTGAACCTGAAATGACGCCAGCATCATTCAAACTCAAGCAGCAAGTACAAGACTTTGTTCACTTTCTGAAAAAGACTTATCTGGTTTCTCCATGGATTGAACTCTGGATTACATCTGGACTTTTTGTTTTCCTGCTCTGGCTAGCTTTGGTAACAACTGTAAGCGTGCATATAAGTGGCAGATACATCCATGTGAACAGTGAAGGAAAAGACGTTAACGTACTTTTGAAACCACATAAATCCTCCCATCATGAAGCAAGAGACTTGTCATCAGTGAACATCACAGCTGTTCCTATACAGGATGGTATAGTGTGGGACAAAACAGATTATGAAATTTTCGGACCGACGGAACAATTGAACATTCCATATTTGTTTACAATTTCACTAAGTGATTTAATTACGTCCAGTACCTATTCAGATGATTGGGACTTAGAGACTGTACATGACATAATGTTTGATCTAGAAAATCTGCTGCATTTTCTAAAAATGAATATTTAGAGGGTTCATCAGACTATGAGCAACTGTATTGTTATAACCACTATGGTCATCATTATTTGCATAAAACTGCATATCCAAGAAATGTGTTTATGTTTAACCAATGGGAACATTGTCCTACACCACCACAAGGTAGTTCAAAAACTTTTGCTAGTAAATTTCCATATTTTTCAGGTTATAATACATCTGACCCAGAAACGTTTTACTACAGAAATGTAAACAAAACAGGACTGAAAATTATGTTGACAAATACTAAACAGATTTACTCTGAAGCATTTATTGCCCAACTGTCTACACAGGGTTTTGACTTATGGAAAGACACAATAGAGACAAAAACTGTCTGGGGTAGTAAAGATTGGCAAGTACAGGGTATAGAAGCATTATTTAGAGCCTGTATCATCCCTGAACAAATATTGTTTTTGAATGAAACCGTCCAACAAACATCTTGTCTTGGATTAGCCAAGATCAAAGAGATGAAAACAACTTCTGTGCCAATACCTACCAGTGATAATAATACAAAGGCAGTGGTGACAGTTGACAATATACTACAACTCAACAGATCTAATCCACATTGGAAAAAATGGTTGATCTGGCCCACAGACACAAACAACTGTCAAGAAAGATTCCTGGATAAAACTCAGGGCTTTACTATACATAGGCCAGACCCAAGGTATGTCCAAAGACAACATCCGGGGGTAGTAACAACATACAGTGTAGGAAAATGATGCCTCGATTGGTTGCATAAATCTACACTACAGGATGTAAAACAACACTTATCCTTACTTGCAGATGACGCAGATCTTATGGAATTCTTGCTTGGACCAAGAAAACCGCGTCAAAAACGTTTCATATATGCCGGCATTTATGCTGCTTATAACGAAGCATGGAAAGTGTCACAGATAGAGGCCGCAGAACGAATACATTAACTTGATCGTATTAATTTAGAGAAAACACTCTCTGTGGTCGACAATGGGTTAACAACTTTGTCCTCCAGAATATATTCATTGGATGGCATTGTATCCTCTGCTATCGACATTCTAGAACAAGATTTGGCTATGTTACAACAAGGTCAATCTCAATTACGTTCTATAGTGTCATTGAGCTGGACGCTGCAATCTTTGCGAGCGGGCTATGTGCCTTGGCGTTTCATCAACACGTCGTCTCTGTTTGCAGAATACAATCTCACTGATAAACAGATCGAATTGGCACAAAGAGGAGCAAGGTATACAGTGCTGAGCATTGAAAAACTGGAGAAATTACCATTCACAGTGGCAGAAAAACCAGCTACAGAATGGGTTATTCATGGCAAAATAACATTACCTGTGACTACTTTTCAGTTTCAATATTGCCTCAGACAAATGCAAGCAGGCAAATATGAAAGGTTGGGTAAGGAATACATTAAGACATCTTGGGATTTACCGTATACACATAGATGTTGGAGTGGGGATCGTGAAGTGTTTCTTAGCGGTACCAACTGTAAACATGCACTGACCGGTTCACTTATGTGTCAGGACATTTCTTTACACGGGGCTTGTAATGGTTCTGTGGCAAATTTGTCTTGCCACCAGCAGGGTACACCAGCTGCTGTGATTAATCCAACGTTTGGACAACTTTCTAACGGGAGTTACCTCATGTTGAATGATCAGAGTTGCTGTGGAATGTTGCCAGGCATCCCATATCTAGTAACGGTCAACTCCAGGGTCACTTGCTGTATGCAAGTATTGTTTCCCCCAATAGACACAGTCAGGGAGTCGCCTCTATGGCCTTCGCTGAACGTCTCTTTTATAAGATTTGATACTTTGAGCCATGCTTTTACAGCAAACAGTGCCTTTGACCTCGGCCAAAGAAACCTATGATCTACAAGTAGCAAGGACTTTGGCTGAGATACAGACTTTAATACGTACAAACTGCCCTATACATTTCGTAGAAATGATATCACGTATCTTTAACATGTCAGATACGACCGGAATTGTACATGTATTTAAGAGCATTTGCTCCGGTCTGTTAGCACCTTTCCAGGCAATACTTGGAATTATCCCCAACTTTGCACATTCGGTGTTTGGTGGCATACCATTAATTCTCGCACTTGTTGCCGGAATTTTATTCATCTTTCTGCTATTGCGCTATGGCCAGCCTATTCGCAGACATCACTCCGAGCGAAATGGAGAAGGCTCTCCTTGAAAGAAAGTGCTGTGAGCGAATAGTACAGCTATTGGGCATGACTCGTCTAAGGGACCTTAATACAACCTGGTTCCTGTCATTTAGACCAATCTGGCAAGATTGCATCTTACCTGTTCTACGATGCCTGCTATGCGGTGAAGAATGCATGTTGGACGCTTGTCTAACATATCCATCAGCTGCGCCAAAGGATGTCGATACTTTGCTGGTCCCGATAACGGCCCATGCTGTGTGTTGTCCCCAGAGGCTACCAATCCTGATGTCAGCATTCATTGAGATCTCACAGACGCTTCCGGCTGCTGCTGAGGTACGAGAAACAACTCCAGGCACACAGGTAACAACAGACGCGAACATTGCTGCGGCGACCTTTGCTGAGAGCGATGCTTCACACCTTTGTGCGGTCAATCTCTTACACGAGGTGTTCCAACTTACACCAACGACAGTGGATGATGTTTTGTCTATTGAAATAGATGTTTACACCAGACCCGTAAACTGACTCTGGTTCAGCATACTGTGTTCCAGAGATGCAGTGACATTTGGCCTTCATTTTTCAAAGACTTGGAACTCTACCAAATTTGAACTTTTTGTCCCATTTTTTGAACGAAAATGGCACTTCAATCTGCTTAAAGTAGAACTAGCCTTATAATACAGACTTGGCAGTGCTTCCACGGACAATTAGTCATCTTGAGTGTCTAAATCAGTTCATTTAATTTTCATGACAGGAAATGACTTTGATTTTGAACAAACTTATCGATCATTTTCGTCACATGTAAATATTGCTTTTTATATTTCATTCCAATTGCATTTATTTTGAACTTTATGCTGGAAATGAAAAGCATTGCTTAATGATGTACAGAAACCTTTGCATTTTTTAATATGTCTTTTAATGCTTTTAGGATATGTTTTAATATGCAGTACTCCATTTTAATGTTTAGCATTTTAAATGTTTAGGATTTTAGTATTATCGTACACACGAAAGAGGAGTGGGTGTTGTATATTTCCTAGGGTGTCCATAAACGGGCTTTCCAGAATCATGTCCTTATATAGGCACAATTCGCCTTGCCCTTATATAGGCATGAAATCCCAGACCTTATTTAGGCATAAACCATGCACTCCAAATACAGGCATGGATTCCGACATCCGTCCACCCTAGCGTCACAACGAGTTCATGAAAAAACAGACTCTTAGGCTGCGGGAGTTTCCCTAGCCCAGGACTATTGATTTCTTCAAGGACTCATATATTACGCATGAACCGATTATTCCTTAGGGGTTCATTCATGACGTCTTTCGCTGTCCAACTAACGTCAATGCTAACGTTCTGAGGTAATTCTCAGGTATAAATATACCGTCCCAAACCCCTGTAAATCAGAGGAGACCTCGACTTCAGAGGAGCCCGTTTCCCGGCCGGACGCACTGAGAAGACGCTGTCATTCCTGCACGCAGAGATTCCAGTGATCTGACTTCCCTTGCGGGGTGTTGGAGTTCGAGTCCGGAAAGAGATTCCTACCTCTCTCATTCTTCAGGTATGGAGCAGACTAGAACCTAGAGGGACTCTTGGCATACTAGACTCTTGGCATCTAGACTCTAGACTCTAGACATACTAGGCATACTAGGCTTAACATACTCTTAGTATACTATAGTAAGGAATACTTCACCTACTTCTACTTCTCCCTACACCTAGGATAGGTTAGGAACACTGGGGTAGAACTAGGCTAGAAACGCATCGTATGAGTACTCGCATTTTTAGGCTGTGTCATTTTATGTAAATGCATATATGCTGAAAAGATAATGCTAACGCAGTATTATTTATTTCTACTGCTCACTCTGTACATTATTTATCTCGCATACTGTCTTGTGATCGTAACAGCACATTTAACTTACACCAGAAACAAGACTGTTCAATAAATCTTTTATTGAAACGCCCGTCTGTTATTTCTGTGTAACTTTGAGAGTAACTAGACATGCACGACTGAGCTGAGTGAAATAGTTATCTATTGTTTCTACGACTCTGGGACACGTCCTGATTCTGAAAGGGAAACACAGTGGTCATGTTTTGCGGCTGCCAGAAACTACTCCCTTCTTGTCGTCAAGAAGTTTCTAGTGGCCTCTGAGCTAGTTGGCACAAGTAATTAAGTTTAATATACTCGATAGGGACATACCGACCTCAGTCCTATGTCAAAACTATAGGATGTATTATTCCAATGCGCAGAGCCTATTAGGGAAATAGGAGCTACACTACAGAATGAGGTGTAATCCTGTGACCCCACATCATTCTTCGCAACTCGTCTTTCCATGATAATCCATTTGCTAAGGAAAGCTGAATACATTCCATCACTATGCGGTTCACCCTTTCCACAAGTACATTAGCTTGTGGACGGAACAAAGCCACCTTCTCATGTCTAATTCCAAGACCACACAGAAAGGTTTCCATCTCAGAAGAAACTAATTGAACTCCATTGTCAGTCACTAACATCTGAGGTACACCCTCTTCCATAAAAACTTCCTCAAGAAATTTCATCACATTTGCAGTAGTTACATGACCTATAGACTTACACGTGAACCACTTACTATGATAATCCACCAACACAACCAAAAATCGATTATTACTTCCCAATTTGTCGATGGGACCCAATACGTCCAACGCTAATTTCTCCCACGGTCTCATGGGTAATTCCACACATCTCATAAGCGGTTCTCTTGTTGCTTTCACCTTATCACTATTGCTACACGCATGACAATCCCGCACTAAATCTTCTACATTTCTGTCCATTTCAGGCCAACAAAAAGACTCTCTTAATCTCCTCTTAGTCAGACTCCTTCCTAAATGCCCTTCATGCACAATCCTCAACAACTTTGATCGCAACAAAACCGGAGGAACTATCCTGTTTCTTCTCAAGACCTTATCACCTTGCAGACTAAGCTCATCCCTCACTGAGAGATATTGTTTATCCATTCCCACTCCATTGGAATCATTCCAACAATTTATAATGGTCTCTCTCAATTTCTTATATTCTTCATCCTTTTCCACTGCTTCCTTCCATTCATCCTGACTAATAGCAAATTCACTATCCACGTTTATCACACAATCCTCTAAATATTCCACACAAGAATCATCGTCCACTGGCATCCTAGATAAACAATCTGCAATAACATTTTTATTGCCACGAACATATTCAACTACAAAATTGTAATCAAGAACAGATAACAACCAGCGTGAAATCCGTGGGGTCACACTACCATCTAAACCTCGACCACCTTTGAAAATATGAATTAAAGGTTTGTGATCCGTCTTAACAACAAAAGGTAACCCCACAGATAGTATCTAAAATGTGTCATCCCCCAACAACACGCCAGAGCTTCCTTCTCTATAGTTGAATACGACCTTTCCGCTCCTTGTAGTCTTCGTGAAGCAAAACCAATAATTGTCTCACCCTTTTCTGACACTTGCAACAAAACTGCTCCAACCCCAATGTTACTTGCATCTGTAACCAATATAGATTTCTTATTAGAGTCAAAATGTCGTAATGACGGAGCGTTAGAAAGATATTTCTTCACATTGACAAATGCCTCTTCACAATTAGGATTCCACTGAAACACAGTTCCTTTTTTTAGGAGAAGCCTCATTGGTTCTACAAAATCAGCAAATTTCGGAACATATTTAGAGCAATATTCAGCCAGACCTAAGAAGGACTTCAACTGCTCCTTATTGATAGGGCTCGGAGCCTCTTTAACAGCTCTCACAATACTGGCTTTAGGACTTATCCCATTAACAGATATTCTATGACCCAAATAATTGACTTCACTCAATCTTATTTGACACTTTTCCTTTTTGATTGTCAAACCATATTTAGAAATTCTCTGTAAGACTTCTTCCATCAACTTATCATGCTCCTCAAACGATCTTCCTACAATCATGATGTCATCCTGGAAACATAATACTCTTTCCATTCCTTTAAATATGTTTTGCATGATTCGCTGGAACACAACAGAGGCTGACGCCAGACCAAAAGGCATCCTACAATACCGAAACGCTCCTAGAGGTGTTACAAATGAAGTCAAAGGACGCGACTCGGCATGTAGATTCACCTGATGGTAGGCTGAAGACATGTCCAGCACACTAAAAACGCAACCACCACCCATCATACTTTACATTTCCCCAATATTCGGTAGAGGCTGTCTGTCCACCCAAATATTTCTGTTCAGATCCCTCAAATCAATGCACAAACGAATTTTGTTACCCTCCTTAGGAGCAACGACAATTCCAGATAACCACTCTGAAGACTCTATAGGTTCTATAACCTTAGCTTGCAACAACTTATCCATTTCTTTTTGAAGTGGTTCCCTCGCGTGGGTTCGTATCCCATCCTTGTCGCCATAATTTGTAGTAAACTGGATGGCTCCAAATTGATTATAGAAGTAATCTTTATTGGAGGTAAATCACATGCAGCAACCTTCAGCAATACAATTCTAGTACTGGTTATTTCCTGGAATCTTGTGATGCTGTTCCATAGCATCACAGTTACATCACACAATTCCAGGTATTACCACACAGTCATTAAGTTAATACTGGAAAATAGGTGTTTTCCCAAGAACCCCTGGTCCATGTACTTATCGAGCACACTTCATGATCTAGAAGCAAAGGCAATTTGTGAAAATACCATCTCCCAATCGGCATTCAAAACAGCAAATAAAACATACACCTTATTGCCAAGTCACACTGTTGACATGATAGAACTGGTAAAAGCTAAACATTAGCACCACACTATGGAACCCTGCAATACCATGACCACTCAGCGCTACCTAACAGAATCAATAGATATATCTTTGAGATTACAAATTCCCTGCATGCGTTTTATTGGTTTTCCGCAAAAAAAATGTAGATGACAAAAAACAAAAAACTAAGGGGCTCATTATGATGTTGTGACGTTCGCCACCGCCGAGCCGGCGGTGGCGACCGTCACGACATCGTAATGAATGAAACCCCCCGCCATATTACAATGGCGGGGGTTTCGCGGCGGACGCAAAGTGCGTCCACCGCTTTTCCGCCGGTCGGCATTCGTTCCGATTGCCGGCCGGGCGAAATTGGCCCCTAATATGGTGGCGGTGCCTAGCAGGCACCGCCATCCATATTAGGATGGTGTGTTGTGAAGGCCTTTCCATGGCGGATTAGCCGCCATGGAAAGGCTGGTGGGGATGTTCTTTGGGGGCCGTATGTGGGCCCCCGGGCGGGGGTGCACTTGGGGGGTACCCATGGTACCCCCCTCCATTTGCATGCACAAGGTGGCAGGCACCACACGGTGCCTGTCATGTTGTGCATGCAAATGCACAACATGCCATTTTGGCATTGCGGCGGGTGCTGCTATAAGCAGCACCCGCCGCAATGTCAAATATGCAGGATGCGACCGCCAGGGTGGCGGTCGCATCCTTATTAGCAGTGCGGGACCACAGCACGTCTGGTGGCCGGTCCCAACACCGCGAGGATGGCGGGCGGACTCAGGTCCGCCCGCCATCCTAATAGGCCCCTAAAGGTCTTGACTAACCCAGACCTAAAAATGGAAGCCTCAGTGTCCTTTAACAGGATTCTAATGTGATGTGCAGATTACTGTAGATGGGGAGACGATAGGGGTACAATTATGCAGGAGTAAGTCAGGGCTATCTTCTCATCCTCGTCTACTTGACAAAGGGAAAAATGAGGGTTGACGAGTCCAAGAAAGAAAGTAACAGGTACATAATTGGTCATGTGACTGAAGAAGAGATTTTAGACCATGGGCTGCACAACACAGTGGGCTAAAATTTACCTGTGAATGAAATGGTGCACAAACATAATAGAAGTGAGGTCAACTCAATCTTTTCATCGATTCGATCGTTCTGCAAGAAGGGTTATGAGAATTAGGTATTGTCAGTGGATGAACGACTTACACTCTTTAATCAAGATTATATATTGCTCAGGACTGGTCAATTCTCCATACTCAAGGTGCTGTCTGGAATATTATCTTAATCAGACTCTACACTTAACAATTTCAGAGATTCTGGAACAGCAAGCTTTCCATATGTTAGATGTGAGATCTGCACTGAAGTATTACAGTGAGATCACTAATTATGTCAGACGATCAACACAACTGTTGGCCTCTAGTGCTCAAGGCAACATAGGGAAAACAAGCAGTTGATCCCTAAGTGGATTGTGGAATGCATCCACCTGTGTTAAAGTGAACATAGTGTTTCTTGTGCATTCTAGATCCCATTCTGTAAGTGGTGAGGCCGCTGCTGGAGATCCTTATCAGAACGTCCTTCTTACTGGGATTTGTAAGGCTGCCACTTGGATGTCTTTGCATGCGTTTTGCTTCCATTGTTTCTTAGATTTGGACATAAGAGAAGATGCTCAAGTGGGCCACATGTCCCTCTTGATTCCTTCCAATGTTTATTCCAGACTGAATATTTCTATCAAATCTATTCTAAGTTAATAAATCTAGGGAATATTCTTTGCTGAAGAATTAACAATGACTGGCTTATAATGATAGTTCTCCAGCTAGGAATCCTCAAGAAATTCATAACCGAACAATTGAAGGTTTCTTTGCACATGTGATTCCTTAAAAAAACAGAAGTAGAATAGATGCCGGGGACTGAAGCATCCTTTTATGACATGCCATGCTGCAGTTTTTTTATTTTATTTTTATTTTTGTGGCCTTACAATTTAAATGCATTTTGAAAAAGTGGAAGGCAGAATAACGTATTACTTTAAAGAAAAACATGTCACTGCTCCCTCTCCTACTGCCTCTACTAGGGCCAAACCTGAAGAACCTGTCCTCCTGGTTGACCCTAGGATCAAGAAGATTGCAGCAAAGTACAAGAAAACATCTGCTCAGGTACATGGTGCATTTAGACTAATGGCTCTAAAAGGTCAAATCTACATTTCTCGAATTGCACCATATTTCTCTTTGTAACGTTTCTTGTAATACTTTCTTACTTTTCCCCTTCAAGTTTGTTTTTGTTCTGCCAGCATATATAGTTCTATCACTGATCTTGGTGATGATGTGTTTGGAATAATATATAGACATTTAGAGGGATGCCAAGGGTTGACTCATCTAGGGGCATATTTATGAGCCCCTTGCCCTGCCAGAGCGTCACTTTTTGTCATGCTTCAGCGGCGCTAACGACAAAATCATATCTATGAGATCACGCAAAGCCACTTTGGTGGCTTTAAATGGCCTCATAGATATGGAGGGAGCAAAGCAGTGCAAATCGCTGCATTGCCTTATTCTGCACGTGGGAGGAGTTCAATGGGCACTGCTGTGGGTATTCCCACGCAACACCCATGGATTTTGATGCCTTCCCAGATTTACAAGACCTTGTAAACCTGGGGAAGCGCCAAAACCTTATGCCTCCCAATGGGAGGCGTAACGAGGAGAAATTACTTTATTTCTTCTTGGTTATTCCTCTTTTCATGTGCTCTGCATACTGCAGCACACATAGACAGGGGTGTGGTTTTGGGGGGTGTGCTTGGGATGTTACACTCGCCTAATATATGTATTTTCTGGTAAATAGTTGGCTACCGGTGATTGCAATCGGGTATGGTGGGGTGTCAGATTTGTAGATACACACAGACAAAAACGCACACACTCTCTCCCTCTCTATCTGCTTTAAAAGTCTTCAAATGTTTTTGTTATTTTACTAAATATTATGTTTTCTCTCACTTAGTACCACTACCAAACCGCTTTCCTCTCCCTTTCCTCTGCCCCTTAAGCCCCTCATGCGCCCTCCTTGTCGTATAATGTATTTTAACATTATGTGCCAGCGTGATTGCTGGAAAATCTGAACCCCCCCCAATCTTACTGGCCACGCTATGCTCTGCACATAGGAAGAGGAAAACGCTTCTCAGTATTGTTTTTGTACAGAAATGTGCCCTTCCTGCACAAAAACAATCCTGCCGACAACACAGGCCCTCTTGCACCATGGTGCAAGTGTGTCTAAGTTGGCGCTAGGCTGCTGAAACGGTGCCAGCGCTGGGGGAAAACACGGGAAATGCAGTGCATTCCTGCCTATTCTCTTTGACGTAGGGTCACCTTGCTGTGCTGCCCTACGTCAAATCCCCATAAATGAGGTCCATAGTCATTTGCAAAAGTCTACTAAACCCTAACTACTATAAGTCATCTAATTCTGCATTTTCAGCTTCACAGGCGGCATTTTGGACACTGGACCACTCCTTGACCACTGCACACTCTTTGAGGTGCACCTTGAATATTTTCAAACTCTTACTTATTTTACTTTTTATTTAATTAGCCATGATACTAGGTAATGCTTTCCCTTCACCTCCAGATGCACCGGGACCCTGTGGGCCTTTGATCTTCCTGTCGGATCCAACAAGTCTGTGAGACTTAAATTAGTCATTGGGTCCCTACAGCCAAATACCTGAGACGCTGACTGACCTTTCCATAGTTTTAGCAGATGAGCGTGATACCTTGCATATTCCCATCTGCAGTACATCAATACTGTAATAATGGGGTCTGTGGCCTTTGTACGATAGCCTCAAAGACTTCTACTCCTGATCTATTTAAACTGCCTTCACAGTTAAGGAACAGTTCTTCTTCTCCATTGGTTCCAGGGCCTGCTGTGAAAGATTCTTCTTTGTTGACAGAAGGCGTAAGGAAATAAAGGAAATAAAACAGGATAAGTAGGAAATTGGTACGGTTTTCATTGCCTGTCCCAAACACTACGCATTTCAGTACTGAACAACCGGCAACTCCATCTGTGTTTCTTCTGGTACCACCGGTTGTTTCCAAAATTTTGCTATTTCCTCTCTTGATTCCCTAAATACTTCAGATTCAGATGAGAAGTTTACTGCATGAGATTTGCTTTGGGATTTCTTGATAGATAAGCAACTTGACAGTCCAATGGGTGTGTTATGACAATATGCACCCATTTTACTTCAGGTAGTATGGAATGATATCTAACCTTATGGATTAAGCCCAGACCTGTGACTGATGGGGAATGTTTGATTTGTTCAGCATTCTGTCCATCATTTGTTCTTTTTTGCTTTTGTCACCGTAATTGGGAAGGGTATGTCCAGACGTGGGTCCCGTGCTAACTGTGCCACTGGATTCAAGTTAGCCTGGCTGATGAGGGGTGATACCCCGAAACCGGTCCCAGAATGCTTGCTTCTTGTCCATGGAGGACCTGGTCTTGTAGTTGGGGCTGGACTGTGTCCATGGGGAACAGGGTCAAGACTGGCTTGTATATGGCTGGGTCCAAAGTGGAAAACCATGGCGAGCAAATAAATGATGGATTTAACCCAGATCTGTGACTGGGGATGAATGTTTGATTTGTTCAGCATTCCGTCCATTTTTTTTTGTTGCTTTTGTCACCCTTAGTGGGAAGGGTATGCCCAAATGGGGGTTCCGTGCTCACTGTGCCACTGGATTCAAGCTAGCATGGCTGATGAGTGGTGATGCACTGGAACCGGTCCCAGGTTGCTTGTTTCTGGTCCAGGGAGGACCTGGACTGGCAGTTCGGGCTGGACTATTCCCATAGAGAGCTGGGTCAAGACTGATTTGCATATGGCTGAGTCCAAACTGGAATGGCATAGCGAGCAAAAAAGATCTGTGACTCGGGCTGAATGTCCATCATTTGTTCTTTTTGCATTTGTAGAAAGTTTTAGACACATATGCGTTATAAGGGCCTTACCCAGTCCTGCTTTGAATCTCTTTGGGGCACATGCATCAAGCTAATTACCGGTCGCAAACAGGCTGATTCACAGAATCTGCACTTTGCGACCGGTAATTAGCCTTTTGGGATGCATGAAGCCCAAAGCCATTTGTAAAATAGGTAATCGCAAAATTTGCGATTACCTATTTTGCGAATGCAGTTAGGGAATCGCAATTTGCGATTCCCTAAATGCAATGCAAAAAGCATTTTCAGAATGCGACTTTGCATTAAGGAATCGCAAATTACCATCAACTTCAAGTTGATGGTAATTTGCAATTCATTAGAAAAATGCACAAAATTAAATTTTTCTAAGTGCCATGTGGCACACACACACTTTTGGGGGTGCATCAGGGTGGCCTTTTGGCCCCCTGGCACCCTTGAAATTGCATTCGCAATTTGCGATTACCTATTTTGTAATCGGAAATTGCGAATGGTTTCCCATTCATTCCTATGGGCCTCTAGGCCCATAGGAATGAATGGGAAAGCATTCCCTAATAGTGAATCGTAATTTGCGATTTGCTATTAGGAAATGTGTAGGAATCGCTATTTTTTTAGCGAAACCTACATGCATAGTCAATTGCGATTCCTTAATAGCGATTCTTTAATAATCGCTATTAAAGAATCGCAATTGCTTAGCTAGATGCATGTGGCAGTTTGTCTCTTAAAGCAAAATGACTGACGAGTGCACCTGTAATCTGGTATGGCAAATGGAAGACCCACTCAACATAAGCTGGAAATGCAGGCAAACTTGAATAGTCAATTGTTGTTAAGAAAGAGATTATGAATGAGAGCGGGGAAAGAGCACGAGGATGAAATGAAGGCACAATGTGGGCGGAATTATAGAGAGAAATATAGAGTGAGTGTGTGTGCAATATTTGTGAATATGAGAGAACCAATTGGGAAGTACTGAGTTTGAAACTAATCTTCTACAGATCGACAGACAAGAGACCTGCAGACAGAATTCAGCAATGCTAGCAAGGACGACTAATTGATTCATTTATTTTCCATTCATTGTAATTTACAACAATATTCAATGCATGTGAATGAAGTAATTGAGAAAACGAAAGCAGGTGAGAAGCGCAGGCCACTATACTTATTTTTCTGTGCCCAATTTGCTTTTTCTGTCATGTACCTCCAAATTGAGTGCCTTGGAAGTCTGGAAATCGTAAACAGTGTTAAGGATGTATGAGGTGTGTACCATGATGATTTGTATGACTTGGGTCTGCGTTGCGCATCACAGCTAGCCGACATCTGGAGTTTGGAGACATGAGCACAAAGTCATTTTTAGATCGAGCATTCAAGACCTCTTGTATATACTTTAGTATATACTTCTTATATACTTTAGTACATACAGCCCGCCCATAGGCTTCCCATTTGCTGGCTCCCTTGTCGCTCTCATATTCTTTTTCCCCATTTGTTCATGGCATGCATTTGTCATGCCTTCTGCTGTGTTTATCCCTCCCAAGAGCAGGGACTAAGTACAATATAAATACACAGGTCACCATTTTAACATCTGTTCAGGAACTCCTTTCTTCTTTCTTGATAAGCAACTCACAGGATTGGTCCTGTTTTCACCCGGTTGCTCCGTTTTTGTAACCAGGTCTGTAAATCTTGTCATCTAGTCACATATGCTGTGCATTCAAAGAGCAAATCAAATGTAGATGCTGCTTTCCAACACTTATTTTCTTTCTCTGACTTCAAAGTTAGAGGATTTTCTGTTTTGCTTGCACGTCCCCAAACCCCTTCCCCTTCGCTGCTTGAGCGCTGCCAGTGTTGCTTGTTTGTCCTTTTTCTCTAACTATTGAGCCACACCCCTGCAGTTCTCCTCTCTTGCTGCTCTCTCCTGTGAGTTAGAGCATCTACCGGTTTCAAGCTTTTACTTTTGAGCTTTCACTTTTCTCACTTTAGGACTTGTGCCCTGGTCACTATTTAGCTTTATAAATGTAGCTCAGCTCTCCCTGCTCGAGCAAGGCGTGCTCGTCACTGTAAATGTATATTTACAGGACACTTAGCAGTGCGGGGACGCATGCGCTTCACATCCTGCCAGCGCTTTCTGGCAGGTCGTGTGATCTTGGTGTGTGTCAAGAAGGGTAACCTTTCACAAACGAAGAGGCAGTTTTGAAGTAAATTATGCACGGCACGGCACCTTGCTCGGGAGCCCCGCTACGCCTGAGCGTGACAGCTTTTAAAGATTTCCTGAAATGCAGCCTGAGGTTTTCAGACAAACATGTTGAGTTTTATGGACTCTTCATTTGAGATGTAATAAATCGATCCTTTCCCTTCCATTGATTGTTGAAAAAACTTGAATTTTTAATGTGAACATAGCTTATTATAACCCATGTGCTCCTTTCAACATTGTTGATATTTGCGTTTTCGTGGGAGCTTTTAAAAATGATGCTTCTAATGTTGCCTGGTTCCACTGGAAATGTGGATTTTTTTCTGTTTTGATGCCTTTTTTTTAAATTCAAGCCAACATGAAACAAATCAATTAATCTCGTGGGATTTTATTCGCAGGGACATGTGCTTTTGATATAAATTTAGATATGAAGTGCCACCTAGTGGAAAATTATTGCACATCTTAATATTTTATAAAGCGAGAGGAATGTGCTGTTAAAAATCGCTCTTTCTGATCTTTGTTTATTATGCCTTCCAATGCTATCTTCTTCAAAACCAAAGTCAAATTTACAAAGATGAGCATTCAACGGGAAGGCTGGTATTACATATTCCAAAGTATCCAGAGACGTCTGTCCAAATGACACGATGCCCCCCAAAATAATAATTTCCCTGCTCAGAATAAGGTCTTTATCTTTGGTGTGGGACCCTACTTGATGAAAAAAAAGACCTGCCGGTTGAACGGAGCCAGTATTGTATCACGTTTGGTAGTCGGTTGACACAGTCCTGTTGATTAATACAGTCATCCAGGTTTTGTGTTTTTCTCTTCCACCTGTATTTGCTTTCAACATTTGCTCTTTACATCGCCCCCTACCTTTTATCACAATTCAGCCACTAGTTAATTCACTCAATATTTGTTTGGAAACTATATTTTTTAATCAGGGTGTGTCTCTAAGAAGGAATATTGCACACAGAGGTAACCCTAAAGGTGTTATGACTTCTATTATTTGTCATTGAGTGATTCAAATGGTCACAGGTTTGAATCCTGATGAGTGAACTCCTCATCCTTTCTAGGTCGATATTAAGTACCCTACACCTCTTTTATTCAGCTCCAAGAACCCAGAGGTAAATGTGCATTTTCACAAATATACCTTAAGTATGCCAGTATTACCTCACTTGCTTTTGTTTGCATATCAGTAATGTGAGGAGTAATACGATTATATTCGGTGTAGGCGACATGTCAGAGAAAAAGCCTCGTATGGCCAGAAGATACCCTATAATTTTACATTTCAACACAGGATAGAAGCACCCAATAAACCCATGAAGATTAACCTTATGATTCAAAACATGCCATCTCTGCCTATGTAGACGTTTTTGTTTTACTTTCAATAGCAAAACGAAACAGATCTTATTTTCAGCTGTTTTTTGGGGTTTTATTTAAACCCACAATGGTATCGGATAGTGAAAATTGGAAACTGAGATTTGGGTGCTGGTTACAATGTACAAAAAGAACTTGTGAGCATCGATAAAACTTCAGACTGCTTGGGGCACAGCCGTGCAGCATGTTTTGGAGCATTATAAGCTTTTATCGATTAGTCTCATTGCAGCTACAGTCCTTGCTACTCTGTTGTTTGCAAAGCTGGGTTGGGTGAGTTTTTATGGAGTCAAGTCATAATGGGTAACCTAGATTTTACTGTTCTTCAAAAACAAGGCAGTAAGCAAAAGTCTTAAATATCATATGGTTGCTTTAATTACTTTTGGAAACACCTTAGAGATTGAGGCTGTCACACAATTAAAGGTCTGCAGTGCATCAAAGCCTCATGGCCTACTATTGATCATTGTGCAAGTCTAGGTGTGGAAACGGTGAGCTTATAATGACGACTGGCCGTGATTCAGAAAGATTTTGCTGGGACTTATTTTTAGAGTACCTATGGCTTATTGTTGACTAAGCCAGGAGTACTCCTGACTTGCCCCTGCAAAACAGGAGCAAGTTAAGAGTACTTGCTACAAGGACAATCACACACTAAGCAAAATCTTTATGGATTGGGTTCATTTAGTAGCTGAATGCTCAATGGAAAAATAGGTCCAGCTGTGTATGTCGTTTTTTTGGTCTGATATTGTCATTGAGTTATGTCGGTTGGTTCATAGTTGCCAGTCCTCATAGCTTTCTAGCGTTCCAAAGGTGCCAGGATTGTGTATGTTTTATATTGGTTCCTGATTTAGTGTATATTTCCAACTGAGCATTGGGAAGATCAGTAACCATTGGAATTCTGTACTGCCTTGCACTTTGGCCAAGCTCAGTCTTTTTATAGCTGATGTTCCCTCTCTCATAACTTATTTATTAACGCTAGGAAAATACTTTCCATAATGATTGCAAATTTAATGTGTGCAGTTAGATGTACGAGACTGCCAACCAAGGCCCTTTTAAAAACATTTCAGATTCAGGAACGTAAGCAAAACTCTTGGAATGCTTTACATGTGCATGTCATTCAAGTTTGTAAAGCAGAAGGTCATGTATGAATCATAAAGATAGTGCTGCTAAAACATAATAGAGATAGTACTGCTAAAACATAATAGAGCTAGTGCTGCTAAAACTGCTGATTGTGGTGCACAGCATCCACACCCAGGCAATTTTCAAGTGTGTTCTTCTAGCTAAGCCTCAAACTTGAAGGTTTCCATGATCAGGTCCTGCTTTAGCATAAAAGCTGATCTGTGAATTTCTGGTGTTGTCTACTGCGGCTGCCACATTGATATCCAAAGAAAATGTTTTCTGACATATTTCAAATAATATCAAAACAGGATTTGTAATGCGCGGCTAATCACCTGTGAGGGTATCCAGGCGCTGATTCAGTACACAGTTAAATCGGTACTATATACACATACAACCCCTTGACAAAATAACTTCCCTTGAGTTTAGCTTGCCATTAACAAATGGTTAAGGTGCACAATAACTTCTCATTTGTTGTTCTAAGTGAAATCCATTTTTCAGTTACAGATTGTATTGCCTTACAATTCAAGGGTGACAGTTTTGTTTGACTTTCTAGCCATCAGTCATGTGCCCCTAGTTCGAAATTAGATGCAGTCTTGTAGTGCATACTCAATGTTTACATGTCTTCTACCTCTGCATCTGGAGGTAGCCTAGAAGGTGCTTTCATTCCCAAGTCCCACATACTGTCAAGCTGTGGTGGGTGCTTCAGGTATTACGTACCACTCAACACTGTAGAACTTTCCAGTGGTTATTTCTGCATGTAGTGTGAGATGAACAGTGTCAAGCAGCCTGTTACTTCCTCCTAACCAAGCACACTGGCTGAGAGCAGTAAAGTAGAAGGAAAATACTTTTTAGATCAAGCCTACTAGACAGCGCATGCACTGGCTATTGTGAGGCATATTGTGACTTACCAAGAATATGGAGGGGCTTGGAGCACGCCCATTGCTTACCATTGGTTGGTTTTTTAGTCACTCATTTGTCTGCTTCTTATGCATGTCCCAGCGTGTCAGTCTTGTGTTTATCCCTCCTGTGGTGCATTCCTAGCTTAGCGTCTCTTTAATTGGCTGTAATCTCTGCTTTTACTACTTGTATTTCAAGCACTATTGTTTTCTTTTATTAGGTACTTCATGAGTGTTTTCAAGCTGTCTTTCTCGTGTACTTCTCTCCCCCTGCACTCTGTGTTCTTGTCTGTCGCCATAATGCTTCTCCCCGCCCGCTTTGTGTTTTCTCCTCACCTGTATCCTTCTCCTCCCCCCCTTTATTATCCGGCTCCCCACCCACACACTCTTATTTCTTCACCCCAATCCCCATGTTGCTTTTTTACCTCTCCCACCCTCTTAGTGTTGCTTTGGTATAGCCCCCCGCCCTCCAATGTGTTGCTTTGGTATTCCCCACCCTTCATCATATTGCCTAGGTACCCCCTTGTGTTGCTTCTGTTTTTACCTTCCTCCTCTGTGTTGCTTCTGTCGCCCCCACGCCCCACTGTTTCCCTGAACCCCAACAATGCTTGTTCTCAACTAAGGTCCTCTATTTGTGCTCTGGTGTCTGAACAGTCCAAAGTGTGGGTGTTCTTGTGCCAGCTTTACGTACAGTAGATGCCATTGTGAACTCAATGTTAATCGTCATTATACCTTCTTTCCTGTCCTGAGTATGTGTGGTATTCCCATTGATTTAATACGCTTGCCTGCCACTTTACGGGTTGATCAAGAGATAAACCAAAAATTACTTTTTCATACACTTTAGAAAAAGCAAGCATTTCAAAGAAAAAAATGAAGAATATATTTGTGAGAACAGCATATTATGGCTTGTTTTCATTGCATCACCGACTTGTGCAGTTTTGAAGGCATTATTTGAATAACATTATTTTTATTAATCATTTAATTTCCTTTAGGTTGCAGACTTGCCCTATCTGGTCATGAATTGCATTTCCAGTGTTTATTAAATAGCACGAAAGCCCAACCTTGGGTGTCTGTAGCCGTTCACCAGTGGCATGTGAAGTAACAGTAAATGTTGTAGTACCCAGCATAATGTGCTGCATGGCTAAACACTATTTAGGTCCCAAATGCGAGACCTATTGGCTATGCCAATGCTTGTTTAAAATTGTTTTCCCACATGTAACCTTTTTTTCTGAGGATACCTTTCTCATGTAGGTCATCTTCAGTTCTATGCTAGTGTGCCTCAGCTCATAAGCATTGGTGTCAGCACCTCTTTTCAAGTGGTGACCCTGCAAGTCAGTTGTATGGGCAAGCAAAAGAGATAGAAGACACGTATCCTGTGAGTTTGCAAGATGGTGAGAGTTTATTTTAAAGTAATCTTTCATCTTATTTTAGATGTTACTGCGGTTCAACATCCAGAGAAATGTGATTGTAATCCCCAAATCAGACACTCCTGAGCACATCAAGGAAAACTTTCAGGTGAGGTGCGACACTTGTTCTGTACCCCTATGCTACATTTCAGGAATACAATGTGCTGTGCATTACAGAGCTTCTGTTTTATGGAAAGGCTGAAAGCATAGTCTGGTAAGCTAAACCGGATATATTGCGTTTTGTTATTGTTGGACTTGTTCCTCTCTGCAGTGTCATCCTCAAACTTTTTGCCTTCACCCCTCATGTTCTCTGAGCCCGTTATTGATGGTGTTTAGGACTAGGAGTGTGCACTTTACCACTGCTAACATGTGATAAAGTGTTTGTGCTTTCGCCTTAAAAAATGGTATAATTGGCTTACACCTAATTGGCACATTTAATTTACTCGCAAATTCCTAATAAAGTGGTATTACACGTACCCTGGGACTGTAAATTAAATGCTACTTGTAGGCCTGCACCACTTATTGTACCACCCAATTAAGTAGCCCTTTGAAAAATGTCTCAGGTCTTCCACTGCACCCGGTGTGCAGTTTTAAACTGCAAATTGAAATTGGCAAGATAACCCTTTCCCCAAGTGTGAGAAATTGTGTTGTTGGTTCACTGGGGTGTGAGCCCTCGTCAGGCAGCAACCACAATCCTTGTGAGGATACAGCACAAGCAAACCCCAAATTAACAGCCTTCTGGTAGCTTGGCGCAGAGCAGTCAGGCTTAACTTAGAGGCAATGTGTAAAGTATTTGTGCAACACTTAAAACAGTTATAAAGATAAAACAGCACATAAAAAGGGTCCTACACCAGGTTAAAAATCTAGAACTTTCTTTAATAAATAGCCCAGGCCAAAAATGAAAAAAATCCAATCAGTAGAACCTGAGATATTCCGTTTGAAATATTTTAAAGAAAATAGCGCCAAAAAGCACAAAGTGCCAACTGTGGATATCTGGTTGTGCCAGACCGGGACAAAGGCACAAGTTCAGGCCAACCACGATGGAGCATGGGCCGGATACAGGGACCTAGTTGGGCCAACTGGACACAGTACCTTAAATCCTGGTTTGTGGAGCGTTGCGAGGGCCTGCGTCAAGGATGTGTCATGCAGCGATGCAAGGGCCTGTGTCGTCATCGAGGATCCCATCAACGGGGCTTGCAATGTGAAGTCTGTCATCGAGAATGCGGCGCACAGTCAAGGCGATGCGTCGGTTCCGAAGAGCTGTGAGACTGTAATGCAGAGTCTGGCATTGGCGCCGAGTATGCCATCGATGAGGGATGTGGGGGTCTGCACCGAGGACGTGCTGTGCAGTCTGGGAAATGCAGTGGGTCCGAAGAGCTGCGATACGATGTGGGTCTTTGAGACAGGTCCAATCCAAGCAGCAGCGGTGATGTGTCAGTTCTGCTTGGGTTGCGCCATGCAGCAGAGGAGATGCGTCGGTCCTGCTGGATCCACGGAGGCTGGTAGAGCACCTTTAGCCCACATCCAAGGGTCGAGGACTGGGGTGGCACTACTTGGCAGGGTAGTCTCACTGATGTCAGAATCTAGGTGCAGGTGAAAAGTGGTTGGAATTCTGTTGTGTCCCTAAGGCTTCACATCAGGAGGCCAGCCAACTAGCCCTTGGAGTCACTCTGGGTTCTGAGTTCAAGAAATGTAGGTCCTGTGCTTCTCACCCAGGCAAGAGGGCAGAAAGTAGCAGGTCAGCATAGCAGGGCAGCAGTTCCTTCAGGGCAGCGGTTCCTTCAGAGAAGCAGTCCAGTAGATTGACAGTCCTTTCAGCAGCACAGCAGTCCTTATTCCTGGCAGAGTAGCCACAGGTCCAGAAGTGTACTGACAAGTTAGTGTCCAGTATTTATGCCCACTTGTGCCTCTGAAGTGGGAAGAAGCTTCTAGAGTCATGCCTTTGAAGTCCACAGGTGCCCTGCCTTCCTAGCCCTAGCTCCTGACTAACTATAGGGGCTGGACAGCCCTTTGTGTGGAGATAGGACACAGCCTATTCAAGTGTAAGTGGGGCTGGGTCCTGTTCCTCCCTCCCTTACTGCCAGTAATGGCCTATTCAGTCACACCTATGCTCCCCATTGTGTGTGGCTGTCGATGAGAAATATACAAAGCCCAACTGTCACCCATACCTAGTCATGTGACCCAGAGACAGGCTGCAGGCACTAAATAGCTAAGGCAAGAAAATGCCAACTTTCTAAAAGTGTCATTTTCGGAATTGTAATTTAAAATCCGACTTCATCATAAGTTAGGATTTTAAATTGTGATTCCAAAGACACTAAACCTGAAGGGGTTACCCTTTCCCATTTGGAAATTACTCATAAAATATAATAAGGTAATCCCAATGTTATCCTACGGGAGAGGTAGGACATGCAGTACTAAGAAATAAAAAGAGCTTTTTCACTACCAGCACATGGAAAACTTAAAAGTACATGTCCTTCTTTTTTAAATATATTGCACTCTGCCCTCCGGGTGATCCAGGGCCTACCCCAGGGGTGACAAATATGTATTAAACTAGAGTGACTCCAAGGGCTAGTTCGCTGGCCTCCTGTTCTGAGCTACAGGAACACAACAAGTTCCAATAACTTGTAAACTGAATCTGGACTCTTGCTGAACTGAGTCCTACTTTCCAAGCGGTGCCCACCTAGTCCTGGGCCCTTGGATGTGGTGCTAATGGTGCCCAAAACAGCCCAAAAAACACAACCTGGTACTTAGACATTTTCCACCAAAAAGAGCCAGAAGAACAGACAGGAGACTGGGACCTACTGGCTCGCCAACCGCCCAGGGTGCATCACCGTGCAGCCTAACTTCACTGTACCTCCTGCTATGTTCTCTTCCACAGCAGGAAATCCTATTCAGTGGGACCTCTCCATGACGGTATCCGGCCTCCTGGAACCCTCTTCGGCTACAGCTTGCAGCTTCATCCTACTGGAGGTTTCCGACTTCCAAAAAGTTGTCTTAGTCAGAAGGTAAAAATCTTCACCTGCTCGGCGGCAACAGGCTTCCCATCCGACGATGCTATCCTCGGCTTGGTAATCCATCTTTAACCTCTCTGAGACTTTTACCCGCCATCATCAACGGCTTCACTGAGACCAGTGCTCCGCAGTGATGACAACTCATCCTTCGGCCCCTGCCTGCGGCCTCACACCCCTTAAGTTTACTTTCTCAGACATTGCATTGCGAACTTGCTCCTAAGTCTAAAAGTAAGCCGAGACCAGGCCAAATCCACAGCATGTATCCTAACTGCACTCTAGTAAACCTTAACTTTTGACTTTGCCCTGGTCTCACGGGACAAGATTCCCGCGGTTGGCGTTTTGATCTTTCAGGCTATAGATTTCACTAAAAACTTTAAACGTTCATAACTCTGGTTCAACTGTTTGAATTTAATTCATTTTTGTGTCATTTTATGTATGACATTTTACTCTATGTTTTCTAAATTGGTGTGGGATATTTTCTCTGTTGTATTTTCACCATTTCATTGTTTGTGTGCTGCATACATACTTAATACAGTGTCTCTGAGTTAAGCCTGCCTGCTTTTGTGCTAAGCAAATATTAGAAAGGCCACAATCATATTTTCATCACACATCCTTAGACTATTAGTTTATTCCGTACCCAAAATGTTATTAGCCTTAATCACTATATGTTTGTATTGGTTTGCTAAGCTTTATTATGCCAAGAATAGTTTTCACACATAACATATGCTGTCATCTAGCCAGCAGTCAGAACTCAGTCTTTCAGCATCTCCCCTCAGCATCCGGTCCATGTGTCAGCAGTGGTACCTTTACTACCAATGATTTTTTATGGAGTGAGGAGTGGTTGCTTCTGTTCAGCTCCTATCTTGCAACATTGATGTGCTGAAAATGCCTCTTTTGTATACATGCAGGTAAGCTAATGCTAATGTTTCAGATCTCTTCAAGGTCACTGTTCCTTGCAGCTGTGACTGCAGCACACATCAGAGAAATGGAAAGGTTTCCTTCTCTCTATTGTGTTAGTATGTGCAGTGACAGGAAAATTTGGAGTTTCTGAAATATAAACATGACAATAGATAACAATTTTGTTGGCTTTCCCATCCAAACAGTTAGTCTGCTTTCTAGGCACTATGCCTCTCGCACACGTTCTCTAATATGTTAACACCCTAATTTTTGCAAACAGAGAGGCCTGGCATATATTTAATATGCATTTTATTTTTTGAAAGCTCTGCCACACATCACTGAATGTTTTATTAAATGTAAACTTTTTTATTGCAAGCATATTGCAGCCATGTTTAGGTGAAGGCATAATTTCATTTTTTCTGTTTTATTTTTGTGGCATGTGTTTGCAATTAGAAAGTTAAACAAATAACATTCCAACAGCCTGCTGTGGCCGGACAAATGTACTTGCCACGCTCTAGAGAGCGTGCAACATTCCATTGAGTCGGTCTAGTCATTTGTGGCCTTCAGCCAGGGTGGAAGTGGCTAAGGTCCTTCTGAGAAAAGACCAGAAAATAGGCACTTAAATGTTGCTTAACAAAACTTTTGGGTCCTAAATGTTGTTTACAAAAATATAAAAACTACGTAAAACATGGAGTTCATAATACAAAATTGTCACCTGATGGAGTGAAATCTTTTTACAAGCTAAAAAGGCCTAACCAGAGAGTGTTTAAGAGACAGCGTAATTTGTTGTGTGGTTTAAATTGTGTTTGGAAATTGTTTCTAGTACTCATTTTTGCCTAGTAAAACTAATTTGTTTAAGTGAACGAAAAGCAGTATTTTAGTGGCTTTAAATTTGGGCCTTACCTGCAGATGTGGACAGGGACTACAAAGTTTGGATTGAGCCTGTCTGTATATAAGGAGATTCTGACTTCAGAAGCACCTCCTTGCCCCCCTGCACACCAGTTTGTGCTTTAGTGATTGACCCTCAAGCTTCTAAGCAGACCTGACCCCTCAACAAACACCTGCACAGGCCCTTAAGTTTGCAGAGAAAGCCCAAGACAGCCACTTCCAATTTGTAGCCCCAGCTTCTCTGAGCCCTAAACCGCCCAGTGAGCAAGACAAAGAAGGTGCAAAGAACACAGACTTTCTGCTGTACAGTTTAAAACTTTAAAAAAGTTATTTTCCTTTACCCTTGACTGTTTATATGTATCTCCTGGTTTCTGTGCAATTTGTACGTTTACAACTGACCTTTTTCTCGATCTGTGACTGTTAAAATCTCTCTTTTGTTTTTTTGTTTTTTTGTACTTTTAAAACTGTTTTCTTCCACTTGTGACTGTTTACATTTCTCTCTTGGTTTTCCCCTAAACTTTCCTAAGGCCTCTAGATGGTAGCCTCCAGGCTAAAAAGGCAAAATACACCCCTAAGCCTAACCACAGTGTATTTTAGAAACAGCTGAATCTGTTTTGTGGTTTAAATTGTGTTTGGAAATTGTAACTAGCACTCGTTTTTGCCTAGAAAAAGTGATTTTCCCAAGTGTGCGAAAAGCAGGATTGAAGTGGCTTTAGATTTGGGCCTTACCTGCAGGGTTGAACAGGAACTACAAAGTGCAGATTGTACCTGCCTGTATTCAAAGTGCTGCAGGAGCACATCCTTGCCTCCCGTGTACACCAGCTTGTGTTTAAGGTCACATGTTCTTTATGTAAGTTTCTTCCTGGTTGTTCCATCCATGCATTGAATGGTTCCTAAGGTTGGGTTTCTATTGGACTTAGGGCTTAGGGTTTGCGTACTGTTTGGTTGATAAGGCTAGGGTTCTGATTGGTTCCTAGGGTTACTGTTACTATTGGACGTAGGGCTTAGGGTTTGAGTTCTGACTGGCTGATAGGGCTAGGGTTCTGATTGGCTCCTAGGGCTAGGGTTTCTATTGGACCTAGGGTTTGGGTTTTGATTGTGTGCTAGGGCTGTGATTAGTAGATTGGGCCAGGTCTCCCATGCTCTAGGGTTAGGGCTAGGGATCTCATTGGAGGAAGGTCACCTGACCTAGGGCTATTTAACCTTAAGGTTCAGTGCGTCGAGGCTAAAGGTGAAGAGGACAACGGCAGTTTCTTCTTCAGGTGGGGTTGGGCCTTTGGCCAAAAATGCTGCCCTTTTTTTCTATTTGCTAGCAACTACCTTAAGGCATCCACATCCTCAACTTACAAACACAATCTCAGCAAACTCATACTGCTCATTTACAACATAAAAACTCTAACCATATTTCAACCACTACAAAACCCCACAAACCACATCTATATACTCTTCTACCTTAACTGCTGCACAACGGCACCTTCACTCACACAAAACACCACTGTGTCCTAAACCACTACTAAATCCACACATTACCAACACAACACAAACCCAAATTAGATATAAGCGTAATCCCTTCAAACGCACACTCCCTGTTCATACAATACACCAGGTCTTACCCTCTACTTACTTCTGACAGACCATTTTTCATCACCACCAAACCTATTCTTAACCCTCTCTCATATCATCAACACCCTCTTCCTCTTTTTACCAAAAACATACAAACAATCCTTACACTCAGCCTCCACCACAAATATTACCTCTTCCTGCTACCAAATCTAGCAAATACTCATAACCCCTGTCCATCCCGTATACACTCTCCTCCGACGCACATCACCACCCCCTTTTACACTCACCAACAATACTTTTCATCCAGATCCTCCACAGAAATTCACTACATCAATATCTCATCTCCCTACTCCACAAACACAAAACATAGCACACATAGCAACACATCCCACTCTCACACACACACACACAATTGCATACTACATTCCATCACAAAATAGAAACAAACACCCACTCACACCCTCATGACTAAACAAATAATACAGAGTCTAAATTCTCTTTACTCCCAAATTTTCTGTCTTCACCAACACCTACCACAAATACCCCAACACGACAACTTTCATTCACCCACCTCTCATCCATTTCACAATTTAGAGCCTTGAAACATGACCCCCAATCTCCACCCCACCCCTTACCCATACACCTTCCACCCTAAACAGATACAAACAAAATAAACAACATGCCAACCTTCACAACCTTGCTTCTCCTTCTCTATTACACAACAAGGCTACTCTACAAAAACAATATAGTTCACCAACTCACTCTCAACCACCATCTTCACCACCTTCACACCTAGACCCAACAAAATGCCTTCTAAGCCTGCTGGATGAGAATTACGATATAGACAAACAACACTATTGCTATCCTCATACAGTTAATACCATCACTAATAATACACCTGCTACAAGTTCAAAGAATACTACCCACTCTTCTAGAAAATAAAGTCACAATACCACCGAAACACAATCTCTAGACTGCCTACTAATAAATGCTTGATCACTATCTAAAAACAAGCACCACATCTACGACATACTCACTGACACACAACCTGGCTTACTTTTCATAACTGAATCATGGTTGGGAGATGACATGGCTCCAGTGTTGCATTAAGTCGTTCCTCCAGGCTATCAAACTGACACTCAAAATTGCATAGGCAAAAGAGGTGGTGTACTAGCTGTTATTCTCAAGAAAACAACAAATCTCACCAAACCTCATGACATTTCCATACAAGGTTGTGAGGCCCTCCTCGCCAGATGCAACCCTACACCAACTACCTCCTGTTACGTCCACCTTCTTTACAGACTACCACCTAGCAATGCAACATTCCCAGACACGTTTCTAGACACTGTTTCAAACCTTATGACATTATATTCCAACCTATGCATCCTTAGTGGCCTAAACATATGGTTTGACGAACCTAATATGCCCCTTCCAAGAATTATCATTAGTGGCCTAGACACACTGAATCACATCAGATTATCCACAAACCCACACACATCGCCAAACACATACTAGATGTCATTTTTTCAAATTCATAACTAGTTACTTTTCAAAGGATTACTCCAATCACATCGTCAGACCACCATCTGGTAAACTTTCCAACATAAAACACCACAAATCAACACACCTAAAGCCACCTAGCATGCATCCACCAATCAGCCATCAAACTCAATTTTGAATACTTAGCAATACAACTAACATCCAACACAAATCTAGGTACAATAAATGCCATTCAAAAACTTTATGAGTGGTTCCAGGAAGCTTTTGACATCAGAATACCATTAAGAACAACAAAACAGGACAAAAGAAAATAAGAATCATGGAGGAATGCAGAACTAAAACAAGATAAAACAACAAATTGAAAAGTTGCAATGCACCTGGCTCAAAACAAATAGCAATAAAAAAACGTCACCTACACAAACATAACAGCATATGCAAGTCAACAATCAAATAAGCTAAAAAAAAAAATGATACTATTCAGAAAGAATTCAAAATGCTAAATGTGAAAATCAAGAATTTTATAAAATTCTCACTGCATTTCGTAAATGTAAATGCACAGAAAGAACCCATCTCATTATTCAACAATTTACTGACAAATTGGCAATTCATTACACAACCAAAGCAAACATGTTATACTCCTATTTAAAACAAAGGAAAACCACCAGTGCCAACCCATTTCCAACAATCCCCTCCAAGGGTAGGTTAACCAAGCCTCTACATTCCTTCAAATAACTATCCCAAGGTGAATATATGGATCTTGTCAAACCAAGCAGGCCCAGCAGGCTGTCCTTCTGACCCTTGTCCAACACAAATCTTCAAGAATATTCTTTAACTACCTTTGCTGCTACACCAGTGAGATGAATCCTCAATAGTTCGTTAACTACAGGAATCTTTCTAGAAGATTAAAAAAAAGGCATACATACGCCCATAATAAAGAAACACAACATGGAGCCACATGACCCAAACAACTAAAGACCCATTACAAATGGACCTTTACTGGACAAACTGATAGAAAGAGCAGCATTTGCTCAGATGTCCAAATTCATTGAAGATAATTCCATACTTTCCAACTTCAAAACATGATTCCACCCAGGAACAGGCACAGAATCTGCCATCTGGAATTACCTTAAAAACACAGTAGACCAGAACGGTGCCACTGCACTACTTCTCTTTGACCTTTCAGCTGCCTTTGACACAGTTTTTTTTTTGTTGGATTATTTTTATTGATTTTCAGGAAAAAGGAAAAAGTACAATGTCACTCCACTGCATCACATTCACAATATTATGGATAACGAATCATATATAAAAAGCATGAGAATAAGCAGATACAGTGTCGATGGGGTGTCAAGTAATCATAGTAGCGATAATGTTTAAACAATATTGGCATACTTTATCTCTAAAATCTTGTCTCCAACTTTATTAACATTAACAAAAATATCTTTCCCGCATGCTCCGTACATGTGCTCCATGATTACTGTCCTTGCTCTACTAGATTACCCACGAATAAGTAGATATACAAACGAGTGCATATATGACAGCGCAGGGTGCACTCTGGTGGGACGTCGGTATCCTATGTTGGTATACATACTTTCACTTACGACGGTCGCGGTCATGTAAGCATGAGCAAAGTGTGCATGTCATCTGGTCTGCCATGTGCCCCAGGCATCACTATGGAAGCGCCATCTGGTGTGGTGTTGATGAGGATGCGCCCGGGAGGGTGGAGTGTAGTTTGGAGTCTATGGCAATTAAGTAATCTTGCCACTGTGTGGGATTAATGGATGGAGGGTGCCACAAAGCATTGGATATCTGGTTCAACTGTTCAGATACCAGTGCCCTATGGAGGTCTAAAAGCCATACGTGATTGCTCGGGCCCGTGGATGACTTCCAGGACATAGCCAGTCGTCGCTTGGGCAGTCCCAGTGCCAGATCCAGGAATTTGTTAAGACCCTTCCGGTGAGCATTGCGTTTCGTGACACCAAGCACGAAGTGCAGAGCCTGAGGTGTCACCAGGGTGCCCAACGCTTCTCTCAGAATCTCAGCTATACCATTCTAATATGTTCCTAATTGAGGGCATGACCAGACCATGTGGGGGAATGTGGCATCCGCAGACAAGCACCTAGGGCATATGTCCGAGGAGGTAGGGTACATACAGGCCAGTCTGTGCGGGGTTAGGTAGGTGTAGTGGAGGTAATTAAATTGTGTGTACTTCTGTCTAGCATTACTTGATATACACTTGGGATAGCCTATACACTGTGCCCACTGCCTGTCCGTTATACTAACTGCTAAGGCGGTGTCCCAGTATTCGAGGAGGTGCCAGCAGGGGAGTAGAGTCGGGCCTAAGAGAGCAATACAATGCAGTGACAGCCTTTCTGCTACGGCCATGAGTCAGTAGTGTTTGTAAGATCTGGGATATAATAGGTTCAGTACATGTATTCCCCCATGCCCGGTGGAGCCGTTGCGTTAACGTTGCGTAGAGCAGAAAGGTGCCCAGTGGCACTCCACAATGATGTATCAGGTGTTCGAGCTCGCATAAGTTTGAATCTACGAACAAATCTCCCCATGTGTCCGGCCCAGGAGTGTGCCACACCTCCAACTCCGCTCTCTTGAGGCAGGTGTAGGTACCGGGCAACAGCTCAAGGGGGAGATCCGGGGTGTGTGGCGAGGGCTGTCGAGCAGGCAGAACATACCTCATCCAGTTTTGCCGTGCTACCAACATTAGCAAATTACCCTGTGTCCGCTGTAGTGTTGTTTTAGTACTGGATAACCATTCTAGTAGAGCAGGTCTACGGAGTCGCACCGCCCAGGGGTCAAGCTCCGCAAGATTGCCGCCCGCCAGCCATCTCATTGGCCATTGGAGCTAAGCCAGGGCATAATAATGTTCGTAGTTGGGTGCTCAAAGTCCGCCCTCTGAAAGGGTAGATATACATTTCTGAAGGGCTACCCTAGCCCTGGCGCCGCCCCAGGTCAGTGATACCAGAAGTGATTCAAGTTCTCTAAAAAATCTGCATGGGGGCTTGTAGGGGATGGCAGTAAAGTGATAGAGGAGTCTGGGGAGCAGCAACATCTTTGCGATAGCCACACATGCCATAGGGGATAAAGGGAGTCCGGTCCAGAATGAGAGCGCGGCCCGAGCTCTGGCGATGACTTTGCCCAAATTACCGTCCATCACATCTGTCTGCGAGTGGTAAATCTGAACCCATAGGTACTTGAAGGAGTCGAAGACCCACACGAGGGGCGTGGCGGGCAGGTTGTGCCTCTGTATCATTGAGAGGGGCTACATTGGGAATACCACCGACTTAGACAAGTTCACTTTCAGGACGGATACAAGGGCATGTTCGTCTAGCACCAGCACTAGGCCCTGCAGGACCTCCCCTCTGCCCTGCAAATATACCAGTGCGTCGTCCGCATAAAGGGAGACGATATGCCATTGTGCGTATGCCTGGATGCCCCAATCCAAAACGTGGCTACAAAGCACACACGCTAAGGGTTCCATGGCAAGCGCGAAAATAACGGGTGACAGCGGGCACCCCTGTCTTGTGCCGCGCTTGATAGTGAAAGAGGGGGAGATGATGCACCCTGTCTTAACTCTGGCCTGCGGGTTTGCATATATCCTTTATCCATCGGAGAAAATTAGGGCCCAAGCCGAATTTCGTTAGAACTGCTAGTAAGTACTCCCAGCACAAAGTATCAAACGCTTTCTCAATATCCAGAGCGGCGATCCAAGGTGTTACCATCTCTGATCGTGCCCGCTCTAATAATTTAAAAAGCTGACGTAAGTTTAAGCCAGTACTTCTCCCAGGTATGAACCCATTCTGATCGCTATGGACTAGCAACTGCACAGTGTCAGTATCTTGCCCAGAATCTTATAATCGGCATTCAATAACGACAAAGGGCGGTATGAGCCCATTAATAGTGAGTCTCTTCCCTGTTTAGGCAACACCACCAATATTGCTTCCCGAAGGGATGGTGGGAGTGCGCCACGATCAAACGCCTCTTGATATACGCTTTACAGGCAGGGTGCAAGTAAATCTGCATATGTCGCATAGAACTCCGATGGCCAGCCATCCGGCCCTGGTGCTTTGTTTCTCACTAACAATTTGTGTTGGTGATCTCTGCCACGGTTATGGGGGCCTCAAGAGACTCGTATTGAGGCTGGGTTATCTGTGGCAGGGCAGAACGTGCCAGGAATTGCAGAATGTCTTGTGACGTGCTAAATACTGGGCCTTTATAGAGGAAGGCATAGTATTTGTTAAATGAGTCATTAATCTGCTCCTGTGTGTTTACCAAATGCCCCTCTAATGTGCGTATGGTCGTGATTGGAGGCTGTGTAGAATCAGTTTTGAGCAACCATGCCAGTGTCCTGCCTGCCTTATCGCCATCTGCGTGTTGCCGGGCAAGATGTTGTTTGTAGTCTAAGGCCCATAACTTGTCTTGTGTCTCTTTATAGGCCAAGCGGGCCTTGGCCACCTCAGGTGAAGCATGTGAGTCAGTGGGTGTGAGGAGTTCGTAATGTTTTATTTCGGACTCTTGGTCCCGAAGTGCATTCAAAAGTGTCATGCGGGAACCATATACAGCTTTGATCACCAGGCCGCGCAATACGACCTTGAATGCATCCCATTCCATACCCGCCCATGTGGCTGTGCCTGCGTTGGTTTGAAAGTATTTGTTGATAGATTGAGATATAGAGGTGCGTAGTGGTGCATCCTGGAGTGCCTCCAAGGGCAGACGCCACGTTGGGCTATTAGTTCTGTATGTGCCCAAGGCCAGGTGTCTTTGCAGGGGACTATGATCCGACAGCGTGCCGGCCAAATATTCTGCTTGGGTTACCCTAGATAAGGCAGACGCTAAGCAGAATATTGCGTCAATTCTAGTGTACAAGTCATGCATCGGCGAGTAATATGAGTAGACACACGCTGTGGGGTGTTTACTCCACCAGGCTTCGCGTAGCTTCATTTCACTGGCCCAGTTCTCAATGTGTAATGTCAGGCCTATGGATTAAGCACCTGGGATTAGTGGACGTGATCTATCTAAGATTAGGTCTTGCACACAGTTGTAATTGCCCCCCCCAGTAAGTCGGGCCGTCACGTCACTTAATGAAGACAGGGTCATAGTTTGTAGAAAATTAGCCTGCCCGGAGTTTGGTGCATATAATGAGATGAGTGCGATCGAGGAGCCATCCACAAGTCCCTCTAGGGTCACAAATCGACCCTGTGTATCTGTCCGGGTGTGTAGTGACTGCCGTGGGGTCCCGGGTGCCACCCATATCAAAGTGCCCCTGGCATACCCCGAATATGTAGTCCTCACTGTCGTGCCCCTCCAGCGTTTGCTTAGAGGCGCAAGGGTTTGCTGGGTGAGGTGTGTCTCCTGGAGCAGAGCCACTGAGATCTTGTGTCTGCGCAAGTATTGATATACCTTATGCCACTTGGCACAGCCAGCTAATCCCAAAGATTCCAAGTGAGTAGTAGATAGTTATTGTCTGGCATCTATTTCTTTTTCTAAAAAATGGGGGCCACAATTAGTAGGGGTGTGTACCTGCCAGGATGATGCAGCTGTTGGTCACCGAGCTCCCCCCCGGAACTGTGCGCAGTTCGCTTGATATCATGGTAGCGCTGTACATATTTAGCATGTTGTGTGTCATAGCGGAATGGGCAAACAATATAGAACAATTACCATACCCAACACCCCGCCCAGGCCAGTTTGCCAATGGGCAAAAAGCCATCAGCACTGAGATGCAAAATGACAAAATATCGAATAACCAAACATATGAGAGAATGGAAAATATCAAAAAAGAAATTGTGTAGAAGAGAACAGTAAAAGAGCAGAGAGAGAAAAGGAAGTCATAACAATGCTATATCAGCCACTTATCGTCTACGTGGGGGGCATGGCAGTACTGCTCGAATATTCGCAGGGTGGCCGCCTTAGCTGTGTATGGTTGTCATATGCGTGGTACCAACAAATGTTCGTCGCTCCAGAGTAGCCTGCGCCAGGGCGAGTTACAATGGTGAGAGTTTCATTGAGTACTTAATAAGTTCCCTGGGAGCAAGTGTGAGGGAGCCATCCAAGTTCATCTACTGTTTGCTGTGTTTGCGGTGTCACTGCAGGGCCATCCCCCATTAGTGCCGAATGCTGAGACTCTGTGAACTGATACACATGACACGGTGTGGTGTCGGTTTCAGATCCTGAACCAGCTGGCGAGTTCGGTTTGCTGTGTTGTTCTGTCTGTTTGATAGCCTGTTCCCTCCCCTCGGCCGCCTGAGACCTGCAACTGAGATTTATTACGGTTTCTATGTGCAGATGCGCTATCCCGGCAGTGGCGAGAAGCCGCCGGTGGTGACCTCGGAGCACTGGCAAACCCATTTTGTTCCACCCAGGAACAAACCTCGTCAGGGGAGAGACAAAGAGTAGTACTGTCTTTATGGCGGATGCGTAGTGTGGCCGGGTATTGCAATGCATATTAAACTTCATGACTACGCAGGCACCGTTTGACGTCCATGTAAGAGGATCTGCGACGTTGCACTGACAACGTGTAGTCCGGGTATTTATGGACCATAGCATTTTCTATCTGCCATGGGCCACGGGTTCTTGTTACTTGCAAGATATGATCCCTGTCCTGATAATTGAACAAGCGTGCAACCACAGGGTGCGGAGGGTTGTCGGGCCAAGGGGGGCCACCCGGCACTCTATGAGCACGTTCAATGGAGAAGAATTTAGAGTGGTTACCTCTAAGAATGTCCTTGGAGAACCAGGCCTCTAGGTGAAGCTCCATGCTGTGGCCCTCGGCGCGTTCTGGAAGTCCCACAATGCATACATTGTTCCTGCCGGATCTGCCCTCCTGATCTTCCAGGCTGTCCCTTCAGGTATTCCACTTCTTTTTGTAGCGATTTGACTTTCTCGGACGTTGTAGCCACCGTGGGGTGCAGGGAGGCCAACAACGATTCAGCTTCTTCCACTCAGCCTCTTAGTTTCTTATGGTCTTCCCGCAGGTAGCCAATATCCACGCAAAGTGTCTATCTTAGGGCCCAAGGTGGAATTAATGTCCAGAATTGCCACCATTAATTCATCAAACCGATGTGCGAGGTCTGTATGATCCGTGGGCTTCAGGGCCGTCGACTGCGTGTACCCCACTGTGGCAGGGGTCTGGCTCGACATATCCCCCGATGGAGCATGTGGCTTCTCCGCTCTGGGCTTATCCATTATGTCAGGGTATGGAATTGGAATTGGGATACCCCGTACAGGATCTGTGACTCCCACGTCGGCAGCCCGGACGAGGGATCGTACACCCCGGCCTACCGGTGATGTGTCTGTGCCAAGGGCGGCAGCAGGGCACGCCACCCAGTTGTCTATATGTGTGCCGTTTTAGGGAAGCATGCCAGGCCAAACACGGGGCCTCAGTGTCGAAGTGTCCAGGTCGTGGCACCGGAGCCAATAGGCGCTGTTAGCCTTAAGAGAGAGAGTCCGGGCGGAAACCCTGCTGGTGATTATGGTGTGGATGTACTGAAATCCGTCTCTGGTCAGGGCAATAAACCCTATGGCTTGGATCCGTGAGCGAAGAAAAGGCCCATCAGAGTATACTCTGACAGCATATGGTTAGGGTACATGCATGTTGCGCTGTTAATAAATGCCAGTGCTGCAGGTTATGTCCTGAGAGGAGATGCAGCCAATCAGGGAGTTAACTTACTGGGTGTGGAGGTCACATCAGCCAGACCCAGGAAGAAGCTCCGATTGCTTTCCGACTTTGAGGCCTGCTTCAGCGTGGGGCTTCGTAACCCGTCCTACAGCCCTCTGCGAGGCCGTGCCAGGGCCGAACCATCACTGCTGGCCATATCCAGATGACACGTTACCCTGTGCCAAGGAGGGGGGAAACCCGGGGGGGGCAGAAAAAAACCCAGTCCCCGAGCGTCACTGCTCCTTGGTGCATCCGCCCCAGGATCCACAGTGCAGACCCGGGGCCGGCAGCACGTATGCGATGTGCGCCCGGCATCAGCCGCCGGTCTCCAGCCCCTACAGGTCCACGCAGGTATGCTCCCCCAATCACCAACCGGCCGGTACCAGTCTAACCCACCACAATATGGGAGCTTGTGAGGAATGTAGCTGTCTCGCTTCGCTGCACTCCCAGACCGGCTAGCCTTCTAGCATGGCCGCAGTGTCCGGGCAATGCAGGAGGGGAGGGGGCCACTCACTCCACTGCAGTCAGAGAGGGGAGTCTTCTTTGGGGCCTTCGGCAGGCCCAGAGTTGGCAAGTCAGACCAGGGATACTAATGCCGGGGTGCACCACCCGTGAGCAGTACTCGACTAGCACCCGACTGCTGGCCCACGCAACCAACCGTCCTCCATGCAGATGAGGTGCCGTTCTCCGCCTAGTCTCTGTCTGCCGCCACCACATGCGGCCGGTGCTGAACAGCCCGGTCCGTGATTCCTGGCTAAGTGCGCAGGGCTGTGTCAGCTTCTGCAAGACCTCGCTTCTCCGAGTCATTTCTCCCACGGCCGAGTGCTTGCGCAGCCAACTGCAGGTCACCAGGCAAGCACCACGATGTCCAGTGGTGCCTCGTAGCAATTTCACCGCCGATCATCCAGTATAAGCCGGTGTGCGACAGGATTTTTAAGCAGCCTGTTGCGGAGCTCTTAGTTAGGTGTCCGCACTCACCGCCATCTTGGCCACGCCCCCCGCCTTTGACACCATTGACCATGGCACTCTAATCCAAAGACTCTATGAACTCGGCATAGAGGGGACTGTTCTCGACTGGATCAGATCCTACCTTCAAAACAGAACAAATGTCATCCTTACTCCCCCTTTCCCATCCAACCGTACTTCACAAAAGCAGAGGTCCCTCACGGCTCTATCATCTCAGCCATGCTTTACATCTACATGAAGTAATTATCGGCAATGATCAATGGATTTCAGCTCACATGCTATAACTATGCAGATGACACACATATGCTACTTCACCTGGAAAGCCTTAAAGACATTGGAAACTTTTAGTTGCCTCAGAGCCGTTGATCAGTGGATGACACGGAGCCATCTCAAATTGAATGCTTCTAAAATTGAAATACTCACATGTGGTGATTGGAAAAATTGCGACCCACTCAGCACCTGCCTGATGATCTGGGACCACCGCACAAAGTATCTAAGGAAGTAAGAAACCCCGGAATTACCATGGACTCCAAGTTATCAATGAATGCCCCAGTGGACAAGTTAGCAAGATCAAGCCTCATTACTATCCACCGCAACTCTCAAACGCATCTTCCCCCACCTAGGATTTCCACGCAAGGTCCAAGCTAATGTCTCTCTTGTACTGTCTTAACTTGATTACCCCAGTGGCCTATAACACAGATTATTTTTATCAACTATGAAAAGACTAGAATGAATTCAGAAATCTGCTGATAGACTACATGTAAAGCCACAAGCCCACATCTCCCCTACCTTGAGGGCCCTACATTAGTTACCAGTTGCCAGAAGAAACACCTTCAAGCTGCTTTGTATCACCCACAAATCAATACATGGAACAGGACCACTTTTCATCAGAAATAAAATCACCAAATACATGCAACAAATGAACCTCCAGTCCAGATTGGCACCTCGCCTCAAAACAAACACATGGAGATGATGGACGGAGCGCTGAAACTTTTCAGACACTCACCCTCAGTCACAGATATGGGTTGAATCCATTATCATTCTTTAGCTCACTTCATCACCCCAGTTCAGACGCAGCCATATGCATATCAGCCTTGACCCTGTTCCTCATGGGAACAGTCCAGCCCGAACTGCCAAGCCAGGTCTTACCTGGACCGGAAACAAGCATTCTGGACTGGTTTCAGGGTAACACCCCTCATCAGCCAGGCTAGCTTGAATCCATTGGCAAAGTGAGCATGGGACCCACGTCTTGTTGTGTTTTCTATGTTCACCCTAAGTGGCCAAGGGTATGCCCAGACGTGGGTCCCTTGATCGCTGTGCCACTGGATTCAAGCTAGCTTGGCTGATGAGGGGTAATACCCCGAAACCGGTCCCCGGATGCTTGTTTCTGGTCAAGGGAGGACCTGGCCTGGCAGTTCGGGCTGGACTGGTCCCATGATGAACAGGGTCAAGATTGATTTGCATATGGCTGGGTCCAAACTGAGGTGGCATAGTGAGCAAAAGAACGATAGATTAAACCCAGATCTGTGACTGAAAGGTGAGTGGTTGAAAAGTTTAAGCACTCCGTCCATCATCTTGTTGTGTTTACCTCTCCTCAAAACCCTAGCATACAAGAAAAAAACATGGGTGGTAAATCTTTCTCTGTACAAGCAGCCAACCTATGTAGTTCATGACCCCCAAACATAAGATCCATGAATAACTATCTTATCTTCAGAAGACGACTCAAGTGTTGGCTCTTTCCTACATTACCAGCATACTAAAACACAAATGTAATGCATATGCCTGTGTATGTAAACATGTATAATTTGATTATATGTATGTATTTAGATATGTGCATTTCTTTGTACAAATATATACTACTTATGGTTTAAAAATATATAGATATTCTTTAGATCTGTTAAACAAATGTATAATGCTCACCCATTGGAACATCCTCACCATGCAGGACACTATCTTCATCATGAACTCCATGCACTCAGGAGCACCCACGGACCCCTAACCACCACATTTTTAACCTCGGAAGCAAGACAATCAGTAACAAGGTCCTGAACACCTCCATCAACCGCGGCCTCCTCCCTGAGGACTGCAAACACGCTGAAGGGAGGCCCCTCCTGAAAAAACATTTGGCCGACCCAACCAAACCAAAGAACTACAGGCTCAACTCTCTGCTCCCCTATCCAGCAAAAGTCCTCGAGAAAGCAATCAACCAGTAACTCACCCAACACCTTGAAGACCTCAACCTCCTGGACCCCTCTCAATCTGGATATCGATGGCAATCACAGCACCTAGACTTCCCTGATCACAGCCATCGATGACATCAGAGCCCTCCTGGACCACGGACAAAAGGCAGCCCTAATCTCCTGGACCTTTCTGCTGCGTTTGATACCATCTCCAATCACATCCTGATCAACAGACTCCACCACATCGGGATCCAGGGAGATACCCTCAAATGGATCGCATTGTACCCCACTGGCAGAACCCAAAGTATCTGTCTCCCACCGTTCACCTCAGAGCTCAAGGAAATCCTCTGTGGAGTCCCCCAAGGATCGCCCCTCAGTCCCACCCTCTTTAACACCTACATGACCCCTCCCCCTGACTGACACTGTCCGAGCACACAGACTCAACATCATCTCCAACACAGACGTCACCCGGCTCACCCTCTCACTGTCCAAAGACTCATCCACCACCAAAGTCAACTTCCACAGATGCATGATGAAAGTCGCAGACTGGATGAAAAAGAACTGTCTCAAACTGAACACAGATAAGATAGAAGTCTTCATCTTTGGTATGACACATGGTGACCCACGGAACTTGGCCCACCTCCTGCCCCAACAAACTACACCCGCAACCTTTGCATTATCCTGGATAGCAAGCTATCCATGAAGAAACAAGTCAGTGCAGTCTTATCCGCCTGCTTCTACACCATTCGCATGCTCCGCAACAGGAGGCTCCAAGTCAACACCAGAAGAACCATCACGCAGGCCCTCATCACCTGCAGACTGGGTTATGGAAACACACTCTACGTAGCAATCAACGCATGCCTCCTTAAGAGACTCCAGACAATACAAAACTCAGCGGCAAGGCTAATACTCGACCTCCCCAGTAGGACCCACATCCCACCCCATCTCAAGAAACCACACTGGCTTCTGATTCAGAAAAGATGCCAGTTCAAGATGCTGACCCACGCTTACAAGGCCCTGTACAACAAAGGACCAGCATACATCAAGAAATGCCTTACCTTCCACCAACGGATCAGACACTTCGATCCTCTTCCCTCTCCCTTACAGACAACTTACGGATCCGCTGAACCAAGAGCGGGGGATGCTCCTTCTCGCACCTGGCAGCAAAGGCATGGAACAACCTTCCCCTGCACCTCAGGACCACACCATTGCTCCAACAATTCAGGAAAGAACTAAAGACCTGGATGTTTGAATGATCACACCACCACACAGCAGCCAACATCTCCAGAGCCTCGAGACACTCACGGGTGATTTGCCATGCTATATAAATGTCTGATTGATTGATTGATATATATTACTCATGGTTAAAATATGTATATGTGTATGTATATATATATATATATATATATATATATATATATATACACACACTCACATATATATAATTTTATGCTTAACATGTATGTATGTCACTGCATAGTTTTCATATAAGTTATCTGATTAGATGCTTAGGGGTCTCTGTTTTATTTGATTTTATCTCTCGCAATATGTGAATATTATAACAATTGTATATGTAAGTGCTTTACTATTGAAATATTAATGAAAATACAAAATAAATAATAATACAAAAAGTATACAAATTCACAAATAAATTGCGTACAGCAACACTTGAAAGTCGGAGTTTCCAACTATCTATCTATACATGTACATATGGGACTTTATACAATACAACTTTATTTCTCTTTCCTTATACATATACACTCCTTTTATGTCGTTATGTATCTATATATTTATTACTTTACTCCTACTGTAGAAAAGAAACCATCAACTCTCTCCAATGCTCTACTATATGTCTCATCCTATACCTCTCTCAATATATCATCTACTTCCACTCTATGACTCATACCAAACCTCATTCTTCTACTATGATCCCCCAAATAACCCTTTCTAGACTCTTCCCTCTTGTATCCTTTCTTGACACCCCAAACCTCCTTTTATTACTATGATCTACTAAATAACACTCGTTAGACTCTTCCCTCCTGTATCCCTTCTTTGACTGAACCCAAACTTAATTTTACTACTATAATCTTCCTAATAACCCTTTCTAGACTCTTCCGTCCTCTATCCATTCTTTGACTCATCCCAAACCTCATCTTACTACTATGATCTCTCAAATAACACTTTCTAGACTCTTCCCTCTTGTATCTCTACTTTATCCTATTCAATCAAACTAACAGACTCATATGTCAACCACTCAAATTAACAATTAATATTTCCCTATACTAATCCACCACTAATCCTTATTGTGTTCTAGAGTAGTGTGTTACTTGCCAAACAGCGCTTCAACTCCTCATCAGGGGTAGTAAGCGCTATATAAATACATTTTCAACTACAATTACAATATTTTTATAAACAATGTTTAAGCAAAAATATATATTCAGACAACATATTTACTATCATTATTTTGATATGCAACTGGGCACTTTAACAATAAAATGATAATGACAGCTGCACTCCACTACGTCCCTCGATTAGGATTGACAATCATAACCAAGGGAAGATTGAAACTCCTATTCATTTTCTCATTTAAAGTACAAATGTGACATGATCGGATCTCCATCTTTATTCATCAATCAGAAGAACATATCTTTATTCGTACTTTTTGTGATGTATGTGCAAATTACCACGACTTTCATTCTTCTACAATGTATAGTGCACGATTTGCCCATTGTATAAGATGCAGTATCCACTAGATGACCAGTTCTAAATTGAAAATGTGAAGAAGACCCAAATTCCCTGATGGATGCCTCTTAAAACTGCAGTATTATAACTTTTACGAGACATTGCCTCGAACCCTCTGTGATTGGCAGTTGGCAGTTTATTGATCATTTCTTCAGTGTTGCTCAATTGACCCAATTTATGTTTCTCGTGGTATTCCCAGATATTTGATTTTGAACTGACTCAAGATGAGATGGACACCATTCTGAACCTTAACAGAAACTGGCGATTCTGTGACATAGAAATGTAAGTATATTGGCTGGTAAAAGGTGGGGCGCACGTTTTTTATAATTAAGATATGGATATTGGCACATAAAAGCATCTTTGAAGTAATGTGAATGACAGATCTTATTATACCCATTCAATGGTGCTCATTTTATTGTCTTGTGGCAGAAAAGGATTGGAGCCTGTGGCTTGTAAGTTGCACATGTCATCAGTATATGGTTTACGTACTGAGGCACCTTATTACCGTATATCTTTCAGGAAGGCAGTCCCAAACTAAGTTAAATAATGAAACAGTTTTTATGGAGTGGATATCAGTTGCTGGAGTTCAACTACAGGAAGCCTCTAGCCTCATTGGGCACATTTAACTGCATTTGTAATATTAGTAGATGTCTGAGGGCATTTTTGTATAATGAAATGAACATATGTCACGAGGAGAGAGACTGGGCAGAGGATGGGCCAGGATCTCGCCCAGTGATTTCTGCACATAGCCAAAGATGATGCACAGAAGGCGGGGACACTAGTCCCAGAGCATGGCCACAGGGTACACACTTTACAGGAAGAGGGCACAGGGCATACCTGAAGATGTTGCAGTAATAAATAAATTTGCTGACAACAACTTCTTAGGTCGCGCCTAGGCTGCGCATGCGCTGTCTCTTGAGACATGCAGTATTCACTCAGTGGGTTAGAGCCCGCTCACTGGCTTTTAAGTGCTCACTTTTTTTATCCTTCAAAAAGGCTTCCTCACTAGTGGTTAATCCTTCTTCTTTGTCCTGCTTTGTTGTCATTTCTATCCTCCCAGGGAGCAGCGCCTAACTTCCCCTATCTTTATGCATTTGTCTTTATGTGTTGCTTTTCTGCAACTCTTTTTAGGTCGAGCCTAGGCAGCGCATGCGCTGTCTGGAAGACCTGCTGTACTCGAAAAGGACTAGGCTTCCACCTGCTGGCTTCCCGTTGGCTCGGTGTAGTGTCGCTCTTTTTTGCTGCATCTTAAATGGCTCATGCAGTAATATGTCACTTCCGTTTTCTCCCTCAGCATCACCGGCCAAGTATAGGGTGACCAGACGTCCCGGAATTCCCCGGACGGTCCCTGGTTTCGGAGCAGTGTCCCCGTGTCCCGACACTTTGCTCCTAATTACAGAAATGTCCCGGTTTTTGTGCAGTGTCCGGGTTAAACGGAGAAATGTCCCGGTTTTTAAATAGTGTCTCGCACTGAAACAAGATTTAAAAACAGGGACATTTCTCTGCTTACTTAGCACAGGTGCTGAGACGGGTCTCTAATGGGATGTCCATTTTTGCCCTCAGGATGAAAAAACAATCTTAATGCTACAGCAATACCACCCTTCACTGCCTTCAAAGAGACCCGTTATAGTTCTTTCACAGTCTCATCATCCCAGAACTGAAGCATTTTCAATGTTATGTACAACGAAGCCCAAGTTTGTTGTTTATTTATCTTATGCAGCTAAGAACATCTGACAAAGCGAATAGTCCTGGCTTGTTGTAGGTGTAATGTTACATGCATAGTTGCCAAGGTTTCAAATTTCTATGTGTGACATTTTCATAATTTCAGAGTAATTATGAGTGACATTTTAACGACTATGAGTGGCACTTTCCTGAAAGCAAAATCAAGATATTAAAACGAGGGAAACTTGTAAATATCAAATATGACACCCATTTGAGCAACTAGAAACTCTATGTTAGCTGCTGCAAAGCGTAAGAAATAATGGTTAAACAACTTTCATTTATACTCATGTCTAAGTAAATATACTTAGAATCGTACAAATATCAGGAAACTCCCTTGCAACATATTAAATCAAGGCTCTCTCTGCACCCTAAGTCAGGTGCTGTTTTTTTTTTTTTTTTTTTTTTTTTTTTTTGAGGCGTGGACCTTCAGCCTTTGCTGACTTGTACTGGACCCTCTGGTTCCTCCCTAATAATTAATGATGCTGCGCAGAGAGCATCACTCAGTCCAGGGCCTCTCTCCAAGGTGGGACCCAAACAGGATGTGCGAGGCCCTGCTAACAACACTCTGGTGGCTACTGTTATTGGATAGGCCAGCAGAGAAACAACATAAAGATTGCCAGCCTTTGTGGTGGCCCCCCTCCTTCCCAGCAAACTGAAGTCAGGAGAACATCAGGACTCGGGGCCACCCTCTGACGTCACATGAGTGACCCTGTGCCTCTCTCCAAGGTGGGACCCAGCCCAAAAAGATGTGCGAGGCCCTAACAACACTCTGGTGGCTACTGTTGTTGGATGGGCCAGCAGAAAAACCAACATAAAGATTGCCAGCCTTTGCAGTGCCCCCTCCTTCGCAGCAAACTGAAGTCAGGAGAACATCAGGACTCGGGGCTACTCTCTGACGTCATGTGAGTGACCCGGCCCAACAGGGAACCTATGTCAGAGAGGCCCCAACAACTTCACGCGGCGCCAGTCTTGCAACACATTTCACCGTTTTGAATAACACCGCAGGCGCTGCAGCTGCCTGATCGCGCGCTGCCATTGGCACCCAGGCTTAAAACTTAAACTTACTTGGGCTGTAACACACTCTGCCAAGGCTGGCCAGGCTGCAGGCACTGGCAGGTTCAGGCCGCGAGCCACTGCGTGCCCCGGCAATTCGGGTTTGCTGCTCAATCTGCGCCTCCAGGCCGTGTTGTCCAGGCTGTGCAGTGAGTCATACTTTGCAATCCACAGGGAGCCATGAGTGTCACCAAGTAAGGATATCACACCGTGCAATTAGCGGGTCACCCGGGTGACGGTCACTGAAACCTCGACGCTTCTCGGCTAAGTCTGTGTCACACATATGATTTGTCTGTAATTCTTCATCTGTGTCTGTGGAGGCGGCTGTCATTTTAGTCCCATTTCCATGTCTATGATAGCTGTCCAATAGTCCTACTTTTATGTCGACCGTTACTGCAAACTGTAGTCCTACTTCTATGTCTATGAACTGTCCCCGTTTTTTGTTTTGAGAATCTGGTCACCCTAGCCAAGTACAAACTTATTCCGCTTCCAGTGCTCTTGTGTTACTTGGAAGAACTCTTTATTTTGTATATTTGGAGCGTCGCAGCATGCCTAGCTGTATTTTCAGCTATGGTGGCTGCTACTTTTGTTTTGTTTTGCACGACGCACACATCTCGATTTCTCCCCGCTCCATTTGTTCTAACAAAACCTGCCAGCAAAAATCACATAGGGTTGTTTAAAAATCACGAAATTAAAACAAAAACAGTGGAAAAGATGTGCACGGAAAGGTAACTTGAATGCCACTCGCGACTGGCCGCACGCAGGGAATTCATTTGCAAAGAGCGGTAGACTGGAGTAACCATTGCAGCAGCAGTGGGCAGGCCTGTCACTGGATAGGACAGGCCTGGCCGAGAGGACTCACTCAGGAGGCGGACGCCAATCGGTTACTGCGCAGTGGTGCCTCGCGGCCTGAGCCTGACTGCCTGCAAGTGAAGTTGAGACGTAAGAGACAGAGTGATGCAGTGCAGCCACCCGAGTGTGTGTGTGTGTCATTAATAATTACATTTATTCCTCCAGGCAGTATTCGATCGGCAGCTGCCTGCAGTCAGGGTGCCGGTCGGATTGTAATAATGGCGGTTGGCCTGACTAACTGATCAATCGTGCCTAAGAGCAAGCCTGTTTGTTTCAGCCATGAAGTGAGTATCAAGGAAATGTGGGTGGAAAACAACGTCATTGGTTTTCTTAATTTGATAAAGAGCGGAAAAGTCGACATTCAATTTATGAATCTTATTTTGTTTTATTTTAGTTATTTTATGCTTTGTTCACAGATTGAATCGGTTTTGTCCAGCGACCCCTTCTTTGTGCTTGAAGGTTTAAACTATGCAAGTTTTTGTCTTCTCACGTGCTTATATGACCTTTAACATGTCAGTTATTTGGGCTTCAGTGGTACTGGCTTCCTGAAATGACCTACCCTCAACCGACCCCCCTCCCTTCCACAAACTGACGGCAAGACATTCAGCCACCTAAACGGATTTAGAAACGATTCAAAATCTTGTTAGTTGTACTCTGTTCTGACGGACATCCACCAGGTGCTTAGAAGCGCGCCCTTCAGCCAGGTGTACAGCGCTACAAAAACATACTCAAACAAGGACATGTGCATACCATGCCATGTCCCAAGAGGCTTGCGTGCACGAGGAAGGGCTTTGCTATGTAAGATGTCAGCCTGAAAGAGTTCTGTAAACTGGGAGACAGTTTTGCTTTCAAATAACAATTTTGTAATCCCTCTACAACCTGAGGGATAGCCCTGCTGTACTGCTGCGAGTTAGCAGAATCTTTGCAATCTGTTGTCTCAGGCGCGAATCTAGAAGGTTTTTGGAGCCCGAGCCAGCTCTCCTCTGTTGGTTAATAAGCGTAGTGAAACCTGGTGCACTTGTTTGTTGCAGTCCTGGCAAGTACCACGCATCAGTCGATTTGCATGACAAACTCTAATGCTTGCAGTTATGCAAAAAAAAAAAAACAACCAAAAATGGTTAGACTAATCAATGCCTAGCACTTGGCAGGGCTGATACCCTGAAACTGTTAGACAAAGATGACGAACACACTGGCATTTCAGAGCTCCCAGGTACAACAACTTGTGTCCAGTGAACCACATACAGTGTATACCCAGGATGAAACCGGGAGCCTTCCTGATTGCATCTCATTCTGCTAAGAGTTGTCACACACAGGGGCAGGTTTTAGAGAAGACAAGGGTACCCCAATATGTGAACCTGGGGTGGCGAGATATTTAGGAAACAGTGGTTCAGGTGTGGCCTAAATGGTCCAAAGCGAGAAAGTGACCCAGCAGGGAACACTTGGTTCTAAGGTTTTGAAATTAATTCATAAGGGAGCAAAGGAAAGAACAAAGGAAGGTCATGTAGGTCAGATAAATGATAAACATTTATTTTACAATTTTTGTAGAGTATTCAGGTGCTCACATATATTTAAGTGAAAGGAAGCGTGACATGCAGGGTGATAGTGAGGTTTAAAAAGGCATCGCATTGACAACAGTATAATGAGCTCCACAGTTATTTTACAAGGAGTAATAGGAGTTCATGTTGTATGGTGGTCGACGGCGTTTCGAACCCAATAAGTGGGGTTCATCTTCAGGACAAGGGTGAGCAAGCTGAATCTAAATAGGAGGTAGTGAGAATAGGAAATATAATTAATCTAAAGACCCTCTGTGTATGCAAACAATCAATTTAATGCATTGATTGGGGCTCCCTATTATGCAACTAATCAGCACAAAACATGCATTTGGTTGAGGCAGCAAGGTAAAGCAGAATTAATGTAAAATAAAATAAATTAAATTAAATGAAATGCCTTTATCAGTTAAGAATAGCGCGCGCCATGATACATAATGGCTCCCTGTACAACTGAGTAGGTGCTATGAGGCATTAAGTTGGTCGAGAAGGTGAGAGTAGAAATATACTGCAGCTGTTTTTTAACATGGTCGCTAGCCCATTATTAACTTAAGGCACCATAGAAAGGGAGACTGGTGCATTAATAGCAAGGCGCTTAATGCTAAGGAAAAGGTTTTGGACTTACTAGAGGAAAGGAAAATCATCCTAGGCCCATTCGTCTGTTAATGATGAGGGCAGCTGGTACTGATCTAATCCAAAACCTTTTCCTTAGCATTAAGCGCCTTGCTATTAATGCACCAGTCTCCCTTTTCTATGGTGCCTTAAGTTAATAATGGGCTAGCGACCATGTTAAAAAACAGCTGCAGTATATTTCTACTCTCACCTTCTCGACCAACTTAATGCCTCATAGCACCTACTCAGTTGTACAGGGAGCCATTATGTATCATGGCGCGCGCTATTCTTAACTGATAAAGGCATTTCATTTAATTTAATTTATTTTATTTTACATTAATTCTGCTTTACCTTGCTGCCTCAACCAAATGCATGTTTTGTGCTGATTAGTTGCATAATAGGGAGCCCCAATCAATGCATTAAATTGATTGTTTGCATACACAGAGGGTCTTTAGATTAATTATATTTCCTATTCTCACTACCTCCTATTTAGATTCAGCTTGCTCACCCTTGTCCTGAAGATGAACCCCACTTATTGGGTTCGAACGCCGTCGACCACAATACAACATGAACTCCTATTACTCCTTGTAAAATAACTGTGGAGCTCATTATACTGTTGTCAATGCGATGCCTTTTAAACCTCACTATCACCCTGCATGTCACGCTTCCTTTCACTTAAATATATGTGAGCACCTGAATACTCTACAAAAATTGTAAAATAAATGTTTATCATTTATCTGACCTACATGACCTTCCTTTGTTCTTTCCTTTGCTCCCTTATGAATTAATTTCAAAACCTTAGAACCAAGTGTTCCCTGCTCGACACACAGGGGCAGAGCACAAGGCAGCTGAGAGCAGCTGGCAGATTGACATCACACCTGGCAACAGGGGCAGTCTGGGAAAAACCTGGCAACCTATAGTGAACAAAATACCACCAGTGGGTAATCTTGTAGGATTAGCATTTCCCCCATGAATTTGTGAATACTTGATAGCAGCCTACCTCTAAACCAAGCTTCTAAGCTGCTGACCGAAAGAGTACTAAGACAGTGTCCATCCTTCTGTTGTGGTTACAGACCAGGAAACTCTTGATACCTTCTCCCCCTCCTCTCTCTCCATCCTTTCCTTGCTATTCATTTCTTCCTCTGTCCCGTTGTTATCTCCTTCCTCTACAGTTTCACTTCCTACCCTCCTCTTCTCATTATACACCCCATCCTCCTCCTTTCACTCACTCACTTTCCCTTTCTCTCGCTTTTCCTCTTCTTTCATCTCACTCTCTTGATCCTTCCTAATTTCGATCTTCCTCCTCTTGTCTCTTCTGCCTTTCTTCTTTCCTCCTAATCATTTTGATAGCTTTGCTTCAGTTACTCCCATTTCCTCCTCCCCTCCCATATTTCTTATCTTCCTATTGTCTCTGTCTCCCTCTCACCTCTAACCACCCTATTCCATTTCTTTTCTAACCTCTTTTATATCTCAGGTCATTTGCCTCTTCCTCCTCCTTTCTCCCTATCACAAATCCTTATTTTGCCTCTATTCCTACTTACCTGTCATGCCCTTCCTTTGTTAATCCCTCTCTTGTCCCCTTCCATTTCTGCGTTTGTCCCTCTCGCTCTCTCCTCCAATCTCATTTATGCCCCTTCTTTTTTCTCTCTTTCCCTCTCTCCTCCTTTTGTCTACCTCCTTCCCTCTCTCTCCTCTCCCTCCTCCTGTTGTTTCTCTTCTTCCTTCTCATCCCTCTCCCTCCACCTTTTACAAATGTATACATACATAGGGGCCTATTTGCAACGAAGTGACGGAGCGCGGCGTTAGCCTCCTTGGTTTAACGCTGCGTTACGCCACTTCAGAAACGCAGGGCTGCATCATATTTACAACAATATGGTGCAGACCTGCATTTTCCCCTGCACTGGCGCTAAATTTAGCAGCCTAGCGCCAACGCCGGAACCCTTGCCCTATAGTGCAAGGGTGTCTGCGTTGCAGGGGAAAATTGTTTATGTGCAGGAAGGTGTGCCTTCCTGCACATAAACAATCTTTAAATGATGTTTTGTTACTTTGATAAGTACTGCTCAAAGCAGCACACAGAATTTGCAAAAGGTCACCTTCCTGCACATAAACAATCAATAGCAGTTTGCTGTTTCCATGTGTGCTTCACAATGCAGCACACATGGAAACAGCAAAAACGAGGAGAAATAAAGCATTTCTCCTCGTTTCGCCTGTCTAAGATCAGGTTTTCCCTGGTCTTTATTTTGGCGTTGCCACTTATCTACGCCACCCTTGTAAAAATGGGGCAGTGTCAAAATCAATGGGTGTTGCGGTGGAACGCCCACCACAACACCCATTGCCCTCCCCTTTCACGTTAAGTACAGCGTGAAAGAGTGCCTTATTTACAAGGCAGCTTTATGCCACATTAAGTGCCATTAACGCTGCCTTGTAAATAAGGTGAAGCCCCTATCGCCACCACAACGTCACTAAAAGTGACGTTGTGGTGGCGAAACGGGCTTGTAAATATGCCCCATAGTCTGCAGTAAATGGCACGCGATGTCTTAATGAAGAGCCTGTAATCTACAGCATGTTCAAAACTGGACAGTATGATACGCAATGCCAATGCCCCTGCGACATTAGTACTAAAAGAATGAGTATAGCTAACAGGCAACTGGCTGCCAGGCACGGCCCGGGCTGTGACCAAGTGTGTGTTTCTGTCCCCTCCTTTACTTTTGCGGTTTATTTCTCAAAACAGTCAGGGGTAATTTAAAATAGGTTTCTGACAGTCGTAATCTTTCGGCTATGTTGTATGTGAGATTACTGCACCAGGCTTCGCCTGTGAGGATAATGCAAAATGGTGCTCGACAGCCTGTGCGTGGTGCAGTCAGCTGAGACTGTGTGACACTTAGGCAGCTGAGATGCCTCCATGTGTAACTTGTTCATGTTGGGGCCTCACACATCCTTCCTGTTGATCCGGGTCCCACGTGGACAGAGAGATAATTTCTAGTGCTTTTTAGCAGTTTTAAGATCTTCTTGGAGTTTCTTGTTGCTTAATTGGGTCTAATTTCTGATATTTATATGTTTCCATCGTCTTCATTGCTTGATTTTGCTAGTGAGAAAGTGTCACTCATAGTTGTTGAAATGTCACTCATAATTACACTGAAATTATAAAAATGTCACACATAGCAATCGGAAACCTTGGCAGCTATGGAGGAAAAGGGAAAAAGCAATGCCATTTAAGGCACAGTGGTGTGGGACCCCCTTTGGTGAGCTGAGCACGGGGCGCCGAGCGGCTGCCCTCACTGCCCTTGCCAAGAGCTGGCCAATTAAGGGCCTGAAAAGTTGAGGATCCTCTGCAACAAAGGGGCTGTCGAGCCTGCGTTACACCCCTATAGCCTACACATCTAAAAAGTGCAAATTAAAGGCAGCATACGCGTGTAGACAGAGGGAGCGTATATTGATTAATGGCTTTCTCGAATTTTGATTTTCAACTTTTTTATAAGATAACCGCATTCACTAAATTTTTCAGCACATGGCGGTATTGTAATTATTTTGCTTGGATTGTCACACTGCGTCAATTCTATTTGTTGTTTTTGTGTGATTTATTAGGTCGAGCCTAGGCAGCGCATGCGCTGCTGTGCGAGGCATGCTGTATTAGAATATGCACTTGAAGCTCCGCTCACTCTCCGCTCATATTTTTCATTGGGTTGTGTCTTTGTCCTTTGTAAATGCTGGCTTCTGATTCAGTAATCGGCTGTTAATCCCTCCTTAGTTCCGCCTTGTCTTCATTTGTAACCTCCCATGAGCACTGGCCCTTCTACTTCTGTTATTGCACCGTCTGTGTTATTTAGTCTGTAAGCACTATTTCCTTTAGTGAGTTTTGTCTTATTGCAGGCCTGACATGCTTTGCAGCAACATTCAGCGCGCCAGCACGCTGTCACTTTCCAAACAGCCGGGACAATGGAGGCTGCTTCTTTGCAATGCCATAGGTATCGCATTTAGGAGAGTTTGAGCTATTGGTATTGTAAATAAAAATAGCTTAAACTCAAATATTTTTTTTTGGGTTGTTTCCAAGCGCCCCATGTCGCGCTTGCACTTAATGGAGGCTGCACCCCTTTCTTTAGACACGGCTCGTCTAAAGAAAGGGGCGAGGCCTCTAGTAAGTGCAAGCGCAGCATGGGATGCTTGGAAACAAACAATAATTGCAATTCAATAGGTCTAGCATTTGCGAGAATTTAAGCTATTGACATTTACAGCGCCAATAGCTCAAAGTCTCGTAAATGCGAGACCTATTGCATTGCAAATGCTTGTTTAATTTGTCACACTGCTTAGAGCTCTGTTGGCCCACAGCATTCATCCCTGCCACCTCCTCCCATTTGTCTGGATGCCTGCCCCCCCTGTTTTCTAAATTCCTTCTTTGTTTTACTAATAGTATTTGTAGTAAAAAGTTACTGTTCCGGTTTGCACTTCCCTTTTGGAGTACAACAGTTAGTATGTCCCGCCCACACTATGTCCAGCTGCCCGCACTCCACTTGTCATCACTGTGTTTACAATGGCGGAGGGGGCAGCGGCGCAAGCCAAGGAGCAACGGTAGGAGCAGCAGCGGCATTGACTCCTGCAGGTACTCACTCCTTTGTACTTTTCTGCACTCCCCCTCCCTTTTAGTCCCCAGATGCTAGGGATTCCCCAGCCAGTACAAGCACCTGACCTCACAAGGCAACGCATGTGAAGGCGTCCTTCACGCCCCTTTCCCAGTGAAGGACCACTGGGGTAGCAGCTGCTGTGTGTTGCAGTGCCCGGCTGGCAGACGGCACTTTTCCCGAACTGTGGTCTCTGAGTGGGCTCTAAATTGCTTCAAAACCATCAATTGTCCGTGCTACGCATAGTGCCAATATAGGCAACCTCCCCCTGCAAGAAGAGTATAGCATGCACAGCAATACAATAAACACACAAGACATGTTTGTTGGAAAACATTTTGCTGCAGGTTTATTTCATACAAGAAATATATGCCAAGGTGGTGGGTTAACTTAAGGGCGATCCAAGGGCAGGCAGCGGTGACTAACCTAAGCTGCCCTGCCCGCCTGATGAGCCAACTGCACCGTGGCCAACCCAATCGGTGCCACCATTTGGTGGGGGTTATCCCCCTTAAATACCGTGGACCACCAGTCCATCCCTTTACTCATGCCATTTTAGGGGTAGAGCGCGTCAAGGCAAGCCCCCGATTGCTCAGACTTACAACTGCCCGAAGGACTAGCGAGGCGCCGTCGTTTTCCTCTGGGGTCTTGCCGTAAAGACTCCTGGGGTTGTTTGGCATATGCACCCCTATTGTGCTCCTGAAGAGGATACCCCTATGTACCATTCAGCCTCCGGATTACCCTGTAACTCCGCCTGCAACACAGATTAACAAGTTAACATGTTCCTTCCCTGGCTACGTACCCCAGCCAACACGGCGAGTATGTGGTAGGGAGGGAGACGGCATGACCAGGAGGAACCAAAAGAACGGACAGATGGGCGGGGGCAGGTATAAGTACCTCGCCTCAACCCTCTGATGCGCCGGAAGTGACGTGGAATCGGTGCCGGACTTTGGGGACTCCCCGGGGGTCCCCACAACTAGACGTGGGAATGTGCCTAATGTGGCACTAAGGTGGCCGCCCTTCTGAGTGGGCACACTGCGTGTGCCGCGGGCAGCCTCACAAATGGTTGTTCTACTGTTGTGTGTTTGCGAGGCTGCGTTGTTAAATGTGTATGAGGGGCCGACGGTGAAGAGTGGCTCAACATTGCTCATTTCTGCCAATGGCGCACTGCATCTAATACGTTGCACCCCAACTCCCCTTGGGCATAGGCCTGCACCCTAGCCACCCCGTTTTGGCACTGCATACCCACCCTCTCACATAAACGTTTACCCACCTATGTCTAAGTTTGCAAAGGCCAGTGACGGTGCAGGGAAACTTCAACCCCTCTTCGTTCACCAGACTGTTCATTTTGGCATGTTCATGGCAGCAGTGAGTCCGTTACAGTTCCTAAGATATACAGAAAATAAATGTAAAAGGGCTTGCATTTTAAAGTCCTATATGCATTTAAATACCATGCTGTAGTGTTGGGCAGCCTCTAGCTCAAAGAAATAACAAGGGATCAAGTCCATACAGTGAGATACAATCTCATTACGCAAATGTGAAGGTGGGTGTGTTATTACAGACCCTTAGCGGGAACACCAAGGAGGAGTGCATGCTAAAGAAATATGTATACATTGTGCACGTGCTTTACAACGCACTTCTCTTTTTTGCAATCTAGGGCCACCTTGGCATATCGTCAATGGATTTGCGTGCATGTTTTGGCCTCGTTCCTGCATTGTGAGGAGTGTGTCTGAAAATTAAATCTGGTGTCTCGCTTCCAGCCCGGCAATGTGCGTACAACTCAGTGTGATATGTCAGTGGTGACCATGAATTATTTGATGGCTGATCACAATAGCCGGCATGGAGTCAACACCTCCACCGGAACGAATGAAGAACATTGTAGTCTCTGGGCCTTTTTAGGTCAGTTGGCACGTAGCTGCTTGCATTTTCAACACCAGCTGCAGCATGCTAGGGGTCCTCACTCAGCAAATTAGAGACATTTGTTTCTGTGATTGTACAATATTCACTCATGTGAACTGCAGCATTTACCATAACATTCCTTGTTGAACATTCCCCAAGCACCTACTGTAATGCGGGGATAACATTACACGCAGCACTGACCAATGTTTACTGTCCATTCTGCTGTACAATACACCATTGCAAAGGTTGGCTGGGTGATGCCTCAAAGGCACCTGGCAGAGTGATATTTAAACGATGCCCAACTCTGATAAAGGTTACTTGCCGAATGTGCTTTAAAACACGCTGTTTACCATAATGTTTTCCAATGACTCCTTCGGGAAAATGTCCTGCCCACAATAACTGCCATGTAGCCACCTGTCATGGGACACAGCTTTGCTAATATTTTTTTAGGACTTATAAAATAAGTTTTATTATCTTATTATAAGAAATCCTGTTAATTTCTGACCAATGTTACTAGTTTGGAACTACTGAAAATACAGCATTTATCAGAAGATTTCACAGAGTATAACAAGGATGTACTCCATAACTCCCAGTTAAAAAAGCCTTTCAATGCAACTTCACGAACCTTGTCAGTGATCTGCTTCCCTTCCTGCTCCGCCTGGTAGCTGCTGCCCGTTGCAGGCTCTCTGACCCTCGCTGGTTGCTGGTTCAAGGCCCTCCTCCACCCACCGGTTCCCGCCTGCGCTTCATCCCTGGTGGTCTAGTGGGGAGCATCTTTGCTCTGCTGTTGGTCTGCCTTCTGTCCTTTTTAGGTCTCGCCTAGGCAGCGCGCATGCGCTGCTCTAGGAGATGACCTTTAGAAATTGGTCATCTCCTTTTCAAGCACACTCGTGCTTGTGGTGGCATCCACCTTGCGGTTACGAGCAGCGGCTCACGAGCGCGCGCGCACGCACCACTCGTGGGACGCTGCAGCTGCTTTTGGGGCCGCGCTTGTTTTGAGTGTCTGGCTCTGGACTTCTGGTTAACTTTTGCTTTGTGTGCATGGCCGCGCTTGTGTCCATGTCCGTTCACGCGCCCGCCAGGAGTTTAATGAGTCTGCCCTCTGAGCAAATATGAGCGCTCCGTTTTCATTACCGCGGTCGCTTTAACTTTCGCTTTGTGTGCAGGGCCGCGCTTGTTTACTTATCCATGACTTCACTTTGCCTGTAAGTTTTTTCTGAGTCTAACTCGCCCTGGCATGCTTCGTGTTTCACCTTATCGGATTGGAATGCTCATTAGACCGGCACAGTGAATACAAAACCTTCCACCTCAGGACATGACACACTAAATGGACTGAACACAGATCACTTTTAAGTCTCCCTGGACACAGATGGCTGGACGGAGAAATCTACGCCAGCGCTGGGCGGTTCGGGCCTCTGGTATAGGGGTGCACGGCCTCCCATCTCAGGAACAAGCAGATTGGTTGATGGTCACAAACATATTGACGTAGCCTCTAGGACTGAGTGATGCACAGCGTTGGACGCAGGACAGCACAACCTTGAGTCTCCAGGACTCGGTGCTCCAGGGCCGTACCTGCCTTTGAAATTTCTGCTTGGTTTCCATCAGTTCCCGTGACTTACATTCATATCCCCTGAGCGGCTTTCACGAAGGAAGCATCCGTAAGTATCTTGTATTGCTGATGTATCAGCTCTGACAGCGACGCAGCACATGACAGATTTAAGTAAATATGTCCACTGGCTGCAGGCCGATGATGCACAGCACCCTAATCTTACTTTATTCCGCCTCAGCTTTTTTTACAATCTTCAGCTGGGGAGCGAGGCTCGTTCAATCTGTAGGGGCTGCTGTTAGCAAGAAAGGAAAGTGCCTATCAATGTATGTTTCCTTGTTCTGCAAAGCGGTACCTTTCCGAGGCAAGCATGCCTTTTCAATCTCGTGTGTTACTTTCCTGATGAGCGCCTCAGACAGGCAGCGGCACAACTGCAACGTGGCCGCCAACATCGTGCACTGGGATCTGGAAAGACAGGCATATGTTTTTCTGTTCCTTTAATCGCACTCTTCACTTCTCACTATCTGCCATTATCATATTCAATAACATATCCTGGTATAAATATAATCTAAACTATCCCCGGAACCACATTAATATTTGTAGCACATGAAATACTTGCTCCACGTATTGCTTTGGTTACATGGTATAATATATGCGACTAAGAGCATCGACTAACATATCTAATTAAAACATTATCTAATGTGCATCTATTAATGACATTCTCTAACATATCCCATTAAAATATCACCCAATGCCATGAAACACATGGTCTACCTATTCCATTGAATACAAAATCTAATATACCCATTGAACACATTCTCTAAGATGCTTTTCTGCTGGTCAATGATGAGAGAGTGATAGAATCCAAACCATCTGGTCCCAGGAGAGGTGCCTCCCTGAGGACTTTGGGGCGTTGCCCCAGTCATTATTTTGGCCGCCTGGCCCCCCAATAAATGTTGGCTAAACATATATTTTAATTGCTTTGCTTCTAATAATAAATATGCAGGCATGTAGCGTAGAGCGCTCCTAGGTGAGGCAGGTCCCGTCCTGGAGAAGCCAAGCCAGCCAGCCAGTGTGGGCCTGAGGTAGTGGGGCTTGAAAAACTGCACGATGTTGCCACTACCAGAGTCAGACACACTTAACAATAGACAGCGCTGAGGGCATCTAAGTGCGCATGTTGGGTTGGGCGGCTGCCTTTCTCCGCCCAGCTCGACAAGCGCACTAGGTCTCTCTGTTTTGGCAACAGGGCACATTAGTGAGCCGGGGTTTGACTCAAACCCGCAACCCCGTGTCAGTAATGAGTGCTGAAGTCCCCTGCCCCAGCTAATCCTGGCGCAGCTGCAACTGCAGGAGCAGCATCAGGATTGGCTTAGACACTGAGACTCAGGCGGTGTTACCAGGAGCATCTGGACTCTGCAATATGTGTGCACGTGACGTGACGTGAGGCAGCGCAGGGGTGGGTGGAGGTCTTTCTCTCTCTCTCTCTCTCTCTCTCTCTCTCTCTCTCTCTCGCTTTTTGTGCGGAACGAGGAGACCACAGGCATTAGTTGCTATCCTGAGGCACGCATTTGACACCTGCTGAAAGCTGAGCTTACTAAGGTAAAGTTACTTAAAGTTTAATTAAATTGGTGACATAATACATATGTGTACTCAGTACACGTTGTTATCGATGTGGCATGATCATGATTTTAAGCCCATGATTGATATTATGCTGCAAGGCAAGGTCCGCGTATTCTAAGGCTGGAGTGGACTGCGAGTGGGAGTTTTGTTTGTCAATGCCTGCGTGTCAGGAGCTCTGCAATGCAAACTATGGGAGTCACCAAATCAGTCCATATCCCTCAACCGTATCTCTTAATTACCACCACCATATGTTTACCACCTCAGTACACGTTATCATCAATATACCTGGCATGATTATGATTTTAAGCACAACATTATATTATGCTGCAAGGTCTGATTATTCTAAGGCTGCTGTGTGTCCAAAGCTCTGCACTGCAAACTATGGGAGTCACCAAATCAGGCTACATCCTTCGAGATATGTTTACCACCTCAGCAAACATTATTATCGATATACCTGGCATGATGATTATGTTTTTATTCACATTCATTATATTATGCTGCAAGGCAAGGTCCGAGTATTCTAAGGCTTCTGCGTGTCCAAAGCTCTGCACTGCAATTTATGGGAGTCACCAATTCAGATGGCATCTTTCCAGCGTATCTCTTAATTAACACATATGTTTACCACCGTGACCTCAGTACACGTTGTTTTCGATATACCTGGCATGATGATTATGATTTTAAGAGCATTCATTGTATTATGCTGCAAAGCAAGGTCCGAGTATTCTAAGGTTGCTGCTTGTCCAAAGTTCTGCACTGCAACTATGGGAGTCACCAAATCAGGCCTCATCCTTCGAGCGTATCCCTTAATTACCACCGTATCTTTACCACAGGGCTGGCTGTGTTATGAAAATGCCCGATGGGCGAGTGCTCACGCTTTCTGCACCACTGGGATTGTTTATGCAGTCTCCAAGAGGAGGCCGAGGCTGGAGGCAATTTCTGGCATATGCGCACAGTATGTGTAACCCCAGCCAGACTGGCGCCAAATACTGTTTTTGTCTTTCTTCTCATTAGAAAGACAACAAGAAATTGCAATGCAATAGGTCTCGAATTTGCAAGAGTTTGAACTATTGGCACTGTAAATGACAATGCCTTTTATTAATGTGTTTTGAAAACCTGCAAGCGGTGCATAAACACCTATGTTGTACTTATAGTCGTTGCTTATCAGAAGCAAGGCTTGCAGTAACTGCGCCTCTTTTACTGCCAGCCTTGCTTCTCGTAAGCAAGGACTATAAGTACAACATAGGTGTTTATGAACCGCTTGCAGGTTTTCAAAACATAAGTTAAAACATTGTCGTTTACAATGCCAATAGCTCAAACTCTCACAAATGCGAGACCTATTGCATTGCAAATGCTTGTTCTTTCTGCCTCTTTGCACTCTTTTCTGCTTTCTTTCTCTCTTTACCCTTTTTTGCTTTTTTTCACTTTTCCACCTCTCTCTCTGCGCCATGCTCCTGCTCGACCGCAGCGACCCCACCCCCTTCCTAGCGCGGCGCTTCCCGCTCCCGCCCACCAGCTGTCTAGCCCCCCCCTTTGACTAAATGGCGGCCGCTGCGCCAGGAAAGGAGCAACTCCATTGACCTTGCCAGTGATCTGCATCCCTTCCTGCGCAGCTCGGCCTGGTAGCTGCTGCCTCTTGCAGGCTCTCTGACCCTCGCTGGTTGCTGGTTCGAGGCCCTTCACCACCCACAGGCGCCCACCTGTGCCTCATCCCTGGTGGTCTAGTGGGGAGCATCTTTTTCTGCTGCTGGTCTGCCTTCCGTCCTTTTGCTTTCTGCCTCTTTGCACTCTTTTCTGCTTTTTTCTCTCTTCACCCTTTTTTGCTGTTTTTCACTTTTCACATTTTCTCCTCTCTCTTTGCGCGTGCCCCTGCCGCTGCTCGACCCCCGTGGCCCCGCCCCTTCCTAGCACCGCATTTCCCGCTCCCAGCTGTACAGCCCTCCCCCTATCACTGCTTAATGGCAGCCGCTGTGAGGCCGCGCACAGTGGGCATGCCACCGGGACGCTGAAGGCGCGCCAAAGGCAAGCCCGGCTGTGTCCTTACACGCCTGGACTGCACCCAGCGCCATGGACCGTGGTTCTCATACCTTCCAAGGATACGACGACAACACCCTCCTTGCCCTCAACACTGGACGCAACGGCCCCTACCACTCGCATTGACAAAGGACACCCGAGGACCTTCTGGACCGACCACCACTGCGTCCTCTTCACCTCCATCAAACCCACCGCCCCTCCACCACAAATCAAGCAAGGTCACAGAAGAACATCTCACTGCCTGCCTCAGCACTACCACACCGCCGACATCCATAGACACCAATACCTCAGCACACAACCTTTACCGATGAATCTCCAACTGCTCCGACACTCTGCCGCCTCTCAAGATAGCACCTTGCAAGCAACAATCCAAGAAAGCCAGCTGGTTCCCTCCTGCCCGCCACGAGTCCAGACGTGTGTAGACGACATAGAAAAGATGGAGAAACAACAAAACCCCAGTAATCCACGCAGTCTTCAAAGCCGCCACCTCCGCACACCACATCCTCCTCAAAACTGCAAAGAAAATGGCCCTTTAAGTCAAAATCAATTCCAACGCACACAACAGCAAAGAACTCTTCATCATCGCCAAGGAGTTTGCCAAACCCCACAGCGACACCACAGAAGTCCCACCCTCCCAAGACCTCTGAAACAAACTCGGCACCAACTTCCACCACAAGCTCAAGCATATCTATGACATCTTCGACACCCAAGACCCACCCATCACTCCCGCCACCACCTCACGAGATGACGACACCCCTCAACAGAATCTGTTCAACTGGACCCCATTAACCACAGACGACAATCTCAAGACCATGAAGAGCATTCACTCCGGAGCCCCCTCGAACCCCTGCCCTCACTGCATTTTCCACAGAGCTGCCACCACCATTGCCCCCAAACTATGCTGCACCATCAACGGCTCCATCGAGACTGCCACTGCCCCGACGACTGGAAACACGCTGAGATCAACCCCCTGCTGAAGAAACCAACAGCCGACCCGAAAGACCTCAAGAACTTCAGACCCATCTCTCTGCTTGCCTTCCCAGCCAAGTTCATTGAGATGGCCATCAATGCCCAACTCTCCGAGTTCATTGAAGCCAACCACATCCTGGACTCCTCTCAATCCAGATTCCTAAGCAACCGCAGCACCTAGACCGCTTTCCTCTCCGCCGACGACATTCACTCACTCTTCGACAGGGAAGAAACAGCAGCCCTCATCCTCCTCGACCGCCTTCGACACCGTCTCTCACCTCATCCTAATCACAAGACTCCATGACGCCGGCATTCACGACAAAGCCCTGGACTGGATCCATTCCTTCCTCACAGGTAGAACACAGTGAGTCACACTTACCCCGTTCCTCTCGGAACCCAAAGAGATCAGCTGCGCAGTGTCTCAGGGCTCCTCCCCGAGCCCCACGCTTTTCAACATCTACATGGCCCCGCTCGCAGCCATCGTCAGGAGCCACAGACTCAACATTGTTTCCTACGCCGATGACACCCGGCTGATTCTCTCCCTGACCAAAGAGCCCACCGCCGCCAGAAACAACTTGGATGAGAGCAGCTGCCTCAAGCTCAAGTCGGACAAGACTGAAGACCTCATCCTCGGCCCAACACCTCTGCTCGGGACAACTCCTGGTGGCCCTCTGAGTTAGGAACACCCCCACATACCCACTGACCATTCACGAAACCTCTGCATCATACTGGACTCGTAGCTCACCATGAACCACCAGATCAACGCTGTCACTTCATCATGCTTCCACACTCTTTGCCTGCTTCGGAAATCCTTCAGATGGATCCCCCAATGAGGCCAGGAAGACGTCCCCCACGCACTCATCAGCAACAGACTCGACTATGGCAGCGCACTCTACGCAAGCACCATCCAGAAACTCCGCAGAAAACTTCGGAACGTGCAGAACGCTTCAGCCAAACTAGTCCTCAACCTCCCCGCCGCAGCCAACATCTCCAAACACCTGCAAGAACTTTACTGGCTCCCAGTCAACAAAAGAGTCACCTTCAAGCTCCTCACACACACCTACAAAGCTCTCCATGACGCCGGACCCACATACCTGAACCACTGCCTCATTCCACGCACCCATCAGACACCTCCGCTCTGCCCAAATGGCCCTTGGCAAAGTCCCTCGGATCCGCAAGACCAGGATCGGAGGAAGATCCTTCTCCTACCTCATTGCCAAATCCTGTAACGCCATGTCTCTTCACCTCAGGCTCTCGCCGTAGCAATTCAGGAAGGATCTCAAGACCTGGCTCTTCAAATGAAGCACAGTGCCCAGTCGGACCTGCAACCCCCGCACCTTGAGACCCTCACTGGTGAGTAATCGCAGTCAACAAGCACGGATTGATTGATTTATTGAAGCCTAAAAGTTCTGTCCAATGCTGTTAGCTCAAAAGTTGTAAATGTACTAGTTAGCACAATATTTACCCAAACTTTTTGGAAGAGACAAATAAAGCAGTCTTTAAATCTGACTTTTTACTAATGTTAAAAACTCAATGAACTTTAAAATACACTATTTACAAAAAAAAAAAAAAAAAATCTACATTTCCTAAGGGCGGAGATCTCCATAATTCTCCTGTGAACTAATCTTAATTCTGAAAATATGTATTTCTTAAACCGAGTTTTCAAAAATGCACCATTTCCCAGAGCAGTCCTTAAAAATTCCTCTGGCTAGACACATGCAAAGAGGCATTCATAGTCATATGACCATTATTACCACACTTCTAGTTTAAAAAGCACACATTAAACAAACAAAAAACATAATTCCTTTGGTGGTGAGGGGTTAGTGAGGAAGCTGGTTCCATAGTGACTAAAGCCATCTGTAAACCTTACCCAGTACTGGTTAATGCTACCCTGTACAAGGTGGTGTAAAATGCAATACCCTGCTCTACAATACCCAAAGATTCCTTTCTAGGAAAACCCATAACATCTTATAAAGTGCTTGAAATTGCACAAAAACATTTCAAATCACAGCAATTGCAAACGTCCTATCAATTAATCTACTAGCATTTTGATTTTTGTAATGTGCCCATGTTATACATAGCTTGTTCTGTCACTTTTGATGTTTCCAGCCTCATGCTTGTGCTTGCCACTAGTAAGCAAGGATTCACAATAGTTCTTGACTTGTATTTTTTCAAAGTCCTTTTTAAGTCTCGCCTGGACAGCGCATGCGCTGTTGGTTAGAGTCCACATCTTTCATTTCCTTGTTTCTCAGTGGTCAGTACCTCCAGCTTCCCAGTTTGTTCCAGTGTATGTTGGGTTCCATGGAGCATGGACCAAGTACACTTTCCTGTCTGCAGTGTCCTTCCACTGCCTGCATGCTTGCAGAGGTAATTTTTTTTAAATTATTTTCTTGTGATGCACTCCATGAGAGTGCAGCACTCACGGCCACGCAGTGCCTATGCCGCCACTCCGACGCACACAGTCCTGGAGATTTGGGACACACTGGCTGTAAGGCGTGGACTGACCACATTCCCGTTGCCAAACACCCCAATAGCACGCAATCCTGACTTCTCTCCTGCTCTCTCCCGGGAGTCCTTCCCAGAATGGGTATGGGGCGAATGCAGGCTCCTGCAAAATCCATTCCAAGGCCCAACGATCGAGCCTTTCGATCAATGCAAAAGGGAATTTCATCTGTCAGAATCCTCTCCTCACCAATATTTCCAGCTTCAGCATTGTGCCCTCCACCCCCCCCAATCGGAGGCAGCTACTCACCCCCTTACCCTCTTTGAACACCTTGTTCCTAGCTTTTCAGGGGCTCCCAGGGATTGGTATCTAAGACATATGCAGTCTTGCAGAATCGTGTCTTCTCCCACACCACCCATATCAATGGAAGTGGTCCCCGGATGACACATCCACAATCACCCAGAAACAGTGGGAGCAGCTGTGGCAAGAAACACCACGTATACACAGAAGCATTGCTCAACAGGAGATAGCCTACAAGATCATGTTTCAATGGTATTACACCCCAACCCGTCTGCGTTCCATGCACCCTTCGAGGCACCGCCTCATGCTGGCGCTGTGGGGCCCAGAAAGGTGACTTCCATCACATATGGTGAGCATGTTCATCCCTGAAAACATTCTGGAAGGATATCTTGAGCCACATCAAGGGGACTCTGGGATAACCAATACCAGACGACTATCACACAGTTATCCTAGGCAATTGCCCTACATCCCTGGCCGCAATGACCCACGCGGACTGGTACCTGGTGCGACACATGATCGGTGCAGCCAAGCAGCTTATAGCATGGTCCTGGCATTCCCCGTTGCCCCCTCACCCCCCACTGCCTCCTGGTTCACACAACTCTGGCACACTATTGCACTGGAGCAGATGACACACAAGCTTATCCCTACAATGACAAGAAATTCCGCCGTCTCTGGTCACCCCTCGTTCAATACTTGTCTCGCATGGAAGACATATTTCCAACCCCCAGACTATGACAGCTGCACCTCTTTGACGACTCGCTATAGAGCGCCTCCTCCCTATCCTGCGGACCCGACTGAGTATGCTCAACATACCATCATTTTGTAAGCAACGCCCACCCTCCGGTACCCTACATGACAAAAGACCTCGAGGAGCCCACTGGAGATCCCTGGCTCCCCCTCTTTCTTCCCCCTAGTTCGCCTCCCCCATGTCATTCATCCCAGGTTTATCCCATGCAACTTGAACAGACGCCCCTTGTTTGGTGGCCACAGCTCTAGGTCGATCACTTGGCCCTGACTTGGTCCCTTATCGGGCTAGACCTTGCCTTTCCTAGGCTTCTGCTAAGCGTCTCAACCTCTTACATAGGCACGCCTGTATTGTATAAATGCGCTATTGCAGTAATGTGTCTGTTAATCACATGTCTTTTTCCTTTGCAATGACACCTACATTGTATTGTTGTTACCCCCTTTGGTGTAAAACTCAACAAACAGAACGTGAGTAGAAAAAAGAAAGAGTATCAGTGCCATAGCTTTGCTCAGACACCTGTGCAATTAAGCGATGGCACACCCAGTACCAAGGCAGGTAGTCTTAAATCCACCTCATGCCTCTATAATCCACTACCAGACACTACCTACACCTTTTTCTCACTCTTACATATTTCTCCCTTTTTGGTGGGTTTTTTCCATCTTTCTCCTTCTCCTTCTTTCCCTTTGTGTGTTTATCCCTCTATAAATTCTCTGATGATCAAAAATAAGTGCAGGTCCCCAGAAATGAGTGCCAGTGGGGCCCACAGGCAACCACTGGCTCAAATTAAGCACTGGTTAATCTCCTTGTGTTTGCTAAACTACTTTATGCCCACCCAGCATTTTCTTAAACACAAATTTCTCAAAAACTACTAGAGGATTTAGACCAAACCATGCACAGGCACTTCCTTGAGTTCTACCTTCATGCCATGTTTGGTTTAATTCTGTTCAGCTTTTTTTTCTGTATCGGAGAGCAAACAATCCTATATGAAGTAAAACAAAGTCAGTCGTTTTATCCCTCCCGCACACGCCTTTTGTTTGGCCACTGCTTGACAGATCTGCACAAAAGTCGCCATGCCAAACCCAAAGTTGCCAAACTTTTTTGGGGGGAAACTTACGTACAGATTCTATAACTGCGCCAAAGTAATTAAGAAAATAAAACAACCATTTACAATTTTCAGTGGAAACTATGACCTAACCATACATACACAGGAACTATTGGCGTTGATGTAATATATATATATATATATATATATATATATATATACATATATATATATATATATATATATAGTTGGAAGGGGTCAAGCAAACTGATGTCCTTTTCAAAAGCATAGCCAACGATAAAAATGAGAACAATAGACCGAGGCTCATTACCACATATAATAAAAGATCCATGCAATTCAGACGTTTGCTTAAATAACATTGGAGTCTCCTGGTCACAGACCCTATTATTGGTAGCTCCATAGGTGTTGCACTATAGACGACCTAAATCACTGAGGGACTCCTTAATACATAGCTACCAGGAACAAAGATCATCGTGTAATTGGCTAGACAGGAAGAGGGAAGGTTTCTATCCTTGTGGATCCTGTAAAGCCTGCAAAAACAGTAAAAGTTGTAAGAGGTATACCACCGAAAATGGAGAACTCAGACACATTCGTAAATTCATTACTTGTAATACTGAGTTCACGATATACCTGTTGGAATGCCCCTGTGGGCTGCGTTATATTGGGAGCACGAAGTTGTCACTAAAAATGAGAATCATGCAACATCTTCGTGCCATCACCAATAATGATTTGAATTATCCCGTAGCTCGCCATTTCAGGATCAAACATAACAGTGACAACAGCCACCTAAAGGCTTTTGGGATTGACTGTATTATGAAACATACAAGAGGTGGGGACAGGGAGAAACTGTTGCGAACTTTGGAATCGAGATACATCATTGATTTGAACATTAGGATTCCTTTCGGAATGAACAGCAGCGAAGAGCTGACGACTCACATAGGTTAAATATTCATTAATATTGTACACATTTACATTTCCCATTTATATGCCACTTTCTTTCGTAAATGTTTGTTTGTATCTCACCTTTTTTCACACTTTGAGGCATTTTTTAACACACAGTAGCACATAGTCTTAGTATTGGGGCACTTGCCTTTGATCTTATTTGATTTAGCTTATCGGCAACGATGGGAGGCTTACCCCCCTTTATTTTAGCTTCTGGTCATTATTCAGGACCATTAGCAATAACTGGCGATTTATTTTATATTGCCAGTATGGATCTCCTAGGGGCACTTGCCCTCCATTTGGAGTTTCTTTCCCAGTACTGGTTTATTTTCCAGTCTGGTCTTTGGTGAGCCTCTTGAGTACGCATAGCCGGAACACGCATGTCATAACTGGCGTGCAGCTTTGACCCCTTGCTTACATTAATGTTGACATGTGAAATCTGCTATACTTCATAATGCCTCCTTTAATAACATGTATATTAGTACCTCACTGCTTGGTGGTTTTTTCTGAATGCGTTAGAACCGAGTTTGAGTACATGTGATATAATGAATTGCATTGGATTTTTATGACATGTTATTGATACTACATAAATCATTATGATTATTAATTGTAAATGTCGATGAATTTACAATGCAGCAGGATAATTGTATGTCATTAAGGCTATTACAAAACGGAAGTCTTTCTTCCATGTCTTCTTGGTTCCTTACGTATTTCTGTGGTGGGTTGAGCACAAAATGTAAACTTGACAAAGGCTGATTGCTGAAACGCGTCGTTCCTTTTGCACATAACTTTTAGTGCAAAGCCACTTGGTGTGCCGTCTCATCATTTTACATGTTGGATGATATTTGACTTGATATATATATATACACATACACATACACATACACACACACATACCAATTCTGAGCTCCATAAAGACCAGACACCGACACAGGGTTTGCGTTGCCATTTCATCCTTCCTTTATTTCAGAATATTTCACCATATATATATATATATATCCAACAAACAAGGTGCCCTATTGAAAACGCCAAAAGCAGAGAGATTTGACACCTTTATTGTTGCGGGCTGCAGAAATAACAGTTCCACACCTTCAGTCCCATAAACAGCCAAACGTGTTTCAGACGATCACTGTGTCCTTGTTCACTGGCAAAATTCAAACTCAGCTGCCACTGGGGAACTAATTTATACTCAGAGTCCCGCCCCGTGGGCTTTGCAACAGTGCATGATGGTCTCCGTAGTTCCCCACAATCGTACCCAAGTGGGTGCTGCCGTGTTGAACATAATAAAACAGTCTCTTACCCCTGTGGGTTTGCTGAGGCGGAAAACATTGTTACGCTGCCAATACTTTCACCGTAACCACGGACTCTCTGTCCTTTCGGCACACAGGAAATCCAGTGCCGCAGGGCCGCAATTATGCAGCAGGGCGTCTTCGCGGCTAGGCTAACCGCTACGAAATCCAACAAACAAGGTGCCCTATTGAAAATGCCACAAGCAGAGAGATTTGACACCTTTATTGTTGCAGGCTGCAGAAATAACAGTTCCACACCTTCAGTCCCATAAACAGCCAAACGCGTTTCGGATGATCACTGCGTCCTTGTTCACTGGCAAAATTCAAACTCAGCTGCCACTGGGGAACTAATTTATACTCAGAGTCCCGCCCCCGTGGGCTTTGCAACAGTGCATGATGGTCTCCGTAGTTCCCCACAATCGTACCCAATCGTATGTTCAGCACAGCAGCACCCACTTGGGAACTACCACAGCCTTGGGTAGCCTGCCACAACTTCCAAAATTGCCTACAGTCTGCCTTGGAGCACAGGAGCTACTCCCCTGTAATCCGCAGGCACCGAAAAGCAGAGTCCAGTCCACCGCCTTGCAGCTTCCCGGCCCGACTGACGCCGCAGACGACCAGGAGACTGTACTCATATCTGTCTCCCCACTGAGTGTGAACACACAAGGGCCAAGTGGAGCCGTGCAGCACCAACCCCTGGGGTAATGGACGCCCTGCACCAAACCCCGACAGCGAGAGCCCAATCTGGATTCTCACTGCATCACCGAGACGCACTTTGTGATTGGCCCAGCTGTCCTGATTTTGCCCCTGCCAGCTTTTTGTACCTAACTGCGAGGAGCACCTTTGCGCATCCAGCCTAGCCGACCTAACTACCCTGCACCCAATCCACCCGGCCCAGGTGCCGAAGAACCGACTGTGCCCACTTGCTCCAAGACTCCTTGGGACCCAAGCCCCCGTTTGGAAGCTCTCAGGCTTGTTCCCAGGTCCTCTTATGCAGCCTAATTTCAGGTGCCCCCCCCCTTCACCATAGCGTGGCCAGCTACAACCTCACCAGCACCCTGCTCCCGGTGAAACCCGGGCAGTTTTTGAAGAACTGCCTGTAGTACTTTGGATCTTGGCCCACTATAACTCGAAACCCAGAAGGTGAACCCCTGAAACCTATTGTACCTACCATTATGCATTTGTTACTTTTCCTTGCATAGGATTGCATTGTGCATAAAAGCGCACAGTTGTGAAAGATTTACTTACCTGTAACAATTGCTAACAAAAACATGACTTACTTTTGAACGAAGTTCTTGGTTTTACAAAATATATAAAAAGAAGTGTTATTTTTCAAATTTGGTCTCAGATTTATTCTTTGAGTGAGTGCCTCATTGTTTGCCTCTGTGACCACACTAAATGCTTGGCACTACCCTCTGATAAGCCGAACGGCTCACCCACACTACCGCAAAAGAGAGCGTTAGTACTACCTACCATAGCCTCTGTAAAACAATTGGGGATCCACTGGACTCTCTACAAAGTGAACTTCTTTTTAGTGCACTATATAGAGAGCCAACTTCCTACACCTGTGTACTTAAATGTTTGAGTCAGTGTCTTGATTCCGCACAAAGCTTTCGCTCAATACAGTAGGCCTGAGTTGATGATGTTTGCAAGCCACTACTAGTGTATAGACCTCATTGGTTCATTGGAAAATATAATATCAGATAGCATAGACTTTATATGTTTATTATGAAAAATTATGACAAAAGCTATAGGCTTAACTTATTTATTGTAAAAAGCAAATGTTAAAGTCAATAGCCCTTTTTGGGCAGAATGTTATTACCCTGGGTTAAAGCCTCCTGACAGGGATTTAGTAAAGTAAGGACAGTATAAGGTAAGGATTTTATTACTCCCTCTAACAAACCCTGGGATAGAACATGTATACTGTGATAAACCTTGTTACGCCCTCTTGGGAGGGATCGTATACAATTTTGTCAACTGTGATTTTGTACATATTTGCAATTTTATGACTGCATGTCTTATGATTGTCTAGTGGTAAAGCTTATGCAAAATACTCTGTTGGGTAAACTGGCAAGCCAATACTAAATGATATAGGCCTTATTGGTTAATTGGGAAATGTTATGTCAAGCCAGTGCTGCTATGAGGCTGATCTGTTTATTATAAAACATTGTAACAAAAGTAGTAGACCTGACATTGCTTTATGAAAAGAGTGTCTGTTAAAACCAATGGGCCTGATGTTAGATTTGCATCTTGAAAATCTTTGATAGGCCATCTTAGGATGGGTTGTGTACTGTTTTGACAACTACAGACTGGTACATATTTGTAATGTTATTGCTATATGCGTGATGGTTGCCTAGTTAAAAAAGCTTATGCTCAATATAGTATGCCTGAAGTGGGGATATTTAACAACGTTAAAGGCCATAGGCCTGATTGGTTCATTGGGAAAACTTACATCAGATGCCGTAGGTTTGACCTGTTTATAATTGAAATGTAAGCCAAGGCAGTAGTGCTGACTTATTTATAGTGAAAATGTATATTAAGGGCAGTTGACCTTTAATGATGGATTATTATTAAATTATCTGACAGGATCTGTAAAATATACATACATGCACATATAAACATAGAATAAGTTGGTGGATCATCGGATGCATGAGTATGTGGATGAGTGACAGAGTCCATGTAGGATGGGGTGAGTGTCTAAACTCACCAGTGACTGCAGAAACACTTTCACTTATAGGCTAGACCTGTTTATTTTTAAGGGACCTTCTTCCCTTCTGCAGATTGATTTCTTGCCCCTGCTTCCATTCCTTTCATGACCATGACCTACCTCTCATCTTCTACCTGTCTTCCCTGCCAGTTTCTAACATTGATCCTACCCTTTCTGTGCACAGCTATAGTACACTTTCGCCCTGCACCCTCTGGCAATTAACTACCTTTATCCCAGACCCTCTTTCCCAAAAATTCTTTTTTCACAACACCTCACTATGGCTTATTAAGCCTCCAGCTCAGTCTTTCTTCTTTGCTACATTGCCTGGCAGTTCGTTGTGTGTTCTTTGACCTTCTGCCTAAATAATTGACATTGGTGAGATCCCAAAGTCGAGATCCCATTACAAACCCATCTGCTGCAAATGTATGTGAACCCCACGAAATTATACCTATGGGAAAGGTTGGAGTGATCTTATAAACAATGTTTAGTAATTGTCATTAAAAAGGTTTTTTTTTTTGTCTTTCAGGTGCAGAAATCAGAAGGATTACCCTTTTGCAGCAGAGTTTTAAAGTTCAAAATAACTGCCTCGTCAGGATTCAGAGTTTCCCACTGCAAGAAAATGTAGTGCCTGTCGGGATAAGTGATATGTCAAACAAAACGTTGACTAGAGAAACCAAACATTCTTTTCTAGGCGCTCCATCAATTGGGCTGTAAATGAATAATATTGACACGTACCTCTTTGAAGGAGAATTGATATTTGAGTCAAAGAGATGAAGGAATCATGTGATGGAGTCAAACCTTCAAAAAGTCAAGAAGTGAACAATCATTGGATGGGAGGTGCGAAGAAGATCTGAGCGAGCGCTCCTTACAGTTAGAATAATGAAAATAATCAATTGCTAGTGTCCTTGTAGCATAAGAGGCCAAGACGGAGAAAGTAAGCGATACTCCTGAATGTCACCTACATTTAACTCTAACGTTATGCTTATGCACACAGATTCCAACAGATGTCATGTGCTAAGATTGCAAAATAGCATTGCAGCAATGGTTCACATGGTGTGCGGTATCCTTTACTTAGCACTGCCTTGTGCTCGGACCCCTGCTAGTCTCCAAGACTCTTTTATGTATTGTGATGAGGATTTGTTAATTCTAACATAACTCTGCATTACTGAATCCTCTAAAGGGAACAAACATTAAAAATAAATAGGTACACACATCCTGACTTACTCTCTTCATTTCAAGGCTGAAGCAGCAGCAAGCAATATATATATATATATATATATATATATCCAAGCCAAACTGCCTTTACTCCACCGGTTCCTCGTCGGTATAAGCAGACACGGACCACGAGATAAGTGCAAATTGTTTATTTCATTTAGTGTCGGCCATTACGCGTTTCGGTCCAGCCGGACCTTGATCACATGAAACAAAACGCACAAAGGGGGCAGGGTAGAAACACCCTGACCCCCTAGGTCTGCTCACAAGGACCCCCTGGACAGAAAAAAGCACAAAAAAAAAAGACCGGCATCTTGCCGGAGGCCCCGCCCCCTCCCTGCAGCAGTCTGCAAACGCGCCCCCTGGCGCGTTTTAAGAAGGGGAAGTAATTCCCCTTGAATACTGGGGGTCCCTGGGGCCAACTAGCCCACCAGGAACCTCCGGTATGCGCCAGGAGGCTGCGTTGCAGAGAGGTGTACAGAGGCCACGCCCCTTTTACACCTCTCTGCAACGCAGCTCTGTGGCGCTTTTGGAGGTACATGGTGGGCTAGTTGGACTCCAGGGACCCTCAGGATTGAAGAGGATTTAATCCCCCAACTTAAAACGCGCCACGGGGCGTGTTTGCACAGTGGTGAAGGGAGGGGGCGTGGCTTCAGGTGACATGTGTGCAAACATACCCCGTGGCGCGTTTTAAGATGGGGAATTAAATCCTCTTCAATCCTGAGGGTCCCTGGGGGCCAAATAGCCCACCAGGTACCTCCAGTAAGCGCCACGGAGCTGCGTTGCAGAGTGTTGTAAAAAGGGGCGTGGCCTCTGAACACCTCTCTGCAACGCAGCTCTCTGGCGCATACTGGAGGTATCTGGTGGGCCAGTTGGCCCCTAGGGACCCTCGGGATTGAGGAGGAATTAATTCTCCAACTTAAAACGCGCCACAGGGCGTGTTTGCAGACATGTCACTTCAGGCCCCACCCCCTTCCTTCACCATTGTGCAAATATTCCTCTAAAATCAGCCGAACTACGAATTCCGATTTACTCACCTGTTATCAGGAGACACCTCAGTGCTGCATCTTTGAGCCCAGTCCTGATCCTGAAAAGTAATTTTAACCGTACTTAACAGTAACTTGAATTTCCTTCCATAGGCTAACATTGACTGGTTTCACTTGGAAATTCTTCTATGTGTGGAGTTTTGGAACTTTATAATATTCCTCTAAAATCAGCCGAACTACGAATTCCGATTTACTCACCTGTTATCAGGAGAGACCTCAGTGCTGCACTTTTGAGCCCAGTACTGATCCTGAAAAGTAATTTTAACCGTACTTACCAGTAACTTGAATTTCCTTCCATAGGATATCATTGCCTGCTTTTTGCTGAAAACGTTTCTAAGTATCGATTTTTGAAACATACAAATATTCCTCTAAAATCAGCCGAACTACGAATTCCGATTTAATCACCGGTTATCAGGAGAGACCTCAGTGCTGCATCTTTGAGCCCAGTACTGATCCTGAAAAGTAATTTTAACCGTACTCACCAGTAACTTGAATTTCCTTCCATAGGCTAACATTGGCTGGTTTCACTTGGAAATTCTTCTGTGTGTGGAGTTTTGGAACTTTATAATATTCCTCTAAAATCAGCCGAACTACGAATTCCGATTTACTCACCTGTTATCAGGAGAGAACCCAGTGCTGCATCTTTGAGCCCAGTACTGATCCTGAAAAGTAATTTTAACCGTACTTACGAGTAACTTGAATTTCCTTCCATAGGCTAACATTGACTGGTTTCACTTGGAAATTCTTCTAAGTGTGGAGTTTTGGAACTTTATAATATTCCTCTAAAATCAGCCGAACTACGAATTCCGATTTACTCACCGGTTATCAGGAGAGACCTCAGTGCTGCATCTTTGAGCCCAGTACTGATCCTGAAAAGTAATTTTAACCGTACTTACCAGTAACTTGAATTTCGTTCCATAGGCTAACATTGACTGGTTTCACTTGGAAATTCTTGTGTGTGGAGTTTTGGAACTTTATAATATTCCTCTAAAATCAGCCGAACTACGAATTCCGATTTACTCACCTGTTATCAGGAGAGAACCCAGTGCTGCATCTTTGAGCCCAGTACTGATCCTGAAAAGTAATTTTAACCGTACTTAACAGTAACTTGAATTTCCTTCCATAGGCTAACATTGACTGGTTTCACTTGGAAATTCTCTAAGTGTGGAGTTTTGGAACTTTATAATATTCCTCTAAAATCAGCCGAACTACGAATTCCGATTTACTCACCTGTTATCAGGAGAGACCTCAGTGCTGCATCTTTGAGCCCAGTAATGATCCTGAAAAGTAATTTTAACCGTACTTACCAGTAACTTGAATTTCCTTCCATAGGATATCATTGCCTGCTTTTTGCTGAAAAAGTTTCTGTGTCGATTTTTGAAACATACAAATATTCCTCTAAAATCAGCCGAACTACGAATTCCGATTTACTCACTGGTTATCAGGAGAGACCTCAGTGCTGCATCTTTGAGCCCAGTACTGATCCTGAAAAGTAATTTTAACCGTACTTACCAGTAACTTGAATTTCCTTCCATAGGCTAACATTGACTGGTTTCACTTGGAAATTCTTCTGTGTGTGGAGTTTTGGAACTTTATAATATTCCTCTAAAATCAGCCGAACTACGAATTCCGATTTACTCACCTGTTATCAGGAGAGAGCCCAGTGCTGCATCTTTTAGCCCAGCACTGACCCTGAAAAGTAATTCTAACCGTACTTACCAGTAACTTGTATTTCCTTCCATTGGAATCCATTGTCTGGTTTTCAGCAGAAAAGTTTCAAAGTGTCGATTTTCACAAACTACAAATATTCCTTAAAAATCGCCTGTATGACTTAAACGCATTCTTTCAACTGTTTACAGGAGATGCACCAGTGCTGGATCCAGGATCCACCACTGAGTAAGAAAAAGTAACGATAACACTACTTACCTGCTAAGTGAATTTCCTCCCATAGGATAACATTGGTGATTCTATGTGAAAAGTTTCTAAGTGTCAACTTTTAAAATACAATAATATTCCTTAAAAATCACTACTGTAACCAAAACGTTTTTACTCAACTGTTTACAGGAGATGTCCCAGGACTGAATCTAGGATCCAGTCCTGTGGTTAGAAAAAGTAATCCATAAAGTAACTAATTGCATTTAACTAGAAATTCACATTGAGCTCAATGTTGCATTGTGTTTGAAATTGTGTTGCCCATTGCAACAACTGTAACTACTGTAGTTAAAAGTCTATTGCCTATTTGCAAAGTATTTAAACTAAAGTAATTCATTCTGAGAAAGTATATTTTGTAATGTAATGTATAATGTAATTACAATTTAATTTAAAAAATAAAATATGTAAAAATAAATAGTTTAAAAAAATGTAGTAAATCAGTATCAAAAAAATAAATATAACAATTAATACATTTAAAAATTGTCATTTACAAAACCTTTGAAATTCACTGAAAAAAACCATAGGTTTCAGACATGTTATAGTTAGGAATTAGCATTTAAAAAACCTTTGAAATTCACTGAAAAAACCATAGGTTTCAGGCACGTTATAGTTAGAAATTAGCATTTAAAAAACCTTACAAATTCACTGAAAAAACAATAGGTTTTAGGGACAGTTATAGTTAGTTGGACATTGCACTCGTACAAAACCCGTGAAATTCCCCGTTATAGTTAGTTCAGCTAACTATAACTCGCGCCCGCAATGCACTGCTGATGACGTCACATATTACATCACTCATGACATGGTCAGTGACATCACTGATGACATCACTGATGACATCTCAAATGACATCACTGATGACATCACTGATGACATCATCCCCGTGATAATCTGATGCACCTCCTCACACCCTAATATAACCTTTGATACACTCACTCTAAATTACAGACTGCCATTCGCAAAACCATAGACACTCCAACACCAATAACTACATACCCACTCACTGATTCTTAGGTCTACACACACATCCACTCACTCACCAGTACAGTCACTCATACTTACGGTCACTCAGTACAGGACTATCATATGCACTCATACTCCTATATAGACACTCAAACACCGCCACTCATCCATAGAGGTACTCACACACCTAGTCAGTCATGCAAATAATTAAACACACTGCCATTTACTCACCTATTCAGTTATACACACACCAGCTCACTTACTCATACAAATACTAGCACATTCTTACGCTCTTATACAATCACTGATACAAGCACACACTCATCCATACAGTCACTCTCACAATCACACACTCTCGCTTATAGCTATTTATATGCTCCAACACACATATATACTGCCGTTCACATATGTAGTTACTCACACATGTACCACTGGGACATACATTCACTCACTAACACACTCTTACACACACTTACCCACCCATACAGTCTATCACAGATGCACTCTTGAAACCATCCACCCAGTGAATCACCCACTCACACATCTATGCACAGAGTCGCACACACCCCACCCACACAAACACTCAGGCACCCATACAGATACTCAGACAACCAATCAATAACTCATATAGACACTCATGTAATTATTCACAAACCCATGCAGCCACTTACACAGCAATAGACAGACGGATACAGACATTCACCCAGTTTAGTCACTAACCCATGCATTCAGTAAGATACGTTTAATCACTCACTTATAGAGTTAGTCACGCACCTACTAAATCATCCATACAGACACTTATACACCCACTCATTCTTCAATACGCCTTTCCCTATATATATTAAAAATATTTAAACTGTACAGAAACACACAGTCACTGGATGATGTCATCAGTGATGTCATTTGAGATGTCATCAGTGATGTCATCAGTGATGTCACTGACCATGTCATGAGTGATGTAATATGTGACGTCATCAGCAGTGCATTGCGGGGGCGCGAGTTATAATTAGCTGAATTAACTATAACGGGGGAATTTCACGGGTTTTGTACGAGTGCAATGTCCAACTAACTATAACTGTCCCTAAAACCTATCGTTTTTTCAGTGAATTTGTAAGGTTTTTTAAATGCTAATTTCTAACTATAACGTGCCTGAAACCTATGGTTTTTTCAGTGAATATATATATATATATATATGCAAAACCGCTTCTCTCCAATTACAAAGAAAGCCTGCACTCAAATTCTTTTGAAATACCATTTAATCACTGGCAGCGCATGTTATAGCAGGAACGCGTTTTGTCTGTCCTTGCAGCCTTTGTCAACCTGTCCTTACGCCATCAGTGTTGCGTTTAAATACTCCCCTCAGGTGTCCATTTGATACATCGACATAGAAGAGCCACTGCTGATCTCGTAGGTTTCTCAATTTGCGATGTATTATTTGTAAAAGTCACCTTTGGTGGAGCTCAAATTTAAACAAGCATTGGCAATGCCAATCGGTCTCGCCTTTGGGACCTTAGAAGTGTTTAGCCAGAGCTCTTGGCTAACGCATCTGCTCAGGTTGACCAGGCACTTCCCAAAAGCGTTAGAGGGGGAAGGGGAGGGGATGGATGAGGTTACAGCATTAACCAGTATGAGAAATGTTCATGTTCCGTACTTATCCAGGCACCTACTATATAAAAGGAAAATAGAAGGAATTAGAGGGAACTGTTAAATAAACAGGCATTTCCTCATAAACTAGACAAATAATACAAAGAGAAGACTATTATATGAGGTTGGAGAATAGACAGAATAGGAGACTGCTAGCTCACCTGTCAATATAGCATATTTACATTTCACTTCGTCCTCACTCTCTTACACTAAGGATTAATGTGCATGCTTTAGACAGCCTCGTCTACCCCTTAGTGGCGCAGGACGAAGAGGGAGGGCGACATTAGAGAATGTGTGTTAAAGTTAACAGAACCAGCATCTCCTACGTTTAGTACCCGCTCTCTTTACTTTGAAATAACCAGGGCACAAGTCCTAAAAAAAGAAGTGGGGGGACTCTCCAAGTTAGGTGGTGTCACAGGAAGTGACATCACGGCCGGAAGTGACATCACAACAGGAAGTGACATCACAACAGGAAGTGACATCACATGTGCAGCAGATCTATCATTTGCACGTATTGCAAGATTTAACAATTGAAGCTGCTCAGTACTTAAGCCTGTGACTTAAGGTCCCTGTATGGAGGAATTAACAGCCCAAATGTGGATGAAGTTTGGCGTACAACTACATTAGTCAAGCCATTAAGTGCTGTAAGCGAGGCATACTAAAACATGGCATGCCAAGTTTTCAGGATGCTTATGTGTAAGGCTCCCCGTTTTCACTGATTTTTTACAGATAAATACAGACAGAAACCAATGTGTTTTCTGTCTGCATTTATTTTTAAAAGTGGATAAATACAGAAAATTGTCCTACTTTTAAGTGACTCTCCGTGCTGTCTTTCATGAATTATAGGCCAGCAGCTGGACAGCATGGAAATTAAAAAACAGGATGACATTTCTTTAAATAATGGCATATGTCAACATACATTTATGGTATAATGATAGTATTTAAAGTGGATGTATTGTTGTGTAATATTTGCCAGCTTAAATAGCTAAAACTCGACAGACAGCAAAGTATGAGTGCGCGTCTATCAGTTAAATAAATATTAAAATGTACAGTTTGACAACTTCATTTATATGCAAAGCACAAAATAAATATGGATAAATACAGATAAAATGCCCAAAAGATAAATATGGATAAATACAGACGGAAATGTTAAAAAAATAAATACCATAAAACCGGGAGCCCTACTTATGTGTGACATTTCCATGGTTTCAGTGTGTATGTGTGACACTTAGAGTGACACTTTCCACTCAGTGAAAACCAAGCTACAAAGTGCAAAGTAATAGATATCAGTCATTGCACCCTATTCAGCAATAAGAAGCTCCACAATATTTTGAAACTGCTGCAAAACACCTGAAATAAAAAGTTGCGTTTCATACCATGTTCACACATTCAAATGCAATCTATAGTTGTGAGAAATTGGAGAGCAAATACTGATTAGCCTACACATGCTTCAAGCAACGAAAATGTAACTTTCTAAAAGCCAGCCAATTAAAAGCGATGGTAAAGTACCTATGCTTCATGGGAGGGTTGAACAAGATTGGCAAGTCGAGACACAAGTACTGACCACACATCTTACTCTTCAGATTTGTGTTGCTTTCTCCATCACGTGCTTTCTTCACCTTCTGAACACCCCTGCTCTCTGTGTTGCTCTCTCTCCTGTGTGCTTTCCCTTGCAAATCCCCGTCTTGCTCATTTCTCCCCTGCCCTTTTACTGTATTTCTCTCCCTCTCATGCGCTTCTTTCCCCTTCAAACCTCCCTTGCCCCATGATCTCTGTTCCTCCCTATCCATTCTGTGCTTCTCCCCCAGGAAGATGCTCCGTCTGCTCTGTGTTGCTCTCTTCCTCGTGTACTTCCCCTTGCAAACTCCCTCCATGCTTTGTGTTACTCTCTCCCCCCTCTGTGTGCTTCTCTACCCTGAAAACACCCCCTGCCCCGCACTCCTTGGCACTCTCTTCCTTTTGTGGTCCCCCAAAACCTGGAAAACACCTCCCCTGCTCCGTGTTGGTCTCTCCCTCATGTGCCTCCCTCCTCTAACCACCTAAACCCCCGAAACAGCATTGGCAAAACCAGTAGCCCATCTTGTTGGGGGTTTCTTAGTTTTGCGCAAGGAAGCGTCGGGCGACTTACAAATACTTGAACTAACACATGACGAAGACGCGAGAAAGTTTAGAGAAGCTTGGCATGTGTATAACATTAATCCGAAGTACAGCAACTGCACACCATGGGCAAACACAGGAGAAGATTCCAGGAGAGTGACAGAGATAACACAAACAAGCAAATCAACGCAACCTAAGACAACATTAACAGAGGATCAAGCTGGCCAAAAGAGGCACACCCGATGCTTCCCAAATGTAAACAAAATGATAACGATAGACATGTCACAAGGTACCCAAAACAAGGACTGAATACATGGTTATTGCACACACACATTGGCGCCACTGGAAGCAGCTGCTCAGAGTGCAGTGTGCTTTTGAACAACTGGAGTGGCACAGGGATAACAGTGTGAGGGAAAACTGAGGAACACACAATCTGCGGGAAAAGAGGACCTAGCACAAGAACTGCTGCAGCTGGACACCACCGCAGACCATGTCTTAAAATTCTGTTTCCTTTTCTGTGCCCTCTGATGTGTACTGAAGTTTTTCGTGGTTTTCTTTCCTGACACATCTGTATTTCCCCTATATCTCACTTTTATTGTCACTAATAATTTTAAGACAACTATAAAGGATCATGGGGTTTAGGGGTAACTACTTGGTATGCATAAACCAAGCTTGGCCTCTTTATGAATGCCATGCCACCTACTCAGTGTGCTATGCTTTCATAACCTCACCTTCATGCATGCTTGTGCTCCGAATTTAACGCGCCAGGAGTGCACACAATGAATATCATCATAACATTCCAGTTCCGCTTTTCCTGTCATAAATGGCTCTATTCAGAAATGTATGTTTCGCAGACTAACACTCCCGGGACTCCTTCAGATATTTTCACACGCACGTGGCTTGCCACTTTCAGTCACCAACCTTCACATCCTCCACCCCGAGTTCAGTTTGCTTCTCTTTACTTTGCATGTTGTGCCATTGTAAAATCCAATAAAATTAAGATGACTCTTTGGTTGTTGTGTTCCAGATGTAGATTTATTGTTGATATGAAGTCATAGGATAAATAGACACAGCATATAATAAAGATAGTAGAATCAAGTAAAGTTCCAATAAAGGCCCCACCGGGAGCAGCTGCCCTGCTGGTCAGCCTCCAAGGTAACTGACAGTACACTTAAACATACACAGATAGAACTAAGGATGACATCATAGAGACAGGCTGAGCAGCAGAGTACAAGAGACTAATAAAGGACAAGAAAGAGAGAAGAGCAGGGAGAAGCAGGATACAACACACCTTCCCCCTTTAAACGAAAAGTTGAAGAAGATAAAACAGAGAGCAGAAGAGTAGATAAAGGAACAACATAAAACGCACAAAAATAAACACCCTCTTCAGAATGGTGGAGAGAAGAGGTAAGGGCGAGGTTACCAAGATTGTACCAACACCATGAGCTAACAAGAATAAAAGTGGTTATGGTAAACCACTTGACAAAATCAACATTAGAATGAAAATAGGAGGAAAACCCTTCTTCCCCGGAAAAATGGAACTGAACACCTCAATGAAAATTTGAGCAATAAAGGTTCAGTACCGACAATCATAAATAAAATCTGAACACCTCTAACAAATAGAGCACCGAAGTGGTTCAGCATACATAAGCACCAACAGAATTGAGCCCCAGGCTCATCACCAGTAAACTTAAAAAGAACTGAGTATCTCAATAATAATAGAACACCTCTAACGAAGTAGAGCACCTAAGTGGTTCACAAAATGTAAGCATAAATATAACTGAGCACATCTACGGCTCCTCACAAACACTGAGCATGAAAATGTAATATGAACACTTCTAACAAAATAGAGGTAAGCATAGATAACACTGAGCACCTCAACACAAGTCGAGCAAATAAATGGCTCAGTAGCAATACGAAATAAAACTGAGCATCCCTAAGGCTCATCATAAACACTGAGCCCTCAATGGCCCATCACCAATAAGCATAACTAGAATGGAGCACCTCAATAGATATTGAGCAAATAAATGGCTCCAACAAACGTAGCAGAATTAAAATCCCTACAACTAACCACCAGAATAAATATAATTAAGCACCTCAATGGAAATTGAGCATGAAAATGGCTCTGCACCAGTACACATTAACAAAATCAAATACCTCAAAAATACATCACCAGAAAATACAATTGGAAATGAACTCCTCAAATAAAGTGAGCATCAAATGGTTCATTTCAGTACAAGTAAACATAGAAAGAATCGAGCGTCACAATTGCTCATTAGCTGTAATAATAAATGGCATTAAACGCCTCAAACAAATAGAGCCCTAAAGAGGCTCCCCACAAAAAGATTAGAATGCCCAGCACTGAGCTATCCTGAGCTTCAAAGGAAACATTGTAAACTGACATGCATGAAATGATTTGCATAAAATATCACATAACAGGTAATTAATCACAATAAACTTTAAATCATCAGATCAACAGCACAATTCAGTAAATTAATTAAAATGCAAGGTGCAGCGGACAACATTTTAAACAAAACAAATTAAAATAATAAATGTAGTCACCGTTGTCTGATTTTCGGACCTCCCTGACTTGTAGACTGAAGTGAGAATGAAGACACCGATACTCTTTTCCTTTACAGACAGTCACCAAAAGCAAAGAAATTGGCAGCACGGAAGACGTCATGGAGAAGCTCGGTGAGGGGTTTCTCCGAACGTCAGAGCTGCTTGAAAGATGCGGGCAGAGTAAAGTTTACCAACCATCACCGTTTACTAACCGCCGGTAGAACTGCCAAATAAAATGATGTCCTTCTGAAGCTGTAATTGTATGAAGATGCCATGGCACACATTATCCAACTGCAAACGCGTAAGCGTGATTCCTTGCACCAAACAAAGATGTGTAAACACAGCAATGCAGGTCGGGCACAAGAAGGCAAGAACACTTTTGAATAGAAAGGCTGTGTTGCAACAAATGACGCAGGCGGAAATAGGCAGGAACAGTACAAGGTGAACTGACTTTAGATAGGACGAAACGCCAACCCTAAAATGGCGGTACGCAGTGCACGCTGCACCGGGTGGCTCTCGGCACGTAGGTGCTGGATAATCCATTGTGATGTGCATTTCAGCAGCGAAGCTTCGGTGGACGTCAGACAAAACCAGGTAAGCCTTATGCGCATTTTCCAGCTCGCGCACAGTTTTTAAATGGCAACATAACAGTTAAACTGTCCGCAATGGCATCGGGAAAAGGAGCAGTCCCTGAAAGCACAGATTTATGCTTTAACTTTCACTCGAAAGCAGCACATTCACAGTCACTTCAAACCGGGACCCGATCCTTGACCCCGACTAAAGTATGAAATCATAAAACTTCACCACATGTATAAGGGCTGACATCCTCGTGGCAAGAGCTCCAACGATGCAGACTCTCCGGCTCCCCTCAGGTGCAATAGCCAACTGTTCACAGCACACCAACACAGGATTATTTCACAGATCTGATGACAGCACTTCCCACTCAGAATAAACGATTTCACTCTCAGTCATTTAAAAGTTGGTACCAGGCAATTAAAAGCATCAAACACTTCAGCAGACTGCAAAGACTCCAAACTTGTAATATTGAATCCCCAATCTTCAAATGAGTAATCTGTTTGTAATCATCCGATGCGAAGGCAGATTTTTGACATGTTCCAAGCAACATACAAACGCTCAACTTACTTCTGTAGGCTGTCTGATGTTATAGACACCGGTGGGGCATTGAAAGCGTTGAGCAATGGGCTTAATTCAGTTCCTCTTTAATTTCTTAAGTAATTCCTTCTCTTTACGCGTGGTTTCTTTTCTCCAATCGTCGCCAGTGTAAAATCCAATAAAATTAAGATGACTCTTTGGTTGTTGTGTTCCAGATGTAGATTTATTGTTGATATGAAGTCATAGGATAAATAGACACAGCATATAATAAAGATAGTAGAATCAAGTAAAGTTCCAATAAAGGCCCCACCGGGAGCAGCTGCCCTGCTGGTCAGCCTCCAAGGTAACTGACAGTACACTTAAACATACACAGATAGAACTAAGGATGACATCATAGAGACAGGCTGAGCAGCAGAGTACAAGAGACTAAGAAAGGACAAGAAAGAGAGAAGAGCAGGGAGAAGCAGGATACAACAGCCATGTGTTGTGTTATGCTAGCTGTTGTTACACTGTGTTTTGCTAAGTGGTGTAACATTTGCTGCCAGGGAGAGCACTCTGTTGACATTCCAGTGGCCTCCGTGCATGTGTCCATGCGCCCTCATCGCCAGTAGGCCTGCCACAGAGGCGCAACTAGAGCCAAATTTCGGGGGGGGCTGCTAAAAATGTCGGAGGGGACTGACTCTTCCAGCAATATGCAGAGTGGAGATGCAGGGGCTCTAAGAAGGGGTGAAAAACAACAAAGCCTCATTCACAAGCAAATGGTCTTTTAAAGACCTGTGAAGTACTCGGGTGCAGCAGTGTGGGTGCCCGGGAGCTGTCTCTGCCCGGGCTGCCACACATGACGGGGGGGGCTGAAGCCCTTTGAGCTCAATGGGCGTTGCGCGCCTGGCCTGCCAATAGCAAATTATCCCCGCTCCGTCCCGGCCTCCCAGTCATGGACACTGCAGAGGGCAAAGCAGAACTTTGATAGGTAGCGCATTCGCGCGCTACACAAGATTGACAGCCATCCCTGTAGTTGGGAGATGGACGGGTAAGTATCTTAGAAAGTTAGGGGCGGCCGTGCGGGCAAGCAACTCGCCATCTTAGATGGTCCAGCTTTTGAGCAGGGGGGGATGGCGTACGCCCTGTAAAATAAGTGGGGGGATGCCGTCCACCCGCGTGGTCCCCCGACTCGTGCCCTGGAAATAACTGCCACCTTTATTACAACGTGCCACCCACCCTTCTCGCTACCAGCACTCAAAGCGCCTGACCTGTCCGCCCGCAGCCTGCTTACCTCTCCGCTGGTCACGCGCTCCTCCAACTGCTGCCGCCACCCTTCAAACAGCGAAGACACTAGCTCACCAACCGGGAACACCTCCGGGTCATGTGGCGAGCACCGAGTGACAGCAGTGGAAACAGAGAAAGGACGGATGGAGATGCACCGGAGAATTTCAGGATCCGTCTGAGTGCGAGTGTTACCTCTGTCGGCCATGTGTAAATTACATTTTTTACTGTCTGCAGACGTTGGTAAAAAAGATTTTTTACTAAAAAGAAGTTTTAAAAAGCTTTTTCTTTATGAAAAGCAAACGACCTTTGAAGCTATGTTTTATTTTAAAATATGTAGAAATAATAAACGTATATACATCTACGCTTAATATACTTAAAAGACCCTCCGTGCAAATGCAGAATGGAAGCATGCTACACCAAAGCCACAAGTACAAAAATGTTCAAACGATGTGGTAGAACACAATGAAAATTTTGAATTTGTGCAAAGCAGAGTTGAACTTGTAAAACGTAAAAAAAGCATTCCTTCAAGCTTTCTCTAACAATAGTTTACAAATAAATGTGACAATTATTGCCCCGATGACTGTAACAGCAACTCATGCAGTGTGCTGAAGTTTTCAAAGTACAAAACGACCTTCACAAGGGACAATTTGTGTGGCATCAGCTGCATTGCAAGGTCTATAAATAGCAATGGGGTAGGGTTGGGAGGCTGCCTCTCTTTAGATTGTACAAGTCAGTTATGTAGTGGCATGGTAAAGTTATATGGCATATTTGAAAGAAGCACAGTTCACTTCCATGGGTGAGGTCCTGAAGACACTAGCTATTCAGATAGATCAGGTGGGTTGGTTACGGTGGACATCTATGTCTTGTGCTAAAAGTGTGGAGTAGTGGTATAGCTCAGTTAGGAAAAGCACAAGTCAGTGATCTTTCTCATGCAGATATGGCACATATTAGGCTATTGCTGGGGTAAATCCCTGCCTATTGAGGTAGCTCAGTTGAGTTATTTCGTGCTGGTCCTATAGCTCGGTTGGTTAAGGAAAATACTAGTGGGCATCTCAGCCTGTTACTCTGATGAAGGCTGAGGATATTGAGGTAGGTGGGAAGCTCCTGTGACACAGCAGGTGCTCAGCTCACAGGATGGTGAGGGGCTTGGTATGTTTTGTACCAGCCCAAGTGATGCCTAAGTAAGCCGGCTCTCTGGCTGTTAAGATAGCACCGTTGACTCTGGCAAATGCTAGGAGAAAGCTCAATTGGTTAGGCCACAGGTTTTGAGTTAGTTCAAGTGCTTAAGAAAGGCACACATGATGCATTTCACCTGGTGATAACATAGCATGATGAACTGGGTCAGTTGGTCTAGGCACTAGGTTGTGGCATCACATAGTTTATTTGGGATCAACAGAGGACGGAACAAAAACTCAGTTAACTAGGGTACAGGCTAGTTACCAAACTAGTCTGTAAACAAAACTAGTGACCCCAAGCACTGCATTAGCCAAGTGCCAGTTCTTGCTTTGTGAGACTGAGGTTGGTAAAATAGTCCAGGGCGGTGCAGAGCTCCATTGGTTACTTCACACCATGCAGACATAGTTACATTGAAAATGAAGCAGACAAGGTTCTTAGGGGGTGAAGGCACACCCAGGGGGTGATGTTTTAGCTGTGCATTTGGTTTGTATTGCTCTGGCTATGTAAGGTGGATTCTGAATCCCCCTTGACGTTTTCAAGTTCACTTGAGTGAAGACTTCGAGAACGTGATCAGGCGCGAGACTTTAAGGGCAGCCAGCACTTTGCTGCAGGCAGAGTCACGGAATTTAAGGTGGGCCTGTCCACCTGTCGTGGTTGTTGCTTCTATCTGATTCATTGTCTTTCCCTTCACATTGAAACAGGCATGGTTTCAAAAATGGCAATTAATAATATTAGTGCTTATATTTTATTTACTAGAAAAGAGGCCATGTCTGTTCGGAGTCAAGGCAATCGCAGCTTCTCCTCTCCCCTCCAGCATACCTCTGGCCCACCCTCGTCCTCTCCCCAGTGTTCTCTCTCCACCACCAGCCTCCAGGTGTTTACAGCAGAGGAACCTGGGATCCGACCAGTCCTGGGACAGAGTTCATGTGTACCCATCCCCCTCGCCCGTTTTCCTGGTGTGTACCAGCGAATAAATTTTATAGGGGAGGAATCTGGAGCCTGACTCCCTGGAGGGTTTGTGTGGGCGCTGCTTGTCTTAGCCTTCCATCCCAGTGTGTATTCCCACATAGGCTGAAGCTGAATCTTAACATTTGCCCAGAGGGGCTGAGCGAGTGTTGCTCTTGCTTGCCTCTCTTATGGAGAGTGCTCCCCTCAGAGTGTCTGTGGGGAGCAATCCGTGGCCTAACGCCCACGAGGGCTGAGTGAGCGTTGTTTACCCTCTTTCTCTGTGCTTGTGGATACTTCCCAGAAATACTCCTCGGGCCATGCCCCAGAAGGAGCTGTGTGGAGCTCATCTCCCCCTCACTCACACCCCCCCCACACACACCCGCTGCCCAGACCGGGCGTGTAATCCCGACGTGATTCTTTACATGGGATCAAAATGGGGCCTGGCGTGTCCCCAGGTGGAGTTGAGTGCACCTCCTGCCTCTGTGCCTTTGTGGCGAACGTGAGGGAAACAGGGTGATGGATGAGTATAGCGGATCCATAAAGGGGAATGTGGAGAGGCAGGGCCAGTATGGGGGAGGGCCGACGCGCATCTCTCACCTGTAAGGGATCCAGTCCAAGTGGTGCTTCCTGCGGCAGGCCCCTGAGTAGGAGATGAGAAGCCGTCGCTGCCCCCTTCGCACCTTTGGGATGCAGCCGCAGCATCCTCCGGGCAGGCCAGCTGACCCGGGTGAGGAGTGGAAGAGGTCAGCTTCAACCTCGGCGAGGGAGCGGTGTGCGCCCGGTGTACCCTGAGTTGGCGCCTGTCCTCCCCTCACAGGGCTTCCCTCATTGTGTCCCTTTTGTGGGGGCGGATCCCGGGGAGGGAGAGCCTGTGGTGCACAAAGCTCCAAGCTGGGCTGACGTGCACCGAGCTCCGCTCCCCATCAGCGCCAGCCAGCCTCCCTCTGTTGCAGCGGCTTCAGCTGCACCAACGTGCTTTACCCACTCCACGTCGGAGCCACAGAAATATCGGGCTCCTCCTGTCCCTAAGGCAGCAGTGGCACAACGGCGCTTTGCCTACCTCCCAGCTGCCGCCGCTACAGCCCTGCTGTCGAGGCTGTCAGAACAGACACGGCGACAAACACCACCTCAAAGAGCAAACGTGCCGCCGCCGTCTGTCCTTTCCCACATGGCAACTGAAATCCCGGCGGCAAGGGTCACCGGGTGAATGAAGCCTTTGGTGCCCGTGTAACGTGTCACGGAAAGAGCATTGTGCCCCTCCCAAAACCAGCCACAGGAGGGTGAGGCCAAGTCACTGTTCGGGATTCGCTCGCTCGAGAGCCGCTGTGTTTTTAAACGGGAGTGCCGGCGGGAGGAGAAGGGGGCACAAAGGAGTGCTCACAGTCCACGTACGGTGTGACACTTGCAGTAAAGGGGCCAATAGCCATGGGAGGTGACAAATGACGACATAGTCGTCATAAGAAGGGACTAACAAGCCTCAAAGTAAATCAGAACACAGCATTTGCGGAGGACAAACACACAAGCCAATGGGCGGAGAGTGGGCGGAGCTTCCACGAAGCTTCCCCGCTATAGTGTATACTGCAAGCCTCGCAAAGCGAGCAGCGCATGCGCGATGCAACGCTAGGCGAGACCTAAAAAGGAAGGATAAATGTCCTGTTTGAACAGTTCCATATATAGTTATTAAAATTATGTTCGATTTCAGTGTGCGCTGTACTTTGCATAAGAAGCCATCCAAAACTTCCCAATTTTTCCATATTTACATGAAGGGAATACCGGCCTGAGTTCACATTATTCTGTTAGTTGTATTTACAGCCATGCAGAGAAATGGTTTCTAATTACGCAACTGTCTGTTGCTAGCCCCACTTTATGAAAATGTTCACTGCATAATCCGTCTTTCACAAGTGTGACTGGCGGCGCTCACCTAATTTCGTGAATATAGAGTTGCTCAAACTCTTGACTTGGTAAACACGCGCTGTCCGTATTTTCATGGTTTTCAATTTTGAAATCACTGCAACAACAGGTTGTCTCGGCAGTGCCCGGCTCCGAATACCAGTACCTATGGAATGCGAGTGCTCACAGCAGACCCCCGTCCCCGCCAAGGGCAGCCAGAGACTCCCAGCGTTGGACAGTCAGTGCTGCCGGTAACACTCCAATCTGCTGTTACAATACGATGTTCGGGGGCACGCCAACATCGACGTTAGTCCATTAAAGATGTGTGGCTTTAGATGGCGTGCTCCAAACCGCCGGTGGTGCAAGTAAGAGGCGAATACCACGCACGCCTCGTTGGATATGCAAAACCGCTTCTCTCCAATTACAAATAAAGCCTGCACTCAAATTCTTTTGAAATACCATTTAATCACTGGCAGCGCATGTTATAGCAGGAACGCGTTTCGGCTGTCCTTGCAGCCTTTGTCAACCTGTCCTTACGCCATCAGTGTTGCGTTTAAATACTCCCCTCAGGTGTCCATTTGATGCATCGACATAGAAGAGCCACTGCTGATCTCGTAGGTTTCTCAATTTGCAATGTATTATTTGTGAAAGTCACCTTTGGTGGAGCTCAAATTTAAAAGAGGAAGCATAAATGTCCTGTTTGAACAGTTCGATATATACTTATTAAAATTATGTTCGATTTCAGTGTGCGCTGTACTTTGCATAAGAAGCTATCCAAAACTTCCCAATTTTTCCATATTTACATTAAGGGAATACTGGCTGGAGTTCACATTATTCTGTTAGTTGTATTTACAGCCATGCAGAGAAATGGTTTCTAATTACGCAACTGTCTGTTGCTAGCCCCGCTTTATGAAAATGTTCAATGCATAATCCGTCTTTCACAAGTGTGACTATATATATATATTACCAAACAACAGTCCCTTCCTCCAGGAACAACCGGAGCACTCACGGGGTTAAAAATAGCATTTATTCCACTCTGTATGTTAAAACATGCCATTTCGGTCACTCAGCATGACGCGTTTCAGCTACTCCAGCCTTTTTCAAATGCACATAGTGACGCCAATCACTTTCATGCCTGTATTTGATTTAGATTGTCCGGCCCCCTGCACAGTGGCCATCAAGGAAGGACCATCAGTTGGATACAGTTTCCTCAGCTCGCAATGCCGCCATCTTAACGTGTGTTTGGTGAGCCTTGATCACATAGTCTTGCGCCACCTGCATGATGACAACACATTTTAGTAACCCTCCATTCACATAATGGGAAAGAATGTTACATTTTTCATGACACGCTTATGACGTTTTAATGCCACTGTGTGCTGTAAGTCGGGAGCAGTTTACATGACATGATATGCCCCTCGTCTACCGCTATCTTCCCCTTCGTAGTCCTGTACCTGAAGGTTCTGGTCTTAGTGACGTGTCCCTTTACATGTAGTCATGTCCTGAATACTTATCAGCAGGCACATTCTATTCACGGGGCGGCGGTGGCTCTGGCAGATTCCATTACTACAGTCCAAAAAATGCCACGATACCTGCCGAACTCTTGGATGATGGGTGCCTCCGTCGTGCATGTGGCATGCACGCATTAATTACCATACAACAGTCCCTTCCTCCGGGAACAACCGGAGTACTCACGGGGTTAAAAATAGCATTTATTCCACTCTGTATGTTAAAACATGCCATTTCGGTCACTCAGCATGACGCATTTCAGCTATTCCAGCCTTTTTCAAATGCCCATAGTGACGCCAATCACTTTCATGCCCGTATTTGATTTAGATTGTCCGGCCCCCTGCACAGTGGCCATCAAGGAAGGACCATCAGTTGGATACAGTTTCCTCAGCTCGCAATGCCGCCATCATAACGTGTGTTTGGTGAGCCTTGATCACATAGTCTTGCGCCACCTGCATGATGACAACACATTTTAGTAACCCTCCATTCACATAATGGGAAAGAATGTTACATTTTTCATGACACGCTTATGACGTTTTAATGCCACTGTGTGCTGTAAGTTGGGACCAGTTTACATGACATGATATGCCCCTTGTCTACCGCTATCTTCCTCTTCGTAGTCCTGTACCTGAAGGTTCTTGTCTGAGTGACGTGTCCCTTTACATGTAGTCATGTCCTGAATACTTATCAGCAGGCACATTCTATTCACGGGGCTGCGGTGGTTCTGGCAGATTCCATTACTACAGTCCAACAAATGCCACGATACCTGCCGAACTCTTGGATGACGGGTGCAAGACTATGTGATCAAGGCTCACCAAACACACGTTAAGATGGCGGCATTGCGAGCTGAGGAAACTGTATCCAACTGATGGTCCTTCCTTGATGGCCACTGTGCAGGGGGCCGGACAATCTAAATTAAATACAGGCATGAAAGTGATTGGCGTCACTATGGGCATTTGAAAAAGGCTGGAATAGCTGAAACGCGTCATGCTGAGTGACCGAAATGGCATGTTTTAACATACAGAGTGGAATAAATGCTATTTTTAACCCCGTGAGTGCTCCGGTTGTTCCTGGAGGAAGGGACTGTTGTTTGGTAATTAATGCGTGCAGGCCACATGCACGACGGAGGCACCCGTCATCCAAGAGTTCGGCAGGTATCGTGGCATTTGTTGGACTGTAGTAATGGAATCTGCCAGAACCACCGCAGCCCCGTGAATAGAATGTGCCTGCTGATAAGTATTCAGGACATGACTACATGTAAAGGGACGCGTCACTCAGACAACAACCTTCAGGTACAGGACTACGAAGGGGAAGATAGCGGTAGACGAGGGGCATATCATGTCATGTAAACTGCTCCAGACTTACAGCACACAGTGGCATTAAAACGTCATAAGCGTGTCATGAAAAATTTAACATTCTTTCCCATTATGTGAATGGAGGCTTATTAAAATGTGTTGTCATCATGCAGGTGGCGCAAGACTATGTGATCAAGGCTCACCAAACACACGTTAAGATGGCGGCATTGCGAGCTGAGGAAACTGTATCCAACTGATGGTCCTTCCTTAATGGCCACTGTGCAGGGGGCCGGACAATCTAAATCAAATACAGGCATGAATGTGATTGGCGTCACTATGGGCATTTGAAAAAGGATAGAATAGCTGAAACGTGTCATGCTGAGTAACCGAAATGGCATGTTTTAACATACAGAGTGGAATAAATGCTATTTTTAACCCCGTGAGTGCTCCGGTTGTTCCTGGAGGAAGGGACTGTTGTTTGGTAATTAATGCGTGCAGGCCACATGTACGACGGAGGCACCCGTCATCCAAGAGTTCGGCAGGTATTGTGGCATTTGTTGGACTGTAGTAATGGAATCTGCCAGAACCACCGCAGCCCCGTGAATAGAATGTGCCTGCTGATAAGTATTCAGGACATGACTACATGTAAAGGGACACGTCACTCAGACAAGAACCTTCAGCTACAGGACTACGAAGGAGAAGATAGCGGTAGACGAGGGGCATATCATGTCATGTAAACTGCTCCCGACTTACAGCACACAGTGGCATTAAAACGTCATAAGCGTGTCATGAAAAATGTAACATTCTTTCCCATTATGTGAATGGAGGTTTACTAAAATGTGTTGTCATCATGCAGGTGGCGCAAGACTATGTGATCAAGGCTCACCAAACACACGTTAAGATGGCGGCATTGCGAGCTGAGGAAACTGTATCCAACTGATGTTCCTTCCTTGATGGCCACTGTGCAGGGGGCCGGATAATCTAAATCAAATACAGGCATGAAAGTGATTGGCGTCACTATGGGCATTTGAAAAAGGCTGGAATAGCTGAAAGGCGTCATGCTGAGTGACCGAAATGGCATGTTTTAACATACAGAGTGGAATAAATGCTATTTTTAACCCTGTGAGTGCTCCGGTTGTTCCTGGAGGAAGGGACTGTTGTTTGGTAATTAATGCGTGCAGGCCACATGCACGACGGAGGCACCCGTCATCCAAGAGTTTGGCAGACGGTGTACTAATAAAGGGAAACAAATCATGGCAGCAATTTAATTGACACTGAGATCTTTCTTTACCATTCATTGAAAACCAGGTTTGATATTTTGAGACTTTAAATTGCACTCCAAATGGGGTTCATAGGTAATGGATGTAGCATTAAGGGTATTTGTGTTCATGTTGTGAGGCTACTGTATTTTCCAGAAGACTCCGGGTATTTAAAAAAGATATAATTTCGATATTATGTTGTGCGCTTGTTATCCTAGGGGGCATGGGCTCCATGCTGCAGAGTTCTTTATTTTAAAGAACTGTTAGTACTTGACTGTACATGTCCCTTGTTGTTAAAGGTGCCTGACTTAGGTCGAAGAAGCCTGCCTGCATTTTCATGTATGAAGTTTTTTAAGTTATGATTAAAGTGAATTCTGTTGTGTAGAAGACACTTGTGAATATTGTCTTGTGTATATTTTGTCTTGATCAGAAAAGAAAAAAATCCATCACATTTGCTCTGGTGCCCTGCTCACCCTCCTTCTCAACGTATTGGGAAGCAACTGCAGCAGTAGGCAAGACTGCATTAAACTTCTCAAAAACGAAGGCTGACACAAATCATTTTGGAATCCTCAGTGTGCGAGTGCCCTTCTTTGTATATGAGTACCACTTCTTAACTGTCCAGTGCCAACTGGGACACTGAGGACCCGATGTATGTGCGTCATTCTTAAACCAGGCTGTGCAATTTGCACACCTACAGGATTGTGAATTTGTAATTCAACCTTTACAGTAATAGGTTGAATCTCAAATTGTCCATTCGCAGGGTGTCTCAAACAATCTACCTAATAAGTATTAGCAAGGTAGCAATTTGCAACACCCTGCGATTGACTGCAAATGCAGAGATGGACGTCTGCAAGAGAGAGCAGACTTCCATGTCTTCATTCATGTTCCTTTTTTTTTAAAGCAGCCTGTGTCCATTACAAAGACGGGTGCTCATTTTAATAAACAAGCATTTGCAATGCAATCGGTCTCGCCTTTGGGACTTATATGTATTTAGTTATGCAGCACATTAGCCTGGGTGCTGAAACATCTACTGTTCTTTAACATGGAGGGAAAGTAAGCACCAAACTGCGTGACACGCCAGGTATGGGAACACATGGAGAGAAATATTGCCTTTCAGCGGGAAATGGTATAGTCCAAAGCTCTGTTTTTAATATAAAATCAGGGCCTTCGGTGGTCATATCACTGAAAATACAAGATTTGAAAAAAATATTATTGTCTACGGGTGCTCGTGGAAGACAATTTCTGTGGACTGGAATCTAGAGAATGCTAAAGTGATTCTGGTATTTTATTGACCCCTGCTGGTCGTTTTCTATCAAGAAAGTTAAATAGAGGCAGTTGCCAGAAAAATACCATAAAAATAAAAAAAAGAAAGTCCCTCAGCAGAAAGCAATTCAGGTATTTTAGTGACCTCTACTGGTCGTTTTCTATCAAGACAGTTAAATAGAGGCAGTTGAACAAGCAGAAAGCAATTCTGGTATTTTACTGACTTTACTGGTCGTTTTCTATCAAGCCAGTTAAATAGAGGCAGTTGAACAGAAAAAAAAGTCCGTAAGCAGAAGCAGACAAGTTCTAGGGGCTTATCTCCAGAGCCCACAAAGTACATACACATAAGTATATACTAAAGTATAAACAAGAGGTCTTGAATGCTCAACCTAAAAAACTGCAGCAGAGCAACACATCAGCAAGGTCACACAAGCACCTTCCCTTAAAAAATTTGCATGCACAAGGACCGCGATCCTATTGACATTTCCCAGAACCCAGTATTCTATCCAGCAAAGCTGAACTCTCCTCTGTGATATTGGTGCCAGTGGTCAGCGACTCCCTTGTGTGGTCACATAACTAATTTTGACAGTTTAGTCTGGTCCGGAAAGTAAAGTTAACTAGTGGAACGTACGGGTTTAGAAACAGAATGCTAGAAATTAAATTGACATTTCAGCGTCAAAAACGTAAACATGGAAGAAGAGAAAACAGACCAAAAAGTAACCAGCGCCGACGAGAATACAGGAGACATGCTGGTAGAAACAAGAGCAGGGCATCAGATAAAATGCAATGTCAGGTGAGGTGACTTGCTAGTTGATCACTTCAGAAGATGCAGGTCACCATAATGGAACTCAAGAAGCCCTGATTATAAGTAAATAAGTGGATGGCGGCCGCCTCTTAGGACTGAAGGGAGGCTCCTGCGTCCTGGTTATAACAGGTGAATCTTACTCTTTAACTGGTGCCACGTCACTCTGGTGTACATTAATGCGTGCAGATACCCCAATAATGCACTGCGCCTCTGTATAGCTAGTTAGCACGCGACACAGGATACTACATTGTGCTTCAATCAGTACAGAAAGCTCATAGCACTAGCCCTCACTTGCTAAATGTATTTGTTTATTTAGCATTTTTATGTAGCACAGACATTATCCGGAGGTGTTAGAGCGCTGTTTCAATAAAACAGGTTACGGTACAAAAGTTACAAACAGTTGCTAGTTACGGTCATTACATAAGGCACAAAGTGCCGGGTAGGAACAGGGATATCTACTTATTTCGATCGCTACAAAGGCACTGACTTACAGATCGTTAGGTTAGGTGAAACACAGGTAGCGCAGTTAGTCTCGGGGAGGGTACATTATCACGGAAGTTGGCTAAGGGGGCAACTGGAAAAAATGTCTGTCGGAGAAGAGCTTTCAGCTCTGTATTGAAGATCGGCAGTGAGGTGGGGGTTTGTAGTTTCGGGGGGGTGTATTCCATATTCTGGGCGCGCTACCTGAGAAAGTTTGCGCCACGAGTAGTCCATTTGTGATGGTTGGAGGCGCTAACAACATGGCTTCAGCATTTTGTCTGGTGCCTCCCGAAAGCTTCAGTGTGTTCCCCAGGTAGCGAGGAGTGGGTGTATGCAAGGCCTGGTGGGTGAAACATGCTGTCATATACATCACCCTGGCTTCTATGGGGAGCCAGTGAAGAGCGACAAGCTTAGGCGAGATAGGGTTGTTTATTTTTGCCCCATAGAAGAAGCACACACAGGACTGACTACATCTCCCACAATGCACTTCTGCCACCCTCAGTAGACACTACCGTAAAAGTAAGTTCCACATCACGCGCTCACCAGTTACGCAAGGTTTGCTGCATTCACGCGGCCACATAGAATTTATTTCCCTCAAATCACTTTGCTAATCATTTAAATACGCTTCCGAAGTTGAAACTGCAGCGATAACGAGGTGAGGATCCACAATTAGCTACTGCCCGTCAACTGTCCCTCAAAACAAGTCCCCCGTGGCCCTGCTGTGCTGTGTACAGCACTCGTACCTTTGCCGACAGTCATGGTGGGCAGCTTTCAGGATGTGCAAGCGCAGCGTCAGTCAAGCGCAGCAAATGCCTGCAGAGTCAACCCGCTCCTAATCCTCCTCTAAAACAAGCGGTCGAGATCGTCCCAGCATCGAAAGTGAAAGCGCGCACAGCGCGCTGAATGTAAATAAAGCACGACGTCCTGCCCAAAGTAGGTAGGACAAACTCAATACATAAAATAGTACTTAGAACTCTAAAAACAAGCATTTGCAATGCAATAGGACCCGCATTTACGCAAGACCTATTGCATTGGAAACGGGAGTGCGGGCGGGCGAGATGGCACGAACGGGAGTGAGGAGGGTGGGTGGGGGGGCCCAGAAGTCACGGGCTGTGGGAGGGGGGGCACGAAAAGAAAATAGTGTTTGAAGTAAAGGGGCCAGTGGTCATGGAAGGATACAAATGACGACATGGTCGTCATGAGGAGGGACTAACAAGCCTAAAACCAATCGGAAGGCATCATTTAGGACCTAAGCCAATGAAAAAGATGGGCGGAGAGTGGGCGGAGCTTCCACGCCATACTGAATACTGCATGCCTCGCAAAGCGAGCAGCGCATGCGTGCTGCCGCTATAGGCTCGACCTAAAAAGGAAATCCCTACCCGCCTCCCCCCTCCACTCTTCCTGGTCTGTACATAGAGTCTCCCATTGCTTTACATCGGAGTGTGTACCTTGAGATATCTGCCCCTGCAACTCCATGTACGAGCCAATCGCGGCAACAGTTATCTGAGTGGAGTGAGATTATGTGATATTGAGAATTCTAAGATATCTGGGGAGTTGAGCTTTCTGTATTCTGTAGACAAGAAATCAACACATTGTCCCCAAGTTTTCTCTACTGGGCGTCTCATCTTGTCTAGTTTGCAGAGAGGTTTTCTATACCGAGGAGTCCTAGAGCCTACTGAGCCAAGCCCTGCATTCTGGCACCTGTTATCCCCCACATTGCTTTGATTACCTGTCTATCAGCGCATAAAGCCATAGTGACTGCCTTGCCTTTCAAAGAGTATAGGAGGTAAGTCTGCCTATTCTGGAGTCCCAGTAAAATGTTAGCCGGGAATTGTGGGCTCCTTCTGTAAAATATGGAGTTTATGCTGAATAGAATGCCCTGCCAGTATCAATACAGCTTAGGACATTGCCATAGCAAGTGCCCGAGTGTGCCTACACTTGCACAGTTTCGCCAACAAGAGGAGGGTTTTGCAGGCACCATTTGTGAACCTGATCTGGCGTGTAGTACAAATAAAACTCGTTTTTTTAAGAGTGCCTCCTTACCAGAGCTGCTCACTGCTGAGATCCGTGCCCTGATGAAGATGTCTGTCCACTGGTCTGTAAGAGAATGTCCCACAGCAATACATGGAACAGGACCACTTTTAATCAGGAATAAAATCACCAAATACATACAAAACAAGCATTTGCAATGCAATCGGTCTCGCAGTTGGGACCTTATAAGTATTTATCCATCTAGCACATTATCCTGGGTGCGGCAACCAGCGGCTCAAATTAAGCAGAGGGAGAGGGGAGCAACGACAACCTGTGAGGGAGAAAAAGACGACAGACAGGACTGACTCGGTCTTTCATCCTGCCAAGATTGGTCACCAACACATCACCAGCTTCACAAGACTAATCTACTAATATTGAGGTTAGGGAAGACAAATAGGGCTAACTTGGTCTTTCATCCTTGCAAAGTCAATTTAAATTGTCAATTAATCAGTGCATGCATTATAATTACTGAACACGTAAGGGGTTACGGGCGGTAAGGTGTAAGAATAAAACCATTCATTTTAGAAGAAAGGAAGGAGAGTGGGTATAATTCATAAACGCATGCGCACACAGCCCTGAGGATGCACTTAGGTGCTTGGATGGGTAAACAGTTTGAAAAAATGATAGTGGTTTGCCAAGCACTTCCAAAGACAGGATTGCTCCTTGCCAATGACGGACGAATCGCATGAAAGATGAGTCGAAAGATAACTGTTTTTACTGAGCTAACACTGGATGACAAGCACTTAACTGTTAAGTGCAAACAGCATTAAGGACTTACTATACCTGAATGCAAAGGAAGGGAACGGGTGCAGGGAGGAAATGTGCTACCATCCGCCGTGGTCTATACATCCAAATAAAAGTGGTCATAATTTAAAAACAATTAAATGTAAAATCTTTTACAATTGCGGATAACATGCTACTGAAATGTTGCAAAGTAATATCGAATCCATTTAATCTCTTCTGCTATTGTACTGCAGCCTTCAGTGAACTCTCCACGCCTTTATCTTACTGTCTGTCTATTATACTGTAATGGAACACTGACCCACTCCGAAACAAAAATGACTTGGGGGTGGGTCATTGTTAAACTGTATTTCTTTCCTGGCGTTTATTTTTATTCCTGACCAGGGTCAGCTAATAAAAGCTCACAAACTGAAACTCAGTCATCTAGAGTAACTACAGCAGGAATTGCTGTCTATGTTCCGTTTTGGATGTAACTGGCAAAAATAACTGGATAGTGAAATAATTGACACACATTCATCATCACTAATAAATGCAATAAACTTCGTGATGTGACTAGGCAACGAATCTCCATAAAGCTAAAGACAATTAAATTGGGAAATCCACACACAGCTTTGAAACTGAACGCCGCTATTAGCCTCACAGCTACACTGTAAATTGTTTTTTAACTGAAACAAGATACTTAAAAATAAATATTAAAAGCCTCACTGTGAGCATGCGTGCCTTAGCTCTGTAGTCCAGATCTATTTAACACAGTGTTTCTGAGCTTACAAACATCGCGCTCCGGGCAAAGCTTAAGTATTTAGATGGCAGTGAGATAAGAAGTCTCCGGGGGATTTAATGACCCGGGGATGAAAGCTACGGTATACACACAAAGTTATTATAATTCGCAAAGGAGCGAAAACGTGGAGAACACAGCATCGCTGAAGAAGGCATTGTCACGAAGCTGGACTATTACTTATGGAGGATGTGGCTTTATGGCCAGAGCTGCCAACTTTGGACCTGGGGAATCAGGTTCGAGCCTCTGCGTAGGCTCAACACCCTGTGATTCTGGGCAAATTACTTAATCACCCCATGCCTAGAAAAAAAGAATGTGTCCTTCTCTAATGTAACTAACTGGTGCTTGTGTAAAGCGCTCCAATACCTCCAGGTCGAGTTCCCGTTATATAAAACTGAAAAACATAAAAATGTGATGGGAAGAGGGCTCCTGTAGTGTTTAGATAGTGCGAGCATCCTCGTGCCAGCATGTGGGCTCGAGGATGACTCGCTCTCGTTTGCTTGTTCAAACGTAATTCCGCGAACGCTGGGTGCCAGGGTTCTGACAACGTTATTCAGTTGTCAGAGATCCTTGCATGCGGCGTGAGCGTCTGGTTGTGGGTGCTGGTATTTTGGCAATAAAGAACCTTCATCCTACCTTCAAGTCTCCGGAACCTCTTTACTACATTTGGCGACGAGCGGACGAAACTCCACGCCCAGCACCCACCAGCCGAATTTCCTCACTTTCATCGCGCCACCCTACCAGGGCGCACGAACCTCGCACGGTTCCTACTTTACGTGCCTCGCTAAAGCGCAGGGGCCTCTTCCTTTTCCTGCTCTCCGCTTCCTGCTCGACACATACTGTGTTTCCCTCAGTTTTCACAAGCCTGCGGGCAAGAGCGGATGACGTCACTCTTCCCTGCCTTCCCTTCGCAACGCTCCATCGCCTAGCAACACAAGACGCCTCCTGACGCTCGAAGACCACACGCTTCACGTAAGCGTCTCCAAGTCGGCGGCCATCTTCTCTTCACTCCTTCTGGTTACCGTGGTAACCCAACGCTACGGAGACACAGCCGATGCTCGACAATAAGCTGTCTCTTCGTGATCTCTCTTCTTGATCCCAGGTAGGATCCAGCCTGCACGATTTCGCGGTGACAGGCACACCTTTTAAATTAAAGCTTGATTCGTCACTCATGAGCCTCCTAACTCGGTGATAGGCTCACCTCTCCATTTCATTTCATTTTCACATGCAAAGCTCAAGCAAGAACTGGGAACATCAGTGACACACTCACCCCTTGTTCACTCAAAATTTCGCTTTCAATCTTGCTTCCTTACAGCTACAGCAAACATGCTGCTTAACATATAATTTCATTTTTTTTTTTTTTTTTTTTGGGGGGATTCTATTTACACCCTCATTTTCCCCTCATACTCTGTTGTCACACAATTCCACTTGATGGCCTCTTCTCCACAATTTGCGCTACCTCCTCCCTTCCTACAACAGCCAGGCAAACCCAGTATTCCATGGCGTCAATGGGTGAAAGCTTTTGAGAATCACATTGTTGCCATCGATGCTGTTAAGTTTTCTCCTGAACGCAAAGTTGCGATTCTGTATGGCTGTTTAGGACTTGCGGCACAATATGTCTTTGAAAATTTACCCAAATTCCCCACACCTGTTGGAGAAGCCGGGGATGCTGAACATTGGAATTCCTACAAAGAGGCATTATCTCGTCTAGCGAAACATTTTGACCAAGAGTCGAACATCATGCTTGAAAGACATAATTTTCATAGGAGAAAACAACGTGAAGATGAATCTGTGGAGGAATACATCGCGCAGTTGCGACTCTTAGCCTCAACTTGCGAGTTTGAGGCGGATCCCGACATTTATATTCGTGATCAATTTGTTTTCGCTTGCTTTTCAAGAAAGATTCAGGAACGCCTCCTCAGCTGCAGAAAACCCTCACTCCAAGAAACAATTGATATTGCCAAGAGCATAGAGAGATCCATCATCACCTCCAAGGCTCTTCAACATGATCAATCTCTTAACTCCTTCAAAAATCCTGCGCAAGACTTTGGTAACTCCGTTAATGCTGTGTCCACAAACAAACCTCCTTTTAGACAATCCACAAACAAACCTCCTTTTAGACAATTTGTTAACAAAGGGAATACCTTTTGTTACAGATGTGGTTCTAAGTCACACCTGGGCAACTACCCCATGTGTCCTGCTCTTGGGAAAAGATGTGTTCTATGCAAAAAAATAGGTCATTTCCAAGACTCATGTAGATCCTCTAAAAGACCTACCAGAGTCAACAGCATTGAGTACTCTGAAACTGTTAATGATTGTATAGATCATTTTTAAGACATGATTGTATCAATTGAATGCAACTCTGTTTTTACTCCTCATTACGTTAAAGGTCCTATAGGAACTGCATTTTTGGAAATATAGAGATCCCCATTATGGCGGATTCTGGTTCTCCCATAACCATTTTATCAGACGTCATGTTTCTTGAGAAATGGCAAGGATCCGTCACATTATATCACACTGACGTCAACCCCAAAGCATTTGGCGAGTTCGAAATAGACATGTTAGGTTACTTCAATTCAAGGTTAGAATGTTTAGGTAGATCCATACTTACAAAGGTATACGTTGCGGTCAAGGGACGCAACATCATTGGTTGGCAAGACCTCGCCAAAATGGGTCTTCATCTCATTCCAGGTTCTGATAGCCCAATTACCCTTGGTGATCCTCCTCCGGGCTATAGTCCTGTTGCCTCTAGGGATAATCCTGACCCCAAAACTGATTGCCTATTTCTCACAGACCACAACATTGATCTTAAAAAAGTTCTAGATAAATTCCCAAAACTCTTCTCCAACAAATTAGGAACTATCAAAGGTTATCAACACCAGATTAGACTTAAGTCAAATGCCCAACCGTTTGTCCACAAGGTACGTCCTTTGCCCCTTAGTGCGAAGGACGAACTTAAGTCAGTACTTAAGTCACTGTGCGATGACGGCGTCATTGCTCCCTCTGACTCCTCTGAATGGGTTTCTCCCATCGTTATCGTTCGGAAAAAATCCGGAGAGGTCAGATTATGTGCAGACTTGCGCACCTTGAATAAAAACATCTTGATTGACTGCCACCCTCTTCCCAAAATTCATGACCTTCTGGCCAATTTGGGGGGGCAAAAATTTTTCACTTATTGACCTGCGTTCTGCTTACCACCAAATACCCCTAACAGTAGATTCACAAGAGTTCACAACTTTTATTACGCCATTCGGAGTATACAAGTACCTTAGACTCCCTTTTGGCCTGGCCTCTGCGGCCAGTGTGTTTCAAAAAGTTATGGATAATATTTTTAAAAACGTGCCAGGGGTTCAGGCCTACCAGGACGATATCTTGGTTTATGCCAAGGACTGGGAAACACACTTGAGCAATTTGTTCTCCGTTTTGACCAAATTAAGTGAGGCAGGTATGACAGTCAGGGCTGACAAATGTAAATTTGCCACACAACAATTAGATTATTTGGGTCATACTTTGTCTTCAGAAGGAATTAAGCCTAAGTCCTCACTTATCAAAGCCATCAGCCACGCTACTTCTCCCAAAGATAAAGACTCACTTCGATCATTTTTAGGCCTAGCAGAATACTATGCCCGTTTTGTCAAAGGATATGCTCAAACTGTTGAGCCATTGCGTGCCCTTCTACGGAAAGGCTCTAAATTTGATTGGTCAGAAGAAATTTCATCTTCTTTTGATCAAGTCAAAAAGCTCATCGTGGAAGCACCTGCCCTACACCCCTTCAATGATTCCTCAAAGTGTTTTATTATGGTGGACGCCAGTCTCACGGGCTTGGGTGCAGTTCTTGGTCAATGGGTTTCAGGAAAAGAGCACACCGTAGCCTTTTCTTCAAGGATGCTTAAACCTTCTGAGACCCATTATAGCACCATTGAACGCGAGGCTCTTGCATGTGTTTGGGCAATCGAAAAGTTCAAAAATTACATCTGGGGGCGTGAGTTTGAATTATTCACAGACCACAAGCCCCTTACCCAGTTACTTACCGGTAGTGGGCTTGGCAAAGCATCAGCTAGACTTGTCAGACTTCTTTCAAAGTTACAAGAATTTCACTTTTCCATGAAACATATTTCTGGAGGGAGAAACTTCAGGGCTGATTGCCTCTCACGTATGTCTCTTCATGATCCTTCAGAAGTTGAGAACTCAGAAGACACAGAGTGTGTAGTTGCTGCTTTAGATGCTGTTAAACTGTGCCCCACCATTACAGAACAATCCTGGTTGGAAGCATACAACAAGGATGAAAATCTCAAACTGGTCACTAATTATATTGTTAAGGGTTGGCCAGAAAATAGGAAACTTCCTAATGAGTTGAGAGCCTTCGCCATGGTAGCATCTGAATTATCTATTGTCAATGGATTGGTCATGAGACATGATTCCTTTGTTCCCCCGTCCAGTCTCAGGAATGATATCATAAAATTTACGCATCAAGGCCACTTAGGAATCTCAAAGACTTCACAGCTCATTAAGTCGTACTATTGGTGGCCATCCCTAGAATCTCAGGTCAAATTTTACATTGATTCATGTCCTGAATGTTTATTATCTGATAAAAAATGGAAAGTTATGAACACACCCCTACACCCTGTGCCCTTTCCCACTAAACCATGGGACAAAGTTGCTTTAGATTTTTCCGGTCCCTATGATCTCCTCCCCATGACTTTAAATACCTTATTTTGTTAATTGATTATCACTCAAAATGGATTTACCACATGTTTTTTGATTCACCTAATTCCACCAATGCCATTAAATTTTTGAAGAAGATATTTTCAATAGAAGGCTCACCTTCTATCATAGTCACCGATAATGGCACCCATTTTATCTCCCAAAATTTACCTCATTTTTACTGAGAGTGATGTCAAACATTTTAAGGTCGCCCTATATTCACCAACCTCCAATGGTTTAGTTGAAAGGGCAAACAGACTGGTAAAGGACGCAATTCAAACAGCTTTCTCCTCCTGTCATGATGTACAAGATTTTCTTGAAGCCAAACTGTGGTCTTATAATATTTCTCCTCATTGCACCACAGGCGTGTCTCCATTTTCCCTCTTAAGGGGTAGAACTGCTCACACTAGTTTGTGTCCTAATTGGTTACTTAACAAGCACAACAAGAACATTGCTTGCAATAAAGACGTGGCATCTAGAGTTTTACAAAAGCAAAATTACATGAGGTCAGTGCATGACTCTGCAAAAAATATGAATACTCTAGAATTGAGGGTGGGTGATTGGGTCCTTATTAAAAACCCCAAAAAAGTGTCTAAAGGTTTATCAAAATTTTCCCCTCCGGTGCAAGTCACTGGACGTCAGCAGAGGCTCAGCTTTGCTTGGATATAAGGGTTGGTGGAACAAGAGATCCCTTGTACACCTTTCCGACTCACAGACTAGTTCTTTGCTCAAGTTATCCAAACAGGAATTAGAGGATTATGATTGGACCCATTGGGTACATGATCCAGTGTCCATTGTTGATAATCCCTCCACCTCTCGGTGTCACAAGGTGCATTCCAGCTCAGAACGTGTTTCGGTCCCTGGTTCTGTTGTGACCACTGCTGACGCCTATTCCTTACCACCGGCATTGGGAGTTCGTTGTAGGAAACTACCTTCCAAATTAAATGACTATGTTTTGTCATGATTCTGTGCTTACCTGGAGAAGCTAATCTGCTGGATGCTTATCTCTTTATCTCGAAGTTTTTCATTAGATATTGTTGTTTTTCTATTTTGTTCTTTGTGGGGAGAGAGAAGTTGTAGTGTTTAGATAGTGCGAGCATCCTCGTGCCAGCATGTGGGCTCGAGGATGACTCGCTCTCGTTTGCTTGTTCAAACGTAATTCCGCGAACGCTGGGTGCCAGGGTTCTGACAACGTTATTCAGTTGTCAGAGATCCTTGCATGCGGCGTGAGCGTCTGGCTGTGGGTGCTGGTATTTTGGCAATAAAGAACCTTCATCCTACCTTCAAGTCTCCGGAACCTCTTTACTACAGCTCCCTGGACAACTCTGAAACACTGAACACAGACGTTTGTACCCTGCAATATTTAGCCTCTAATCATGTCTCTACTAAACCCCTCATGATCGGTCACCCTCATACCGGAAAGGCAAGGGAGTTCCACTCATTAGATTCTGGGAGCTGCAGGTCTCCTCCACGGAAAAGACGGATAGCCTGCCACTCCCTACCGACCCCAGAATAAGACTCTCGCAACCTACGCTCCCTCCTCTAATCAGAGCCTTCGGATCGCAAACTGCTGGAGGCCTCACTACACTCTGCACATTATCCAGACATGCTCAGACTTGACTGTCGCGCTCACTTTAGGACCCCACTCATAGGAACTTATGGCCTGTATTGTCGCTCCAACTATGACACTGCTAGTTCTACATCACGACCTCTAACCCTTAAACGTTCCGATCTACCGGCAAAAGTAGTGAGCTTTCTCTCCCGTCCACTCTGCTAAGACCCCACATAATAAACGGTACTCAGAAAAGAAAAATGAAGTACTGTGCATATTAAATTAAGCGGGCGCCTTGGTTAAATGAGGCACTAGGAGGCCCGAGTTGGATGATTTAAAAAATAATAATAATGTAGACAGTGGGCGCGGAGCTAGAACATCAAGCGTGGCGCCCTGCATATTAAATTAAGGCAAGCGCCGTGGTAGAACATAAAGCACAAAAAGTTGCAGAAAATATCAAAAGTAAAAGCATCGGTTTACGAGCATTTTAAAGCTTACGGTAGTAACGTGTCAAATGCCTCCAACAGTCAGTCTCAATTTGATTTAACATTTAACAAATAACGAACAGTCTGGCGCACGCTCTGAAGTCCTACCTGGTCTGTCAGCAGTCAAGCCTGAAGGCACGGACTACGGGAGGGAGAGTAACCAAGCAGCGCCGACCGGTGACTCAGACTGGCCAGGCCAGCCGCCGCTTCGCTGCTTGTGCTGTCTCTGCCTCCCACAGTGAATCGCCACTGTTTTGTCACGCATGCGTACGATGTAAGGCATCGCGCGCATGCGAGACAAGAGTGCAAATTCAGCCACCAATCAGAAAACAAACAAGCACTGAAAATGCAATAGGACTCGTATTTACGCGAACCCTATTGCATTTTAAACAGAAGTGCGGTCATTAAAGAAGGCACGAATGGGAGGGGGTAGGGGGTGGTAGAGGTAAAAAAATTACAGACTGCGGGAGGGAACGGGGAGAAGTAGGGGAACAAAATGATTTTTAAAGTAAAGGGGCTGATAGCCTCGGAAGAACAAAACTGACGACATGGCCGTCAGGAGGCGGAACTAAGAAGCCAAAATCCAATCACAATGCTGAATTTATGATTGGAGCCAATGAAAATTATGGATGGAAAGTGGGCGGAGCTTCCCCCAGCTATAGTGTATACTGCATGCCTCGCAAAGCGATGGCAGTGCGTTGCACTGCAACGCTATGCGAGACCTAAAAAGGAACCTCTGTTCCAGATTGGCACCTCGCCTCAAAACCCCAGCATACAGGAAAAAAGAGCATGGGTGGTACATCATCTTTCTCTGTTCAAGCAGCCAATCTATGGAATTCATTATCCCCAAACATAGCTCCACTGATAACTAATTTATCTTCAGAAGACTACTCAAGACTTGTCTCTTTCCTACACAACCACCATATTCAAACACAAATGTACAGCATATGCCCGTGTATGTAAACATATATAATTTGATTATATGTATGCATTTAGATATATGCATTTCTTTGTACAAATATATATAGTAACTATGGTTTAAAAATATATATTCTTTAGGTCTGCTTAACAAATGTATATATTACTCATAGTTATATATATATATATATATATATACGCGTAACATGAATATATGTCACTGCATAGTTTTCATAGAAGTTATTTGATTAGATGCTTATGGGTCTGTTTTATTTTATCTATCACAATATGTAAATATGATCATAACAGTTGTGTCTATAAGTTGCTTCACTATTAAAATATTGAGGAAAATATCAAAATAAAAATAAATAAAAACAAAACATATAAAAATACCCAAATAAATTAGCTTCACGTACAGCAACATTTGAAAGTCTGAATGTCTATCTATCCACACATACACATATGGGGCTTAATACAACTTTATATTTTGATATATTATCTTCCTTATACATGTATACCCTTTCTGTGTAGCTATGTATCTATATATTTATTATATTACTCCTACTGTAGAAGAAGATTAAAAAAAACGTTGACCCTCTCCAATGCACTGCTCTGTATCGGATGTATGATGGAACCACTTATTCGAATACCATGCATGCCTTTACAAAGCGGTGGTTACAATGCAGGTGCATTACTTTTTTCCATGCAGTATCTTGCAACGATTATGCCTTTACCACGCATGCCTTTACAGTGAATTTCGTTATAAAGGCATATGCGTGGTAAAGGTTTTTCCTCAAAATCAAAAACCACCTCTCTAGATCCCAGCCCTGAGCCCTAAAACCGGCTCCTCGCGCAACACTCCCTGGACTCCAGCCCTTAAAAAAAACGAAAAAAAAAACGGCCCCGGCCCCTGGTGCTACCCCACCTGCCCCCCAGCCCTAAAAAAAAAAGGAAAATACCCTGAGCCATAAAGCCGGACCCGCCGCGGCACCCGCCCTGTACCCACTCGCCCAAGCCCTAAAGCCTACTTCTGATCCCAATCCTGGCCCTGCACCCTAAAACTCCCTTGTGTGCAGTTCCCCATACATATGGCAGGAAAAGGGGGATGAGGCTGTACCAGTACCACTTGGTCGAGGCTGACACCCGTTTTTTTTTTTTTTGCTTTCAGTGCCTGCAGAGGGTCTCTTTCTTTTCCGAGGTAAAGACGCTGATGCCTCTACCACGCATATGCCCTTACCGTTCATACCTTTACAACATAATTTGTTGTATAGGCATGCGTGGTAAAGGCATACCCATTGTATTGTAAAATCACACAGGGTAAAGGCTATGCGTGTAACGGTAGTCACATTGCAAGTCCTGCATGGTAAAGGCTATGCGTGGTAACAGCCGCGTTGTGATGGCTGTTTCCCCCGTTTCATCCTGTACCTCTTTCAATATATCCTCTACCACCACACTCTGCCTCATCCCAAACCTCATTCTACTACTATGATCTCCCAAATAACCCTTTCTAGACTCTTCCCTCCTCTATCCCTCCTTTGACTCATCCCAAACCTCATCTCTACTACTATGATCTCCCTAATCCCTGTCCAGACTCTTCCCTCCTCTATTCCTCCATTATCCTATTCAATCAAACTAACAGACTCACATGTCCACCACTCAAATTAACAATTTTTATTTCTCTATACTAGTCCACCAATAATCCTTTTGGGTATCCGGAGTAGCGTGCTACTCCTCGAAAAGCGCTTCAATGCCTCGTCAGAGGTAGTAAGCACTATAAAAACAATTACAAATATACCTTCCTCCCCTTATGTGCTGGACACTTTTTTTGTTTGGGGGGCTTGGGGAGGGGGGTAAGTTTTCCATAAGAATTTATAGGTGTCTGAAGGGAGATGTTTATCATCGTGCTTTGTGATAATCCATTTATCAAATGGTATAAGTGGCCTATTGGCATTAATATTAATTAGCGGATGGGTGACCCAGTGCCTAATCTGTAGGCGGTGCATGCGCTCCCTCTCTGGTCTGCCAACCTAACCATTGCAGGCCTACTGCACTGATTGTAAGCTTTACCAAAGGCAAAAGAAAGCACTCTTTCAGTGGAAGCATACACCTTGCACCCTATCAACAGCTTATAAAAAGTCAGCACATAGGCGAAGCAAGCCTAATACCCTCCCTCAGTACTGATTCTTAAAGCTCTTTTTCTGTTGATCAACTAAGGTCTAGTGAGAGTTGCATTAAGGTTTTATCAGTTAGAGGTCTGCCCAGGGCAGACATAAGCACCTTGAATGTATGAGGGAGAATATTCGGGGACCTACGGGGTAGAATTCAAGACCAACAGTAGAGTTTAGTCTTAAAACGGGACAAATTCCTATTTCAAGAAAATAAGACCAATATGTACTATCACGTTTTCCCATAGACACAGAAAGGGTAAAACCCTCTGATACATCCGGCTCTAAATTCAATATTTGATTTGTGCAGGAATGCCAAACAGCGTTCACTACAACTTGCAAGACTTGCAAGCTCTATGCTATCTTCACTGAAAAAAAATCAGATTGCCTACGAAAATACTCCATCTTTGGAGCAATGTGATTTGTCCCTAGCTGCTACTGTTAATTACATTTTAAAATATAATACTCATTTGAAAACTGTAAGATCTTCTAATACGGTACTTACTACAAGTTAATGCCCTGCCGGAGTATATTCCCATCTGATGATCAATGGCTTATGCGCACGATAGGATTCATATGTGTACCAAGTAGGTCTGCGTTGGCGTGGGTGACAAGGGGAAAAGAAGGTTCAAAACCATGATTAGTCTAATCAGAAGTGAAGCAATTTTTCTGAAGGCCAACAGGGCCACTTTAAGGTCATTCTCCTCCTCTCTATTCCCATCCTCAACTGCAGTGTCCTAAATCCAATGCTTCAACCACCCCCTTAGCAACACAGCATCTACTGGAGAGCAAATCCGAGCGAAGTGGAAAAACCACTGATCCCTGCTTAATTAAGGAAAGTAAAGATCAAGCATGTTTGCCTCAAGGGCACACTGCCAGGTGCACCACATGTATATGCTTAGGTGACTGGTATGTTTTAATGCTCATTAGAGACGCTACTTACTGTGCTCCAGGAACAGCTCTACTGCGGCGCTGTAGCACTGGAAGCTGGGGCAAAAGTGAGGCTACGGCTGGTCGCCCCCGGGCATAGGAACAAAGAATGGCCTGCCCCAGGTAAGGGTTTATAAAAGCCTTGGAGCAGTGACCGCCCCCAGACCAGCATGCAATGCACAGTCAGCATCACAACAATTCTAGCGGGGGCCCTTCCGTCCCTGTGCCAACCTCTAACTTATCACCAACCCCCAGGGGTCCGCTTAGCCATTGGGAAGGTGTGTTGTTCAGAGTAATCCACCAACCCAAGTGCTCTCCTGATAGTCAATACCGGGATCCAGTTACTTGTACACTAAAGGAACTGGACTGCACCCACCCTATCAGCGGAATACTTGCTTCAAGGTTCAGTATTAATATTTTTTAAATACAGTACTTTCGATACTCCAGTACTTTTCAGGTTTTACAGAAAGTGTTGGCGTGTACACTCAAAAAGTAGATTTTCCCTGAAAACATACAACTCTAAAAGAAACTCATTAGCAGTGGCTTCTTTCAGCACTGAATGTAGTAACAGGTTGCCAATGGAGAACATTTGGAAATCTAGAGAAGAGGATGCAGCCAGCTGGTCTGAAGAAGACTGCCTAAAGTTGGAGCTACAAAGCTTTTGCTCCGAAAAGTATCTGTTGAAGAAGAGAAGCAGGTAAATTGAGAGTTTAAGTCCTTAGGAAGAAGTGCCACCCAGTCCCGAGGAGATCACCCGTCCATCAGTGGTAGCAAGACACAAAGGGGCATATTCACAAGAACGTGTGATAACTACCGCAAGAGTAGCGTAACGCATCTTCCAATAACGCAGCCTATCACGGGAAAATAACCCCGTGTCAACGTGGAATTCACAACAAGGCGGTACCATGCGATAGTCACCAGATAACGCATCAAATGCCAGCGTGTAAATCAACACCAGGCCCAAAAAATGCGAAACGCGAGAAATCATGCGATGAGGCCAATCGCGGTACAAAAAGCTGCGAAAAGCAGCCTCAGGCCTGCAACTCCCACGCGTCTGGCGGGCAATTGCACCATAAAAACCACAGGCACAACACACCAGAAACAAGCCAAAACACGTAGCAACATCCATGCAACCTGACCCAGCGCAGAGGGCAACGCGAACCCCACAACCTCCACAGACCACCAGCAAGTAACAACTGGCTTGGGGAAGGCCAAGGAGAAAAGGGAGAGGAAGACGGGGTGCAGACCGCAGGAAAACAAGACCAAGGCCACGGAGGCGACAAAACACTACCAGCAACTGACCCACAAGCAGACCACCTGGAATGCAGTCGCAGTGCCCAGGAGGCCAATCCAGGAGGCCAAGAGGCGCCGGCAGGACCTGACAACCTAAACCAGGTACAAACCCGCTGCCAACAGGAAGGCAGCAACGGCGACAGGAGGTGGCAGTCCAGCGCCACAGGAGGAGCAGGAGGAAACCCAGGCCACAGTCATCAGTGTGGAGAGGGTGCAAGGAGTACGGAGTACGGACACAGCCCGACAGGACCTGACACAACAACAACAGGGTGAGGATCCAACAGGGACTGGGGGGACGGGAGGTGATGGGCACAATGCCACACATGCACAATGAGGTGTAACACACTGCACACCCACAATTACCCAGGGACATGTCCCCCATCCCCGTGGCACACTGCAGCACACACACATAGCAATCACAGCACATACCATGACAATGTGGCACAAAGTGCAACACCCACACTGCAGAACAGGGGACACAACTGGGTCCAACCAGGCACAGTAACAGAACAATCACATCGGACAGAGCAGGGAACTGTGAGATGCACTTCTACCCCTACAACCCCACATCAGCCATGTAGGCCAAATGTACACTGTCCCAACTCAAATAGCCACCACCGCCCAAACAGTCACAATGTACATCGTCACACAGTCTGCATGTCGACAAGAACAAAGGCGCCAACACAATGCCAACATGCACCTCCCCTTCACAATGCAGAGGGACAAACAACACCTCCAGCAGGTCAGAACAGACAACCCATCAGTGATGCCCGAGACGAACACCACAGCCCAGACACCGACGCCATGCAACAGCCCATGGACATCCCACACAACCCACCACCAGGACCAGGGCAGACAAGTTACTCAGAGGAGAACCCAGCCCCTGCAACAGACCACACAGCATGAAGCACCCGCAATCACGGCTGCCTCACAACACTTCACCCACCCACACATGGCACCCCAATGCCAGGTGGCAGAACGCCAAAAGGAGGTGGCCCAACAGGTGAGGGTGTTGCCCAACCCATGGAATGCGAACTAGAACACATACGTGGGTGTCCAATACCCTTCAGGGACCCCCCACACCCCTCAAGGGAGACCCACACCTCCACAGAGACACATGCACATATCATGTTGAACTGGCTACGGGCACGTGCGCCCGGCCCCTTTATTGGAGGGCCACATGTACAGTGACGCCTGTGCTGGATTTGTGTGGGGTGAGTATAAGCCAGCCCGCACGGAGTGCTTGGTGCTGGCAACAACCTGAACAGTGGACACCAGTGCAATGGAAACAGAAAACACCAGCATAACAGAGTCAAATGCAGAGCAACATGGAGGGATCCGGAGTAAGGACAGAGGCCACCCAATATTCAGTCTGGACGTTCCTTGAGTTGCAGTGCACTGAGGTAGGGGCACTAGAGAAGAGCGCGCTCATGTGAAGAAATTGCTAGGATTGTGTCCCTTCGGGTCAGTCCTGATGCAGATGCAGTGGGGTGTGTTACACCTGCATGAACTTCCTCATCAACGTCCCAGGTCTCCCACACTGCCTGAGGTGACAGTTGCGTCCGCAGTCCACAGCGCAATACCTAGTAATAGATCCGGGTGTGTAGCTTGACTACCACCACCAGTCGGCATTTCTGCCTTGGGGCTGTTGCCTCCTGCCCTCCCATTGTCTGTGCCCTCTCCCTTCCGCTACACTTGACACATCTTCCTCATCATAGTCCCAGGTCTTCCCCACTGCATGAGGTGACATTGCTGCGCAACCTCACAACAGCACAAAACACAATCAGTAACGGACAATGGCTTGCGGTGCACTGAGTCACTGGCACCTGGAGTGCTGAGCAGGGTATCAGGCCGATGATGGCATCCACGACAGGTCTGAGCAAATCCTTAGGTCTAATTGGAACAATTGTGGCATATTTGTTATACACGATGGAAAGCAGTGCGTCTGGAGTGGGGTGCATTTCACCCCATTTTTTCAGTGATTTATTCTAAACACGTGGCACGGGCAGTCCACGATACCGGGCCAGCACGCTTACAAATGAATACTAAAGAACTTTTGACTAAACTTGGAAAGATTGGTGTGGACTCTGTCATTCCCTTTTGCAAATCCTTAGGTCCGTCAGGACCACCCTTTCGACTCTGGCAGATGGCGGTTGAAGGTGGTCCTTGCGGTGGTGGCGTGTGCCTCCTGCAGTGATGCGACGTCCGGGCCGGTCAAGACTCGATGCCATGTGTGGGCCCTTGTGGCCCGCAGTTGGGGCCGGAGGAGGCGGACAGCGCAGGGCCACAGACACATGGCGTTGATCACCCCAAGACCATCGCTACAGAGGCCATTCAATGTCTCAGAAGAAGGGGTCCCAGACCTGACCAGTACAGAGTTAGTGGCCCCGGATGCACTGCGGCCGGCACAGGCACCCAGCCACGGGACGGTGACATGGGGTGCAGTCAGATGGGCCATGCGACCTGAGCGGGTCCCCATCAATGTCCGAGGTGTATGTTGCGGAGGGTTCCGGGGGACAGTGGAAGGTGTCCTCCAGGGCATGATGCGGGAAGGTCTGATGTCATCTGGAAGCAGCAAATGGAGGAGTGGAAAGCGCTAGCCTCGTTTGCACAAACAATTCGGGATCAGTTAAATGAGGATGAAAACTAGCCCCTAGTCCATGGACTCAAACGCCACCAATGTACGACCAGTGAGTGTCCATGTATATCGGGGAACAAACTCAGTGGCACAGGTGCTGAGATGGGATGCAGTCTGCGATGATGCCGGTACACAGATGTGAACTCCAACATTGCCAAATCAAGACTCTGTGAGCTACTGGACCGCAGTGTAGGCCGGAGGCAGAGGTCAGCATGGACCCACAGACATGTGTTGTGTGCTTGTGATGCATTCGTTTGCTTCACTGATAGCAGGGAGTCTAGTGATATCACCCCTGCAGTAGACATCTGGTCACTGCCATGGTGTAATCAAGACTCAGTTCCAAATGTGTGTCCTACCTGACCGTGGTGTAGGCCTGAGGCAGCGGTCGGCACGGCCCATTCACCGAGTGTCGCCGGCATAGGTTGGATGGCCCCACCGGCCTGCGTAGTTCAGGTTCAGTGGCACCACGTGTTGCCTGCTGGCGTTGAACAGGGTTAGTGGCACCACGTGTAGCCTGCTGGCGTTGAACAGGGTTAGTGGCACCACGTGTTGCCGGCTGGCGTTGAACAGGGTTAGTGGCACCACGTGTTGCTGGCTGGCGTTGAACAGGGTTAGTGGCACCACGTGTCGCAAGATGCCCATATGGAACTATGCCTCACTGATCGGGGGGGTCTGGTGCTGTGGCCGCTGGCCCGGATTTGGGGTCACTGCCATTCATGACTCAAGACACAGTTCCACATGTGGGACCTACTGGTCCGAAGAGTAGGCCGGGGGCGGCAGTAGAGTACGTCAACGGAAAAGGAATGAAGCAGGCCGGTGTCGTGGCAGCCGTGATGGTCTGAGGTGGCTGCCAAGGTCTCGGGCCTCTGGCTTGTGGATTGCGCCGGCACGTGGTGGGCCCTCCTTGACACACGCCGGTGTCGGAAGGTGATCAGTGTGGTCTGGCTGCGCAGGGGCTGACCTGATGGGTTCGTGGACCAGCGTGCCGGGGTCCGGCAAGCGCACGGCATCGCAGGCAACTCCGCTCACGGGGATGACGTCGGCCTCGTGGCGAGGTGGGAGGCTCCGCCCTGGCAGAGACGTGGGTCTTTCCGGAAGTGGAACACACCCAGGCCTACGTGGTTTTTATTCACACCCCTACGCTGGCGTGGCGTACCCTGGGCCATCCCACTCCGCTGACGCTTAGGGGGGGCGTAACAGGCAACATTTCCGCGAGGTCCCCCACTGGCTGTGGTGACATGGCGGCGTCCACTGTCCACTACACTCCATACGCAAGCGGTGTATGTCGCCATGGATATGGGTGTGTTCTGCATACTGCGAGGTGTCCAGCACATCTCCGGCACTCTTGGCATTGTGTACTTTCCCAATCATGGTTCTCCTGCATCCTTCACACATGCCTGGTTGCCACCTCTCCCCACATTTGGCTAGTATGTGGCTGAGGTGCCATGCCGTTGCTGGCTCATTTTCAGGGCTTGCCCATGTGGACATTGTAAGTTGTTCTGTCGTGTCTGGTGGGTGGGCATTTTGTTGTGCCTGTTGTATGTGATTTTGTGACGTGTGCATTGCCCGAGTTGTGAGTTGCATGGTTGTGGTGTTGAGGTGTGTGGGGTGTTCATTTGTATATTGCCAAGGGGCTGTACATTTGCCTTGTTGCCATCCTGGGAACGCTGGTTGATGATGGACTGTCGGAGGATGAAGGTATCATGCACACTGGCTGTGTATTTGAAGGCGACATTGTTGGGTGTTCCACGGTGTTCTGTTGTTGCCTGCACATTGGTGTGAGACGTGTGCTTCCTGTTGCGGTGATTGTGTGCTGTGTCACCAGGGGGCACAGGTAGTACATGTGTGCTGTGTGTTGCCCCCAACACGTGCGTGCATCCTGCTATGGCGTCTGGTCTTTGCTTGGTCTCCAGCGGATCCTGTGCATTGTGTTGTACGTATGGGGACTGGGGTACCAGGGTGATGGTGACGTCCAGGACAGGTGTGGGGGACTTGGATGTTGCTGGCTGTGGGACTCCTCTGACTCTGGCGGGTGTTGGATGGGGGGTCTCAGGGGCCAACAGGTGCAGCCACGCCATCAGCTTTGTGTGGGGTGAGATGTTGGCTGTCCGCTGTGTTGTTGCCGTAGGCCTGTTTGGCGATGATGTTCAGGATGCGTAGGTTGGTTGTCCCTTTCAGCCTGTAGTGGAAGGTGACATTGTCAGATGTTGGGTCTGTGCGGCTGGTACGTTTCCTGGGGTTCCGCTGTCTTTGTCTGCGCTGCGTCTGTGGTGGTCCGGGGGGGGTTGTTCCGGGTGTGTGTTGGGGTCCTGGGGTGGTGGCGGTGGGTGTTGTGGCCCTCTTGGGTGTCCGGGCCGCATGATGGGTGGCTCCATGGCATTTGTTGCCCTTTGGATGTGGCCCTGGGCTGTGCTCCCTTTGTGGTGCTGGCTGCCGTCCGACTTTACACCAGGTCAGAGCAGGTGTAGATTTCCTGGTGCTAACGCGCCTTATCGCCTGTTTTGTGTTTTTATCGCGGATGTGGCTGGTCGTTGTGAATGTTGAGGTGTGCTGTTGTCTCTGCTTTTGTCACGGGAACGCCTACTCTGCATCTCATTAGCGTATATTTGCAAGGGTCCTCTGTGGCGATGTTTTTGCGGCTGCTATCGCGGGTAAACTGGTGCTGTGGGCTGTTAACACGGGCTTGTGAATGGGGGGGTAAATTTATCACGACTTTGGCTGCGATAAAGTGCCGTTAATTCGGCGATAGCTCCTTGTGAATATGCCCCAAAGTAATATAAATGCAGCACCCGTCTCAGAATGTGATGGGCAGCCTCCGAGGTGTGTAGGCAGCCATGAGAGCAAGTTAAAAGATACAAACACAAGGAGGGGCATACCGAAGAACCTATGCCACACACCCAGACCTCAGACAAGCAGAGAAGTGCTGGCCAGAATGGAGTGTGAGGAGATAGTGTGGAACAGAAAGGGTGCAAGGAAGGGAGCATGTTTTCCAGCAATTCATCCTTCATGCCAGCCAATGCAGTGGGTCTCTGGGCACAAAAATAGTCGCCAATCATAGTTCCAGACTGCAAGGTGAGCCAGCACATGATTTAAACTATGGCTAGAGGGTGAGAGGTCGAAGGGAAAAGGGTTTCCATTGAAAATAAAAACAGAAGCTTTGAGTTTCAGAGTCGCACAATGGAGTAGAGGCTAGGCCTTTGGAGGAGCGGAGTCTCCTTTTTAGGAGCCATTGCCAGAGAGAATGCGGACCTGCAACAAAACAAATATTTATAAAGAGTGTGCAGTGCTACAGGGCAGCTTTAAAGCAAGTGTAATCCGTGGAAAACAAGGTCAGAGCAGCTAACCCTGCTGGCTCCCAAAGAAACAGGAGTCTGTACTATAGAGTTCACTTGGCTGTGGGTTGAATCTGCTACATGCTGAGAAAAGAGTGTTAACTCTGAGGCAAGAAAGGCTGATCAGACTCCCACACAAAGTCCCAGGGAGTCTGCACAGGGCAGAAGGGGCGGTCTTGGTTGTACTTGGGACATTGGAGTCTGATCTCAGGCGCTTTCTGCCTTCTTTAAAGATGGTCCTGTCCCTGTTGTCGGCATGGAGCGGCAGCAGTTCGGTTTCAGTTCCACATCTGGACAGACTGCGGGCAATCCGCAGAGAACGGAGCTTCATTTTCCCTGATTGAGGCGAGCAGGCCTTCATAAATGTAATTAAAAGTTAGCAAAAAAATTAACACTTGAGCTAAGGTTTATAATAAATAAGTTAAATGGCATTAAATCTGCCGGCAGAATTGCGTGACAAGATAACTGTTCAAATCATAGTTGCGTGATCTTTTTGCGTTTAAGCCCAGATGTGATAGCCTGAAGGCCTTACCTTGTGAGACCAGTGTTGTGCTGGGGACGCAAACTCAGGTGTACCAAGAAGTGATTTAAGAGTTTGTATTTGGCGTTGTTGCTTGTTTTAACCACTGCCCCACAAACCCTCTGACTTTTTCCACCTTTCTCTCCATCTTCAATCCCATCTTGCATCAAGGGACATCAGAGTACACAATCTACATAACAGAAACTTAAACCAATAGAATTTGAATATGGTGTTAATGCTTAAAGGGGCAGTTTTCAATTGGTAGGGTGCTGATTGGAAATACATCGTTGTCAAGCATGGATACCTGGAAGAATTGCCATTAAAAATATTGCTTTAAATGTGCACTTTTAAGGGGTGGGACAGAAACCAGGCGGTGTCCCGCGCTACATACATTTGGCAGCCCGGAAAGACCATTTTGTTTACTCATGTCAAAGGGGGGGGAATAATTTAAAACCGGCGGCCAGGCTGTGAAACAAATGCTCCTGCTGTGTCTCAGGGAGGAGGCCTCCTGTGCACTCATTGACAGGGTGACCCCTGGTGACCCTCACTGCCAAACAAGCTGCTTGCTGCCTGTCACAGCACCGCTCCACTATCTTATCAGACCTCACGATTAATGAATTGAGATTTGTCTCGCGCCGCCAATCACGCGCCTCGGCCTTTGCAAAAGCCACAGCAGGAGACCTATCCCACTGAGTAAACATGACCCATGGAGGGAAACAAAGACATGCTCTTTAATTTCCCCTTGGTTCCACCAAAAGGTATTTTCTCAGTATTTGCGCACAGCACTTGTACCATGTGGCTTTACCTGCCTTGTCGGTCTGTTCATTCACTGCTATTCAACTGCTGGGGCAAGTGCACAATCCCAGTGGTTCCACTTGGGGTTTAAACCGACGGATATAACGCCCCCACACACACAGATCCGCCTCTTCCTTGCTGGACGGGGATTTTCCCGGTCCTTTCGCACCAGCGCGTCGTTAAACAGTGGCCACTGAATCCTCAGCTGGGATGTGCGTTACGTTTGGAATTTGGCTCTTACAATTTAACAATGGTCTGTAAAATATGCTGGTTTGTCAATACACTGCAGGTGTTTCAGGTTGAAGGTTCCACATTTAGGAAAGTGCGTGTGGTAGTGCAGGATGTGCGTCACCCTTTTCCACATTATGGAGGGAAACAAGTTAAGGCATAAACATATGGCGAGTTGGTTGGAATGGTTGTGTGATAAAAGGCGGGACACCTCAAGTATTAGGTCTTTAAAATGAGATGCGGAGCTCGCTGGTGTGTGCCTGCCCTGCCCAGGTGTGCCCGGGAATACCAAAGAGCGGACACTTGACCTGCTACTATGAAATACTGCATGTGTGATGAGGGGCGTAAAGCGCCTGATAGAGCGCAAATAGCACTCTATTTGTATGGGTGCACTATATGTTATTGGGACTTATATAGCGCTAACTGTTACCCGAAGGTGTCCTGGCGCTGTGTGAAGTCCTGACTGAAAACAACGTCGGTATAGTTCTAAGCAGGTTTATTTAGAGAAAAGCCATGTTTAGTGCCTTACGGAACACTAGGAGATGTGTCAAGACAGGCACACACTTGGACCACACAGTAGATGGGACAGTATTCAGGTGCCTTGCTCACTTTTTCACATCTTTGATCCTGATCCCTGGGGGTTGTGTCAGTGTCCAAGGGTGTCCCCACTTTCACTGTAATTAAATCCGTGTCAACCTCTCTGTGCTCTTAGACACATCTTACATAGGTGTTTTAGCTATGAGCACCTTTATCCGTATCGGAAGATTTGGCATGTCCACAGTGGCTAAATGGTTTGAAGAGGTTTACGGCTACTGGACTAATCTTCTAATTATCTTGGAAGTGTTCCCAGGACTCTCACAAAACAGGGGCCAAAGCACCAACAAATTTTGGCTAACCACTGGCCAACCCAGACCAACTCATGAACACACGTGACAGCCCTTGTATGAATCTATCCAAGAGGAGTTGCGGGCCTTAAAGTCACAGTACTACATATTCTAATTGAAACAAATATTAAGTTAAACACAACACAAACCCAGAATACTAAACTCTGACCACATTTTCCTTTGTGTAAATATACAAGAACAGATTTCTCAAGTATGAGAAGTAGAAGTGCCTTGTCAGGTTTCATTCCTACAAACAGGAAAAAATGTTATTCCAGATGTTGGGTTCTTGCTGGTAATTCAGGACTTGCTGGGTTTTAGTGCTCATAGGATCAGAGTGGACAGTGGCATACTTATACACACATCACATGAAATGAAACCTTTCTAAACTTAGTCTAAGAAAAGGAGATGCATGTCAGCCAGCAGGTTGGTCAAAGAAACCTCCTCAGAATTGGGAGAAGGCATGGCTTTTGCCAGAGGTTTGGCATTCTGGAAGTGGTGGGCACCAGGAACAGTACAATGTTGAAAAAAGGAAAGGGCAAGACCAAACCATGATCAAGAGGAGCTAAAAACGACCCACTGTGGAAGAGGCTTCGTTGTGAAAAATGCTGCCGGTGGATAGGATTAGGGAGAAGATGGTGAGCCCAACAATCAATTAACAGAGAAATGTATAACTGGCCCTGGCTAGAAAGTTTGAAGAACTGAAGCCAAGTACCACAATTTCATTTTGAAAAAGGATTGCACAGTACCAGGGGAAAACTTTTGCTGGAACATTTCAGAGATCATAGTTATACTCATGGTTTAAACGCACTTCCATATATTCGTATTATGTGCAGTGTTTTTGATTATTAAGAAACATTTAATTGAATCATTTAATGATGAATTAGTAAACGCATTAAGTAGACTTTTGTATGTATTATGATTCCTTCAAGCATGATGTGCAGGACAATATTATTTTATATATATCGCAATTGTGATTTGTTTAAGTTGTCTGAAATATAGGCCCAAAGATTCTCCTTGCTCTCGAGAAATAATGAATTAAATGATTGTTGTGTTCAAGGTTAGAATGCTCTCATCCTACTGCAGGTGAAAGAAACACATAGTTATTTTCAGAGTTAAGGAGAAACCCGGAATGTCTTTGAAGATGGCTGGGAAGCGAGAAGGGAGGATCTTGCGTATCTGGCCTGACTGGGAGCCAAGGCCACTGGAAGAAGATAGCTTTAATTAATTTTGCTTCATGAAAGAGAATCAGCTACTGTATAGAGGTCTAGTGGAAAGTTTTAGAAAAGGTGACGCAATGTTGATTGAATCCTGTCTTTTTGTATGATGCGCAGGGAAAGAGAGACCAGACTTCTGCTAGCTTTCGGAGAAGAAGGAGCATCTTAGAGCGAGCTCCATAGCCTTAAGCTAAACGATCAATTTTGACGTGAGTACTTCTTAGGAAGTCACACGTGCTGACACCATTGGGGAACGATAGAAGAGAGACAGGAAGGGCCCTCATATAGAATAGTGTAGGGAAAGATTTTGATTTCTTTCAATGAGTCGAGAGTTAAATATTGCATCTATTTTGTGTTGCATTGTGATTTTGGAATTTATAATCATTTGCCTTTTGGGCCGCATTACTTATATTAGAAAGATCGGCTCTGTATTAATTTTCCTGTATCTTTATACTTTGCTATTGAGATGTATTTACATCCAATTGTTTTTGGCCTTATAATAAATATTCAAACTGCACTTCGGAGTCAGTGATCTTTTCAGGCACGACAACTTTGTTGATATCTGTTTAAGATGTTTTCTTCCCCTCGACCACTTTAGATAAATAAAAGATCGATCGCTTACGCTATACTTAGTAGGGAACTTAGGGGTGCAAGTTAGCGTAATCAAATGGTAGCAGAGGATGGTTTACCTTTAAAGTGGTTTACCTCTAAGGTGAGGGGAGTACTTAGGAGTAGGGTCGAAGGTCGGAAGGTCGGAGAGCCCTGAAGTGGAGCGGAGGAGACTGGAGACTGGCGGACGTTGACGGTGCGGCGGAAACAGTGGTAGCGTGAGTATGAAAGGAATTGTGTTAGATTGCGGTAATGAGTAAGTTGGTGATGTCTTGCGGAGTTGGGGTGTATGTTGAGTAAATGTGGTATTGGTTTTGGTAAACGGACTCAAGAGAAGTCCAAGATCCCGGGATAGTTTTGTATTGTAATTGTCTGATTAAATGTGGGTGTTGTGAAGCGCTATCAACAATCCACTTGTGTTAGGGACCTTTGTGTGAATGAAGAAGAGGTCGCGGTAGAAAGCCTCAGGTACCGGGGGTGGACTATAGCGATTGAGTGACCAACGCAAGTCGGGGGTCACTACGGCTGCATGTTCTTGTGCGAGTGTTCTATCGATCTTCAGTGACAGACAATTACTTGTTTATGTGACTGTAAGTTATTGTAATTGCGTAGGAACAGTTACTTGGTTGAATAACTTTTGGTTATACAGTTACTTGTGGTACGAATGTGTGTATGAGAGTTTGCTGTGAAATTGTAAAGGCGGGTGAGCCGCTGAAAGGAGTGAGAAGTGACGTCAGGGTGCGCCGCGCTGTGATAGGTTGGTCGGTGTAACGCCGGGCTGGGATTGGTGGAAGTGCATTAGCAGTGGAACAGCGTAACTTTGGAGCTTGCAATTGATCGAGTTCAAAATGAGATGTTTTAGGGTAGTGCGAGATATGTGTAGAGGTGACACAGGGGTAGTGACTCGGGTAGGGGAAGAAGCCCCGACAGAGGACACACCGGCACATTGCATGGCAACGAATGTAGGACTTCATACTATCGTGTGGCTTCAGAATTGGCACAAACTCACAGAGAAAGAGGGTGAATTGGCTTTCCCTCGATATGGGACTTTCCGTATGGAGGTGCTGACCCAGCTGAGGGGGGTGATGAATGCATTGAAACCTCCCCCTAGACCCACACAATATGAAGCATTAGATGCATGGATGAGAGCAGCTCTAGTAAAAAAGAGAGAGGCTTCACATGGGAGGATGAAAAAGGCGATGAAGGCATACCATGACGCTAGATGGGATGCTCAGTTGAAGAGATGGAGGATAGATACTATAGAGGGAGAGCGCTTGTACCCACTTCTTACAGTTGGAGAGGGGGCTGAAGGAAAAAAGAAGACAGAGGAGGACAGTGATACAGATGACAGCTTTCTTGACAGATTGCTAGCGGATCGTCCTCCACCGTGCGACTCTAAATCAGAGACAGAGAGGTCGCGCCCATCAGAAGAGTTGTTAAGTGTGGGACAACTGGGTTCAAGGAACAAATGACAGGAGTAAGAGGCAAGATTACAATGGTACGCATTCCGGAAGGGTCAGGAGGAAGAAGGTATTCAAACAGTGATCCAGAACCACCTGTAGGAAACATGCAGTTGCCAGATGCCTTGTCAGTACCAGTTACAATAGGGCCAGTGGTTTCGATATATACCCCTAGAGAAAGAACTGATGACAGTCATCAGCACAGAAGTGAAGGAGAAGAGACAATTTCTGGAGGGAGCCTCGCAATGAGTGGGACAGGTTTTTGTCGAATACCAGTAGAAGCTAGTACTCCACTGCCAGCTACAGCTGATCCATCCAGAATGGATAGTGGGACAGAACAAGGACGGACAGGTGCTCTAGCGAATTCTAGGTCTGACCTTCGAATGTGGGTACAACCAGTGAGAGAGTCAATGATGCCGAGGGAAGAGATAAGCAGAAGACAAGAAGAGCCTAAAGTACTGTTTGGACCACAGGTGATTTGTGCAGGTGACCACTGGAGAAGTCGAAGTTGTGAAAGAGAGAGACACCCAGATGAAAAGACAGAAGAGGGTGCAGTTCTTAGGATAACCCAAAGTTGTGACAGGGAAGAGACACGAAAAGAGGAAATTCAGAAGGTGTTAAAAAGCGCAATAAAGGTGCCAATGTTAGATGTAGTACGATTAAAGGCAGAGTTAGATGAGGTGATTGAAGGTAATTTACCCCTGATTAAAATTGATACTTATAACTCAAGCAAACTATTGTTCGTAGCAAAGGACATGACAAGAAAGGCCAAACGAGCTTATGATGCATTGTTGCTTTTGGCACAAAGATATGAGGTTGATTTATCAAAGACCAAGTTGAATCAGGGGTCTTGCAGATTAAATTACACAGATAAGGATCTGGAAGAGAAGCGAACGAGCGGATTGAAAGCACAAATTAGAGAACTAGTGATGGGGATACGGACATGGACGTATTTAGACAGATGGAAAGATAAATGGGCCAAAAAGAAAAGCTTCCAGACTGGAATAGGGAATACTTCGCCTCCGGGTTTGGGGGCAGGAGCTGCAGGAAATTACCCCCTTAGGGAGGTACAGAATGGAGGGTATGTACATGTGCCATGGAGCAGGGGTGATTTGGCAGCATTTACAAATGATTTCCCTCGGCTGAGGGAAACGCCTGCTGAGTGGTATAAGCAAATGGACAGATTTGTAAAGATTTCAAAGGTATTGTGGATTGATTTGAACACTTTGTTTGATATTGTCGTGCCGGCAGATTTGTGGGCAGCGTCTAAGATTGCCATTGAGTGGCCTACTGTAGAGCCGCCTAGAGATTCATTGACTCATGGTCCTTTGCCTGATGTAATGAGAAAGTACGAGCAAGTTATTACATGGTTGCAATCGAAGGTAGCTCCTCAAACTGTTGATTGGTTGAAAATTGATCGTACCACCCAGGACTCTAAAGAGTCGGTACATGATTATTACGAGCGATTGTTGTTGGCTTTTAAGCAGCATAGTGGATTAGATACAATTGAACAAAAAGATATGGGACAGTTTGTCTCAAAGTTTGTGTTGGGACTGAAATCTGACATTAGCCTAATGATACAGCAGCATTTGATATGCTGGCAGAATAAGTCGGTGGACGAGATTCTGCGTTATGCTAAGTATTGCAGTGATCAAGTGGAGACGACACAGAAGAAATTGAAGGACAAGTTGATGTTGGTGCAGTTGAGAAACGCTGATATGACACAAGGGTTTGGAGGAGGTAGAGGTAGAGGTGGTGGAAGAGGAATGGGACAACAGGTGGTGACCCAACCTGGTCAGGGTAGAGGAAGAGAAATGGATTCAGGTACAAGCGATTGGGTGGCTCAACAGAAAAGAGTCACTGCCTGTCATTATTGTCACAAAATCGGGCATTGGAAGCGCGAGTGTAGATCAAATCCAGCAAATCAGATACCGATGGAAGGAGAGGGACAGCTGACCGAGGCTGTCAATACCGTGACAAGACCCAGGTCTATGTATGGAGGAGGATATGAGCCACAAGTGCAAGTACCTCAACCTCCTAGAATACCCATGCAGAATCAGTTATAGCATCAGATGCCTTATTTTGAAATACAAGACCGATTTGATAAAAATCAAGATTCACAGGAGTGCCAGAGGGGGGTGCATAAGGAATGCACCTTAGATGCGATTCTAGAAGTCGATCAGAGTGGGCCGTTTGTAGATGCAGACGTGAATGGATATCCTGTTACCTTTTTATTAGACACTGGAGCTGCTCGCTCTACAGTGAGAACTGAAGTAGTCCCGAATTTAACTCTTTCAGGACGATCGATTCAAGTAGTGGGGGCTAGTAATCAGAAAATGACCAATCCCTTGACAACCGAATTACCCGTAAGAATAGGACCATTCCGGGATAGACATCAGTTTGTAGTGTGCAATTCAAGTCCGGTCTGTCTTTTGGGACAAGACCTTCTGTGCAAGCTCAATTGTACTATATCGTGCACTCCAAGAGGGGTGAAATTGCAAACATATGATGACGATGCTGATTTTAAAATGGCTAACATGAGTTTGTGTGCAGAAATGTTTGTGGTGCTCACAATAGCAGAATTGCCACATGATCTGAGAGACTCAGTTAATACAAAAGTGTGGGATTTCACGGGCGAGGATGTAGGTCTGATGAGAGGGGTTGAGCCAGTTAAGATACAGATCAAACTTAATGCTGAATTCCCACGAACACCACAATATAAGTTGACTCCAGAAACTGTAGCCGGCATCAGACCTGTGATTGAGTCTATGATAGTCCAAGGTATTCTGAAGGAGATAAGAGGTAGTCCCTGTAATTCACCTATCATGGGACTGCAAAAGCCAAGTGGCAAGTACAGAATAGTGCAAGATCTGCGTCGGGTTAATGAAATTGTGATCCCATGTTGTCCTGTGGTACCGAATCCAGCTGTTATTCTATTCCAGATACCATGCAAAGCAGAATGGTTTACTGTAATAGATTTATGTCACGCCTTCTTCTCCATACCATTGCATGAAGAAAGTCAGTTTTTATTTGCATTTAGGATGGATGATCGTGTATTAACATGGAAACGAATCCCTCAGGGGTATACAGAAAGCCCCTCCATTTTTAGTCAATGTCTGAAAAAGAATCTTGAAGGATTAGTGATGGCCCACAACTCAGTCTTAGTACAGTATATCGACGACCTTATGGTCGCCTCGGAAACTGAGGATGCTTGCAGGATTGACACTGTGGCGTTGCTGAATCATTTGGCAGAGAATGGACACAAGGTGTCTCCAAACAAATTGCAATATTGTTTGTCTGAAGTACAGTACCTAGGTCATCGGATTGAGAAAGGAAAACGAAGGGTGTCACCAGATCGCATAGAAGCGATTCTGCAAATGGGAACTCCGAAAACGCAAAAAGAAGTCTGCATGTTTTTGGGAATGGTCGGCTATTGTCGACAGTGGATCCCAAACTTTTCCTTGCAAGCAAAGCCTCTGTTGAAACTGACTCGAACGGATGTTAGTGATCCGGTACCATGGGACGACGAGTGCTTGAAAGCCTTCCGTGAGCTGAAAGAAAGCATTTGTCGTGCTCCAGCTCTTGGAATGCCGGATTATAACAAAGCGTTTTCGCTCTTTTGCTGTGAAAAGGAGGGATGTGCGTTAGCAGTCCTAGTGCAGACACATGGGGGTGCCCGTAGACCAGTAGCCTACTTCTCAGCTACGTTAGATCCTGTAGCTTCTGCGTTGCCCGGATGTCTGAAATCCGTTGCTGCAACTGGTGTCAGCATTGAAAGATGTGAAAGCATAGTGATGGGGTATCCGCTCATTGTTTATGTGCCCCATTCTGTAGAATTGTTGATGACCCGGACGAAAACACAGTATTTAACCAACAACAGACTTACCAAGTATGAGCAGGTTATCTTGGCTGCTGATAATGTTACCCTGAGACGTTGTACCACTCTGAACCCTGCTACATTGTTACCTCTTCCGCAGGAGGAAGGAGATGAGGATTGTGAAGAGCATGACTGCCTAGATGTTACTGATCTATCTACCAAACCCAGACCTGACATTGTCGATGAACCATTGCCCCACTCTGATTTGATACTTTTTGTTGATGGTTCATGCATAAGAGACAATGAAGGGTATTTGAGAGCAGCGTTTGCTGTGTGCACCATCATGGGAGTAGTGGAAGCTGCCTGTTTAAATAGAGTATTCTCTGCTCAGGTGGCCGAAATTGTCGCTTTGACACGTGCCTGTATCATTGCAGCTGATTTGCGAGTGACTGTGTATACTGACAGTCAATATGGATTTGGTGTGGTTCATGATTTAGGGCAGTTATGGTCACAGAGGGGGTTTCTCACGTCCTCAGGGTCACCTATACGTAATGGCGAATATGTGCGCCAATTATTAGAAGCACTGCAAAAGCCTAAAGAGATAGCAGTTGTTAAATGTACAGCTCATGGAAAGGGAGAAGGCTTTGTCACTAAGGGCAACAATTACGCAGATGAAGAGAATATATAGGCGAGAGCACAGAAGAGACCGAGCTCAGCATGATGTTAGCTATAGCTGATACTTGGGATGAGGTGAAGCGGTTGCAGGATGAAGTCACAGAAGAAGAAGCTGCGTCATGGGTCAGAGCAGGTTGCACAAAAAGAGACAATGGCATTTGGGTATCCACAGATGAAAGAGCAGTATTACCCAATTGCCTACTGAGCCCAATGGCAAGGCAAATTCATGGAGCAGTTCACTTAGGAAGAGATGCAATGGTGCGAGTGTTCAGGCAGACGTGGTTTAATCCACGCTTCCGTGTGTGGGCTGAAACGGTGTGTCACAGGTGCATTACTTGTCAACAGATGAATGTGGGAAAAAGAACTGTGGTTGGAATGAGTCACATTGGAAAGTCTGGGGGTCCCTTCAATAGGATACAGTTAGACTTCATAGAGATGCCAAGGTGCAATAGGTTGAGATATGTTTTGGTGGTGGTGTGCATCTTTTCACGGTGGGTGGAAGCATATCCAACTAGACGATGTGACAGTCTTACAGTAGCCAAATTGTTATTAAGAGAACTGATCCCACGGTACGGTTTCCCAACATCAGTGGAGACAGATAGAGGAACTCATTTCCACAGTGAAATAATGAAGTTGCTGTGCTCTGCGTTACATATTGATCAAAGACTGCATTGTAGCTACAGGCCCGAGGCTTCAGGTCTAGTAGAGCAAGTTAATGGCACTATCAAGTCAAGAGTGGCAAAGGTGTGTTCGTCCACTTCATTGAAGTGGCCGGATGCGTTGCCCCTGGTGCTAATGAGTCTGCGTAGTACCCCTGATAGGATAACAGGGCTTTCTCCACATGAGATCCTCACTGGAAGAGCTATGCGTTTGCCTATGGTGCCAGCTACAGCATTGATAAACATCACTAGTGTTGGATTATTGTAAAGGACTGGCTGATGTGGTTACTTCTGTATTCCACCAGGTCGAGGCTGCGACTGCATCCACCTCGAGAGACCTGCTGCATGATCTTAATCCTGGTGACTGGGTGCTTGTGCGCAAATACGTAAGGAAGAGTTGTCTTGATGTTCGCTGGCGAGGACCCTATCAAGTGATACTGGTCACAAGTACCGCTGTGAAATGTGGAGGATTGCCGAACTGGATCTACGCTTCCCACACTCGCCGAGTTCAAGCGCCTGCAGAAGAAGCGAGTTCCCTGGGTCCAAGGAGCGTATGTGGACCTGATACAGACAACGACGACGGCGCAGACTCAGATATAAGAGTTTAGGAGGAAACGGAATAGCCAAGCGTGCAAGAAAGAGAAGAGCTGAATGCTCCTGAACTGAGTCCAGATTCTGAAATAGAGGAAATTGCAGAAGTGAGCGGTGCCTCAGATCAAAGTGAACTGTCTGTTGCAGAAAGATCAGATCAAGAGGAAGTGGAGAGAACAGATGCCAGAGCAGAAAAGTGGCCAGCAAGAAAAGAAAGGCTGACTATACAGCTTGCATCTGAGAAAGATCTCACTCCGATTCCTGAAACATCTGAATCAGATCAAAGTGACGTTGAAGAAAGACCGGATGGTCTGAGACGTTCCCGAAGAGAAAGAACAGCATCTCGAAGATACGCATCTCCTGAGTGGACATACCTGGCTGCAGATGCAGGGCCCAGCGAAGTCCGGGAGGTTGGGACCTGGTACAGTGAGCTACAGAGAGAACACCCTCTCGATTAAAATACGATTACTGGTCCCAAGTGTGGAAGCGTTCGGAATACTAACTCTGCAAGTTCCGAATCCTCCAAGACTAAGTGGATTGCGTTACCTTATCCTTAATGAGGTTGTGTTCCCTGCATTTGGCCGACGGCTCACCGCGTTAGAATTGGGAGCCATCCGTGCCGAGATTCTGCAACTTGTTCTCGAAATTCTTGGATCAAATGTCATTAATGATGAAGTTTGAATTGTAATCAAAGAAAGCGTTAGGCCTTAGAAAGAAGATAACCTAGACCCCAGTTTAAGAAGATTTAAAGTTAGGGACTTTCTAGTAGATGATGGAGTGAGGAGTAGGGCTGACTGCATCTCTTCAATAGGTTTAGTATCAATCGAATGAACTTGGACATTAATTGTATGAAAGGAGAGAAGTGAAAAAGGCATTGTTCAACAAAGAAAACAGAAAGAGACTGTGTTTTTCCTTTTGTGCTTCAGAACAATCAGTAGAAACCATGGGGTCCGAAAAGTCAACACGCAAACAGAAGTGGATCATTGGCACCCTCATCGTAGTTGTGCTTATTGTTATAACTGTGGTGATTGTGGTATCTCTAGTTGGATATCAAAATGGCGAACAGAACAGGGTGCAGACAACACTCACTACACCAAGCTCTGAGATAGATGAGGACGCACATGCCTATGACCTAGAAATGATTAAGGAAACCAGTCGTAGATTGCATGTGGATCTGTCAAAGGGTGATTTCACTTTGAATGCGTATGCTCGATTATTGTATGAGTTTGTGGATACCATGGAAGCGAAGGATTGCTATGTGTGTATGCAGTTACCAGCCTCAGTAGAGGAAGGCATTCGATATCATCATTTGCCTGTGACTTATGGCATTACATGTAGTGTATTATTGAGCATGTTTTATAGCAAGGCACACTTCGAGTACTATTTCTCTAATTATGACGTGGTACTCTCAGAAGTCCCCGTTCTGAAATACATGAATAAATATGATTATTATAAGCAAGTCGAGTGAATGTCAAAGTATTTTGTACCTACCATTACTTTAGATACATCCTATGCCCATAGACATAATTTGAACTGCATGTTAACTGACATCGAAAAGAAATTTATAGATCAGATAGAAGATCGACATAGACAGACTCTATTTAGACCAGATCCAACGCACAAGGTTACCCCATGGACCAAAGAAGAATTAGATCATAAAGCAAGGGGGAGTTTTGGACCCATAGCATTAGATTTCCAGCAGAAAGGAAAACTGTGCATTAGGCACCCGACCACATATTATGATAAGACATTTGTGGGTGAGAGTGATTGTGAGCACGTCTTCTTGATCGAAGAATCAATCAGAAAAGCATTACTGGATAAAATAACAGTAGTGCCCAATGTGTATTTTGTGTGTGGAAAGAATGCCTATGTAAAGTCGCCCAAGAACTGGTACGGCACCTGCTATTTGGCTGTCGTATTTCCCAAGATTTTCCATGTAAATGATTTATGGCCTCTAGAGAGAAGGAGACCTCAGAGAGGGAGACGTGGTGCGAGTGCAGGAGAAGTGATTGGAGACATATTTGGAGCTATGATACCGAGTATGGGTGTGATTCTGAATGATTTGAAAATCAGAAAGCTGGCAACACTAGTGGATAAGCTCTCCATAAATACAGCTCAGATTCTACTACTTGTAGATGGGGAGATGGTTTCGATAAGGGCTATGGTTTTGCAAAACCGTCTTGCCCTAGATGTGCTGCTAGCAAAAGCCGGAGGAGTCTGCAAATTGTTGAAAGTTCAACAGTGCTGCACTTATATTCCTGACAACAGTCGGGATATAAGGAAATACATTAACAATATTTCAGATATACACCAAGAGTTACGTGAGATGGCTGCTGAAGGACTCTGGGAGCAAGTGGGGAAAGGATTTGGCAAGATAGGCAGCTGGTTTGGAAGTATGGGACAAGGAATAATGGGATATATTTTGAAACCTATTATAATAGCTGTCATTTGTATAATCGTCCTATTAGGAGCCATCAAGGCTTACAAATGGCAAAGGGCAAGACATCAGGAGACTGTGTTAAGAAAGAGAGAGCAACAACTTGAGTGACTGCAGGACAGTCATTACCAGCACCTTAAAGGGTTAGAACGATTCAGACAGAGACGGCAAGCTACAGCTCCTGTTTAGGTCGGTCTCTTCTACTAGGAGAAACTACAAAAGAAAAGAGAATTGGTGTTATGACACTAGTCATAAGAGGGGGGAACTGATAGAGCGCAAATAGCTCTCTATTTGTATGGGTGCACTATACTCATGGTTTAAACGCACTTCCATATATTCGTATTATGTGCAGTGTTTTTGATTATTAAGAAACATTTAATTGAATCATTTAATGATGAATTAGTAAACGCATTAAGTAGACTTTTGTATGTATTATGATTCCTTCATGCATGATGTGCAGGACAATATTATTTTATATATATCGCAATTGTGATTTGTTTAAGTTGTCTGAAATATAGGCACAAAGATTCTCCTTGCTCTCGAGAAATAATGAATTAAATGATTGTTGTGTTCAAGGTTAGAATGCTCTCATCCTACTGCAGGTGAAAGAAACACATAGTTATTTTCAGAGTTAAGGAGAAACCCGGAATGTCTTTGAAGATGGCTGGGAAGCGAGAAGGGAGGATCTTGCGTATCTGGCCTGACTGGGAGCCAAGGCCACTGGAAGAAGATAGCTTTAATTAATTTTGCTTCATGAAAGAGAATCAGCTACTGTATAGAGGTCTAGTAGAACGTTTTAGAAAAGGTGACGCAATGTTGATTGAATCCTGTCTTTTTGTATGATGCGCAGGGACAGAGAGACCAGACTTCTGCTAGCTTTCGGAGAAGAAGGAGCATCTTAGAGCGAGCTCCATAGCCTTAAGCTAAACGATCCATTTTGACGTGAGTACTTCTTAGGAAGTCACACGTGCTGACACCACTGGGGAACAATAGAAGAGAGACAGGAAGGGCCCTCATATAGAATAGTGCAGGGAAAGATTTTGATTTCTTTCAATGAGTCGAGAGTTAAATATTGCATCTATTTTGTGTTGCATTGTGATTTTGGAATTTATAATCATTTGCCTTTTGGGCCGCATTACTTATATTAGAAAGATCGGCTCTGTATTAATTTTCCTGTATCTTTATACTTTGCTATTGAGATGTATTTACATCCAATTGTTTTTGGCCTTATAATAAATATTCAAACTGCACTTCGGAGTCAGTGATCTTTTCAGGCACGACAACTTGTTGATATCTGTTTAAGATGTTTTCTTCCCCTCGACCACTTTAGGTAAATAAAAGATCGATCGCTTACGCTATACCTAGTAGGGAACTTAGGGGTGCAAGTTAGCGTAATCACGCCTAATAATTCTCCCAGCTACGCTCCCCCCTTCTTGCCCTCCCAGGAAGATTCTCATAGATACCGCCTAGAAGACAAGTGTTTACGAGGCCGGGGTGGTCGCTGCCCCTGCAGGTCAGGAAACAAAAAACGGTATCCCGAGCCAACCGTCTCACATAAACATCATGTTTCGTGAGAGCCTGTAAGTTCTCTATACAAATCATCCGCGTTGTTATTGTGAACAGTTTTAAAACAGAAATTCATCAACAAACTGCACTCTAACAAAAAACAAGCATTTGCAATGCAATAAGACTCGCATTTACGCGAGACCTATTGCATATTGCATCACGGACAATGGGAGGGAGGGTGGGGGCATGGGCACGGACAACAGGAGTGCCGGTGTGGGGAGAAGCGGGCAGAAAGGAGTGCTCACAGTCCACGTACGGTGTAACACTCGAAGTAAAGGGGCCAGTAGCCATGGGAGGTGACAAATGACGACATAGCCGTCATAAGGAGGGACTAACAAGCCTCAAAATGAATCAGAAGACAGCATTTACGGAGGACAAAGACACAAGCCAATGGACGGAGAGTGGGCGGAGCTTCCACGAAGCTTCCACTCGTACTGAATACTGCATGCCTCGCAAAGCGAGCAGCGCATGCGCGCTGCGGCTACAGGCTAGACCTTAAAAAGTTCTTGTTTGGGAAATCATCGGAGGGCAGTGGGCAGTGGTCCTCGGGAACAAAACAGTTTTTCAGATCCTTAAGGCCCAGCACAACTCAACCTAATTAAACTAGGAACCGCCCTGGTGTATATATTAAATTTTCAATACCTTGAGGAGTCATATCATTTGAGAAATAACAACTTTATTATCCATAAGACTTTATCCAACTAAAAATAAAAAAATAAAAATAAGTACAAATTGTTGCAAAAAATTGTTTCCAGTCTAATATGTATCAAAAAGTGATAGATTTTCCTCTCCTCTGTTTTAAGGTCCGATTAAAATATATTTCTTGTCTTTCAAAGTAATTTCAAGGCTTATGGGTTCCACAGCCAAGGAGAAGAGACTATACAACAGTTACACAAGAGGAGAACCAGCACTTCAGCTAGAATACAACGTAATGATACTTAATTCACTAGACAGATAGTCCATTTTTTTCTGCCTGAATAAAGTTCCAACAATCATATGTGTATCATTGTTCTGACGCCATTAGTCACATATTTTACCACAATAGAAATATTCTGAGTTGACAATAATATGTAATGTTCTGAAATGATATGTCCTATTTAAAGGTATCACAGCCTATAATTCAAAATATTCTTATACATTTCCAGAAAGGAGTTCCTTATATTTTTAATGTTGACCTAGCAGTCACCTACAGAAATAAAATGCACTTTCAAACTTTTTTTGTGATTGTAGAAGTATGAAATCCACAATATCCTTATGTCCTTTATTTTAAAAAAAATTGGCATGAAGAGATTATACTACCTCAAACAAATTTCACTCATTAAGGTTCTTAACACTGTCCTTAGTGAGAGGGAATTCAGGTTCCACACAAACATCATAGTACAAATACATGTCAGAGTAAAAATATATATTTGGAGCAATCAAAATTAAAATACATTTATATATATTGGTTGAAAAAGGAGTTAAGATCACATATATTACACAGCGGGTGCCACAGTATATTATAGCTAGGTCAGACTTTCCATAGGAAAATTGTTTTTTGTTTTGCTAATAACTTTAGCGATGTTTCACAAATCTTCATGAAACTTTTAAAAAAAAAAGTTCATCCACCTCAGCTCTTTTCTGGAAAGTGTTTTGGTGGACAGTCAAGGACAGGCCAAGAAAAGAAAAGGGGGGAGGGGGTCCTAAAATGCTTTTTCTCCATGCAATTTCCATAGGGAAAAATCAGACTTTGATACAGATAAATGGCTGAACGAAATTACACCAAATTTGGCAGAAACCTAGATCTTTACCCATAAAGAGTGCTTTTGTGATTTTGTATAATTCTGTCCAGCCGTTTTAGGGAAATTATCTAGTGCCGCCGGACTCCTAAAGGATTTCAGAGGAAGTCCAGTGAGACAAAATGGAAAAATGAAGCATTCTGACTGGTTAGACCTGTGGAACAGAGAGCGGTCCTGCAGGACTGAATACTATCATAGGTTAGCTGCAACATGAAGAGAAATGTTGTGGCTGTCATTGCAGGACTCAAGTACTGAGTCCCTGAGTCCTGAGTTTACAGCAAACGTATATGGGGACAAGGTAGAGGTACCTTCACCCCTAGCCCTTTTGGGGTATTCTTAGAGGGACCTTCCCTGGGGACAAAATTAAAAAAAACATTTTTTGCGTCATTATGATCTCACTGGAGGGAGAAAGACCAGAGGGAGTCCCTCATGGCCAGAAAAAAAAGGATAACATTGGATAGGAACATGTCTAGTGTTGTCCGCCTGAGGAGCTTGGCTGCCGAAGGGGTGCGAGGCGGGGGTTTGCCGCCCACAAGGGTTTGGGTGCAGGCCCTTCGGCCAACCCCACATCGTACTTCTTCAACTCTCGATACGTACTGCTTATGAACTCACATATTACATCACTCATGACATGCACTATTTGCAGGTATGGATATAAAAAAATCTTCTTTTCCCATTTACAATCCTATGGGATTAGTATGCATGTACTTGTCTCACTAGTTTGAACAAGCTTGGACAGAAGCTTATCAATAAAATTTCTGTTATCCGACCTTTTCGACAAATACTTATTGACCTCTCTGTGACTCGATAATTGACGATGTTTTGAAGTGTTTGGCTGACCATAGTAAGATGGCTGGTATCCCGTTGGGTATTCTTAATGAGTACTTTCGATCTTTTATGCACAAAAGTTATGACATTAGGCACTTTGGTGCATTTGGCTTACAAGTTTAAACAAATCGGAACAGAGGCTCAGAAATAAATCTTTGTCGTAATAATTTTTGAAGACATGTCTTTTGTTCTCTTTGAAAGTTTGATTATTATCGAGCTTTTAATGTATTTGACTCACCACTCAAATGTGGCCATTGTGTGTCCGGTTTATGGAACATAGTATTTATGAAAACTGGTGGGACATCAGTACATTTTTATGACAGTATTAATTACAAGTATGAGTAGTTGGAGCCAAAATATTCCTTGACGTCATACCCATTGTTTTACTTGCAACTCGATAACGTATCGAGATATTGAAGAGGTTGGCCGACCATTTAAAAAAGGTTTATGGCTGACCATTATACGTGGCAAAACCTTGCAGATTTATGACGTATTCATTTTATGATTTTGAGGAACACCTTTCTGGAGCTCATGTGATTACATTACTAGGACCTCATTTTTCCATTTGGAGTTTGCCGAAAGTGTGAATACATGTTATATAGGAGTTATGTATAGTTTCACATTTATGGAGATATATTGTATGTTGTCATTGACAGAAAATAGGACAAACGTATATACATACTTATTTACTGAGGATATAAGCCCAGCATCGAAGGGACCCACAACTTTTAATACAGATTGGGTTATTCAACTAATGTATTATTCTTAAAAGAAAAGTTATTTTACAGAAATCATTTTTGAAACAGGCAATGGATGTCCACTATACGATTTAGGAGAGAAAACAATAAGTGAACGGTATTTATTGGCGAGTGTCTAACCTTACTTTAGAATCAGGTTCGAATTTTGTGTGTCTGTTCTTGATAATACAGGATTTTAATCTAATTGATATTTGTCATAATGGTTTATGATGTTGTGAGCTGTCAAACCAAATAGGCTATTTAAAATGTTAAATAGAATAGAAAAGCAATAGTGAGAAAATAGAAGTTTATTTTGACATTGTATTGATAGAAGAAATTGAGACTAGGGTCATGTTGTGATGTACATTGTAAATGTTTTTAAAACCTTGTGTTTTTTGCTTTGGGTGCATGACTTTGTTTCATGTTTGGGGTCAAATGCTAACTTGCTTGAGTGCCCCTAGATGATTTGGGCAGTGTTTTGAAAGAAATAAAGACTATCGTTCCTTCTATGAATTGTTTTCATATATTTGGACTACCGTAATGTACTACCCGACCCATGTGGAATACATTTTCTTGATTATTGAGTTGTAAGTCTATCTGAGATTTGGAATAATTGAAGGATAACTAAGTTCTACGATGTGACTCTCTCATTTTTGTGTAAATTGCTATAAATATGAATGGTTTTGGAACTGTTAACCCAGAAAACTGTTAGATGAAAACACAAAACATTGAAATCCACAGTTTATAGTTTACTGAAGTAACTATAACTTGCACCCTCACGATGTACAGTTAAGTATTTTCAGATGTCATTAGTGATGTTATCAATGATGTCATAGAACATGGTGTCACAATGGTGTGCTCTTAAGATACCCTACTGGATTTCTCCCGTTTCCGTTTTATGTGCGGAAAACCGGAAATTCTTCTCAAAACATTATGAAAAGCTGCCAGCAATCTCTGCATAGTTATTCAACCATACAATGCTAAAATTAACTGAACATTACAAAAAACAATAAACCCAAAATGTCAAATAACTAAATTCTAAATAATTACACAACACTTCATGTTAACCAAGCTGGAACCCATTCACCAACTCTTTGTGACCAGTCAAAACCAGTATGTCTAGCACAATGAAATTCATTGGCCAGCTTTGAAAAGGAAATCAATCCTTTTTGCACTTTAGTCCTTTATAGCATTAACATAACATGCACCATAAAAAATGTAATGACATAAAACCTCTTGCAACCACAGCAATCCCTAATAAGTTTGCAAAAAGACAACAAAAATGGATCCAAAGAACAAGATTTTTGTCTATCCTACCATACACCGACAAAGATAAGAAGTTGGCTACCTTGGAGAGGTTTAACAAGTGAATCGAACATAAGTAAGAACAAAGTTTATAGGCTGTCAAATTATTTTGATAACAATTCTCCATTTCTACATATTGCACCCTAATTTGAATAACCCCATATAATGAAATTAAATGTGTCATTTTTCCACAATATCAAGAATCTTCCGTTTATGACATGTTGGTTTACCACACATTTTAACTAGATAAATTATTTAAACACATAAATGGTTCCTCATCACAAAAAAATGATGGGATTCATGATGCTTAGTCAAACTATATTCTAGGGGACCACAAGCAACAAATCAAATTAGCCTCACATTTTGGTAAAATTAGATCTTGGTTTCCAACTCCCGAATCACGGGATATTACTAGGGGTGGGCTGAACTCACGGAGTTTCACTCCATGGAATTCCACAGAGTTACGTGAAAACTCCGCAAGATTCCGCAACTGGGCGGAAGTAGCACGTCATGCTGATTTTTAGCGCCGGGAGCTTGTTCCACATGCACGACTGTACATGCACAGCAGAAGGCACTGCTTCTTTGCTGCCGCTCGAGTAGATTTTCTTCTCGAGTGGCAGCTTTCTCACACCGAAGGGCCGTGACCGCCCAAAACTGCCCACATTGAGAAAATCTTGCGCCCAAAAATTGCATTAGGGGATGCCAATTCTTGCTTTCAAACTTACCATTGGTGAGCTGCATGCGAGAAAAATCACTGCCATGCAGCGGTTGGCAGAGTTTTGCCAGAACTCTGAGTTACAAGAGTAACAGAGTGGGCAAAACTTCGCAAACTCCGCCAGCGGAGCAGAATTTTTCACCCAGCCCTAGATATTACATGAATTCCATGGAAACAAAACATGTTTCAATCTCTAGTTACACAATCATGAGACGCTAACGGATATGAGGCATCTTTAATTGAATATGCTCATATATGTTCAAGAATTGTTAGTCTCAGCTCCCTACTGATACTTCCTACATAAATGTTATCACAGCCAAAGATTATGACATATACTACATAGCTAGAGTGGCAATTGATAAAATGTTCGATCTTATGATTCTGATTTTTACTGTATTTGAAACAAGTTGTTTTATTTATCCCGAGTTTACATGCAGAGCAAGTATTGAAAATATAAAAACCTGATGGTTGTTTGGGTATCCAAGTTTCTTTTAGCAAACTAGTGGGGGAATGTAGCTAGGACTTACAAGTTCTTTAATGGTGCGTCCTCTTCTATAAATAACTTAAGGTTTCTTTGTTAGAGCAGCTCCTAGAACTGGTACCGTAGATTAAATAACCTAATGTTTGTTGAGAATTTTACAAATATGTTGACTGGTCATGGTATATGTTGTTATAAACGTCAAACAGCTGTCATTTGTCTCTTTCTTTTTGGTTTTAATAAAACTCTGACTTGGGAATTGCTTTCACTCTCTGTTTGGTATTTTTCAACCTTTCAGAGTTATAGTCGCTCTGGATCATACGACTGATTGTTATATCAAGATTTTCATTGCATTTAGTGTCCTCACTACAATTTCTCCAAAAACTGGGCATTTCTCTATAAGGAATCGCATTTATGATCCTAGCTGGATGGGCACTCATAGCCTGTAATATACTGTTACATGATATTGGCTTCCTTAACAGTATACTTTGGATTTTATTGTCCAAGATCTCGAGATAATAATTCCACATTTGTAAAGCGCAAACTTATCACCCCTAAGGGTATACAGGTACTCGGGCCGTCTGGGAGATTAAGTGAGCTATTGCCCGGAGTCACATGATGATGAGCTGAGCTGCCACCGGCGATCCAATCCTGAGCCCCGCACTCCGGAGTCAGCTGCTCTGGCCACTGAGCCATACCTCAATAGATAGATAGACTGCTTAGCCGTACAGGGCCCAGTACAGTTAGAGTAGCAAGGAGAGTAAACGTAGAATATAGATCATTATTTTGCACACTGCTTCACACAGCAACAAATGTGGTAGCAGAGCTATGGTTCTGCCTAGTGAAGTGAGATTTTAGAGTGCCTAAAATAGTCCTTAGCCCAAGTCCAAAGAGCTCACAATTTTTGGTTCGGGAAAGAGAAGGTTTGATGGAGTGCTGATGGAGTATCGCTCTGGATAGAGTCAACATGTAGCAGCTCCAAAGGAGTTTGAGTATCCATAGGGATGATAGTTGCTATTGCTTTGCTTGAGATTGCATTTTGTTTAAATGGCTGTGTGTTGCTGAGCGGAGAGAAGTGGTTAAAGTCAATGTGGTTAAAGTCCATGTACGAGTGTGGCGCTTTTGTGCAAAGTTGAAGTTGTAAACGGGTCCATCGTGGCATAAGGTCTCGAATTATTTACCTACGGGTTGTCTCAGTGTAGACGTCACTGAGTAAGTTGTCTGCTGGTTTGTGGTGTTGATCGTGAGAAGTCATTGACAACACCTTGGTAAGGGTTCTCTTCATGTGTTAGTGGTAAAAGATTGGTATGGTTGATCTCAGGTGCACAGGGAATAACTATATCAATTACAGGTGAAATCCCGCTGGTTGAGGTTTCATTCCAGTGAATGAGTGTAGAAAGTTTAGTCACTTTGTGAGTACGAATATCCTTTAGTGGAACAGACAGTTTTATTTGTTGCCTGCATTGTGTTGTCATACTTTGCCTTGAGAAAACGTGCATAAGAAAATTGTGAAGGAGGGTGAGCTGCTGTGAGGAGCGAATTTGACATCACAGGGTGTCGGCTGGTGTGAAGCCACGCTGGAATTGGTTGACTACATCATAAGAGTTGTGCTATTATTGGTTGAGATTGTCAAACAGGTGGATTGTGTGAGAATAACAATGCTTGAATTTATGGTAATCATTTGTGAATACAGAATTGAATGAAAATTAAATTTTTTCAAGTCATTATGAAGATTAGTAAAGAAAGATGAGACTGCATTTGCCAAAACAAAGGTAGAAGTACCACCCGATGGTACACCAGGAAACATTGTTATGACGGACAAAGGGTTACATCCATGTCTGTGGGTCGAGTTTTGCCATACACTTACTGAGAAATCCCTTCGTTATGGAACATTTAATTTGAGGATTTTAGAAAATCTAACGAAAAGAATATACGAAATGAAAGAGCCTGTTCGACCAACTGTTCTTGAGGCTTTAAATCCCTGGGAGCATACTGATAAACAGAAATATAGAGAGAAATTCAAAGGGAGGTATAGGAGAAAAACAGATCATTATGCAGAAGCTGGATGGGATGCTCAACAGAAAATGTGGAGAGGAGATATAATACAATCCACACAAATGTATCCGGTGTTAGATGTTGACGAAGGAGTTAGGGGTAAGAGAAAGTAGAAAAGAAGCATTTAGAGACAGACCAAACAAACAGGGAAAGAGGAAGAAGAAAGTGACACAGATGACGAACTTTTGAATGAGTTATTAATAAATCGCCCACCTCCTTATAATGAGTTATCGAATCGAGACCTGATGCAAATGAGTACACCTGATAGACCTAATGCTCTCTTTATGACTGAAGAACAAAAGGAACCAATGCTTATTTCTCCTATAAGCGGGAGGACAGAAATGTCAGCTCCTTTAAACATGATTGATTCCAATACTCCAGATGCTTTGACTGTTCCCGTTACTATTGGACCTGTTGTGTCCCTTTACAAGTCTGGGCCACAGGTAAATATGATTCATAATTTGGCTGTACTCACTGGAGTAAATACAGTACAAGAGGGTTCTTCAGATTTGACAGTGATATCACTGGTTCAACCGCCTATGGTTTCAATGCAGGTCAATAATGCTGTTGTGAACAGTGTCCCTAATCAGTCGCAAGCTGACATGACTCAAAGAATGGTACAGAGATTTCCACCTTTTTATTGTCCCAGACCGAGTGGACCTCCTGAAATGAATTATCAAGCTTCTGATATGACTGTGCCAATCGGTGTTTCAGTTTCAGATTCATCGGTACTGAATGTGCAACCTGGAACGGGTATACATTTTACTAGTGGAAGCTTCAATTTGAATAGTACAGGCGAGCAATCTGGGTTTACTTCTCAAGAATTTATTGAATGGCTTAAACAATACAGTAAACCAAATAATCAGAGTTCTGCAATGGTTCCAGCTTCAGTTTCAGTTCCAACTATAAATTCAGTATCATCAAGGAGGGGGTCTGTCGAAGAGCCAGGTTTTGAGGTTTCTTGCGAAGATGGGGAGCGATGTTGTCTGTCTGAGGTGGAGCGGAAGGGCGTTCCATGCTTTGGCCGCGAGGAAGGAGAAGGAGCGGCCTCCCGATCTGGTCTTTCTGGTGCGGGGGACCACAGCGTAGGAGAGCTGGGCTCATCGTAGGGTCCTTTGGGGTGCGTGGAATTTGAGTCAGCTGTTCAGGTATGCTGGTCCGGTGCCGTAGAGGGCCTTGCGTGTGTGGGTGACTATCTTTAGAACATGAGCGCACCAGGAAGGAAATTACAGATTAAAGAGCTAATGGCATTAATCAGAAAATGGGATGACAGAGAAATGTGGGAAGGCAGATAGTCGAAGAAGAAGGAAACAAAGAGAATTTGAGTGCAGCCACCAACTGGTGAGAGGAGATAGCCTTACAGCTAGAGCGGTTGACCTCAAAGCTGCGGAACCGGGTTCGAGTCTCGGCAACGACGCTCAACATCCTGTGATTCTGGGCAAATCACTTAATCTCCCCGTGCCTACCAAAAATGAATGTGTCTATCTGTAACGAAACTGGTGCTCATGTAAAGCACTCTGATACCTGATATCTTCGGGTCTAGTTCGCGCTATATAAAACTCCCAAAAAAAATGGTTCTTATGATTGCAGTGCTGGGAATGTGCAAATGCTCCCTATGAGGGAAGTACCTGTAAAAGGGTATGTTCAAGTACCATAGAATAGACAAGATATTTTGTCATTTACAAACGATTGAGAGATTGAGAGAAAAGCCATTGGAATTGTACAGGAAGGTCGAACGATTTGTGAAAATCTCAAAGGTTTTTTGGATTGATTTGAATACTCTCTTTAAAATTGTGGTTCCAGCAGATTAGTGGACCAAATGTAAGATTGCTGTGGATTGGCCAGTAGGAGAACCTCCAAGGGATTCTAGAACAGGTGCACCTTCTCCAGCGGTAGTTAGGAAATATCATCAGGTGATAACTCACCTGAAGACTGAGGTAATTGATTGGATGCAGATTGACAGGACAACCCAGGAGCTGAAAGAGTCAGTGCATGTTTTTTATGAGATGCTAGCACAGATTTTTAAGCAATACAGTGGATAAGATACTATTGCGGACAGAGATGTAGGACAATTTGTTCATAAATTTGTTATGAGTTTGAGGCCCCAGATTTAAAAAGGATTCAACAGCAGATGCTTTGTTGGCAAAGTAAATCTATGGACGAAATATTGTGTTTTGCAAAGTATTGTGCAGATGATATTGATCTGAGGCACAAGCAACTCAAGGAGAAATTGATTACACAGATCAAAGCGATGCAGAAAGGACAGAATCCGATGGGTTTTAACAACACAGGACAGGCACAGAGAGGTTATAATCAGGTTCCGATGATGTAAGGTGTTAATGGGTTTCAACAGCAGAATTTCCCGTCGCAACATAGAGGTTGTGGTGTTCCCCTGTAGATCCTAAAAATAGGTACTGAGGTGTCGCATTTGAAAAGGACAAATCCATGTCAAGCATGCGGAAAACTTGGACATTGGAGACGCGAGTGTAAGTCTGTTTTGAATAACAACGGAGAATCAGATGCAGAATGTGGATTACGCACAGTCTCAAGGGAATAACATGGGACAGACTAAGCAGATGCAGGGACAGAGAATGCAGAATTCTAATGTAACACTGCAAATGCAAGTGCCACAAGCTCCTATGCCACAACAACATTTTCAGTTAGAAAGGCAAAATGCCTACCAAAATCAGAATGTAGCACAGCAGTATTTGATTGAATTGGATGACCAAGGCTCGTTTGCATGACAGTGCCTGAGGGGGGAGGGGGAAGGCCTAGAGGTAGACCAGAGTGGCCCCTATGTGGATGGAGAAGTGTATGGGAACCCTATCTCATTCCTTGTCGACACTGGTGCTACCCGCTCTACTGTAAGAACAGCAGAGGTCCCAAAATTACCCCTCTCGGGATGAAGCATCCAAGTTATCGGAGTTACAAATGGAAAGATGTCTACTCCAATTTCAGAACCAATGACTGTTAAAATCGGATCCTTTGAGGATCGTCACCTGTTTGTTGTGTGTGACACAAGTCCAGTGAACCTGCTTAGACGAGATTTACTTTGTAAACTGAATTGTTCAGTTTATTGCATACCCAGAGGAACTGAATTCCATATGAATGATGAGGGTGTTGTTTTCAAACTTGCCCAACATAAATCAGATGTCAGGATGTATCCTCTCCTGACATGTGAGGACATGCCTGAAGAACTGAGAGACACTGAAGTACTTTTCATGGGACTTTACAGGTAAATATATCGGGATAATCAAAGACCTACCAGGCGATGCCATTGAAAAGCTCAAAGTGGCCTACTGGGCCCATGTTTTGGGAGAAAAATTGCCCAAGACCACTTTGGGAAGTCTGACTGATGGTTTTCTTTTATTTAAATGTGGCTTCGAGTTTGAATTGTATTTAGATATGGTTACAAACCCGTTAACAAGAGCCCTTTGTATTAAGTTTAGAATGGGCACATTACCAATAGCTTCCTTTACCTGCCTTTGGAAGAAGGGGTTAGGCACATCAAATATGTGCCCCATAGGATGTGAGGCCACAGAGTTCATTGAACACGTTTAATTCTTTTGCATGGCATACACAAAGCAGCGTACACGCTGGATTAGGCCACTATGCAAAATGATAGGCCTAAACTACTGTACCACAGCACTGAGAATATGTAGAACAAACACGAGTGGACCAGTAGTTTTTTCAATTGGCACATTTCTCACTGCCATATGGCATCTGAGGCCCAATAAAAGTTCTGCTGGAGAAAGGTCTTTATAGACATTTTAAATTTCTTACATCTTTGTCAAGAGGGTTGCAACCCGTTTTTATCACTTTTGTAATCCATAGTATTTTTATATGTACATATATGTGTTTGGTATAATCTTTTTTATCTATATACGTTTGTACACAGTTACCTTTCATGGTTTTTTATGAACCGAAATAAAGGAAATGAATAAATGAATTGTTCAATTTATTGCACAACCAGAGGAATTGAATTCCATATGAATGATGAGGATGTTGTTTTCAAACTTTTCCCACAAAAATCAGATGTCAGGATGTATCCTCTCCTGACGTGTGAGGATATGCCTGAAGAACTGAGAGACACTGTTTTACCTGAAGTATGGGACTTTACAGGAAAAGATATCAGGCTAATCAAACGTGTGTTGATCAAGTCCAAATTACAATCAAACAGAATGCAGAACTCCCAAGAATCCCACAATACAATTTGTCTCCAGAAATCATTGCTGGAATTACTCCTGTGATTGACTCAATGATCGAGCAAGGCATTCTAACAGACATAATGGGAAGTCCTTGTAACTCTCCCATTATGGGCTTGCAGAAGCCGAATGGCAAGCATTGTATTGTGCAGGATTTGCACAAGGTGAATGCCATTGTTGTTTCTTGTTGTCCCGTGGTACCGAATCCAGCTGTGATTTTATTTCAGATTCCATGTGAGGCCAAATGGTTTTCAGTTATTGACTTGTGCCAGACCTTTTTGATTCCACTGCATGAAGACAGCCAATTTTTATTCGCCTTCCATTTCGGCAGTCGTGTTTTGACATGGTGGCGAGTTCCACAAGGGTATACAGAAAGCCCTTCAATTTTTAACCAGATTCTTAAAAAGAATCTTGAATCTCTGAAAATGCCTCAGTGTTAGTGCAGTACATTGACGACCTACTGGTGGCGCCAACTACGAGAGAAGCTTGTAGAGTTGATACTATTGCTTTACTGAATCATTTGGCAGAAAATGGACATAAGTTTTCGCCGACTGAGATACACTTTTGCAAAACTGAGGTCCTGTACTTGAGACATCACATTGAGAAAAGAGCAAGGAAAGTTTTGCAGCAATTCTTAATATGACTCCTTCATTTACTCAAAAAGAAGTCCGCATATTCTCAGGAATGGTGGGCTATTGCAGACAGTGGATTCCAAATTTCTCATTGACAGCAAAGCCTCTACAGAAGTTGACACACAAAGATGTGTCCGATCCATTACCCTGGGATGACAATTGCATGACTGCTTTTACAGAGCTGTGAGAAAGCCTTTACAGGGCACCAGCTTTGGGAATGCCATATTACAATAAGTGCTGTGTGTTGTTTTGCAATGAAAGAGAAGGTTGCAATCTCTCAGTGTTGACACAAATGCATGGAAGCAACCGTAGGCCTATTGCCTACTTTTCAGTGACCCTTGATCCAGTTGTGGCTGCTTTGACTGGTTGCGTCTGAGTGTGTGAGTCTTGAGCAATGTGAAGGTATTGTCATGGGTCATTGTAGTGCTAGAGGCACTCTTGTGGTGTGACACCCTGTGATGACCTTTGACTACCATTATTTTAATTGACTTTAGTGTGTTATTTTATCCTAGCCTGAATGTACGATGTCCTGCATATGCCTTGCTTCTCTTAAAAGTTTCTTTCTTGTAATCTTGCAGTCTTTCAGTGGGAGCTGTTATGGAGTAGAACAGCCTTGCCAAGAACAGAACGTGTGGGATGTGCATTTGAAAGCATGAGAGAGAGAGTGAGGTGTGGAATGTACTTTTTGGTCTCGAAGTGCAGTGTTATAAGCAGAGGTGCACAAGTGTGCACTGTGTTGTACATTGAGAGATGAAGTATGTGATGCTATAAGCAGTGGTGCACAAATTTGCATTGTGTTGTACATTGATAAGTATTATGAAGTTCTTACTATTGGCTTTGCCATGGCCTCATGTCATCCTGAATTCTGACTCTGCCTTGCTTGAGCTTTATCTGCGTGCACAGCAGCGCTTGCAAGTTGTTTGGGTTAATCACGTTCAAGGATTGTTTTGTGAGAGATTGTTTATTGTACCCTGGAAGGCTTTCGTGAGCTTCGTCAAGATAAAAGCTGGAACATGCGAGATTGGAGAGGGAACGTGGGAACTCCTTCCAGCCAGGGAATGCTTGCTTGGAAGCTGGCCAGTTCTGGTAAGATTCCTTTGGCTCAGGGGGGAAGGTTTCTCTCGAACCTTCTAGTGTGTTTTGAGATTATAAAGCTGATGGTTGTTGACTTAGAAACCAGGATTTTGGAATCCGAATGGGGACGGACGCGTCTACTTCGGTGGAACCCTGGTGGTAAACAGCGTTTACTTCGCATGCGATACTTCGCATGCCATTACAACGTGGTCGTTACAACGACCGCGTTGTTAGTTCGCATACCTTTACTACGCAAGTCGGAACAACGACTTGCGTTAGGGGGGAGAAGGTGTTGGATTTAAAATCCAACACCTTCCCTAGGGTCCGCACAGACTGGAGTTGGAATAGTAAATTATACTATTCCAACATCCAGCGCCCCCTACTGCAATTCGTTGTTCCGAATTGCGTAGTAAAGGTATGCGAACTAACAACGCGGTCGTTCTAATGACCGCGTTGTAATGGCATGCGTACTAAACGCATGCTAAGTAACGAGTGCTATTCAACCCTGGTTGCTGAGGCTCTTAACCACGGCTGTTAATCCCCCGGTCAGGAGTGGGCTAAGATGCAGTGTTTGCACCAGGTGAAGTGTTGAGTTTTGATTATTGCCATTGTGATGTTTGGCCAGTGGCTTTGATCATTTGAGGTGCTTGAGTTTTGATTATTGCCATTGTGATGTGTGGCCAGTGGCTTTGATCATTTGAGGGGTTTTCTTTGTGATGTGTGACTGAGTGAGGTGCACATCCAAAGTAATCATTTGATGTATTCAGTGTATATATCTTTCTGATCTCTTGCAGGACGTCCAGCATATTATATTTTCTTCAGTGTTATCTCATATTATTTGCTGCTTGTTTATTCATGGTACTATTCATGCATTTAACTGTTGCATTTACCAAGTGTGTTATTATTGCTTGCATATAAACATATATATCTCTTTGTGTATTTGAATTTTGTGCATTTGGCATCTGGGAAAGCCTCTCTGTTAGAGAGCATTGTGTAAAATAAAACTCCAAGCCTTATTCTAAAAAGAGAGTCTTTGCATTTTGTAAAATAAAACCCTTTTCTAAAGGTGTTGTTTGTTTTGTGTTAATGTCTCCTGCCTCGCCGAGTGTTGAGCCACCGTGTGGGAGATTCTGTATTATCTGATAGGCGAAGCAAGACAGTCATCTACTAACAGTATTTGTGCCCCATTAAGTGGAGATATTGTTGTCTTGTATGCAAACACAGTATCTGACCAATAGTTGCCTGACAAAGTATGAGCAAGTCTTGTTGGGTGCAGAGAATGTAACACTGAAGAGATGCACAGTGTTGAATCCAGCTACTTTGATACCATTGCCTGGAAATGAGAGTGTAGTGGATGAAGCCGAACATGATTGCTTGGATTTGACTGAGTTGTGTACTAAGCCCCGTCCTGATATCTCTGATGAGCCCTTGCCTGAATCTGATCATGTGTTGTTTGTCGATGGTTCCTGTTTGAGAGATAATGAAGGATATCTGAAAGCTGCTTATGCTGTGTGCACTGTTGGAGGTGTTGTGGAAGCTTTGTGGTTGCAAGGGGTGTTTTCTGCACAAGTTGCAGAGCTTATAGCTCTGACATGAGCATTCACCAATTCAGAACAGCTCCGAGTTACAATTTACACTGATAGTCAGTATAGCTTTGAAGTTGTACATGACTTTGGGCAATTGTGTTCACAGCGTGGGTTCATGACATCCATTAGAAATGGGGAATGCGTGAGGAATCTTTTGTAGTCCCTACAATTGCCTGCCCAAATTGCTGTTGTGAAGTGTGTTGCTAATCAACAAAGCACTGACTATGTCACAGTCAATAACCATTACGCAGATGAGATGGCGAGATACTGTGCCCTGAATGCACACACATTTAATGAGGAGATCTTGACAAACACATCCGACGTCACAGATTGTACTCTGATGTTGTCAGCTTTAGACACGTGGGAGGAGGTAGGAAGCTACAGGATGAGGTGAAGGAAGCAGAATGGCATTGTTAGGTGCGAACAGGCTGTACCAAGAGAGACGATGATAACTGGATTTACGTTGATGGCAGACCGTTATTGCCTGACAGGTTATTGTCACCAATGGTGAGGCACTGCCATGGTCTTGCACATGTAGGGAGTAATGCAATGATGCACCTTTTCCAACAGGTGTGGTACAATCCCAGATTTAAAGCAACTTCAGAGACGCTATGTCATCAGTGTGTAATATGTCAGCAACAAAACCCAGGAAGAAGAATACAGGTTGTTATGAGTCACATTGTTAAATCTGCAGGTCCTTTTAGCCGGATGCAAATGGACTTCATAAAAAATGCCCCTTTGGAATGGTTTGAGATATGTTTTGGTCATTGTGTGCATTTACTCAAAATGGTTTGAAGCCTATCCTACTCATAGGCATGATAGTTTAACTGTGGCAAAATGATTGTTAAGAGAGCTGATTCCAAGAAACAGATTTGAGGCTTCTCCTGAGTCAGACCGTGAAACTCATTTTAAAAATGAGGTCCTAATATTGTTATGTGCAGCACTACAGGTTGAGAAGCTTCATTGCAGTTACCAACAGGGTTTGTTGAACAAGTTAACGGACCATGGGAATCCAGATTGGCGAAAGTGTGTGCTTCTGCGTCTCTGATGTGGCCAGATGCATTACCTCTTGTGTTGATGAGTTTGAGAAGTACTCCAGGTAGGAGGATAGGATTGTCGCCTCACGAAGTGATCATGGGATGTGTAATGAAGCTACCAGCTGTTCCCGCTAACGCATTAGTCAATATTACAGATGTCCTTATTTTGGACTACTGTAAGTGCCTCACTGACGTAGTACGGTCTGTCTCTCACCAGGTTGGAGAAGCTGCCCTCGTGGTACAACAGGAGCAGTATTCAAATATCAAGGAGAGAGAGAGGACTAGGTAGCTAGTCCGTATCCCCGGGTTTAATATATGTAATCAAAAAGGACTAGCCTATTTGTGACTGATACAGGACTCAGGACTGTATGGAGAAAGGGGAAACTATTTAGTTCCTCTATGAAGCCCTCACCCAAAAACCTAGTTGGTGGCATGCTTCATCATCGGGCCCACCCAGTGACACCGAATGTGTCCCGGGTGTGCTTCAACGCCTGTGTTACAGCGGAGCTGGTATTTTGCTGAGTGTGCAGTGTTGGTGACGTGAAAGTGAAAATTTAAAAGCTATACAGTGGTCCCAGAGCCCTAGGGGGTTAACTTTTAATATCTGGGCCTCTGTTAGCATTAAAAACAAGGCAATGGATGTTGGTGGAGTGAATATTAAGAACTCCTACATCCGGTGTGTGGTCTACATGTTTCAGCCAGGCCTTTCTTTAAAACTGGCTTTCCTCAGGACCGAAAAGTTGTGTGAAGGTGCGTTTCTACACTTATAGTGAGTGTGTGGTCTAAAATGTGTTGCCGCGCTAAGGTGCCCTACGTGTGGAGCGGGGGATTCCCTCTCCAAGCATTCTTCCTGAACTTACTCATCAATGAAGCCGATATGAGAGTTTCTCCTTATATAAGACGTTTTTTACCTTTACTATAAATTTCTTCTCTTTTTCAGTGCCAAGACTTTGCTGAATTGTTTAAACCACTGCTACTATTTTTGATTTTTCTTTAGTTAGACGGTCTGAATCTTGATTATTCATGCAGTCCGACTCTAGAATCACCTCCAAATGCAAATGTGTATATACTGCGATTCATTCTATTATTGTTTTTATATTCATTGCAATGCTTATTATTTTTAATTTGCCACATTATGTTTCTCTGAAAGACTCCAAGCTGACTATTTCTTCTGGAGTCCCTAAAAGAAATGTTTCTGATTCTGTTGACATGAATGACAATTCTTTACATAATATTACTTTGAAAATAGATTTTAGTTCACATGTTTATGCTGTTTTACTCAAAGAATACGTAGATACTATGGTTGTTGCTGATTGCTTCGTTTGTATGCAAATAACTTCATCAGTTGCTGAGGGTGTGACCTACCACAACTTACTGCTGACTTATGGAATTTCTTGCAGTGTGCTGGCTAGTATATTTTATGCTGCTGATCAATTGCTATATAATTAATCAAGTCAAGATTGGATATTATCTGAAATTTCTGTGCTTTGACATTTAAATCATCATCCTGAAGTTTCGACAATTTAAACTATGGGTTATAGATTTAGACCGACTCAATCTTTGGATATGGCTTATGCACTTAGAAATAACATGTACATTGGTAAGAACTGAAAATAATTTTATAAATTTAGTCGAAAGTAGGTGAAATCATGAAATAAACAATATCAGTAGATTGCCTAAATTAACTCCTTGGAATTTATCACAAGAAGAAAAGAAAATCATAGAGGGAATGGTTTCATTAGCCTTAGATTAGCAACACAAAGGCAAACTTTGTATATATTGAAAGAAATAAAACATCAATACTGTTGTTGTAGGTTCTAATGAATGTGAACATACATTTGAATTGTAAGAAAATTGGGGAAGATATTTAGAAGGAGTAGATCCTACTTTTCCTGGAATATATTATGTCTGTGGGAAGAGTGCCTATTATAAGTTGCCAAAGAAATGATACAGAACGTGTAATATGGGAATAGTTTTTCCAAAACTTTATCATGTTAAAAGGATTAAAGAAGAGCTAATGAAAACAAATGAGAGAACAAACAGAAGTGCAAATGCAAGTGAAATTGTAGATGACATATTTGGAGTCCTGATACTTTCAGTAGGATTAACATTAAACTCTCAGAAATTAGAAAGCTGTCTACTATTGTCGATAAACTTGCCACCAATACAAGTGGGTTTTTTCTGTTGTGAATGAAGAGATGATATCGATAAGATCAATGGTGATTCAAAATCAATTTGCCCTTGATATCCTTCTCGCAAAGGAGGGCAGAGTCTGACAACTATTGAAAGTCCAACATTGTTGCACGTACATACCTGACAGGAGTAAAGACTTGCAAGGCTACGTTAAAAATATTTCTGATTTGAACAAAGACCTGAAAGACTTAAAAGCAGATGGTGCCTTGAAAAACATAGGTAAGGGATTATTGCGTGTTACCAGCCAGCTGGATGGGAAACTTAGGAAATGGATTCGTGATTTCGATCTTGAGTCCTTTAGTGGTGATATCTGTGTGCATAATGCTGCTGATAGTGTCAATCAAATTGTGTAGATACCAAAAGAGAAAAAATTGTGGGGTGAAAAGAACAAGAGCTGAGCTTGAAATGGAGGATGCAGAAAGCAAATATTATGATAAACTGAAAACTTTAGAGGAGAGTATAAGAAAAAGGTTAAGGACAACACACCCAAAATCTGTGACGAGATCTGATGTGGTAGATAAGGTGATGGCTTGATCCAGCATAATTTAAAAAAATCATATTACACGACATGTTAATTCCAGAAGACATGAAAAACTAAAAGTACACACTGCACACGTTAGACACAGTGATACATGAAACAGAGACAAGTGTAATAGAAGCATCGTAAAAGCATATTTTAAAAGTGAGATGGAAAAAACACATTTATAAGGTAACATTTATTTATTTATTTATTTATTTATATATTCAATGTTTTCTATAGCGCGAACCAGACCCAGAGATTGGGTGTCAGAGCGCTTTACAATTCAAATCACCTTCGATATCAGCAGATATCCAATTCTTTCACGTCAAAAACACGTCTATGTGTTCACTAACATTGGCATATATTTATCCATACACAAGACAGATATAATGTGGAATAATAGAGATCAATAGATTACAATCAAGATTGTCGTGTCGTACTTAAATTTAAGATAATATAATTCCTGAGTTCTTCTATATCCAAGCTGGTTATAGTATTGTTATGTTAAAACACATTGTTCATTATGGGAGAAATTTACCCATCAGAAAGGACTTAGTCTCCTTTTTGAATCGTGGAGCATATGTGATTCTTCTGATATTCGGTGGGAGCGAATTCCAAATCCTTGGTGCAGCTCCTGTGAACGCTCTATCGTAAGTTTTTTCTTACGGAATAATGCTGGTTTCAGTAGAAAATTCTCTGATCCTCTCGAGGGTCTAGTGCCTCCGGACAGCGTAATTTTATGGGCTAGGTAATGTGGAGTTTTGTGGTGTATTGCCTTGTGTGTCATGCATGCAATTTTTAGTTCTATTCTTGCCTCGTATGGTAGCCAGTTGAGCGTTTTCAGATGTGGAGTGATGTGGTCGTATTTTTTTGTTCCCGTTATAAGTCTGGTTGCTGCATTGAGACAGGCTTTTAGGGGAGCTGTTGAGATCTTCGGGAGTCCTGATAGAGTTGCGCATCCATATTCAATTCTTGATATTACCAGTGCCTGTACTGCCATTTTCAGATCCCCGGGATCGATGAGTGGCTTCAGTTTTCTTTGGAAATTCAGATGAAAACGAGCGTTTTTTGCCATTGTGTTGATGTGTGCTCGCATGTTTAAATCTTTGTCCTGTGTGATACAAAGGGATTTGGTTGAATCAACTATCGTGGGGTACCGTTTAGTGCTGTGATCAACTTGGTCCATTCTTTAATCTTGGTTGAACTTTTAGGAGGGGAGATCAAAAGGAATTCGGTTTTCTGTGAGTTGAGCTTAAGATGATTGTCAGCTAGCCATTCAACAGTTTTCTTGAGTGCTTGGTTCATAGTTTTGATCTCTTCCGGAGATGCTATCTTCATATACAGCTGGGTACATGTGAAAGGAAATGTTAGCCTCGTGCAATACCTCAGTTAATGGTTCGACGTATAGGTTAAATAGTGAAGGGGATAGAGTTGATCCTTGTGGAACCCCAATTTGAATCGGAGATGGTGGGGATAGCTTGTTGTCTACCAGGAATCTTTGCGATCTGTTCTCTAGGAAGGAGTAGAACCATTTCAGTACAGTTCCCGATAAGCCCATCCTATTTTCTAGGCGTTCTAATAATTTGGGATGGTTTACTGTGTCAAATGCAGAAGATAGGTCCAGAAGGATCTGGAGGCAGGTTCCATTCCGGTCAAGGGCTAGTAGAGCGTCATCTACTATGTGTAGGATTGCTGTTTCCGTACTGTGGTTTGGTCTGAACCCTGATTGGCAGTCATTTAGTAGTTCAAATTCAGTAATGTGTTGACTTAGTTGATTGTGCGCACATTTTTCTAGTACTTTGGCTAGTAGGGGAATGGTTGTTACTGGACGAAAGTTGTTTGGGTCAGATGGGTTCTCCGTAGGTTTCTTTAGGAGAGGGATGACCTGACCTGTTTTTAGGCAGTCTGGAATTGATCCTTGGGCATAAATACATATAAACAAGTTGCACTAATGACATTTAATGCATATGTTGCTTATAGACGTATATTAATGAGAATGTGATGTTATGTGAAGTGATCTAGTGATTTTTATGTTTTTTGCTGAGAATGCACCTGTTAGAAAAGTTGGTGAAAAATTGGGAAGCAATGGAGTACAGGCTTGAGACTTTGCAAATTGATACTAGAGACTTTATAGTTTACGAAATATTAGAAACAATTTTATTAAAACGAAATTTGAAAAACGTGTATTTATATGAATGTCTTACATTTCTTTGTGGTAGTAGGGTATTTCTAACATTAGCCATCTCTATATAATAATATTTTGTGAAAGTTCTTTATATCTATATATATTCCTCCTTTGAAGTGATTTGATTTCATTATATTTGAAGTAAAGTCTAAGCTCATTTCATTTAAATGTGCAATGCTAACTTAAAGGCCTTCATGAAATGTTTTTTCTCTAATGCTGACCTTTCCCCTGATTTAATACAATGGATCGTTCTTTGCAGGTAAAATGTTGCTTGTTTTGTCCTGGACATGACTACACCCTGGCATTGGCATTCTTCTATGTTTTTTCAATGTTCACAGTGAAATATTCCTGTAGAAATAGAATTTCAGCTGAAGTTGCAACTTTGTATTTCCTTTCTATCAATGTTAGGCTTGTGTGGACTCATAAACTTTCGTTTCTCATGACTAAAAGGGGAATCAGCTTGATGTTTCAATCATTTCAGGTGACATGATGTAAGCAGGGACATGTGATAGTCTTTCGATGGTGGTGTGATGCTATGCCACTGGACTTTCCTAACACTCTATAAAAGAAGAAACCCCAAAGGAGGGGCATGAACGCCATTGATTTTTCCTACTTGGGATCCGGATGCTATGCTGTTCGATCTTTTACTTGGACTGTTTGTCGATGCTACAATGGGTAGCTGATGGACTGAAACCTTCTTTTCTGAACCATTTCTATTTTTCAAATTTTCCATGATATCTTTACCTCACAGCTGAGGGACTCGCCTCTAAAGGACTTTAAGTCTGGATTTTTCCTTTTCCGTAGAACATGAGCTGTTAGAACTTGAGCCATCCTTCTGCCTTGAAGGGTAGTAAGACTCTGTAACTCTGCAATGAAGTTTTGATAACCATCTGCTAAAGAGTGATTAAATGTTTGGTGTTCTAATGCACGCAATGATATTCTTGACTGAAGTCCTTAAGAAGTTGCTTGTTTTAACGAATTTTGATTCTTTAATACAATAACTACATTAATTCAAATCTTGTATGAGTCTTTTAATGAGTCCTGTTGGTTCTTCCATTCCATCTGTGCTTCTGTTTAAATGTGTTGTAGAGAGAATCAACAAGCCTTATCAAAACATCAGGTTTTGCTTCTTTTGTTCTGTTTGGCAATTTCAGAGCTTTTGGTTTGCATAATTCTCACTTGACTAAACTTCTTCAGGAGGTTGGGTCTTCCAGTTCCCACTCTTTATTTCAATAGCATGGCATTGAGAGTGGTGTATCTAAACTTTATTTCTAACTTGTGAGTTGGCTATCAATTAATGGTCCTCATTTGACAGCTAACGTGGAGTTTGGTCACCCTAATTTCCACCCCTTCTCTCGGCCGAGAAAGATTCATCAGAGGATCATTTCCTCTGTGGTAATGGAAACGCTTCAGACTGCCTAATCGTACAGGGTCCAGTACAGTTAGAGTAGTAAGGAGAGTAAACTTACAATATAGATAAATATTTTACGCACTGCTTCATGCTGCAACAGAGGCAAGCCAGGGATCAAAGCTGTAACCCACTGGCAACACCTAAATGACATCCATGGGGGAGGAGGGGTACTGAGTGGAGCTTGGGAACCGAGAGCCACACAGGACCGGGTAAGAATGGGAGGGCCCAAATGAGGAATTCTAACCCTGAACTTGGTATGCATGAGGATGGGGACAGAGTATTCTGAACTTGTGCTCTAAGAGCAGACTAGACAGAGCATTGGCAACTGCTGGAGAGCGTGGTGGTGGTAAGTGTGCTGCTTCCCCTTCCCCCACCCCTGATAGCCTGAAGTTAGAAAGAAGTGGCCATTGGTCCAGTGGGAGCTGCTGAAAAGGAAACACTAGGGGGATAGCTCTGAACCAATGAAGGCCATGATCAGGGTCCGAAGCCCACACTAAAATCACATGGAAGAGGGAAGAGATAGACAGGTGAAATTGACACAGCTAAACAAAATGGAGTAGTGTACGATGGCTAGGACTGTTGGCACAAGAGTGACAAATTGTTTGATTGAGAGGCACACTGATGACATACAGAGCTGACTACAACCCAAATATTGCAGGCAATTGAGAAGTCTAGCTCCACACTGGGACACAAAATGTATGCTATCATTGCAGATGTTAACTTGCTCAGGACGGACTTGAAGAAAGCCAATGAAAGGTCGCAAAAGATGGAAGAAACAGAGCAACAAAGCAAAAAGAAATATTTGAGCTGAAAACAACAGCATGGTTACTAAGGGGAAAAGGTCAGGACTTAGAAAACAGATTTAAGGACTCAGAGAGGAAGGCCAGAGGAAATAACCTCTGCCCTATGGGTTTTCTGGAACGAGCAGAGGGCATGGACATGTTTCTGTAACAATGAATTTAAAAAAACTGGTACTGAAAGTATTGCCAAATTTTTTATTTTTTTGGAAAGGGCCCTTTGGGCACGTGGCCTGATCCTGGAGCATCACCGAAACCAATTATAGCTAGGAAATTCAACTTCAGAGACAGAGATGTAACATTGCAGCATAGATGAAAACATGGTAACCCTCGATCCAAAGGGTAAGTCGTAAGAAATATGCATAAGTTAAGAAAGTTAAGGAAGACCTTCCAAGGAGCGAAACAAACATTCAGAATGATGGGCATGAAATACATTCTGCTGTAGCAGCCAAGCTTTGTGTAAACTTTAAAGGAAAGACACACATCTTCTACACCCCCAGGAGAAGAGTGTGATTGGCTGGGGATGGGTGATAAAAGGAAACTAACAGGAGCCTCAAGCAAGAAGGTATGACAGCACAAGAGTGGCAACAGACAACCAATAAAGGATTTGATGGATATCCATCTGAACATAGATCCTGAGTAGAATCTGAAGAGCAGGGACTTGACATGAACAATTACACTTAGGTAGTTGGTGGTATTGGAACACAGTTTCGAATATCCTAGTTTAAAACAGAAAGAAAGTGTGACGATTACTATGTGTCCACACTGTTAGAAGGTGATTTCCTGGGGGGGAGTTTGTAGTGGGAGTTCGAGATCTGTCACACATTCAAAAGATTATGGGTAAGTCTGAGGGTTGTTCTCCAGGAAATTAAGGTGCTAGATGGTAGATCACAGGCCTCAGGAAATGTCACTTATGCCACACCACACCAAGGACCCCGAGTTGAATTCTTTACATGGAACATCGGAGACTTGAAAGATTGCACAAAGCGATAAGGAGTACTAGCATTCTTAAAGATGTGGGATTGCTATATCCTGCCTGCGGGAAACGTGCTTTATGGAAGCTGAGGTAGATAAAGTATATACGAAATGGAGGGGACAAATGAACTCAGCCATCTATTCAAATTATGCAAGGGGAATTAATATATGGATAATGCGTAGAACTCCTTTCAAAATGCAAGGCATGAAGGCTGATGCGGGGGTGTAGATATCTCTTAATATAGGGGACCGTAGACTGTAAAAAATTGAGTATTGTAAAAATCTATGCACCAAATTTTGGTGACAAAGCTTTCTTGGGGCAGTCATGATAGTGACATACTTGAGAGCCACAGTGATATGGCAGGTGAGTTTAATTTTGCTTTACAATAAACGCTGGATAGAACACCCACCCCCCAACTTGAGAAGTAAATCAGGTATGGCGAGCGCCCTGAGGGAGGTTATGGAAAAAGTGTAACTGCTTGATATTTGGATATTTAGAAAGAGTTTAATCCCTCCCAAAAAAATACTGCTGCTTCTCAAGCACACAGAGCTCTCCTAGCACTTTTAGCAGGTTAGAACTTATGTCAGTCTCACAATAGATGCAGCACAGATTTGAGGCATCTCAGTATATGGGCAGGTTCCTTTCTGATCATCACCACTAGTGGTTGTATAGAAGGATGGCTATGAAGGTCAATGGCAGAAGAACAGTTGCGAGCTTACCTAGTGGAAACCTCTTCACTCTAATTGACAAAAGAACAAAGAGAAGAGCTGGAGGCCACCATTACCGGGAGGCTTTGATGAAATCTATGAAAGAGATGCCTCAGAATTGTTATGTTCCATATAGGTACCCTAATATAGGCTCAGGTAGTCACCTAACCTTTCACCTATATTCTCCCTACCATTACACTACATAACGGTTCTTAGTACTGGCCTTTTACCTAGTTACGGTAATGTCCAAAGATGACATGGGGTTTTCTCCAAAAAGCTTAAGCCTCATTCATTATGCATGAGGATTCTTGGAATCACAGCAGGACAGCAGGCCTACCATCTCCTGCATAAAAACTATGTATAAGGGTCATTCCTTCCGACATCCCAGTTCGACATGACACAGCAAGGTATATCCCCAGGGGGTACCACTTTGGGTATATATACACCATCTCTTGCTGAGATAGTCAGAGAAGAAAAGGACTTCCATGCCGACACACAGACGCGAGACGCTGAGGTTCCTGCACGCAGACACTCCAGCTCGCAGTGGTCTGACATCCCTTAGGGGTGTCTATCTCGAGACCAAGACGGGGTCCCACAGTCTCTCACTTCAGGTAATGGGGTTGACTTTATCCTAGAGGGATTCTTGGCTTTACACCCACATACATGCTAGGTACACTTAGGTACATCTAGTTAGGGACGCATCGTAGGAGTTCACATTCTACTGTCATGTATTTTATATACTTGCCTGTATTCATTGTTTTAGCACGATGGTAGAAATCTACCATCCTTTTACTCTGTTAGTGCTTATAATCATGTATATCTGTTACTGTCTAATGGTTGTTTCAGCACACCTATTTTACACTAGAATGACGCTGGTTCAATAAATGCTTATTGAGAAACGTCCCCACCGTTTATTCTGTGTATCTCTCCGAGACAATGTGAGCACGAGTGACTGAGCGAAAAGTAGAACACTGTTTCCACGATCCCTGATGGGACAGGGTTGTCATGTTCGATAGTTGCCAAGAACTATTCTCTCCTTGGTAAGAGGGGTTGTTTAGTGGCAATGTGAGCTAGCTGGTATACAGGCTAACATATTCGGTAGGGGTGTCTAGAATCAGTCTGACTCCAATCCTACAGTATATGTTGTCTAAACGCGCAGATCCTATATAGGTTTATAGGAACTACACTACAGAATAAGATGTTGGCAAGTGATGGCATCCCGTCAGAACTATATCGGTGTCTCCCAGAATGGTTCGCCAAGCAACTCCTGGAAGTGTGTTGAGACACTTGGGGGAAAAGAGTTGCTAACACACATCCTACACTTGCTACAAGTGGGAGAACAACACTATGCCATAATAGCTTTAGACATAGAAGAGGTATTTGACAACCGAGGTGCCAGTACATGACCCGAGTGTTGGAAGGTATGGTATTGGTTCCAAACAGAGGTAGGCAGATTCCAGGGGGTGTCGGGCCTTTGTATAAACTGTAAAAAATCACAGATATTTCTTATAGTAGGGTGGGTTAAGCTGAAGAGAGAACTATTTCGGAGGTGATCCCCAGATGAAAGTAAGATAAAATTAGCTATCTGGACATACAAATAGCAGACTCGTATCCCAGTGTCCAAGATAGTTTTCTTTCCATGTGTCATTATTCCATGTACAACTTACTGTGATCAATACCACAGTCTGTATTTGAGAATCTAAACAAGTTATATATTATCACTATTTTGTGCAGGTAAAAGTAGTAGTGTAAACCTCAACATGCCCTAGCCTGAGAGACACATGGGCTTGAACTTCTACAGCTTGAATTATTTATATATCAAGTGGCGAGATGGCTCGAGGAAAGCGAGAGCTCAGGGGTACCATTATTGGAAGGGAAACATGGTAGGGATGGGCTCAGAAAGTTATGAATGAGCGGGAACAGAGTGCCACTAAACCACCCCTGCGTGAACAGGCAATTGGGCACCACATGGGAAAGAACATTCAAAAACATAATGGGGCGGGACCTCCGTTTGCCCCAGATATGGAGATATGGTTTATACCACTTTTTGAAGATATGAGCAGACACATGTCAATGAGGCAGAGAGAGCAGCATAATACTGGGAGACTTCTACACATATGGCCACTTCATTGTGTTCAATAGGGCACAGAAAAGCTTCAGGGTTGGGCCAGCCCAATTTTTACAATAAGCATGGGTAGCGAGGAATGTTTGGATAGGCTTCCCAGAGACTCCTGCGACTTTGAAAACAGTAGTAGGAATACTGGAGTTGGCACATAGATCAAAATTGGTGCCCTTTCTCTACAAAGCACTCAGGAGGCTTGAAAGTTAGGCAGGAAAGGGACAAGGATAATCAAGAACTATTACCTGATATAAATGGGAAAAGACTAGGCTACATGTAAACAAAAAAGTATCGAGCAATGCCTTATTCAAATTAGTACAATACAATATCCAACATAGAAATTACCTGACCCCAGCCCTGTGGGTGAGATGATATGTACCGCGAGGTTGCTGCCCAGACCAGGTAGACGCACTGGAGGTATGCTATATATGCGTAAATGTCATCTATATCAAATGGTAATAAATAAAATGGTTAAAAAAACGAAATTACCTGACCCCTCTAAAGTTAAACAATATTTATTGTACTAGAACAAGTAACTGACCTAGATGAGGAGAAGCTGCTACAAATTTTCTTCATATGATGTGGTCCTGTAGGGGATTATGACCAAGCTGCATCCCATCACAGAAACACCCATCAACTATCTGTCAAGAAATGCCGCATAGGATGCGATCAGCCATCAGCCGCGGTAGGGCAGGGGAGCGGGCTTTCTCCTATCTGCCACCTTCAGCATGGAATAAGCTCCCTCTTGAGCTACGCTCTGGAATGTATCTCCCCGTTCAGAAAAATACATGGGTTGTTCGCATAACAATAAAGGCCCTGCAAAGCTGCCTTTGAACTGAGCGCCTGGACAATCTTAGGAGTAGCTGCGCGCTATATAAATCTAGTTTCATTCTGTTGTATCGCGTCATGACCAAAGTGTTCCATAGACTATGGAACGCGTTGGTCAAGCGCGATCAAGTCGGAAAGGCCGTTGGAGATTGGGCGAAGTGGTCAGGTTGTTGACCGCGGCGGCTCTGTTTATAATAAAGATCTTACCTACGGATTCGCGTCCAGGTGTCTTTCCTGTGAGAAGAGATCACCACACATTCATTAAAGAATAGTTCCTACACCCAAAGGAGGTAAAATGAGACATAGGTTTGCAACAATGGGAACCCTGCTGACTATCGGCCGCTTAGCCATACACTGGCTTCACCCCATTGGACCGAATGGGGAGGGCTGGGAAAAGAGATCTTATGGAATGGGCTCCACTTGAAGAAACCCACATCAGGACAACTAGAATTGACAAAAAAGCTGATGAGGATTTACAGAAGTAGATGGCTGTAGTTAAAATAACTGACATAGCCTTTAGATTATAGACCACCTTGAACCTATGGTAAAATGATAAAACCAAATTGTACCTAAGCCATGGTCAAACCAAACTGAACATTACCAGATACGGGAGTGAATGGAAATGACAAAAAAAGGGGAGGAAGGGAACTTGAAGAGGGGAATCTCACATCGATAACAGACTAAAATGAAAAATAGAAACACCAATGATTGGAGAGTGGAGCTGCTAAATAGGAAGGTAATACATGTTAGATACCAAAGTAATGAGGTGCAAATAAGCGGGGTAGCTGGGGTAACATGTCAGTACCCCAGGTAGACGGGCATGACCAGAGGAGTGATAAAGCAAGCTTGACATACATATATGATTTGATTGGTGAAGATAGTGAAAATATTTTGGTAGAGTTGATAATAAGTAATGTATAGGTATGTACCTGTTATAAATAGATACATATAAATTAAGAGGTTTAAAAATAATTAATTTAAAGTGAGTATCCTACGGGGCTAAAGAGTGAGTGTGCTTTAATACCAAATGACCTTTAAATCCAGCTTGGTGCGTTTTGTTTTTCATACAGATACAAAACAAATTGTGTATCTGTAATTACTATGAAACTCCCCAAAAATGCAGGATTTAGATTATCTTTAAGTCTCTCGGCATGTTGTCTGACATAACCACCAGGTCATTTATAGCATAATACGCACAGTACAGTGCTCCCACTTAGTGTGTTTTTTACTGTATATGGCTACTTAGCACATAACAAACCTACAGATATCAAATTGTGAGATAAACTGATCAGTTACATACTGCGGAAATATATTAGTTGTATCTCCGTTTATTCACTTACCAAAAATAAGTATGGAGTTGTGATATATAGTTAAATATGAAAAAATATAGATAGAAATATGAAAAAAATAAAAACAAACCATTTGTGTATGTGCGCACATGTGCACAGGCACATGTTGTACTAGTGCTTCCCAAGCTCATCTTCTGATAACATAATGGTTGACTTGATTTAACTTTACCTTCAGGTTGAGTGCCACCCATACCTAACCCAGGTCAAGCTTGTGGAGTACTGCCAGTGTAAAGGTATTGCGGTGACCGCCTATGCTCCCTTAGGCTCCCCTGACAGACCATCGTGAGTGTTCATCATTTTTATTTATTATCTTAATTACATTTTATCTTTTTATAATGAATAACAAGAATAAATGTTTTTTTTGTTTTTTTTTGCTCATAATCTTTTTATTAGAAGTTTTATGGCAAGATACAACATAGCGCGAACGGGTCGCCAAAGGCAGTCAAAATGGTACGGGAGACAAGTCAGTACACAGCATAAGAGGAAAGTATAATCAGAGCCCAGAAATAATAAACAAAGCAAAGATCTTCTAAAAGATAACCACAAAGCGTCTCTTAATGCTTGTCCTGTTACATAGGAAAAAGGTAGAAACAGTAAAACATAGAACAACAAATTTAGGACAATGTTAAGTAGCAAGCTTTGCACAGTGAGAGTAGTGTCACATGGGAGCACAGTTACAACTGTCACATGAAGCAAGTGGGGTAAAAAGTATTGGGTAGCGGAGCCGACTGCTAGAAAAAGGTTATTCAAAAAGTTGCAATGCCAGGAGCTTTGGCGGATTGAAGCAGGTAAGCTCCAAGGGGGACAAATATTGGGTCAAAGTGTCGTGTAGCGCCTAATAATACATAGGATTTGCGTGTTTAGACAACATAAACTAAGGGATTGGTGTCCAGACTGATTCCAGACACCCCCAAAGGATATGTTAGCCTGTAGACCAGCTAGCTCACAGTGCCACCATAAGCCCCCTAACCTTACCAAGGAGCGAATCGTTTTTGGCAACTATCGAACATGACAACCCTTGATCCTTCAGGGATCGTGGAAACAGTGCATTACCTTTCTCTCAGTAAATCGTGCTCACATAGTCTCAGAGAGATACACAGAATAAATGACGGGGACTTTTTCAATAAGCATTTATTGAACCAGCGTCATTCTAGTATAAAACATGTTTGCTGCGACAATCATTAGACAGAAACAGATATATAAGATTACAAGCACCAACAGAGTAAATAAAAGGTAGAATTCTACCATGGTGCAGGCATATCGATACATGGCAGTAATCGAGCGTACTCTTATGATGCAAACGCTAAGTGTACCTAGCATGTATGTGGGTATAAAACCAAGAATCCCCTAGGAAAGAGTCACCTCTTGGTCTCGAGTTGGACACCCCACAAGGGATGTCAGACCACTGCATGCTGAAGCTTCTGGAGGCCGGTACCTCAGCGTTGAGTGTCAGCGTAGAAGCTTCTCCTCTGGTTCCCCAGTGAAGATGTGGTTCTTTTATACCCAAAAAGTACACTCAGGGGTTCTACCTAGATATGTAATGGTTTGCCATATGTATGGTGGACCTGTCGTCCAAGGATGACAATAATGGTGACTTTTGTACAGTTATTATACAGAAGATGGTAATCCTGCTGTGTACGTCATGGGCAGGGGATTAAGATATGATACTAGGAATCCTCATGCATAATAAGGGAGGCCAGTTTCGGAGAAAACTGATCGACATTTTATTCAGCACATAACTAGGTTAAAGGTCAGTGCCAGAACCGTTATGCAGAGCAAGGTAGGACGAATGTAGGTAAAAGGACGTGTAGCTACCTAGGCCTATATTGGGGTATATTGGGGTTCATAACAGAAGGGCATTGAAATTTAGTGTCTGTCCTAGGTAGGTTATGCGATAATTGTTCCACTGCCAACACTTGCGATAGGCGGGTGAACCATTGGGCGATCGGTGGCAGTTGTTTTTTCCATGTTAGCGTAGGAGTTGCCATGCAGCACTTAACATGTGGCTAACAAGTTTCCAATCCGCGTGGGTCATTGCCTCAAGGCCAAATGGGCAAATTCCCAGGATAAAGGTAGGGTAGGAGACAGATTAATGTGCCCAATATCTTCTTCCAATAGGTAAGATGAGGCTATAGGACCACCATATGTGACAGATATCCCCTACCACGAGTCCGAAGAGGTGGAGGGTTATATGGTACAAAGGCATGCTGGTGTGTAATACCATTGAAACATAACATTATAGGCCATTTCTCGGTGAGAGAGACTTCTGTAAGATTTAGGTATTTCACGCCAGAGAGCATCACATTGTTTGGGCGAGATGATTTCTGTAGCCGTAGCCTGCCAGGAAGGTTGATATGCCTGGGTAGGAGGGTGTGTAGAGATTTGGAGGGTCCGCTATGTATTGGAAATAAATCTTTTAGACCCAGTGTATGCTCTCAACAATTTTTCAAAGGGAACATAGGACCTGATGGCCACAGGATAGTTGGAGGCGTGTTGCGCCTAATGACGCAATTGGGAGCACTGAAGTCTTGTTGTTTCAGGGAGTTGGAAATTGGCCTTACATTAGTTGAATGATTTTCTGGAGGTTCCCACAAAGAGGTCCCGGAGGGACCTATAATCCCGGCCACCCAGCTAGGAAAGTATTGGGGCGCAGGTGTGAAATCGGGGTTGCAAGCAATCGGTGTGTTGGGGGAAGGGAAGGGAAGGGGGTGAGCCCCCTCCCGAGTGCTAGTTTGTCCCAGATGTCAAGCACCGTCTTGGTAGGAGTAGCTATATATGCACTGCGCGGCCAAGCATGTTTAGGTAGTTAGGCTAGATCTCAGAGTGGACGGCAAGCCACCACCTGGTCCATGTGGAACTAGTGCTTCTCACTCTCATGGACTGAGAAAGGTACCCAAGGTGAGCCACCCAATAGTATTCAAGGAGATTCAGGCAGGCTAATCCATCTCTTGAGGCTGTATCAATAAGAAGATGGTGATTCTCGGTCGCTTCCCACTCCAAATAAAGGAGTGAATGTCTGGCTGCAATCGAGTGATAGCATCCTAGGGGATCGGGGTAGGAAGGACTGGAAAAGATACAAGGGGGAGGACATTCATTTTTATGACATTGATCAGGCCCATCAGGAGATATGGAGGGGCTTCCAGCACCAGAGATCTGACAGAATGGATTTTTGAAGTTGTGGCCAGTTAGCCTGCGTCCAGGAGGATAAAGTGGGAGTTAGATTAAGACCTAGGTATCTGATTGTGGCAGGAGTCCATTGGAACGGGGCTAGGGCTTGCAGCGCAGGGAGGTCCCCCTTGGGTAGAATAAGGTTAAGCTTGTGTGATTGGCTCATATTGATTTTGAAGCCAGAGACCTTTCCGAACGCGTCTAGGATGTCGACTATAGCCAGCAAAGAGGTGGCGGGCTGAGAGATGGTAAGTAAGAGGTCATCTGAGAACAAACTAATCTTATGGGTTCAGCCCCCAAAGGGATACCCTCAATAGCAGTGTTTCTGCGGATGGAGATAGCCAAGGGTTCGACGATTAGGGGAAGGAGCAGGGGTTGATAACGGGCACCCCTGGCGGGTGCCCCTTTGGATATGAATGGGAGCTGTGTAGTGTCTGTTGACATGGATGGTAGCCTTTGCTATGTTATGTTATAGTGACTTGTAAAGTGCATGGATACCTTGTTAGGTCTCCCAGCGCTGGCCTCCGCACCAAAACAGATGCTCAATCTGATCCAACAGCTGTACAAAGAGACAGCCGGGATCTTGAAATTATGCCGATCATCAAGTTATACGGATGGAAACAATCTTGTCTTTAGTTTCTTCTGTAATATTGTGAGCAAATCACATGCTTTTAGTGAAATTGGTAGACCATTCCACAATTTAGGTCGAAGATATGAAAAGGACCGCCGGCCCTGCCGTGACTTCCTGATCCTGGGAATCATGGCCCGATCAAGATGGCTTGAACACAGAGCGCGGTTGGGAACATATTTTGACACAAAAGATCTTAAGTACAGAGGCCCTGTATTGACAAGGCACTTGTGCATGTAGCATGTAGCATAAGGTCTTAAATTGGATTCGCTGCTCAATGGGCAGCCAGTGCACGGAACAAATCAAACTGGCTGTAGAAGTATGCCTAGATGGGAACATACGCATATGGGCTGCCGCATTTTTTACAATTTGAAGCTGTTTGAGCAGGGATTTAGTCATACCCAGGTAAAGAATGTGCAGTAGTCCATTCTTGATATCTCCAAGGTCCGTACTACAGTTCGTTGGGCCGGAGACGGTAGACAAGGCAACATTTTTTTCAGCCACTTGAGAATACCAAAACAGGTGGCCACTATTTTCTTTACCTGGAGACTCACAGAGGTGACATATGAGGCCATAATTTTAGTGATCATGCCCGCTCCTAGCCCAACCTTACCCAGTACTGCCCGAAGCGATGACCACTCCACCATGTCAAAAGCCTTCTCTGCTTCAATCAAGAGAAGGCAGGCTGGGATGCTGTGAAGGTGAAACTTTTCCACCAGGTGCACAACCCGATGGATGTTGTCTGCCCCCTGCTAATTGCCAATAAACCCAACCTGGTCCAGGTCGATAAGGTCAGGGAGATAGTGCTCTAATCGAGTGGCTAATTTCTTTGTCAGTATTTTTGTATCTGTGTTAAGAAGAGCTATGGGGCAGTAAGACGAGCAGTACGTCGGATCCTTCCTTGATTTGGGGAGAAGAGATTTCCACCGCTGCCATGGAGGACGTTAGGCCTGTGTCCTGGGTAAAGGAGTTAAACAACTTTAGTAAGTGACCATGGATGTTAGGGACGAACATTTTATAAAAAATGGGGAGCCCATCAGTGTCTGGGGTTTTGCCGAGCGGGAGAGCACGCACCGCACGACAAAGCTCCTCAAGGTCAATTGGTTCATCCAGGAGCTCAGCATGTTGAGGATGAATGGGGCCTCAATAGCAGGCGCTAAAGTACTCCTCCAACAATGTCGGCGAGACATCCTCCCGCTTGTAAAGAGTTTGGTAATAATCATGAAATGACCGCTGTTTGTGCAGCTCGGAAATTGCCCAGCCCTTGTCCCTATTATGCAATTTAGCAATTTGTGCCCTGGCCAGTCTGCGGGCCAATAAAGATCCCACCTTGTTCCCCCCCTTCATAATATTTCTGGTTTAGCGCTAGAAGGGAACATTCAGTTCTATTGGTCTGTGTGCTCCCATTTGGCCATGGAGAATAGCTAGTTGTTGTTTATTGCACCTAGTGGGGGTGACCTGATCCTGTCTTTCCAAAGTATTATTCTCAGTGGGCAGAGTTGCATCCACTAAACGAGCCTCCCTCCTTATTGCTATGGTGGCAATTACCCACTTTATGGTTGCTTTAAATCCATCCTACAGCGTATGTAGGGAGACATCCTGGGGAGCGTGCAGCTCAAAATACTCAATGATCCCATGGAAGATCTCAGACTTATCTACTGGGTCTCATTGAAACCTCGGAGCAAGCGTCAGAACTGAAGGCCTCTTCGAGAGGAGAGTGTGCTATACCATACTAATTCTATATGGGCGTGATCAGAGATAGTGATTTCAGAGATGTCTGCCGTGTCCATGGTGCCAAGAAGGGAGGGAGGCTGGAAAACATGGTTGATGCGCAAGTATGATGTATGGACATGGGAATAAAAAGAGTAATCATGTTCATCAGGATGCTTACAGCGGCTGGCGTCAACCAGCCCCAGCTCTGTAATATTGCGCTTGAGTTGAGCAGACATAGCCCCAGTGCCCTGATAGCTGAGCATGATCCTATCTAGGGTTGGATCCCATACTAAATTAAAGTTACTACCAGCTCCCATACTAAATTAAAGTTACTACCAGCATCTGGTCCAGATGGAGAACAATCGCCCTGCGCATGTTGGCTTCTACACCCCGTTGTGTTTGTTCCTCTCTCTGTGTTTCCCTCTAGATCATCTCCAGTTTTGATTACCAACACTGATGTTTTATGAACTTATTTTTGTCTGACTTTTGCCTTGACAATGTTGTAAAGCACTCTGATACCTTCGGGTCTGGCCAGCGCTATATAAAACTCTTAAATAAATAATAAATAGAAAGTCCCTACTAACTATGATGTCACCAACTACTCCTGTCAGTTGGTCTCGCAGTGTTTGTCTGAGGTATAGTTCCTGGGCGTGGTTGGGGGCATAGATGTTAAGTAGTGTGAGGGGTTGCTTGTCCCTAATTGTACTCATTTTTAGGTAGCGGCCCTCTGTATCCCGTACCACCTTTAAGACAGTGGAGCAAAAACCAGCCTTGCACAGAATACCCGCCCCCAACATCTTGCAAATAGTGTGGGCCCACTACCGCAGTTGGTGCTTCGGTCGTGCCATCCTGTGTCAATCAGCTCTCATAAGATGGGTTTCCTAGAGAACCACCAGATCTGGGTCATGGTGTAATATGTATCCCCATACCTGTTTATGGCTGCTAGGGGAGTTGAGCCCACAAATGGGGAGAGGAGTTGGCCTAACGGCTAGGGCAGTCGACCTCAAATCTGGGAACCGGGTTCGAGTCTCGACAAGGATGCACAACATCCTGTGATTCTGGGCAAATCACTTAATCTCCCCATGCCTAACAAAAATGAATGTGTCCTCATGTAACGTAACTGGTGCTCGTGTAAAGCGCTCCGATACCCGATACCTTCAGGTCAAGTTTGCTCTATATAAAAATCAGTTAAAAAAAAATTTCAATGAGACCAATTTAGTGCCCATGTGTGGGTCTGTGGTGGAAAGGGGTGTACATTGTGATTGCTGTGTATGTAGGACAGCATTGGGCTGTGGCCTGGAAGGAAGGGACTGGCTTTACCGAGAACCTGGCCCCCACCCCCTCCCCCTCCATGGCTGGAATGTGCCGAATGGGACTTCCTGGAAGGGCGGGATAGCAAAGCTATTCATCAAAGGAGGGGAGGGGCTTGTGCATTGCCTAGTTGAGCATGACGGCATAAAGCATGTAGGCCAGAAAAGGTGGTAGTGACACACTATCAATGATTGACCAAAGGGAGTAAAACAAACAGTAGAACACAAGAACAGCGGGCCAACAGGGCCCAATAGTGACTTCCACGTCCCATGCAGATCGGCACAGAGATGCACAAATCCTACATGAGAAGTCACCCTCGTGGGGTGTGAAACGTTGGTGGCAGGCACGTTGGTTCAGTCTGAGTGTCAGTGTATGTGAGTAAGCAAAGTATACTCCAGACCCCCGTGGTATCACCAGTCCGGTTCACTGACAGAATATCGACCTCAAAAATATTGAAGTAAAAAATATCGAGGTAAAATATAGAATGCAAAAATATCGACTTCCTATACTTAAACAGGTAAGTACAAAAATATCGAAAAAAGATATCGAGGTCAAAAATATAGTTGTACTAAAATATCGATTTTTATATATATATATATATAAAACAAAATAATACATATTAAATATATTAAATATTAAAATTCATTAAAAAGAATAAATTAGATTTAATATACATTTTAACAAATATAACAAATAAACGTAATTAAAAAAAGTTAAACACATACATAATAAAATATATATAAATATATTTACTTTAAAATGATTAATAAACTATTAATTTTCATTTATTTTATCATTTTAAAATTACATAAAAATTTACAGATTTATATATATATATATATATATATATATATATATATATATACCAATAACATAAAATCTAAGTAAAAAACATTCTATTATAAAATAAAACATTAAACTATTCAAAAATCTTTAAACTTCATTTTTCCACTCCAGTCAGTGTAACAGTAGAGAAAGTGTTGGATAGCGGAGGGGTAAAATTACCATTCCCACTCCAATGAGTGCAACAGTAGGGAAAGTGTTGGATAGCGGAGAGGTAAAAATTACTATTCCCACTACAGTGACTGCAACAGTAGGGAAAGTGTTGGATAGCGGAGGGTTAAAATTTACCATTCCCACTCCAGTCAGTGCAACAGTAGGGAAAGTGTTGGATAGCGGAGGGGTAAAAATTACTATTCCCACTCCAATGAGTGCAACAGTAGGGAAAGTGTTGAATAGCGGAGGGGTAAAAATTACTATTCCCACTCCAGTGAGTGCAACAGTAGAGAAAGTGTTGGATAGTGGTGGGATAAAATGTACTATTCCCACTCCAATCAGTGCAACAGTAGGGAAAGTGTTGGATTGCAGAGGGGTAACAATTAATATTCCCACTCCAGTCACTTCAAAATTAAAAACAAACAAAATATTAACAAACAAAATAAATAAATAAATATATATTATTTTAAATTAAAATACAAATGTATTTAATATGAAAAATTTGAAAAATAAAAACATATAATGTTAAATACATATGATAAATACCTACAAATATTATATTAAATAAAATAAAAATAATTTTCAAACAAATAAATATTTTTAATTAGAAAATATTTAGAAACAAAAACATGAATTATTACATAAATTTAGATTTTTTATTTCCTACCCTATAACACCACACAATTCACAACCCACATCTAAATTTAAAAAAATATACTTCCATAATTAACATAATCAATTACCAATTAAAGAAATATTATTAATTAAAAAACGAAATAAAACTCATCCAAATTAATTAACTTCCCACACTTTACCCCTATAATCCCCACAACCCGCACCTAAAATTAAACTGTAAAAAAATTAATTACACAGTTATAACTTATTTTCAATTAAAAAACTAATAGTATTTAACAACTAATTATTAAGTAAGTAAAATTAATGTACTCCAAACCCTTTACCCCAATAAAAGTAAAACCCACACACACAAAATTGAACAATTACCCCTAATTAAATATCAATTAATTAATATTAATTATCAACTAATGATTAATTAATTAAACATCAATTACTTCCCACCCTTTACCCCTATAAACCCCAAAACCCACACCTAAAATTAATTACACAATTTCCATATTTAATTTTCAATCAATTAAATAATATCAATTAACAACTAATTATTAATTAATCAAAAATAAATTACTTCCCACCCATTACCCCTATAAACCCCACAACCTGCACCTAAAATTAATTACACAATTTTCATATTTAATTATAAATTAATTAATTAATACTAAAAAACAACTTAATAATTAATTAAAAATAATTTACTTCCCACTATTTACCCCTTTAAACCCCACAACCGGCACCTAAACAAATTACACAATTACCATAATTAATTAGCAATTGATTAATTAATATTAATTAACAACCAATTAATAATTAATTAATAATAAATGACTTCCCACAATTAACACTATAAAATCTCAATTAAATAAATATTAATAAATACAAAATAATCATTAATTTATTATAATTAAATTACTTCCCACCCAATTCCCCTATAAACCCACAACCCGCTACAGAACTAAAAAACGCAAAATTTAATTAAAATAAAATTGATAACCACCAAAAATTATACACATATATTAAAAAACATAAATAATTCTTATACAAAAAAATACATCACACACATTTAAAATATATACTAAAATACATAATTCTAATTAAAAATCGATATTTTAAACAACAATATTTTTGCAAACGATATTAATGACTTCTATATTTTTACAAACGATATTTCTTACCTTCAAATCGATATTCTTGCTGTCGATATTTCGGACTCACGATATTTAGGACTCGATATTTCTGTAGTTCGACATTTCCAACTCAATATTCTGTCTGCACACCCACGCATCCATAGTCCAGAGTTGTGGAGGTCGCAGTGTCTGTTGCCAAGGAGGGAACATTAGGCAATATTATAAAAGTGTCTTAGCATCACAGGGAGCCAGTAGTGGAGGGAAGTGGGGAGGAGTCCTTCTCCATATTCTGAAGATGTTGTATGATGTTGTGTTTGGTCTCCTGCGAGGCTGCTTCCTTGCGCCGTTTGTCTGTATGATGGGGCCGCATCGTGGTCCAGATGGGGCGCAGTCTTTCTCTAGCTGGAGAGCGGGAGGGCGAGGAGTCTCTGTCCCGAGAATCGGTTGGCAGCCCCAGGAAATGCTTCGCCTCCGCCAGGGACCGGATGGTGCATGATTTACCTTTCCAGGGAAACAAGAGGGCAAAAGGGCGTCCCCATTGATAGCGAATGTTCATTTCTTGCAACTTATCAGTGACAGGATTTAAGTTGCGCCGTCTACGCAGGGTGACTGGAGAGAGATCCTGGAAAAGTTGAATGGTGTGGCCGCAAAACACTAGGTCAACCTTACTCCATGAAGCACGCAAGATAGCTTCTTTGTCCGTAAAGAAGTGAACTTGTGTCAGAATGTCGGGGTCGGAGTCAGTGCACCCAGGAGCAGGTGACACTCAATGGGCCTTATCTAGTGCCATGAGGGGGACATCTTTGTCTCCCTCGATCATCTGTAAGAGTTCAGCAGTAAAGGCCATAATGCTGCTGCTCCCTGCACCCCTGGGCACACCTCTGATGCGTACGTTGTTCTGGCGACTTCTATTTTCCAAGTCTTCCTGCTTTACCTGCAGCTGTATTTGTTGGTCTTCAAGGGTCTCCAGCCTGCACCAGAGCATCTCCTGATCTTCTGAGCGTGCATCAACTTTTCGTTCAAGATCATCTACATGTCCCCCTATCTCAGAAACGTCTCAACGAATGTCTTGAATGCAAGATTTAAAGTCTGCCTTAAGGGAGCCAATTTTAGCGCGTATTTCTTTCAGAAAATGGTCCATATAGTCCTGTGCGATCGGTACTGGGGCTGCAGTCGCACTGGTAGTAGGAGGATCCGCCATCTCCACATCTGTTACTGGGGTTTTGCTCCAGAGGAAGGTTACTGGGTTGTCTTTAGTGGATTCAATTGGGGTGTCTTTGGTGGATTTGAAATGAGGAATAGTGTCTGAGTGTGGGGGTGCAAAAGAGGCTAGTTCAGCTTGAGGATGCTTCGTTACTCCGCTGCAGAAGGGGGCGCCATATGCCGAGTGTTAGACCACACTGGAGACGCCGTTAGATTACGAGGAGGGCAGCAGCTGTAGTGGGGCCGGTGGGTGCCAGAAAGGAGGAGACTAACCCTGCTGTAGAGCCAGGTGGAGGATTACAGAGGGCCTGTGTCGCCCAATCCCATATCAAGGGTTCAGTCTCTCCAGTGCTCCTGCACAGTCCAACAAGATAAGCAAAGTGACTGGGTGAGGGACAGGGGAGGATTCTGCAATTCCACAAGTAGTGTCTAGCTGTCCCTCAGCAGATGGTGTTGTAAGATGGGAAGAAGGCCTCAAATATGCGCGCCAAGCCCCACCACTGGTGAAAAAGTATTTACTGCCTCAAAGAGATAGTGGGGCCATGTAGGAAAGGCAGTCTGCAGCAAACAGCAAGGCAGGTCATCAGGTAGATGTTACCCCCACAGGGATCCAGGTAGGCGGTTTGCGTGGGATAGGCCACCACTGGGGCACACCTCATAGGTGGCGCGGCCTGCTGTCGATTGGCCGCACCTCACGTACAGACCCGCTCAAGGTTCAGCGTGGGGCCGCCTTCCGGCACAATGTCTTGGTGCGAGGTAGAGGGTTACAAATGTGCTGCAGTAGCGGTCAGTGGTGGGAGTGCCGCCGGGCGCTGACGTGGGGCAGGGTGGGGGGTAGTAAACTACGGATTACGGCCGATTACAGGTAAGTACACATATAAATAAATAAAACGAATTTCGTTTCTCGCGCTGCATCGCCAAATGCGATGCAGCGCGCGCAACAAAATTCGTTTTATTTCTTTATATGTGTACTTACCTGTAATCGGCCATAATCCGTAGTTTACTACCCCCCGCCCCACGTCAGCGCCCGGCGGCACTCCCACCACCGACCGCTACTGATGTGCTGTAGGCGGCGTCACTGCCGTATTTAAACTGTAGCGAGGAGGGGGAGAGAGAGGCCAGGTGCCACCTTGTAGAACTCCCCCCACCTCATCACCGTACCCAGTCAGGTAGCGTCCACAACAATAACTTCAGGGGGGCAGGGGTGTGAAGGTGTGGGCGCACCCTCTATAAAAAGTCTCAACGCTGCGTCTCCTCGTCAGGCTGCTCCAGGGTGATGAGCTGGAATGAAGCGCGTGAACCGTGATGCGTCACTTTCTAGGAAGGTGGTTTGCTTGCCAGCCCGTACCTCGCTAAAGGTGTCCAGACAAATCCCTCGTGGTCGGCGCTACCAAAGGGGGACACGCACGTGCAGCCGATTCTGCCTGCTCTCTACAGGCCCCAGCTCCCTGCAGCAGGATCCCCGCGTGGTCCCCAAGGCAAGCGGAGCGGGATCCAACCCTCAGGGAAGTGGCAGACCCTTGAAGTCCGTGCTATTCCTGGAGACCTCTTGCTTCAGGCAGGGGCTGGGGCACACAGGTAGTCGAGGGCGGTCAGCACACTTTGCCACTCCCAGGTGTCAGCAGGGCCCTAGTCAACCCTTGGCATGTGGTCGCTGGCTTGCTGGCAATTGTAGTCCCTCCATCGCAGGATGGCTGTCTGGGCTAGGCTGCATAGAGGGATCCTCGAGGCTGCTGCCAGGACCGTTGGTGTAGGGAGTGGTGGCTCCCCCCGTTGTACAGAGAGAGAACCCGACTTCAGGAAGCCTTGGGATGGCAGTACACTTCGCTGCCCCAGTCAGTCTGTGTCATGCCGTCACTAGCAGCCTGGTGAGTCGTGGTCGCTCTGTCACAAGATGACCACCCAGGTCTGGCTGTGCAGGAAAGGCCTCAATGTAATAACCCCTGCCAGCATGTAATGGGAGAGTATGTCTACTCCGCTGCTGTTTGCACTGCTAGGTTGAGGTCCTGCTGCCCCGGATGGTGCTGGTAGAGTAACAAAGGTCCGGAGACAAGATGAGATGTGTCTTACTCCATGCTCCGCAATGCCACAACTCATAAATTTCTTTATTGTACAAAAATACATTCAAATATTCATCACAATAATGAGTACCATAAACCTCACACATGTATATCTATAAATGTTCCATAAAATCTACATTTCATTCACACTTCCTTAAGACGACAATAAACATGATCTAAAAGTGTAGTTACTTTCCCAATAAATTGACAATCTGTTTTGGAATAACAATAGGCAACAGCCTCTTTGACTGATCTACAGTTGATTAAATTAAATTCATTCATCAAGAATTTCTTCCTCATGTCTAATAAACTAGGACACAAACAAATTAAATGCTCAATCAACTCCTCTTTATAATTACATAGACAACAGGCCTTTAAGGGTAAATAGATAGTGTTACAAGAGGGAAAAAGCCTTTATACCGTAGCTCAAACCATGCTGTGCCTTAACAACATGGTCCAAACCATGGATGCGTCTTTACAATGGATTTCTTTACCCCACAAGTCGTTACAACGGATTGCCTAATGGGAAACATTGTTGGATTGATGTTGGACTTTAAGTCCAACACTTTCCCTACTGTTGCACACACTGGAGTTGGAATAGTGAATTATACTATTATAACTCCAACGCTTTCCTAAGGCAAGTAGTTGTAACGACTTGTGTGGTAAAGGAACACGTTGTAAAGACACGTTCATGGTTTGGACCACATTGTAAAGGCATGCATAAACAAGCATTTGCAATGCAATAGGTCTCGCATTTGCGAGATTTTGAGCTATTGGGATTTTAAATTACAATGCCTTTTATTTTTGTGTTGGTTTTTTAAACAAATAAATAAAAGGTATTGTCATTTACAATACCAATAGCTTAAACTCTCAAAAATGCGAGACCTATTGCATTGCAAATGCTTGTTTCTTTTGTAATGGAATGTCGAGCCGTGGCACTGGGGCAGAACAGGATGCTTAATTAACAGTGGCAGAAAGTGTAGGGTGATTATTCCTCCCGTGGCCAAGAGGTATGTATTTCTAGACCAGCAAGACAAAGACATTCAAAAAAAAAAATGCAGGAAAGGCATGAGTATTGTTTTAGAAAACTACCGGCGTGGATAACATTCCGAGAAAAAGACACATGTTTGTTTCAGTAGCTTTTTAGCACGTTCAGGAGGCGCTGGAAGGCGCGCATCTCCTTCTAAGCGCAACTCACCCTCGCAATAGGCGGGCACTCCCTTGCTCTTCATGCTTCCAATCCTTCGGGCATCCATCTCAGTCCTGCGTTAAACATGACTTGGGCTGGTTCGTTTTTAGTGCCTTTGATGTTCAGGGGGTTGTAAGACGGGGTCAGGTCACACCACACACAGAACATGTAGCGCTTAGGTGGAATCACTGCCCCGCCTGTCACAAGGCGCCCAAGAAACTTCCGGCTAGATCTGGTTCCCAGAGAGATATATACATCGTTTATTAATTGGTTCACTAAAGCCATCGACAGATTAGCTCCGCTCAAAACTCAACCCTCAAAACAAATCGCCATTTGGAAAGGATGAAAAACGGTTTTTGCGAATCACTGGAGAGAAATTGGCAGAAAAAGTTATGATATTGAAGGCAAGCTTATATATAAGTCAGCTTCAAGAATGTTTCGCAGATCAATATTCAAAGCGCAGTGTGAATATTTCACTCCACAGGTCTCTGCCGCCTCCAATACTTCGCCTGAGCTCTCAAGTTTGCACACTCTTTCCTGTCACTAAAGGTGATGGAAAACCACCGCTTCACTGGAAATGGGTCTTTATTTATAAAATGACTTCCAGACACGATTCACATTATTTACTCAAATTTTACAGAAAAAGTTTCCAGTGTCGGACTCTGTTGACTCAAAACGCGAGGCTGGAACAACTTTGATGACTTTTAATGATATATTTATAGCACAGTCAGTCGATGAGTTCACAATCAAAATATGTATTCGGTTTATACAAACAAACCTTAATAGATACAAACAAATAGCATAAAATGTCATGTAGGAAAAAAACTTTTTCGTAACTGCATTACTCCAGAAAAAAATTAGACAGATAAAAACAAACCTTCACTTCAGATAACAACAACTAATGGGTTAAGTAAATACAATCTGGACCCCATTAGATCCCCGCCCCTCATATTTTAAGATTAGCGTCAGCATCGATTATTACATGTTCAGCGGCATTTTGAGTAATTCAGTAAAAACTGCTATAGTGTCTAGAGCTGGAAACAAGCGCCACAGCTTCCTTTATTGAAGAGCCCAGCGCAGACCCCCCACACTGAGCAGTTTTAGACCAATTTCTCTCCTTTTCACCCGCGCTTTAGCTTAAAATGTTTACAGTTAAAGCGCGAGTGCGGCGATTGTAACAAAAGTAATCAAATTTAAAAAACATTCGGCCACGCCTTTTTTTCTAGTTGTTGACTTTTGTTACACTCGCCGCACTCGCGCTTTAGCTGTAAACCTCATAAGCTAAAGCGCGGGTGCCGCGATTGCTTTTGAAGTAATCTCGGCACCCGCGTTTTAGCTTAAGCTGTTTAAAGCTAAAGCGCGGTGAATGCATAGTAAAAAAAAAAAAGTAAATCCATTTTAAACAAGGAGCTCAAAACAAACAAACAATTAACAGCGCGGTGCTCATGACGAGCGCCGTGCTGAATATGTATGATAAACAGCGCGGCGCTCGTGACGAGCTCCGTGCTCATTATCTATTGCAGTAAGTATGTAAAAGAAAGTTCCCCTCAAGCACACATAATAAAGGAAAAGCGGACGAAAACAGTAGTTAGGCGCTGCTGCTTCCGGACTAAACGGAAGTCAATATTGGATCAACAGCCACTAAAAAGCAAGATAACAGGAGCTATGCCAACGTCCAACAAATGGCAAACGGCAGGAGAAATTACCGGGCAATAGGCGGAGTTTCACATAACATACAGATTACTTGATGTCTCGGAGAGACAGCGCATGCGCGCTGCCTAGGCGAGACCTAAAAATGCCTGTGTGGTTCGACATACAACTGTTCCAAGACCACTTAAATTGAGCTATCGGTATCAGCAAAATACGGGGGCATATTAGCAATGCCTGGCGATAATTATCGCAAAGCGCAATTAGCGCTTGGATAATTATCGCCAGGCATCGCCGGTTTCTATCGCGGAGTTAGCGTGCAATCAGCAATGCTAATCTCCAAAGCGATAGAAACCTTGGCGAACAGTGTGAATATCGCCGGAAAACAGGCGATATTCACACTGTTCCCCAGTTCTGCTTGCTGATAGTGCGAGGGGGACTTAGCCATGTAATCCACCTCTCATTGGATTACATGGCTAAGTCAGGGTGGGACCAGGTGTTAGCAAACCAGCGCTAAACGTGTTTAGCGCTGGTTCGCTAATCACCGCCCCTGCCTCGCTGATAGGCGTTAGCGACCTCAGCGACTGTTTCCAGTCACTGTTAGGTGGGGAACGCCTACTTTGCATGCCATTAGCGATAAATATCGCTGGCATGCAAAGCGGCACCCAACCCGGTCGCTATCGCCTACAAGCTGTCGCTAACAGCAGTTAGTGACAGCTTGTTGATAAGGCGATAATATTATCGCCGCTTTAGCGGGAAAAAGTCCAGCTAAAGTGGCGATAATCGCCTTGCTAATATGCCCCACGAAGTCTCATGTGTTTTAGTTTGCCTCCTAGATTCAAGTTGGAGGCTAAATATTCTTATTTTACCCTAGAGGATGACTCCATTGTATAATGAGCATGTCTATATTTCTGTAATATTAACAATAACACAGCCCTTGCGTTCCCCCATAGTGTTTGCCTGATTAGCCTCTTTTGCTCCATACTGGGCAAATTTATAAGATCTGCAGATAATGGTAAATTGTTTCCCATAATTACTTTATTAACAGATGCCAAATATAGCCCAAGAGACAAGTCCCAATGATTTGTTACTTCACTGTAAATTAAAAATCGCAATAAGTTTTTGTTTGCCATCGCACAATCACAGTAGTAATTTAACATTGCTGGTGAACAACAAACAGTTAAGGAAGTCAAAGATAGTTCCAGTCGTACTTTAAAATGAGGAATTAATGAACGAAGAGTCAGTAGAGATCTGAGCTCCTTTATATATATTTTGTTTTTGATAAACAACTTTTATTTATTGTCCCATAATCAGGTATAGTGAAAGCATTGCACAATGGAGCGGAGAAATTATGAGAAACACTTTGACTGACAGCATACGTTTTCTGTTCTTAACATTCCCTTCCCACATGTCAGTTTCCCACATTTCATGCAACCATACCATAGACAGCTTACTGTCAAGCAGCCAATCCATAGTATTCCCACCATTTTTCCCACATTTTCACAAACTTCTTAGGGCTTTATAGATTGGTTCTTCTAATTTGGCGCACCAGTCCATCTCTGCTCGCCATTAAGCCATCAGTGACGGATCTGGGGTCTTCTACGCCCTGGCAATGTCTCTCTTGGCCACCAGAGTTGCAATGCCTACCAAGGCCCTATCCTCCCAAAGACCACCCATGTCTCCCATCACCCCCAACAGCGCCAGTTTGGGGGTCACCTGACCGGGATGTCCTGGACAGTCAAAAGTTTTTGTTGAATTGTGGACCAATATCTAGTTATAGTGGGACATTGCCATACCATGAGGAAGAATTCACCTTGGGGGGTCCCGCACCTCCCACAATTGGTGTCAGGGAGAAGTCCAGCCACCTGTAGGCATCGAGGGGACATGTATGTGTGATGGAGATAGTGTAGCTGTACCAGGCGTAGGCGCACCGATATTACTAGTTCATGCGGGCCATGCAAGCCTCCCACCAATCAGCCTCGTCAAGTTCCCAAATACAGTTCTTCAAAGTCTGGGGGAGGCGTTCCAACGTTTCAGGACCATTGTTAATCAAAGTGCGGTACAGTTGGGGAGATCCCCCCCATCAATAATTTTGCTTCAAGAGGATTAAACTACAGCACGTCCCAGAATCACGATGAGGAGCAACCCATGGCATGTCGCACTTGAAGATATTTGTGAAATTATGTGTGTGAGAAGAAGAACTGAGCTTAAAGGTCGAAAATGAGCACATGGTCAAACCGCGGCTTAGGTCAGCTAGTGTTGAGATTCCCAGTAGGTCTCATTTATGAAAGCCCTCCAGTATTGATACCTGCAGAAGCCAGTGACTCCGCCAGAGAGGGGTTTGGCCCATCAGGCAGTGCACCCAGCCCATGAGGTGGAAGGCCCTCCTCCATATTAGAAAGATTACCCTGGTGATTGCCGGAAGCGCTTGGGGTATTGGACGATCATAATGATGGTCAAGCACGCCGTCCAGCCCAAGACCCTCAAGTTCCAGGTAATATGTGGAGTCATTCCAGCCACCCGACAGCAAATCATTTACCACCAGGAGATGGGATGCCCAGTTTAAAGCTGGACATCTACAGCGGCAATCCCTCCATCATAGACCAAAATAAGACATTAAGGGGTCGATTCCGATTCGGGCCGGAAAACATACCGACCGACTTGGTACGGGAATTTAGTCCGACCGACACGTACCGGCGCTGCCCGACCTGCGTAGTACGATGAAATGCATGTGAATCACGACCGACTCGTACGGAACACAAGCCGAATGACCGAACCGCACGGAAACCAGCTATCCGGCCGGGAAACAACGCAAATCGAACCGACCGACACACACTAGGAATGAACCCGACCGAAACGTACCCGCGAACTCCGACCCGCGCAGTACGATGCAATGCGTGGAAAACCAGACCGAGTCGCACGGAGCCCAAGCCGTACGACCGACACGCATACAAAACCCAGCCGAAGCAACCCAATACTCCGCGACCGACACGTACGCCGCACATGAAACCTAGCAGAAACACAGCGTGAACGACTCGGAGAAGCTCGCACGAGACAACTGCAGCGTCCTACTCGGTCAGAAGAACGTCTCCTACATGCACAAAAAGTACAAAGGAAAAAAAAGGGCCAAACAAGCAATTACAAAGCCAATAAATACTGGGGGAAACATGGAACAAAGACACACCCACAACTCCACCCATATAAAGGCCACAAATCCCTACCATGATCCCTTGCAAATTCAACTGACCTGCCAGCACAGAACACCATCAGACAGCAACCACAGACACACTCACAGCTCATCCATCACACAAGCCACACACCATCAGCACCTCAACAAATAGCACCCTCACATACACCCAGCAAAACCTACACTCACACACCCTCACTTGCACACCCACACACACATCAATCACCACCAACACCCATCACCATGCCCCCAAAGAAGAATCCAAAGTTCCTAGACAGTGAATTGGAAGTCCTGGTAGATGAGATCCTCAGGGTAGAGCCACAGTTGTTTGGTACATTGGTCCAACAGACTCCCATGTCGCAGAAAACCAAGATGTGGGAGAGGATCGTCGACAGGGTGAACGCACAATCACCATGTTTGCGCACAAAGGAAGACATCCAGAACAGGTGGTATGATGTGCGCAGGAGGGTCAAGGACCTACTAAAGAAGGATTACGTCTTGAGTCAGCGCACCGGCAGTGGCCCTCCTGCCAAACCACTATACCTCAGGCCCTGGGAGGAGAAGGTGCGGGCCATCCTACCACCAGTGAGCGTATATGGACTATCAAACATCCCAGAGCCTGGTGAGCACACAACAAATATACACAATATTGTGTGACAATACACACACATCACTGTCAAGGGGATAGTCAAACCATGCACCCTTAGCAAATCCACAGCAACCAAAAGATAATCATCCCAAGATGTGTATGTTAGTCAGATAAACACAATACATGCCATTTCATAGTGATATGTAACTGTGTCATGACATGTACAAACCCAACAACAAATAGAGCTAGGCAGTGGCACAAATCTAACCAACAAACACAGTCAGATATTTAGCCACCACTAGAACACCACCTCACAGGGAAGCTCACTGAAAGGAAGGAATTCTGTGTATGCTGGTGTAGCCAATAGCATGATGGGAGTTGTAGTCACAGATATTGCTCACCCTCACAATTGGCCCATCAACACCACCCTGAACCATGCTCACATCACAGGGAGTGGAAAAGAAATGACAAGATGGCTGACACTGGGTACTGCTGTTGGGAGCACAAGGCCCTGCTGGGAACTGTGCACCAACAAACAACAGGACCACACTGTCAGCCATCTTGCCATTGCTGTCACACTCACACACAGTGATGTCCACTCAAAAGGAAGGAAGTATGGGCATGCTGGGAAGGGGGGTGTAGGCAATAGCATGATGGGAGTGGTAGTCACAGATATTGGTCACCCTCACAATTGGCCCATCAACACCACTCTGAACCATGCTCACATCACAGGGAGTGGAAAACAACTGACAAGATGGCTGACACTGGGTACTGCTGTGGGGAGCACAAGGCCCTGCTGGGAACTGTGCAACAACCAACAGCAGGACACCACTGACTGACATCCTGAAAGCCAACTTGCACTCCCTGCAATAGAAGCACGTTCCATGGTGGGATATCTGGCTGGGTGGGAAGGAGGACTGACAGCTCTGACCATATTTACAAGCAGCTTTTCTCACACACCCCTTAACACAAACTCCACACAACTCACCTGGGAGAATGCAATGCCTCACACTCTAATTAAATATCCCACAAAGAACAACCACCCTGGGTTATGCTGTGTAAAGCACAGGGACACTCTTGGGACTTGTAGCCAAACAAACGCCAAGACAACACTGTCAGCCATCCTTTCAGCACAGGCACACTACCCCACAGGGAAGCTGAGTCAAAAGGAAGGAAGTATGGGCATGCTGGGAAGGGGGGTGTAGGCAATAGCATGATGGGAGTGGTAGTCACAGCTCAACATCCCCCACCCATATGGCCCAGCAAGCTCACACTGAAGCATGCACACCTCACAGGGAGTGGAAAAGAACTGACAAGATGGCTGAAACTGGGTACTGCTGTGTGGAGCACAAGGCCCTGCTGGGAACTGGGCACCAACAAACAACAGGACCACACTGTCAGCCATCTTGCCATTGCTGTCACACTCACACACAGTGAAGTCCACTCAAAAGGAAGGAAGTATGGGCATGCTGGGAAGGGGGGTTTAGGCAATAGCATGATGGGAGTGGTAGTCACAGCTCAACATCCCCCACCCACATGGCCCAGCAAGCTCACACTGAAGCATGCACACCTCACAGGGAGTGGAAAAGAACTGACAAGATGGCTGAAACTGGGTACTGCTGTGTGGAGCACAAGGCCCTGCTGGGAACTGGGCACCAACAAACAACAGGACCACACTGTCAGCCATCTTGCCATTGCTGTCACACTCACACACAGTGAAGTCCACTCAAAAGGAAGGAAGTATGGGCATGCTGGGAAGGGGGGTGTAGGCAATAGCATGATGGGAGTGGTAGTCACAGCTCAACATCCCCCACCCACATGGCCCAGCAAGCTCACACTGAAGCATGCACACCTCACAGGGAGTGGAAAAGAACTGACAAGATGGCTGAAACTGGGTACTGCTGTGTGGAGCACAAGGCCCTGCTGGGAACTGTGCACCAACCAACAGCAGGACACCACTGACTGACATCTTGCCATTGCTGTCACACTCACACACAGTGAAGTCGACTCAAAAGGAAGGAAGTATGGGCATGCTGGGAAGGGGGGTATAGGCAATAGCATGATGGGAGTGGTAGTCACAGATATTGGTCACCCTCACAATTGGCCCATCAACACCACTCTGAACCATGCTCACATCACAGGGAGTGGAAAACAACTGACAAGATGGCTGACACTGGGTACTGCTGTGGGGAGCACAAGGCCCTGCTGGGAACTGTGCAACAACCAACAGCAGGACACCACTGACTGACATCCTGAAAGCCAACTTGCACTCCCTGCAATGGAAGCACGTTCCATGGTGGGATATCTGGCTGGGTGGGAAGGAGGACTGACAGCTCTGACCATATTTACAAGCAGCTTTTCTCACACACCCCTTAACACAAACTCCACACAACTCACCTGGGAGAATGCAATGCCTCACACTCTAATTAAATATCCCACAAAGAACCACCACCCTGGGTTATGCTGTGTGAAGCACAGGGACACTCTTGGGACTTGTAGCCAAACAAACGCCAGGACAACACTGTCAGCCATCCTTTCAGCACAGGCACACTACCCCACAGGGAAGTTGAGTCAAAAGGAAGGAAGTATGGGCATGCTGGGAAGGGGGGTGTAGGCAATAGCATGATGGGAGTGGTAGTCACAGCTCAACATCCCCCACCCACATGGCCCAGCAAGCTCACACTGAAGCATGCACACCTCACAGGGAGTGGAAAAGAACTGACAAGATGGCTGAAACTGGGTACTGCTGTGTGGAGCACAAGGCCCTGCTGGGAACTGGGCACCAACAAACAACAGGACCACACTGTCAGCCATCTTGCCATTGCTGTCACACTCACACACAGTGAAGTCCACTCAAAAGGAAGGAAGTATGGGCATGCTGGGAAGGGGGTGTAGGCAATAGCATGATGGGAGTGGTAGTCACAGCTCAACATCCCCCACCCACATGGCCCAGCAAGCTCACACTGAAGCATGCACACCTCACAGGGAGTGGAAAGCCACTTCTAAGATGTCTGACAATGGTCCTCTGTCGTGGGGAGCACAAGGCCCTGCTGGGAACTGGGCACCAACCAACAGCAGGACACCACTGACTGACATCCTGAGAGTCAACCTGAACCCACTGCAAGGGTGGCATGCTTCATGGTGGGATAACTGGGCTGGGGGAGAAGGAGGGCCGGATGTCCACCAAATACAACCAATGCTGTCCATGTACACACCTCAACATTCACATTGAAATGCTTCAGGTTTGCAGGACAATGTGCTACACCAATATCAACCTCTGACTGTGACAACTTAGGACAATGCAATGTACAGGCCCGCATCCAGAGGTACAGTCACAACTGTCAGGTGTGTGAACCATTGATGCCTGTAGAAACATAACATACATTGTGTGTCTCTTCCAAAAACAGGTGATGATGGGGACACAGCAGCAGACGAGGAGGAGTCCCTGTCCCAGGCTCCGGGGGACACTGAGCTCACTGGTGTGGAACAGCCTCTGCCCTCCTCGGATGACGAAGACCTACCTGGCCCCTCCGGTGTGAGTCATCATGCAGCACCAGCAGGACCAACATCTGCACCCCTGCACCCACCCCTCCAACAACTGCCAACACACAGACCACCCCCGCCGACACGGACAGACCAAGGACCACCAATGACAACAGCACAGGGACCCCGGCCCAACGTGGAGCAACGGACAACAACCCCAGTAACAACCCCCAAGGGGGCCTAGGGTCACCTGTGCGTGCCACCGCAGGTCCCGCACGTGTCGCCAGGGGTGGTGGGAGGGGTGGTAGACATAGGTCGCTGTTTGCAGAGGGGTCTGGACTGCATGATGACCCACAACTGGTACGCATTGCTGATGCGTACCAGAATAGCACCGGAGAAGTCAGCCAGGTAGTGGGGATCCTCAAGGACATTCAACAGCAGCAGGCTGCTCATCATGCCCGCTTGGACTCCCACATGTCCCGTGTGGAGACACACATGTCTCGCATGGAGTCCAAGTGGGACACATTGCAAGAACTGACAGCGGTGCATAGGGACATATTGACATGCCTCCGCCAGAATAGCACCAACATGGCCACACCTCCCTGTGTGCCCACAACATCTGGTGCTGCAACAACTGCAACTGCCACAGGGAAGGAAGAGGATTCTGGTGGAGAGTCCCCTGCACCGCAGCAGCCTGCACGTGAGGGTCCCCCCCCAAAGAAGAGGGGTCGTCCGAGGAAGGAAAACTGAGAGGCCGATGGCTATGTACATCCCCCAGGAACCCAACACCTGTTCTGGAAATTCTCCTTTGTGTGCAAACTGTTCAACCTGTCGAATGCAACCCAACTCTCCCACATGACATGGGGAGTTTAAGTTGGACCAATGTATCAGATGACTGTGGACTTTACTCAGGACATTTCTGCTACCAAGACTTCCAACTCATCTGGGAACTTTGGATTACAATCCCAATGTACAGCACCCACCATCCTGTGCACTATACTCACACATGTATGTAAATAAAGTCACTAATACACCATACTTGCCTCTGTTGTGATTCCAACGTGGTTTCTGTCATGAAGATGATGATCTGCTAAATGACACTGTGCATGCTAACTGCTACAGCAAGTTCAACACCGTCATGTGAGTCATGGCGACGTGACACATATGAGGGAGACACACCACTAGGGCTACACAACACATACACACCAGGGCCATCTGACTCATCGTCTACACTGATGTTGCCAGGAAATACAGTGGAATGCACAGACACCACACCTATTCACAGTCTGTGTTAACTAGCCCACAGTAAGCAAATGTCAGTCAGATGTGTGACCACAGACAACGCACATCCCAAAGTGAAGCACAGGTTTATTACACATTTGCAACATGTTGTTTCCACTACAGATGCAAGGTAATCCCACGTGGCAGTGGCCACACAGTCAACAAGTGTAGAAGAAAGAAAGTCCAGGGGTGTGTGGCACATCACCTGTAGGGAAACGACTGCTTCCACCCTGGAAGTTGAATCATGGTGTTGGGGGATCACAGTTGACCAAACAACTCTGAAAGTACCCTGTGAAGGACAGAAATGACACACAGTCAAAAGCACTGAAGAACAGGACAGAACTGCAATACTCATGCCCAATACATGTCACAAGATACCTACACAAAACCAAGTTAGCATGTCAACACTGTTGGGGAGTACAGACTACCTGTAAGGACACATCGCTGCACGCTTCCAGTCAAGTAGCACATGGCCACACTCAAACAGCACCAGAGCACCACCAACACATATCACGCAAACTCACATCATTGACATGACATCTCTGGATACTCACATTCAGCTGAAGAAGTTGGTGATGAGCTGTGTGCGGATATCACCCTCATCATCATCATCATCACTGGCATCGTGGCTGTGAGAAGTTGGCCTGGCATATGCTGTCCACTAATTATAGTGGGCACCTTGCACCAGTCCAAACAACCCCTTATTGGAGATAGGTTAAAGACAACCTTATTGAAAGCTATCCTAGTGGTAGCTATGGAGAGCAGCCTTCAGGCTAAGTCTTGAAGGAATGTAAAGCAGCTTGTTTTACCAGTCTATAATCTCTTGAGTGACCAAATGAAAGAGCACCACACCAGGTATATATTCAAAATATATGTATTTATTGCTAAACACACCCCTCTAGTCTCTTTATGAGGCTAGAGTTCGAAGTACATAAGTTATAAGATATTAAATCACAGTAATAGCACAAATACACGTTTGGGCCCTAGGGGCGTACCAAACCATATACCAATAAAGTGGTATGCGAACCACGACTGAACTAGACACTAGGCCTAGAGCCTCTAGAAGTGCTTGGACCACAAGGAACCACCCAAGGTAGTGACACAGGGGACCCACTGGAGACGCGTGCAGTGTAAATACACAACCGCGATACGCCGTTAACTTCTATGGAGAAAGTCGGGATCGGGAAAATAGAGGAAAGGGACACTTAAAAGAGGACTAGGACAAAACCCTTTGAGATCTAGGACTTTGAAGAGTCTCTACCCACGGGAGCACCGGAGTACTCGTGTTACCTCACCCAGGGAAGCCGGGTGCATAGGTGCCTTTCGGGGTCGGGTTTCGTCGTCGATTCGAATGGCGATCTGCTGCAAAGTGCTGCTGGCGGCCAAGAGAAAAGTGTCCGGGTGGATCCAAGAGTGGATCGGAGTTCTGGTGAACCTGAAAGCAGAGGGGACAGAGTCTGGGTCACTAGCCAGTGACCAGGAAGGCGATGGACAGATGCCCACCGATGTCGAGTGCTTCAGGTGCGTTGACGGTCGTCTTGACTCTTCAGCCACGAGGTCCAGGAGGCGTTGTCGGCGACCAGGAGCAGGATTCGTGCTGGTACACGATGTCTGTCGAGTGCTGAGGTGTCGGCGACCGGATTGGACCCAACAAGCCTTGGCAACGGCAAGTCTCGGTGAAGATGTAGATCGTCGATGGTGCAGATCAGCAAGGTCTGTGGAACTCACCCAGCGAGGGTAAGTGAGGGCAGGCCTGGAGCAACCAGGATGCCAAGTAAGAAAAGGATTGGCCTTCGTTAAGGGCTACTAGCCAACGGGCTAGCGACCGCAAAGGAGCCTCGTGATGCCGCACGTGGAGCTGGCTTACAGGACACTCGTGGAGTGGGGGCCAGTGATCTTCGGTGCAGGTGGTGCTGGAGGCTAGGGCTACTCGGAGCCCAAAGCATGACTTCTTGGGAGACCCAGAAGATGATGCACTTGCAAATGTGCTCGGTGTCCAGGGGTCACGGTCTCAAGTCACCCACGATAGCCACGGGCCTCAGCTTTGCTGGGGACTCAGGGTAGCCTCGGGGAAGTCTGAGAATCCACCTCTGGTGATGCGATGACTTCGGCGTCTGACGGGAGCTTCAGAAATGCGAACTGGACAGATGCTTCTTTGGTGCCTGCCAAGCAGGGGAGTCACTCCTTGACCCCAAGGGAGATTCTTCAGTCCTCTAATCTTGTCGTAGAGCGTCGAAGGTCCAGGATTCAGTTTCAGAGTTTCGTCCAGGTATAATCTAAAGTCCTAAGGACTGGGTTCCTACCTTTATTCTAAAGATAGGGGTTGGACTACTCTGTGGCCCCACCTATGGGTGGGTCAGGGCAGAGGGGTGGCTACACCCCTTTCCCTTTGTCCAGTTCGCGCTAAAGCAGGGGCTGCAAGCCCCTGATCCGGTTTGAACTGGGGTATGCACAGGGACACCAAATGTGCCCCCAGTGCAGGACTTCAAAGCACCCGAAAGTGCTCCCGCCCAGCCCCAATACACTTTATCCTGTCTGGGGAGGTGGTCACACCTCCCTGGGACAGGAAACCTATTGTCCAGGCCTCCCCTGCCGGAGTTTCGTCCAGCAGCAGGAGGCCAGACTCGTGTCTGTGGCAGCAGCATCCATTTTGTGATGCCAGGGCTCTGGAAAGAAGTTACCGGACTAGTCAGAGTTAACATGTCTTTCCCTCTAGAAGGGTGGAATGCTACCCCCGCCGCCAGGATTGGCGGGGGGTAGTATTCCAAGATGTTTGACACCAAACACGACATGTTTAGGTGCAGCCATTCCAAAGTTAGCATTTTACCGCGAGGATATAATGCGCTTAAGAGTATATGGGCAGGCTGCACTACAAACAGCATCAGAGATGGTCTCCGAACGCTGCAGAGGGGCCCTGCTCATGCAGGGGCACCCTCTCACATAGGAACCATGCACTCTGCCTTTAGGATTGATAAGGCCTGCCTTAGGAGTGACTTATAGGTTTATATGTGTGTATGTATTTCGTGATATAGGTAACCTATATCACAGTAAGGGGTGCATGCACCACCTTACCCAGGCTGCAGTAGCAGACCTGTGGTGTCAGTTTGGATGGCCTTCCAGGGGTGGCATAATACATGCTGCAGCCCCTGGCAGGCCTCTGAGGTACCTATGCCCTTGGTACATAGTATACCATATACTAGGGACTTATAAGGGCACTCCAGATCCCAATCAGTGATGTGCCTAAGGCACATGGAAACCATTTTAGAGAGGAAGCAGCTAGGCTGGGGTTCTGATTAGCAGGGCCCCAGCCAGACTAATGTCGAAAAACAGTGAAGCATCAGAAAAAAGTGGGGGTACCCATGTGAAGCAGATCCTACTCTCCTACACAACCCCCCCCAAACGTAGGGACATTAAACTAACCTTGCCCAGTTAAGTCTTCATGTTCTAAGTGGAAATACCTAGAGAGTCCATCTGCATTCGCATGGTTACTCCCAGGCCTATGTTCCACTGTAAAGTCCATCCCCTGTAGGGAAATGGACCACCTAAGCAGTTTGGGGTTTTCACCCTTCATTTGTTTTAGCCATAAGAGGGGCTTATGGTCTGTCTGAACCAGGAAGTGTGTACCAAACAAGTATGGCCTCAACTTCTTCAGAGCCCAGACCACAGCAAAGGCCTCCCTCTCTATGGCTGACCAACGTTTCTCTCTAGGGGTCAGCCTTCTGCTAATAAAAGCTACTGGCTGATCCTGACCTTCTTCATTCAATTGTGACAGTACAGCCCCTACCCCCAATTCAGATGCATCAGTTTGAACAATGAACTTCTTGGAGTAATCAGGACTCTGCAGAATTGGAGCAGTGCACATGGCCTGCTTGAGGTCATCAAATGCCTTTTGACAGCTAACTGTCCACTGAACCTTTTTGGGCATTTTCTTAGAAGTTAAGTTATTCAGGGGTGTCACTATTGATCCATACCCCTTGACAAATCTCCTATAGTACCCAGTCAGGCCTAAGAAGGCTCTCACCTGAGTCTGGGTAGTGGGAGCAGTCCAGTCCATGATGGTCTGGATCTTGCTCTGCAAAGGTTGAACCTGGCCTCCACCCACAAGGTGGCCCAGGTACACAACCTGACTCTGCCCTGTCTGGCACTTAGTGGCCTTGATAGTCAGGCCTGCCTTTTGCAAGGCCTGTAAAACATTCCTGAGGTGGACCAGGTGATCCTCCCAGGTGGAGCTAAAGACAGCAATATCATCTAGATAAGCTGCACTATAGGCTTCCAGTCCTGTGAGAACTGTATTCACCAACCTCTGGAAAGTGGCAGGTGCATTCTTCAGACCAAAGGGCATTACCACAAATTGATAATGCCCACTAGGGGTTGAGAATGCTGTTTTGGGCTTTGCAGTATCCGCTAGTCTGATCTGCCAGTAGCCAGCTGTTAGGTCAAATGTGCTGAGATATTTGGCAGAGGCCAAAGTATCTATGAGCTCATCTGCCCTGGGTATTGGATGGGCATCAGTCCTAGTGACTGCATTGAGACCCCTGTAGTCTACACAGAACCTCATCTCTCTCTTTCCACCACTGGTGTGAGGTTTCGGTACAAGGACTACTGGACTAGCCCAAGGGCTATCTGAGGGTTCAATTACTCCCAATTCCAACATTTTCTGGACTTCAGTCCTGATACAGTCCCTGACATGGTCAGGTTGCCTATAAATCTTGTTTTTAATAGGCAGACTGTCCCCAGTGTCCACTTCATGAGTGCACCAGGTGGTCTGACTGGGTGTCAGTGAAAACATATGTCGAAACTGATTGAGGACTTGCCTGCAATCAGTTTGTTGCTGGGTAGTGAGGCTGCCTGCCAAGGCTACACCATCAACTGACCCATCGTCAGGGTTCTGTGAGAGCAGGTCAGGGAGTGGGTCACTCTCTTCCTCCTGCCCTTCATCAGTAGCCATGAGCAAGCCCATGTCTGCCCTGTCCACATATGGTTTTAACCTGTTGACATGGAGAACCCTGTGGGGACTCCTGGGTGTTCCTAGGTCCACTAAATAAGTGACCTCACCCTTCTGCTCAACAATAGTGTGGGGTCCACTCCATTTATCTTGGAGAGCTGCTGGGGCCACTGGCTCCAACACCCACACCTTCTGTCCTGGCTGGTAAACAGTCAGAACAGCCTTTGGTCATGCCAGGCCTTCTGAAGTTCCTGGCTAGCCTCCAGGTTTTTGGTTGCCTTTTTCATGTACTCAGCCATCCTGGAGCGGAGACCAAGTACATAGTCCACTATATCTTGCTTTGGGGGCTTGAGAGGTAACTCCCATCCTTCCTTCACCAAGCACAGTGGACCCCTCACAGGGTGGCCAAACAGAAGTTCAAAAGGGCTGTAACCAACCCCCTTCTGAGGCACCTCCCTATATGCGAATAAAAGGCAGGGCAAGAGTATGTCCCATCTACGCCTAAGCTTTTCTGTGAGCCCTTTAATAATGCCCTTCAAGGTTTTGTTGAATCTCTCAACTAAACCATTGCATTGTGGGTGATAGGGTGTGGTGAACTTATAAGTCACTCCACACTCCTTCAACATTGCTTTCAAGTACCCAGACATGAAGTTAGCACCCCTGTCTGATACTACCTCCTTAGGAAAGCCCACTCTTGAGAAGATTCCCAGGAGGGCCCTTGCCACCACAGGTGCTGTAGTGGTCCTGAGGGGAATAGCTTCTGGGTACCTGGTGGCATGATCCACTACCACCAGGATAAACCTGTGCCCAGAGGCTGTTTGGGGATCCATGGGACCAACAATGTCAATCTCTACCCTTTCAAAGGGCACCCCCACCACAGGTAGTGGTATCAGGGGGCCTTTGTAGTGCCACCTGCTTTGCCACTGGCTTGGCAGGTTACACAGGAGCGACAAAACTCCTTACTGTCTTCAGACATGTGGGGACAGTGAAAGTGAGGGACAATTCTGTCCCAAGTCTTGTTCTGGCCCAGGTGACCTGCTAAGGGAATATCATGGGCTAGGGTCAATAGGAAGCCCCTGAACTTCAAAGGTATTACCAACCTCCTGGTAGCACCAGGCTTGGGGTCTCTACTCTCTGAGTACAGGAGTCCATCATCCCAATACACTGTATGGGGACCACTAGCTTTCCCAGCAGCCTCAGCAGCAGCTTGCTGTCTGAGGGGTTCAAGGAGGGGCAGCTCTGCTGCTCCTGGCTCAGATCTGCCCTAGAAGTTCCCCCTCTCCCCAAGAACTCAACCTGGTCAGGTTCAAGTTCCTCTGGGACAGTTCCTTCTTCAGGGCTGAGATCATCCCCCTCAAGGGACTGATCTTCCTCCTGAGCCAAGGGGGAAGGCACTGCCTTAACCCTACTACTCCTCCTCTTGGAAGGCACTTGGTCCATTCTTCCAGAATCCAAGGCCTGTTCAGTGCTAGACATTTTGGCTTGTGACCTGGTCACAGCAAACACATCTGCAGGGATCCCCAGCATTTCTGCATGGGTCCTGAGCTCCACTTCTGCCCAAGCAGAAGTCTCTAAGTCATTGCCAAGCAAGCATTCGACTGGTAGGTTTGCACTTACCACAACCTTCTTAAGGCCAGTTACCCCTCCCCAGGAGAAGTTAACAACTGCCAGAGTATGGTCTGTTCTGACATTGCTAGCATTGGTCACTTGGTACATCTCACCAAGCATAACTTGCCCAGGAAGCACAAGGTCTTGTGTCACCATTGTGACACTTGCCCCTGTGTCCCTAAATGCCAAAGCCTCACGTCCATTGATTAAAGGCTGTTGTCTGTACTTGCCCAGATTACTGGGACTCACAGTGGAGGTCACATCCATGCCTCCATCACAGACTAACACAGCCTGAGTCAGTTCCCTGACTAAGTCAGAGCCCAACTCAGTTCCCAGGGTGAACCCTACTAAACCCTTTGCTGGAGCACTTCCACCAACTGTACTAGGGGGAACAGGTGCCTTAGGGGCATTGGTGGGTGCTGGACTGGAGTCTTTGGACTTGGTGCAATCACTGGTCCAGTGGGTCTTTTGCTTACAGACCTTGCACCATGGTTTTCTTTGGCCTTTACCTTTGGTAGACTGGGAATCCCCACCAGAAGAAGATTTTTGGGGACCTGATGAAGACTTTTGATCTTTACCCTTCTCCCCACCCTTGTTAGAGTTCTTAGCATCTTGCTTCTTGGTTTCCCCACCTTGGTTCTGTTCCTTCTGCTTCACCCTGGTTCTGACCCATTTGTCTGCCTTCTTTCCCAATTCTTGGGGAGAGGTCAGATCAGAGTCTACCAGGTATTGATGCAACAGCTGATTTTGACAGTTATTAAGAATCTGCTCCCTCATTATCAGATTATACAATCCTGAGAAGTCACACACCTTACTGCCCATCAACCAGCCTTCCAGAGCCTTGGCAGAACAATCCACATAGTCTACCCAGTCTTGAGTCTGTGCTTTTTGGGTGTCTCTGAACTTCAACCTGTACTGTTCAGTGGTTAGGCCAAACCCATCAATAAGAGCACTCTTCAAGACCTTGTAATTATCAGCATCCTCCTCTCTAACAGTGAGGAGCTTATCTCTACCTTTGTCAGCAAAGGAGAGCCACAAGATTGCTGCCCACTGCTCCTGAGGGACCTTCTGTACTTTACGGGCCCTCTCTAAAGCAGTTATCCATTTGTGGATATCATCCCCACTCTGGTAGGGAGGGACAATCTTGCTCAGGTTCCTATGGTCATAGGACCTTTCCCTGTCTCTAGGGACATGGCTGCCACCATGGGACTCTAGTCCCAACTTCCTTCTCTCTCTAAGGAGATCTAGGGATTCCCTATCTAAAGCCAATTGCTTTTTTCTGATCTCCAGCTGAGTTTCCTCATACTGTACCAGTCTGGTTCTCCTCTCATGAGAGGATTCCCTCCTGTGAGATGAGACAGAGCTCCCTATAGAGGTGCCAGAGTGGTTAGACTCCTGAGAAGGAGATCCAGACTTCCTGGGCACACTCTTAATCCTTCCTGGGGGACAAAGAGGGCATCATCTTGATCATCCTCATCATCATCCACAGGAGGGATTGGGTTTTCCAGGTCAGGGTCATTGTCACCCTCCTGGCCAGTTTCAGAGGGGGGCTGGGGGTATTGGTACCCCTAGCCTCGTCCTCTTCGTCTGCCCCACCCTCAGCTCCTACCCCTTCAGTCCCTACAGGCTTACTAAGGTCATAAGCCACCAACAACTCCTTGAGGTGTTGGGTGGTGGGGCTTTGGCCTGTCCTTAATTTTCTCAAGTTACATAAAGCTCTCAATTCCAAGAATGGGAGTGTATCATACTTGGAGGGTGGAAGCTCAATGGCTTCCTGCAAGGATTCTTTGATCCTGCCCTTAAAGACATTACTAGTGTGGTGTGGTGTATGCACTACCTACTCTACTGTGGCCTACTAAACTCTCTTGAGTTGTAGAAAGGGTTGTGCTATCCCTTAACACACAACTCTAAGTTCAGTAGAACTTACTGTATTCTAAGCTTAAATTATATGTACCTTAGGTACCTTTAGTGGTTTTCAGTTGATCAATTCAATTGAGATTATCTGGTAAAACAATAGCAAGCTGGAATCCCACACGCTGCACACCAATGTGAGAAGTTGGCCTGGCATATGCTGTCCACTAATTATAGTGGGCACCTTGCACCAGTCCAAACAACCCCTTATTGGAGATAGGTTAAAGACAACCTTATTGAAAGCTATCCTAGTGGTAGCTATGGAGAGCAGCCTTCAGGCTAAGTCTTGAAGGAATGTAAAGCAGCTTGTTTTACCAGTCTATAATCTCTTGAGTGACCAAATGAAAGAGCACCACACCAGGTATATATTCAAAATATATGTATTTATTGCTAAACACACCCCTCTAGTCTCTTTATGAGGCTAGAGTTCAAGTACATAAGTTATAAGATATTAAATCACAGTAATAGCACAAATACACGTTTGGGCCCTAGGGGCGTACTCAAACCATATACCAATAAAGTGGTATGCGAACCACGACTGAACTAGACACTAGGCCTAGAGCCTCTAGAAGTGCTTGGACCACAAGGAACCACCCAAGGTAGTGACACAGGGGACCCACGGGAGACGCGTGCAGTGTAAATACACAACCGCGATACGCCGTTAACTTCTATGGAGAAAGTCGGGATCGGGAAAATAGAGGAAAGGGACACTTAAAAGAGGACTAGGACAAAACCCTTTGAGATCTAGGACTTTGAAGAGTCTCTACCCACGGGAGCACCGGAGTACTCGTGTTACCTCACCCAGGGAAGCCGGGTGCATAGGTGCCTTTCGGGGTCGGGTTTCGTCGTCGATTCAAATGGCGATCTGCTGCAAAGTGCTGCTGGCGGCCAAGAGAAAAGTGTCCGGGTGGATCCAAGAGTGGATCGGAGTTCTGGTGAACCTGAAAGCAGAGGGGACAGAGTCTGGGTCACTAGCCAGTGACCAGGAAGGCGATGGACAGATGCCCACCGATGTCGAGTGCTTCAGGTGCGTTGACAGTCGTCTTGACTCTTCAGCCACGAGGTCCGGGAGGCGTTGTCGGCGACCAGGAGCAGGATTCGGGCTGGTACACGATGTCTGTCGAGTGCTGAGGTGTCGGCGACCGGATTGGACCCAACAAGCCTTGGCAACGGCAAGTCTCGGTGAAGATGTAGATCGTCGATGGTGCAGACCAGCAAGGTCTGTGGAACTCACCCAGCAAGGGTAAGTGAGGGCAGGCCTGGAGCAACCAGGATGCCAAGTAAGAAAAGGATTGGCCTTCGTTAAGGGCTACTAGCCAACGGGCTAGCGACCGCGAAGGAGCCTCGTGACGCCGCACGTGGAGCTGGCTTACAGGACACTCGTGGAGTAGGAGCCAGTGATCTTCGGTGCAGGTCGTGCTGGAGGCTAGGGCTACTCGGAGCCCAAAGCACGACTTCTTGGGAGACCCAGAAGATGATGCACTTGCAAATGGGCTCGGTGTCCAGGGGTCACGGTCTCAAGTCACCACGATAGCCACGGGCCTCAGCTTTGCTGGGGACTCAGGGTAGCCTCGGGGAAGTCTGAGAATCCACCTCTGGTGATGCGATGACTTCGGCGTCCGACGGGAGCTTCAGAAATGCGAACCGGACAGATGCTTCTTTGGTGCCTACCAAGCAGGGGAGTCACTCCTTGACCCCAAGGGAGATTCTTCAGTCCTCTAATCTTGTCGTAGAGCGTCGAAGGTCCAGGATTCAGTTTCAGAGTTTCGTCCAGGTATAATCTAAAGTCCTAAGGACTGGGTTCCTACCTTTATTCTAAAGATAGGGGTTGGACTACTCTGTGGCCCCACCTATGGGTGGGTCAGGGCAGAGGGGTGGCTACACCCCTTTCCCTTTGTCCAGTTCGCGCCAAAGCAGGGGCTGCAAGCCCCTGATCCGGTTTGAACTGGGGTATGCACAGGGACACCAAATGTGCCCCCAGTGCAGGACTTCAAAGCACCCGAAAGTGCTCCCGCCCAGCCCCAATACACTTTATCCTGTCTGGGGAGGTGGTCACACCTCCCTGGGACAGGAAACCTATTGTCCAGGCCTCCCCTGCCGGAGTTTCGTCCAGCAGCAGGAGGCCAGACTCGTGTCTGTGGCAGCAGCATCCATTTTGTGATGCCAGGGCTCTGGAAAGAAGTTACCGGACTAGTCAGAGTTAACATGTCTTTCCCTCTAGAAGGGTGGAATGCTACCCCCGCCGCCAGGATTGGCAGGGGGTAGTATTCCAAGATGTTTGACACCAAACACGACATGTTTAGGTGCAGCCATTCCAAAGTTAGCATTTTACCGCGAGGATATAATGCGCTTAAGAGTATATGGTCAGGCTGCACTACAAACAGCATCAGAGATGGTCTCCGAACGCTGCAGAGGGGCCCTGCTCATGCAGGGGCACCCTCTCACATAGGAACCATGCACTCTGCCTTTAGGATTGATAAGGCCTGCCTTAGGAGTGACTTATAGGTTTATATGTGTGTATGTATTTCGTGATATAGGTAACCTATATCACAGTAAGGGGTGCATGCACCACCTTACCCAGGCTGCAGTAGCAGACCTGTGGTGTCAGTTTGGATGGCCTTCCAGGGGAGGCATAATACATGCTGCAGCCCCTGGCAGGCCTCTGAGGTACCTATGCCCTTGGTACATAGTATACCATATACTAGGGACTTATAAGGGCACTCCAGATCCCAATCAGTGATGTGCCTAAGGCACATGGAAACCATTTTAGAGAGGAAGCAGCTAGGCTGGGGTTCTGATTAGCAGGGCCCCAGCAAGACTAATGTCGAAAAACAGTGAAGCATCAGAAAAAAGTGGGGGTACCCATGTGAAGCAGATCCTACTCTCCTACAGTGGCCCAGGCCAGGATCCTCCACAGGTGGCGGATGTTGGTCATCGTCATCCATGATGAGAGGCAACTCCTTCCGCACTGCCAGGTTGTGTAGCATGCAGCAGACGATGACAATCTTGCACACCTTTGCTGGGGCATATGGGACGGCCCCTCCTGTCTTGTCCAGGCAGCGAAAGCGGCTCTTCAGGAGACCAAATGTCCGCTCGATCACTCTCCTGGTCCGACCATGTGCCTCATTGTAGCGCATCTGGGCTGGTGTCACAGGGTTCCTGAGGGGTGTCAGCAACCACGGCATGTTGGGGTATCCCGAGTCACCTACATACAGACAATTGCACATTAGCTGAGTTGGAAAAGAGGGTGGAATACTACATTGTAGAACACACACAATGGTACAAAGTCAGTACACACCGACAAGCCAGGCACGCTGGTTCTGCATCTGTGACATCATCCTCGGGATGCGACTACTCCTCATCACGTAGGCATCGTGTGCAGAACCGGGGAAACGGGCACACACGTGTGAGATGCTCATATCTGCAAGACATACCACCAGAGCATTGACCGAATGGTAATGTTTCCTGTTCCTGTATGCCTGCTCATGTGCCTATGGTGGTACCAAAGCCACATGTGTCCCATCAATGGAGCCAATGACATGCAGCATCCTCCCCAGGGCATAGAAGTCACTCTTGACGTCAGTGAGTTGTTGACGTTTAGGGAAATAGATGTACTGGTTCAGGTATCTCAACATTGCCTCCAAAACATCGCGTAGCACACGGCTGAACATGGTCTGTGACATCCCACCAGCAGACGCCACAGTGTGTTGAAAGGTACCGGTGGCAAAGAAGTGTAGGGCTGCCATCACCTTCACCTTGGGGGTCAGCGCTGTAGGGTATGGCCGGCCAGGTTGCAAATGTGGGGCCAACCGCACCGTCAATTCCTCAATCAGAGGCCTGTTGAAGCGGTACCGTCGGATTCAGTCCCGTTCAACCATGGTTGCAAGGTCAGGGAATGGTCTATGGACAGCTGGTGCCCTGCAGTGCATAGGTGAAGAAAGAAAGATTGTCAGCCACCCCACATATGTGGCATAGACCATACTCAATATCACATGATACATCATTACGAGACACAAGTACCTGATGTGTGTGCCGTTCTGTAAGGACATGTATGGCACCTACATGGCCAACATCTAACATCACAGTTCAACATGTGTTGACAACAAGTTCCAGGTTGTGCTATGGGATATCATTAGGCTGTGTCACAGTACCCATGTACTGCTGTCACGTTCCAAACACACACCACAGTGACATGTGAGGACAGATGTGCCCCAGGCATCACAGCTCATTGACAGGTAGATTCCCAGGGACCCTGTATTGCCACATGGACACTGGCATGACATGGCGTATCATGAATACACCACAGCAAAACAACCATGACCCCCACAGGTAGTGGTCCCTGTTGCCTCTGCAGGACAGACATGGATGTCTGTGACACACACACACGCACAACATCAAAGTCCATGCACAAACAATGTGGATGTGGAGACTGTCTCCCATTGTGCACATGGAATCAGAGACATTGTAAACACAACATGCACACAGACTGTGGAGGGCCATCACTATTGTGGCAATGGGTCACCCTGTGACGTACATACCGTCCCACATGGGACTCAGGGGGTATGTGACATGACATACACATACACAACCTGGAAATGTGACCATGCCACATGCTCTGAAATGAACAGTTGCACATCACAGTGGTCATGTGCACAACACACAAAGGATTCTGTCCCCATGAACACGTGCACAGCCTGGGAGTGGCTGCCCCCAAGTGCCACCCAAAAACCACATGTTGACCCCTCATACACAGAAAAGGTAATGCAGCCTTTCATGCCTTAGGATACAGTGTGGACAGGCTGTGGTGTTGTAGGTGTGCCCCTGAGTCCCTGGAAAATAAATGTGGCTGGCATACGTTCACCTGTGACAGGCATGGTGACATATGCGAGTGACTTGTACAGGGACGCGTTGTACAGCAATGGACCGATCGGTGCGCACGCTTTGGCCATTGCATATGATGTGAGCGGGTACACGTTGTACAGCAATGGACCGATCAGTGCGCACGCATTGGCCATTGCATATGATGTGAGCGGGGACGCGTTGTACAGCAATGGACCGATCGGTGCGCACGCATTGGCCATTGCATATGATGTGAGCGGGGACGCGTTGTACAGCAATGGACCGATCGGTGCGCACGCATTGGCCATTGCATATGATGTGAGCGGGGACGCGTTGTACAGCAATGGACCGATCGGTGCGCACGCATTGGCCATTGCATATGATGTGGACAGAAATACGCGTTGTACAGCAATGGACCGATCGGTGCGCATGCATTGGCCATTGCATATGATGTGAGCGGGGACGCGTTGTACAACAATGGACCGATCGGTGCTCACGCATTGGCCATTGCATATGATGTGAGCGGGTACGCGTTGTACAGCAATGGACCGATCGGTGCGCACGCATTGGCCATTGCATATGATGTGAGCGGGGACGCGTTGTACAGCAATGGACCGATCGGTGCGCACGCATTGGCCATTGCATATGATGTGAGCGGGTACGCGTTGTACAGCAATGGACCGATTGGTGCGCACACATTGGCCATTGCATATGATGTGAGCGGGGACGCGTTGTACAGCAATGGACCGATCGGTGCGCACGCATTGGCCATTGCATATGATGTGGACAGAAATACGCGTTGTACAGCAATGGACCGATCGGTGCGCACGCATTGGCCATTGCATATGATGTGAGCGGGGACGCGTTGTACAGCAATGGACCGATCGGTGCGCACCCATTGGCCATTGCATATGATGTGAGCGGGGACGCGTTGTACAGCAATGGACCGATCGGTGTGTATGAATTGGCCATTGCATATGATGTGGACAGAAATACGCGTTGTACAGCAATGGTCCGATCGGTGCGCACGCATTGGCTAGGGCCTGGCATGGCAACGGACGCGTTTTCGAAGCTTTAACGAGTCTGATGCAGTGAATTCAGTTGGCCAGCCACAACAATGTTGCAAATTCATGGGTGTCATGAAGTTGAACTTTTGAAGGATGCTGTGGGCGTGTATAAGTGGTGCAATTCCATGGATTGGCCAGATTCAGAAGATGCTAACGACTTGGACCTATCACTTTGGACACATGGGACAGTATCTGCCTCTGCAGCACACATATAATGCTGGCTGTTCCCCTGAGAGCTCACTTGCCTGCACTACATGCTCCAGGACGACATCTGCCACCAACACTGCTGCTGTCTCTGCATCCTCTGGCTACTGCAATGGCACGTACTGTGGAGAGAGCCCCAGCCTTCAGCACTGAGGAGAACCAGGCCCTGCTGGACAGCCTCCTTCCACAGTACAGCAAGTTGTATGGGAAACCAGGGGAGCAGGTGAGTGTGCTGTCCACTGCCTTACTAAATGTGCATGTTGTCTGACTAGCAAGACTTCCAGTGTGCACACCACTGGCTAGCATGCTCACTGAGTAGTTCTCACCCCCAAAGTTTGTAGTTACATGCACTGAACAGGTATAGTGCAGTAACAGTGCATTCCAACAAGGTTTTACTTCCCAGGCAATGATACCATTTAGTAACTGCTGGTAAACTGTTCATAGCCATAGTTGCACTGCCTGTGTACATCATATGCCCCTGTGATTGAGACATGTATATCCAACTGTGTGATGCACGGATATGTTGCATGTGTAGTAATGGCCTTTTTCACTTTGTCATCCTCACAGGTTGATGCCCACCAGAAGCAGGAGATCTGGCTGACCATCACCGGGCAGTACGATCCGTGGGGGACTACAAGCGCCGGATCCGCAACTGCCAGAAGAGGTGGCAAGACCTTCGGGGCTGGACCCGGAGGATCGCAAGGGTCCAGCTGAAGCTGTCGCCTCCTCGCAGGAGGGGCGGACACCGGACCCTGACCCCCCACATGCTCCGGATCCTGGTGGTGGTCTTCCCTGACCTGGATGGGCAGCTGAAGGCCAGACAGCAGCAAGGAGGGGGTGAGTCCATGACTGCACTGTGAACTTTGTCTGACATGCTATGTGCCCTCCTCTGGCCTGGTTAAACCTCCACAGTACATCAGTCTTGTGGTCCAGGACCCATGTCCCTCAATTGTGACATGCCCACTCCTCATCTGATACCCAGGTGTGGCCCTTACAGTCTGTAAATTGTGTCACTTGGGTACTGTGTCCTTGCATTTTGCTTAGCTCAGGGTGGGGGACAGCATTTGTTACCGTACCTTTGTGGTGGGCTTCATGGGTGGGTCAATTGCTTACACAATGCCTGAGTTCTGACATGTAATCTGCGTGTAACTTTGATATGTGTTCCAATTGCTGATCTGACTCACCACATGTGCCTGGGGTATTTGGCACACCCCCATGCTGCGGGTGGGAACAATGTTTGGGCCTCAGGAGTATGTATATCAAGTGTGTCACACATGCTTAGCCACATGCCTACTGTCCAGGGCTCATCCCTCTTTCACGTGGAGCAGGACAGTCATGCCTACTCCAGGGCATACAATACACTCTGTACTCCCACTCCCGTGTATCAGCTGACACGTTGTGCTCAGTGAAATGTTCCCTCAGGTGTCTGCCTCTGTGTCATTGTGCTGTGGCTTCGTTGTCAGGACTACTGGGGTGTTCATCGGTTAGGGCTCAGCATGCCATCTGAGATGTGACCATGAGAGACGATACTTGTGTGACATATAGGTGTTTGATCAATTGACTGTGCAGACTGGTGCATGCGACTGAGAAGTTCAGGCAGCTGTTTTTCATTCACAGCAGACTGTGAGGTGCTCAGGTTCAGAGAGTTGTGTTTCATGTCTCCCATATGTCCAATTGACATGACGTGGACAAATAAGAGTTCAGATGATGTGGTGTGTGGGGGATGGACATGTGCACTTGTCAGCTACAGAACTTGCATTCCCCATGACCTAGGATTGTGACACAGTGCAGACTGTTGTTGGCTGGCTGCCCTGCCCATGTGACTGGAGACAGTGATGTATGACTTTGCAGGCATGCCTGTGCCATGGCATTAAACTTCCTAAGAGTGATCCTGCAGGGGAGTGACATGTGCAACATGCACCCCATTGTGGCATTGACTATGAGGACATGGGTGCATCATGGTGTCTGGTGCTGGTATGCATCACATGCATTTCAAATTAGACTCTGGCCATCCCTTTATCCGGACACCTGTACTGACTCATTGGCAAGAGATGTGATGTGTGCATGTTCACATACTTCACCGTGTTCTCTGCAATGTCCAACAACTGGGTAGGTGGTGCATGTGTCCACACTGGGGTATTACCATCCGACAGGCACCAGACAGATGGGTGCAAGCTGTTTGAGGGTAAATGGGTGGTCACACCCTTCTGCTTACCGGCTCATGAGAGCACGACCCGCACTCTGCTCGTTCACTTGAAAAGAAGGAACAACGGTGTGAAATACAGTGGCACTTTGTTAAGCAATTCAGTAACACCGAGAACTGTTCATTTGATGCTGCTCGTCAACACATGAGCAGGATGAAAATGAAAGCATCAACAATATTACAAATCATATTTTAAGTGAAGCACAAAGATCTATGTATCTATCTATCAGTGAGCTACAGCCTATGGGGCAAGTCTTAAAAGAGGGATCATGAATAGGCAAGCGCCTAGAAGGCAAATCTTAAATAAGAGAGCAAGAACCATCCAAGGCTACACAGTTTAAGCTAGGATAAATGCAATGAATTGGGTGTGGATGAGCTAAATTAGAGAGGCTGACAAAGCCAAAAGGCTAGCAATCAGAAAAGAGCATTACCACCTTGAGAGTAGAAGTTCTAGGCCCAAGATCAGGAGAACGGCCGACCGGGAACCCTCACCATGCAATGCACTGGTATGAAGAGTTCAGGGCGTGGACATGGGTGCAAACCTTTTATATGGCTTAATGCAGAACTCCTACCCACAGTTGACGTGGGCCCTGACGTGGGTCCTTGACCGCACGCTTACAGTAACTGTGGAAAGTTTTTGGAGAACAGAGAAGTGGTATCATGGTGAAAACAGGGGCTTTTAGCAGGTGGTCGGTGCTCTTGACCGCAAACATAAGAAAAAGATAACTTTTACCGTAACATGCTCAGAAATTAAGAATTCATATGTTATTTCTCTGTCACGTAGCCGCCTTTTCAGTTTCAGTTGAGCAAGCGTGGAAAGTTTAATAAGTTAAAATATTGCAAACATTGCTTGTGAAAGAGCAAGATGTACCAGCAGAGTGTCATGTACGTGTGGGCTAACCTTATTCTTGTGACTGTGGAAATTTACAAGGGGGGGGCTGGTGCCGCGGTGGATGGCACAGGTCCCTGCTGTCAGGTCAGAAAGGCCTACAAGATTTGTTGTATTAAAAATGATAGCAAGAGGCAGTGGCCTCTTGGGCCTACATGTGTGTGTGCATCTAAGGAGGTGGGTTTGGGCCTAAGTGTATGTATCTAAGGGGGTGTGGACCACTGTGAGGGCTTGGGCCTAAGTGTATGTATCTAAGGGGGTGTGGACCACTGTGACAGGTACTAAAAGGCTAAAAGAAAAATGGACACCTTAGGTCATCTATCAGGGCCTGACTGGTGGGGCCTATATGGGAGTGCCATGTTTCATGGGCAGAGCAGAAAGGTACATAGGTCTGTGTTATATGGTAGAACAGAACCCTACTTCAAAGGCCAGGAGGGGTGTGAGTGCCATGGTTGACCATCAGACTGACAATTGGCTTCTCCTAATCTGTGTGAGCACTTTTGGCAATGTTCAACTAAGGATGCCAGGGCTTGCTCTGTAATGTGCTGTACTTACTGTGGTGTGTGCGGTCAGTGCAGGTGACTGATGTTTGTCTGTTTCTAATTGTTTGCAGATACATCCACGGCCACAGGAGGGGACAGCTCCATGGACCAGGAGGAGCTGCGGAGCCAGACTGGGTCAGCAGCCGATGAGTGGTCGGAGGGACCCAGTGGCACGGAGGGCGAGGGGAGCCACACCGAGGAGTCCTCAGCACCATCTACCTCAGCTGAGGACCACAGCAGCTCGGAGGATGACTCCCTTGTGGAGGCGGGTGTCAGCAGCCACCACACCCCAGCTAGTATTGCTGTCTCCGCCACAACCACCACCACCACCACCGCCCTCCCATCGGCTCCCATTCCAGAGGTCCATGGAGGCTCCCATGTTCGGGAGCGTGTCTCCTTCGTGCCAGGCACCGCACCCCCTGCCCCTGTGTCCCCTGCTGCCCTGAGTGAAGAGTCTGTGTACTTACTTTGCCAGCTCCATGTAGGGCAGACAGCAATGCTGAGTGTCCTCCATGCACTCACCACTCTGTTGACACAGCTGGTGTCGTTCATGTAGGGCATCTCATCGGGCATGTCTGCCCTACAGAGGAGCAATAAGTCCATGGACTCCTCCCTGACGGCAGCAGTGTCCCTCCTCCAACAGTCCCTCACCCCTCCTACCTCTGCCCCATCCACACTTCCTGGCACCCTACCTGTCCCAAGCACATGCACACCTGCACAATCACCCAAACACACAGACACGAGCAGCACAGAAACACCCAAAACAAAGGCAAAACATGCATGCAAGCATCCTCAGGGGACTGATACCACACCCACAGGGGATGGGGAACAGACACACACACAGGCATCCACAGTCACTCCGCAGTCCTCCAAATCCTCTCCCTCAAGACCCCTTCCCTTGCCTCACCTGCAACCCCACCTAAAAAGCAGCTCTTCCTCTGTGACCTCGGCCTCTTCCCCTCAGATCCAGCTGATCCAGCATACAGGGGGAAGAGGAAGTCCACCCACACAGAGGGGAGTGCCCCTCACCCCCGGACACCCTCCCCCAGGCACAGACGAACTGAGGCCCCCACACGCAAGTCCCCCCGGTCCCAGAAGAGCAAGACAACACCACCGCCCTGCAGCTCAACCACACAGTCTCCTTCCTCCATCCCTCAGGCCCCCACAACACAGGTTCCCCCACCACACCCTGCCCCAGGTTCCCCCACCCACAGATACACCATCCCCAAAATGATCCGGCCTTCTCCCCTACCACTTGCTCTTCCAGCCTCACACCCCCCGCTGCACATGTTTGTGCCACTGGTGTGGAGACCGTGTCCTCCCCCTCTGTCCTGCCCACCTTACCTGAACCCCATTCTACTCCCCTGGAGATAGGCACTGCAGTGGAGTCCACTACCACCCCGTCTGACTTGGGCACTGCAGTGGGGAACCTGTCCACTCCATCTGGCCAGCCCACTGCAGTCGTGCCGGCACCCACACCATCTGACTCATGTCCCCCAGTTGTGCCGGCACACACCATGTCAGACACCTCCACTGCAGTTGTCAGTGACTCTCCAGCACCAGCCACCCCTTCCCTGCCTCCTTCTGGTGAGCCCTGATCCTGTCCCTGCGGTGCCTGGCCTGCCCCCGTATGCCCCTCCGAGGGGAATGTCCCTGGTCCGTAGCGGTGCAGGCAAGCACAGGGTTACATCTGCCACTGTCACCCTGTTCGGACTTTACTGTTGGACTGGCCATTGGCCTTTGTCTTTTTTATGGACTTTCTATTTCACACACATATGCTGAATAAAGCTCCTTTCTGTTCTCTGGTGGTTTTGCTTCAGATGTACATGATGTTGATGATGCTAACCATGCCCTTGCTGCAGTGATGGTGATTTTTGATATCATGAAAATGAAGTGTCACTGTGCAGGACCCCATGTGGTCCAGGGGGAATGTGTCCTATCCTGGTGTGGAGCCATGTCATCCTTTGCAGCAATATGAGGGTGTCATGTTTTCAATATTTGCCAATGGGATTTCCTACATTTATTTGCAATATCACATCTGTGGCTTACACCCCTGCACATCAGTTGTGCTTGCCATTGTTCAATTTGTCTACTTCCCTGACCGTGTGACCATCTCCACTGGACATGCAAGTTTGGGCATCAATGGGGAAGGACTCATCTGTGTTATCAGTGCAACTTGCTATACATGTGTGTTGGATCTGTGCAGATGATTTCGGTGACACTCCCATGACCAGGCTGATGTGACGAGAGCCTTCATTTTGTGCTAATTGTTGACTGAGTGACCAAGTGTTCTGCTGACATGATAGAGCCCTGCAGAGACAACGTATGGCACAGCTTTCCTTACACAGGAGTGGAGTCCCCTCATGGCAGTGTGTAATTCCGTGACATTGCCTGAGCCCAAGGTGTGTGTTGTGTGAGCATGTCTGTGTGTGTTCACTTCCATTTTGCTACGCAGGCTGGGATCCCTAATGATGTTCCTGTTTGTGATGCTTGCTGAGTTGACCTATGTTCCCCCCAAATCTTCGCACTGGGTTCTCTGGGATGTGGGTGCATGGCACATTACTGGTCATCAGGGTGTCATCCATAGGTGTGTTTGCTGTCAGGGCTGAGTTTGTGGGCAAACGCAGATGAGACACAGTCAGGATTCCCCTTGGCACTTGTTGGTTACACAAGTCATGTAATTTACAGTTTGGGTTAGCTTTCAGTGATTGTGACACGTTGTGTGTGTGACTGCTGCCACTCCTCAGGGTCAGAGCTGCAATGTTGGAAGTTGTCTATGTGTGTTCTTTGTGGGTGACCTTGACTTCTTCATTGGTGTGTGACTGTGTCCGGGATCCCATTGATTGTGGTGGATTTCACGTCATGCCCATGTACGGCGTACTGTGCAGTGTGTCCGACATTCACGAGTCTTGTTTACTGGCCATGTGTGATGGGTTTCTGCACCTTAGTTCCCACCACCACCCCTGGGATTGTCATGGGTGCATGTGCAATGTCACCAGTCCATGTGAGCTTCACTGCTGCACATTGGTGGAGATCAAGGTGTGTGGTGTTGAGTGTGTGCAAATGAGAGTTGTTGCACGGCTAGACCCCTACCTCCATGTTGGCCTTGGCTGACAGGCCGTGCTGATTGATTTGTGCTTGTGTAGGTGTGATGGTAGTTTGTTGCTCAGGACACATGACTGTGGTTCACAGTGTGAACGACATCTAGCTTTGTCATCACAGTGGGATTATCATGCAGGCCAGGGTCACCACAATGTGGGGTCCCTGGGGGTAGTGCTGTGGTGGGTCTGTCTCTTGCTGTGTTATTTGCTGTTCCTACAAGCTTGTGTGACATGTGTAATTTGGGCTCCCTCTCATCTAACAATGCCTGATTGCCCACATAGGGGAATCCGATCCATGAGTTACTTTTGTGTGGCACTGTATACACATCTGTGTAATTGTGATTCAGGCCTCCTCATGTGTTTTGTGGTTGCCTGGGGACACTGGCACACCCCCCATCACCTGTTGTGTTTGATATGCAGTGTGAGGCTGCCTGTTTGTGTTTGTGCATCTGCACCACTGCATTGGCATATCTTTAGTGTGCCATTGGCTGTATGTTGTTTGGTGGCTTTCCCCTGCTGTCCCTGGGACTCCTAGGTCATCAGTCAGCACAATGATCATGGTTTGTATGTCCCATTGCTGCCATGGTATGGTATTTGTTCACCTGACATCTACAGACATCTACAGACATCTAGGAAAACTTTTCGTATTAAGAAACCTGTTACACTACGGGCTACCATGCCTTACTGATAATGTTTACTACATAAGAAGTCGTCCAGTTGAATTGTACAAATGTCAGAGTGAACATCCACTTTTTGCTACTTTGTGAAGCCCTGAAGAAGTCTCTTTTAGAGACGAAACGCGTCGGCTATGGCTATGATCTTCTGTTTTTAAGAAATTATGAAATAAAGAGAAAATCCTATTAAGATATGCACATCGGTGATCTGGACATCTTTCTGTGTGCTCATTGCTTTTTTAAATCATTGATACTGAACTGTTATAAATTTGTTGAATAGTGCTGAACCTTTGTGTGTTTACTGTGATGATGGGGTTTTAGACCCCCATTGCCACAATGTTCAAAATGTGCTTCAGCTATGGACCCCACACTTACCTTTTGGTCACTGTGATGATGGGGTTTTAGACCCCATTGCCACAATGTTCAAAATGTGCTTCAGCTATGGACCCCACACTTACCTTTTGGTCACTGTGGTGATGGGGGTTTAGACCCCATTGCCACAATGTTCAAAATGTGCCTCAGGTATGGACCCCACACTTACATTTTGGTCACTGTGATGATGGGGGTTTAGACCCCATTGCCACAATGTTCAAAATGTGCTTCAGCTATGGACCCCACACTTCCCTTTTGGTCACTGTGGTGATGGGGGTTTAGGCCCCATTGCCACAATGTTCAATTGGGCTTCAGCTATGGACCCCACACTTACCTTTTGGGCACTGTGATGATGGGGTGTTATACCCCATTCCCACAGTGGTCATGGTCTGCTTGCATTGTGGAGGCCACACACATGTATGTGTGACACATGTGATTGGGGGTCACATTGTATGCTCAATGTCATGTTCAGTGTTGTAGGCATTTGACACAGACTACACACGCTTGTCATGGTGTTGGGGGATGTATTTTTCAGACATTCCTTATGTTGGAGTATGCTGGTTGTGTCATGCATTACCCATCCTATGTGTAGGGGTGGTGTGGGTGGTAGGCATCCATCCCCCTATGAGTGGGGATGGTAGTAGTGACAGGCATCCAGGCCCCCTGAGTAGGGGTGGTGGTAGTGGTAGGCATCCATCCCCCTATGAGTGGGGATGGTAGTAGTGACAGTCATCCAGGCCCCCTGAGTAGGGGTGGTGGTAGTGGTAGGCATCCAGGCCCCCTGAGTAGGGGTGGTGGTAGTGGTAGGCATCCATCCCCCTATGAGTGGGGATGGTAGTAGTGACAGGCATCCAGGCCCCCCTGAGTAGGGGTGGTGGTAGTGGTAGGCATCAATTCCCCTATGTGTGGGGATGGTAGTAGTGACAGGCATCCAGGCCCCCCTGAGTAGGGGTGGTGGTAGTGGTAGGCACCCAGCCCCCCTGAGTAGGGGTGGTGGTAGTGGTAGGCATCCAGCCCACCTGAGTAGGGGTGGTGGTAGTGGTAGGCACCCAGCCCCCCCTGAGTAGGGGTGGTGGTAGTGGAAGGCATCCAGCCCCCCCTGAGTAGGGGTGGTGTTGGTGGTAGGCATCCATCCCCCTATGAGTGGGGATGGTAGTAGTGTCAGGCATCCAGGCCACCCTGAGTAGGGGTGGTGGTAGTGGTAGGCATCCAGGCCCCCCTGAGTAGGGGTGGTGGTAGTGGTAGGCATCCATCCCCCTATGAGTGGGGATGGTAATAGTGACAGGCATCCAGGCCCCCCTGAGTAGGGGTGGTGGTAGTGGTAGGCATCCAGGCCCCCCTGAGTAGGGGTGGTGGTAGTGGTAGGCATCCATCCCCCTATGAGTGGGGAGGGTAGTAGTGACAGGCATCCAGGTCCCCCTGAGTAGGGGTGGTGGTAGTGGTAGGCATCCAGCACCCTTTGGGTGTGTATGGCATTGGTGGTAGCCATCCCGCCCCTATGGTTCTGCTGTTGCTATGTACGTCATTTCTGCATCCCTATGTGTGTGTGACATATGTTGGGTACGTGTCGTTTGTTTGGGTGTTTGACTTACCATCTGCGCCGTACGCGTCCGTACCTGTTCCGGTAATAGATGTAGAGTATTGGTAGGACCTGCGCGATGGGATTCATGGTTTGTTCGTCTCGTTCGGGTTTCTCGTGGCTTCGACTCGTACTCGTTGCTGGCTTGTTCGTCTCGTCGCCGTGGATCGTCTTGTGGCGCGAATCGGAGCTTATGTACAGCTCTCCCGGATGCTCTGACGTGCCGGACGTAGCGACGGGTTCGGCGCGTACGGAGTGCGCATCGTACTGGGCCGGCCGGAAGGTGCTGTGTATTTGGATCCGTGCGACTCGATTCGGCGTTTACGGATCCGGCTCGGGCGGGGAACAGGAGCTGAAATGGGTAAGTACGGCTCGCTCGGAATCTGGGCTGTTATGCGCATCGTACTTGCTCGTTGGGACGACTGTTCGACTCGGTCGGGAAACACGCATTCGGCTGGGTTTTTTTCCGGACGAATAGTGTTAGGTGCCCTACCGGCCGAGATCGGAATCGGCCCCTAAGTATGGGCAATCCAAAGAAAAGAACATAGCAGCGCTGTCACTTATCAAAACCAAGCCTCAGAAATAAAGTGTGTATAGTTCTGAATGGTGTACAGAAACCGGGGCGGTCACCATCATCTTGGTCAGGGCAACCCTGCCAAATAAATTAAGTGGAAGAGTCCACCATGCTGCCAAGCTCTGTTTAGTTTTCTGTATAAGGGGTGTTAAGTTTAGAACAAGAGCTTGTTCAGGCAACGTAGTGATGTGGATCCCTAGGTATTTAAAGTTTAGGCGGCGCATGTGGACATTTGTCCACTAGCCGCACAATGCATTGTCGCCCTGTAGTGGGAACAGGAGGGATTTATTTGCATTCAGGCATAGGCCGGAGGCCTCCTCAAATAACCGAAGAACCTCCAGGACACTTGGGCCCGTCACAGCAGGCTCTGCCAAGTAGATCAAAACATCATATTCATGAAGGACGATCCTGTCCTTCGGAGACCACCCCCCCAACTCCACCCCCGCATCTGTGCTTTGCATCAGTCTCACCAAAGTATCTATGGCCAGGGCAAAAAGGAGGGGGAGAGAGGGCAGCCCTAGCGGGTTGCAAGCTCAATAGGGAAGAAGGCAGACCACACCCTGTTAATGATGACTTGGGCTTGCGGGGGTGTGTAGAAAAAGAGATATCAGTCGGCAGAATAGAGACCGAAGTGCCATACACTCAAGAACCTGCCCCGAGCAGTCCCTGTCCACGGTGTAAAAGGCTTTTTGAAATTGACAAGAAGGGCAAGGTCTGCTGATAAGTTATCTCTGTGGGTGAGAGCGACGTGAAGGCGTCGTATACAGTGCCTCGTGCTATGGTTAGGCATATAGCCATATTGATCTGGAGGAATTAGGGAGGTAATGACTGTTTGATGTCGGGTTGCTAGGATTTTGGGGAATATTTTAATATCTGTGTTGATAAGGGATATGGGGTGGTATGCCCCAAAGTCCTCAGAGTGTGGGTTAGACTTGAGGAGGAAGCCAATGGTCGCTAGGTCCAGGTCTTGGGGGAACCCCACCCCCCTTTTTGCAGTGCCTCATTATAGAGACAGAGCAAGTAAGGGGATAGTGTATCACAGAAGTTGAGTAATATTCCAAGGGAAGCCCATCTGTGCCCGGAGTTTTCCCAGACTTCAGGTCATGTGTATGGCCCCGTGGATCTCCTCAACTGTAATTGGTTTATCTAAGGAGGTATGGTGCACTCCGGTGACAGCTGGAAGGGGTATGTCTGCCAGAAGGGACTGATCACGTTCCACTGAGGGGGGCGGGTGTCGGTCATAAAAATCGCAATAGTAGTCCGCAAAAGTGTCTGCTATGTCTTGTGCAGTAGTGACCAACTCAGACGACCCGGACTTTACCGTTGGTATGAAGCGTGATTCAAGACGTTTGGTCACCAGCCTGTAAAGCAGGACACCACTTTTGCCTCCTTGGTTGTGCACTCGCTGGACAGTCGCTCGCCAACTCATGCATGCTTCATGGAAAAATAGATGTCGGAGCACACTTTTGTCGAAGTCTAGTTGGCGGGTGAGTGTTTCAGTTGGGGATAGGGCATATTCTCTCTCAGTGTGCAGTATACGCGCCTCCAAGTCAGTCATGTCATATTGGCGCACTCTCTCTTTTTGTCTCAGGTATTTTTTTTGCTACTCCACTAATCATTGGCTTGCTCGCCTCCCACAGAATGCCCACAGCCTCAACCGTACCATCATTGGAGTCAAAGTAGAACTAAAGTGGTTCCCCCAATTGATGGGTTAACTGGTCGTCGGTGAGGAACCATGCATTAAGGCGCCTCATGGGCCGTCTATGTGGGGCAGGAGATCTCCACTGGAGGAGTTGCGGAGAGCGGACTGAGATGCCTCTAGACAGCATAGTCACTCCTGTTGTAGCTGGGAGGGCAGCGGCTGGGAGAAGGATGTAGTCTATATGAGACATGGTATGGTGAGAAGCAGAGGTGTGTGAGTATGCAGTACATCTGGGGTTCAAGGCTCTCCACACATCGCAGAGCCCTTCAGAGTCCCACCAGGTCGTGAGTGATTTGGTTGAGTGTGGCATTCACGAGTAGTCGGTCCAGAGACATCCAACTCCAGGTCCACCACTAGGTTCAAGGCTCCCCCCACGAAGAGGATACAGTGCGGTAGTGCCACTATGATGTCGGTGAGGGCCTGCAGGGTATGCTTGTGCAGCGGGGGGGAATGTAGATGCTGAAAAAGGTGTAGGGTGCCCCCTCTAATGTGCCTGTCACCCCCACATATCTACCAAGAGGGTTGTGTAATGTTTAAATGTTTGCCAGCGGAAATGACCTATGGAGTAGAATCGCCACACCTCCAGAGCCTCTGGTGAAACCTGAATGGAAGACACTAGTGTATTCATATCTACCTATAAAGAAACTTTGGGGCATATTAACAACGGCCAGCGATAATTATCGCTGGCCGTGCTTAGCGTGAGGAATCCTATCGCCGGCTATCGCTGGAAATTATCGCCATGCTAGCGCTGTATTAACAACGCTTAGCGCAAAGGCGATCATTTTCCAGTGATAGCGATGTTTTCCATAGAACATCGCTGGTTTTCCAGCGATGTCCCATGGAAAACGGCGATATACTTGGCGATAGGGCCTGTGGTCTTAGCCACACAATCCACCCCCATGTTAGGTATGCCTTAGTCAGGAATTTAGCAGACGTTAAATTCCTGCGTTAAGGCATACTTAACGCAATTTAAAATATCGCTAACCCACGTTGCTAATATGGCGATACCTGGGTTAGCGATATTTCCCCTGTTGTTTCACAGGCACGCCCCTTTGCATCTCATTAGCGATGCGATGGGAGGCGTGCAGAAAACGGACGCTAAGTCAGGAATCACGCGCTAGCGTGTCCTTGTTAATTCGGCGATAAAATTATCGCCGCTTTTCGTCCGAAAACGGACGCTAAAGCGGCGATAATTCATTAACGCCGCCTTGTTAATATGCCCCATTGTGTGTCAAAGAGATGGGTCTCCTGCAGAAGGACCACTGCTGGATGGAGGCCCTGAAGGGACTTAAGAAACCTGCTGCGCTTGATGCGGTCTAAAAGACCGTGAACATTCCAAGGAATAAGGGTTATTTTCATCGCAGGGTCGAGGTGTGATAAATGGGAACACCCAGTGGGAGCAATAGCAGTGGAGTCTCTGAGCATGGAAGTGGACTGGAAAAGCATGCCTGCCTGTCAATAGACAATGAAAACAATGAAACACATCAAACGTTAATACCAAGAGAACAACATTCCCCACAGCCCACCCAACACTTCCACCCATGAAGCATCTGTCACCCATAAAAAAACCAAGAAATGTAAACAAACTGAGGATTTCAAATGTACTTCTCCCTAAGATCGAGGCATAGAAGCAAAAGGATACATTACATCTCTAAGAGGGCACCCTGGGCCGTGTATGCTCCTCATGGTTTACGAATACAGTTTAATCAGTCCATCAAGGAACCCGATGCAAGGTCTATGGCTGACCCGGCCACTTCCATCCCCCTCACGCCAAGGCTGGGAAGGTGTAGGTGTAGAGCTGTCCATCGGGTCCAGGCAAGATTCAGCACCATCAGACAGCAGGTTCTCCGAGGATCGATCCCTCTCCTTATTCTTGTTTCTGTGTTTGGGGTGGTCTCAGGAGTGGGCACCAGCCGGTTTCCGGGCCACTGGGCCAGTCTGAGAGTCTTCCAATGGTGCATTGTGTTTTCTATTCGAACCTTGCTCAGTGGTCCATTCCAAGGCAGCCTCAGGGGTGTCAAAGAATTGAGACTTGGAGTTGTGCACAACCTGGAGCCTGGTAGGAAAAAGTAGGGCATATAGGACAGGTATTGCCCTGAGCTTCTGCTTGACTGCATCATACGATTTCCCCCGGGCCTGTGTGGCCTTGGTATAGTCCAGGAAAATTGTGATCCGGGAGGACTGGTAAGTAAACTGGGCTTCACCTCTGGCTTCTTTAAGGACCGCATCCTGGTTGCAGAAGTTCAAGATTTAGATGATTATTGGGCGTGGTGGAGCAGGCTGATATCGATGACGCCGCGATCCAGGATCGAAGCCAAGTCTCTATAAAGTTGGTTGGATTGGGGGATTCGACCCCCTCCGGAAAGCCCACCAGCCAAAGATTGTTTAGTCTGGAGTGGTTTTCTGAGTCCTCTGCGCTGGTCTCCAGGATGTGGACCTTCGCCGTCAGAGCGGCCACTTTGGATTTATGGTCCGAGGAATCATCTTTCAGGCTAGAGACATGTTCTTCCACCTCAGACACTCGACCAGTGACCAAGCGGAGGTCTTGATGCGACAGCCCGACTTCCACCCCAATCTCCCCTATCTTCGCCTCAAGGGCGTCTCTACTAACCCTGGGCGTAGTTTGCGTAGTAGCACTTCACGTAGCTACGCGAAGTACAGTTTGAACTACACGTAGCTATGCAAATTGCGTAGTGCGTAGCTGTGTGCTTGACTGCACTGTACAATAATTGCCAAAAGCATCTTGCACAGTGCAAGTTAAGATAAAATAAATATCTCTGTCTTTATATGCTAAAAATGCATATAGTTATTTCACAAAAGTGAAAACGATAAATTAACAAGCAGTGAGAGAGGTGATGATTTGGGGATCCTCCTAACCTAGGAGAGAACCAAGCAGATGCCTTGAAAACAAAAAGCACATCTTTTGAATGATTCGGTGGTGGTCCCATCCTCTTAGGACCACTCCAAGCACAGTTATTGGCAAAAATACAATCCCAACTAAGGCCCTGCAAAGCATTATGGGACGAGATTAGCAGTGGGCAGTGAATATTATAGTATCCAATATCAAAATAATTCTACAAAGAGCTGCAGTTCCACTAGTCGTTACTAGATGTCCTCACGAGTCAAATGCAAAAGCTTCATGAAAGGGTTTTCAATGCTTTTGCATTTGACTCGTGAGGGACATCTAGTAACGACTAGTGGAACTGCAGCTTGATGTATTAATAATTTCAATGCTTTTGCATTTGACTCGTGAGGGACATCTAGTAACGACTAGTTGAACTGCAGCTCTTTGTAGAATTATTTTGATATTGGACACTATAATATTCACTGCCCACTGCTAATCTCGTCCCATAATGCTTTGCAGGGCCTTTGGTTGGGATTGTATTTTTGCCCATAACTGTGCTTGGGGTGGTCCTAGGAGGAAGGGACCACCACTGAATTGTTCACATGATATGCTTTTTGTGTTCAAGGCATCTGCTTGGTCCTCCCCTAGGTTAGGGGGACACCAAAATCATCACCTCTCTCATTGCTTGATATTTTATTGTTAAAGTTCACTTTTGTGAATTGGTTATATGCTATTTAGCATAGAAAAGTGCTTTATCAAAGCATCTGAAGGTGTTTATTTTACTGCTGCTACGCTACGTCAATTAGCACAGTTTTTCACTCTGCTACGTGTAATTTGTGTAGTGCATAGTAGCCCAAACTTTGCATGCTCCGTGAGCGTAGCAAAGTATTATGCCCAGGGTTAGTCTCTAGATGCTTGGATAGCCGAGAGAATGTATGGCAAGTCGAAGGAGGCTGGCGGCGCCTGGCCAGAGTCTTTGACCAATGATTTCTTGGTGAGTTCTGGTGCACCGGTAGTAAATCTGTCCATCTTAGACTGGAAAGAGGGAGCAGGGTTTGTCTTTAGCCATAATGACTTGAGGTCCGAGGGTCCAGGGCCAGTGTCGACTTCTGTGATTTTCTTTGCCTTGAAACGCCCTCCGGTGGCAGATGAAGAGGTATGAGAAAGGAATATTGGTGTCCGGGGTGTACCCAGGGACGATCTAGCACCCAACGGGTTCAGAGATCGCCATCCCACCACCAGGACATCCTTGCCCCCGATGGGGCAGCATGAGCAGTCAGGCAGAGCAGTCCAATGACAAGGACAGGCAGGTTCCAGAGTTCATCTGGTGCTGGCGTTGGGCAGAGTCAATAATGAGGCGGCCTGCACAACGCACAGAGAGGCAGGTCCTCAGCAGTATGAGCACAGCCCCACTTCAGACCCCCAAGCAGTACTGGGGTGTGGGTCCCCTCCCTTCGAGAACCCTTTGTGATGGGTGATAGAGCTGTCTATTGGTGAGGGGGAGCGGGGTGTGGGGGGAGATCCCCGGCTTCAAACTGTGGTAAGCAGTTCACATCATCCCACGCAGAGGACCCTGTCGGGTGCACAGGCGTTGAGCATGCACTGGTAAGTTGCATGTGGGCCTTGGGTGTCCAAGGCCCTGTCCAGCAGCACAACAAGGGGGCCACACTGCGCCCAAAGAGGCCGCACCGCTGTCAGAGGTAGTAGCAGGTCAGGGTCTCAGCCACTAATCAGATCTAGCCCCCCTCTCCTCACCTCCACCCCAAAGCTGCCTCGTCCACCATTATGACAGGACACAATCCGCTCGAGGCAGGATCAGCGCTCGCTCCCTTGGCTCAGCTCCCACCACTCCAACAGAGCCTCCACAAGGCAGTCCTCTAAATCACGGGCCCCGCCAAGGGTGGCGCAGGGTGGGGCCATGCAGCGCTGCGCGAACAGCTGATACTTCAGCCGGCCACAAGGTGAAGAGGCCCCGCTGCCGGCCACGCTGTCTTGAGGCCGCAGGGTTCCCCGATCAGGCACGGGCCTGCGCAGCCGCCTCCTCTCTGGCACCCCAGATGCGACTCCAGGGGGAGAGGGGGCCACACCCAATGCAGTCTGGTTCAGATTTGTCTTTCGCCCGATCCGGGCACCATATTCTTCTCATCCCGCACCAGCAGTCGCCACACCTATGACTGCTCCTCTGGGGCGGCGCTGTGCTCATCCGCCATCCTAGGCCTCCGTGTAAGCCGCAGGCCCCGTCCTCTCAACTCGACAGAAACTCAGGTATGTGGCCACAAGGGGCCCCACCAGCAATCAAGTGTGAGGGGGGATATGCAGCGACTTTAGGTAGGATTGTGTAGCGAACCCAGGATGCCAGATGGATGAGGATGCTTAGGGAGATTACGGGAGCATTTTAATTTGCACCCGCCAGCTTGGCTGCTTCAGCCACGCCCCCCCATACAAATTTTACCCAGATCGTTAATGGATTTTTCAGGTAGCACTATTGCTCCGTACAGTGAAGTAGGTACTAGTTTTGTTTCCAACACCTTAAGGGATTGACAGACATACATTTTATCACTGAAAGTGATACTGTGCCGGACTTTGCTTTTACATTGGAAAGATGACGACCATTTTAATTCACTGTCTACCATAAGGACCAAATAGTTGTATGTTGATACTTCTTTCAGAATATTGTCATCAATTTTTAATTTGACATGATTCCGAGCTGTACCAAAGATCATAACTTTTGTTTTACTGAGATTGACTTTTAAATCATTTTCGATGTAAAATTTTTGTAGATTCCGTAGCTCTGATAGGAGCCCTGACGGAGTAAGTGAAGGTAAAATAATATCGTCGGCATATGCCAAATTACTTATTGGTTTACTTCCTAACTTTGGGGCCAATGCCTCTGGAAAATTAAAAACTTTTGATAGGTTCGCAACATACAATGAAAAAAGAATCGTCGCTAAAATACAATTCTGTTTTAGTGCATTAGCGGTTAATATTTTTGGCGACAAGATGTTTTTTGTCAACTTAAACTGCAGCCAAGTTTTGTCATGCAGAGATAATAAAAGATGTAGAATGATGGAACTGATCCCATAATTGGACAGTTTCTCCCAGAGTTTTTTGTTTATTGACTTTGTCAAACAGCGACAAACAGTCTATGTAGTATGCATATAAATGAGGGTTTCTATTCAAGGTTTTGTCGACCAATAATTTTAGTGCAACAATATTATCAACAGTCGAGCATCCTTGCTTAAATCCAGATTGCTCCATAGGAATTAAATTAATATCAGACGGCATACGTAATAAGCTATCACACAAGTCTTTTGCAAAGAGTTTTCCTTCAGCATACAACAGAGCAGTAAGACAATAATTACTTGGGTTCTGCTTTGAACCCTTGCCTTTTCTGTGCAGGGGGTGTATAATGGCCCCTCTCCATGAGGGAGGTAAATTTCACAATTCCAAGACCTTTATAAATAGATCATAAAGTAACTCACCCCAAATCAGATAATCTGCTTTAATCACATCAATAGGTATCCCGTTTGGGCCCGTAACTTTTGAGTAATGAGATTCTTTTATCAACACCTCTATTTCCTTTTAAGAAATCCAAAGGTCAGTGTTATGATAACTTGGTGGATCAAGGGAGATGGGGCTACAACATGTATATAGATGATCTTCAAGCATTTTCCATTCCTCGTAAAGTATGTGAAAATCATTTACCGGTTTTACAGACTCAGTACTGTAGCCAACCAAAGACCAAAAATGTCTCATAATGCGGGTTTTAATAGAGTGATGCATTTTCGTCCAAGTCAAAACCTGAGACCTTCTAGGGATTCCCTGAACTTTGAGCTAATACTTCTTCTTTTCCCTTTTTATTGCAAAGTCACTCAATTTAGTTCTCTGTCTCTCAGCAATGTTCAAAGATTTCTTTTTGCTAAAATGATCAAATAATCTTTATTTTTGGGACGGGTCCATGATCGCCTAATTGTATTAGTGGAGATAAAATGAAATATATCATATATCAAGTTCTCCCAAACATTACTCTAGTTGTTAGATGGCTGGGAAAATAAAGATTTATAAAACTTTGTTTGCTTAATTATGTTAGTTTATGATTAAAACAAGCATTCCACTTGATTGATCTTAAACTGGAATAATTACTAGTACAATCTAGATTCTGATCATGTGACCTCCAAGTATGATAATTAAAAGTCAAGGTTATCTGTTGTGAGTTGTGATCACTTTCTTTTTTTGGAATAATATGCTAATCTTGCCACAGCAAGAACGAGCGGTAGTCTAAAAGAGTAAAACCATTAATACTTTGTGATTTTGCAGAAAAAAAAGGTAGGGCTTGCAGGTTGGTCTGGCGGAAATCTTCCAAAACACAGAATTGTAGATCCAAGAAGAATCCACACATTGAATAACTTTTTTGTCTTGTTTTTTCCCACCAGTTACCCATAATTGGGTTTGGGATGTTCGAGACTGAATTTGCGCAATTGTCATCCAGGGGAAAAGGCTGACGTTGGAATAAAAATTATTATTAAAATCGCTGGTTATGATTACTATCATTGAGGTACTCCGGTCAAGAATTAATTGCAATTCATTGAACACTACTTGGATGCCATTTTTGTTCTTCACTGTTGATGGTGAAAAATATACATTTACTATTAAAATGTGTTTTTGTCTAGAATCCTGTAAAACCGTTATTAGCAGACAATCAGTTTTTGTTTTAATTACAGAACTTTTCAAATTTATGCTGCTATCAACTAATGTTGCCTCCCCACCTGAAGGGCCGTCCATTGGATTCACAGCGGCTTGAATTTAATATATGTTGAAATTTGTAACGTTTGTAGGTTTGGTGTGTTATACGGTTCCTACAAATTAAGTAGGACTGTGTATCTGGACAACATAAACGTCAGAATATGGGAACTCTGTACACGCATATTATCAGGAAATGTTGGCCTAATTCTTAGCTACCTCACAGTGCCCCATCTGAAAATCTAAACTTACCAGGGTACCAGATGGTATCAGCAACCTCGAGCATGACCACTCTTTATTCCCCAAGGAAATCGTGGAACCCGATCTACCCTTTTGTTGTCACTTATGCATGCCCAAGGTAAATACACAAAAGATACAAATATGGCTTTTTAAACATTTATTGAAACAATCTTATTCTTGCATAGAAAGAGTGTGCAGCAATTATTAGGCAGAAGAAACAAAGCATTGTAACCAGCATTACAAGAATCTTGAAAAAGATAAACAATTCAATCATTATAATATTTCTATATGATTATACTTAAACTCCTATCTAATACTACCTATGCTATCGAGAGCATAGTGGGAGTACCCTCTACAAAATCCATTGGGATAGCCTAACCCCCCATACCTGAGTCTATGGTGTCAGGAAGCCGATCTGGTGTAGAGCAGGCTATCGTCCTACGTAGAATAAAGGTCAGAGTTATCAGGGCTGCATTTCAGCCACAGTGCATCACATTCCAGGACAATCCCAGCAGATGTGCTCCTCTGCTGAATGTAATGCAACAGCTGTTTATATAATAAAATCACTGTCTCAAAGGTGCAAAGATGATGTGATGGTCTGTTTGGAGCCTTATAGTTGTCTCCAACCGGATAACCAAATACAAGGGCATTGCGTTCCATATGACTAAACTTGGACAAAGTGTACGATCAACTTGATAATAATGCTTACTAAGAAATGTAAAACATGTAAAAACTCACCATTAAAAAAGATGTCAACAAGTGAGGCAAGTTTCCTGAAGACAAATTATTTGATATTGGTTTTAAAATTTTAACAAATCCACACAACCAAGGTTTAAATGCCGCTCAATCCCTGTGATATTCCATTGTTTATAGTTTTGTAACTGATACTACAAACTAGGAGTTTGAATCAAATAATAAACATTCTCAGTACTTAACTTCTTAGAAACAAATGAATGAACCATATGGAAGAAAAATATCTCTTGAAGCTTCAGGTCTACAACAGGCTCTTTAAGCAAGAATAAACAAAAGTAAAGGAATTATGCAGCTCAGTGAGACAGAGCTTTGCCTGACCAAGAAACTGAGCATCTAATGCTAATGCCTTCTCTAATTTCCCGAACTTTTATACATTTTCTTCAGATCTGCTGTTGAAGTTGCATACATGTGACAGAAACCAATACTTTAGATAACAGTACTAACCAGGCTTTATGAAGAGCAGAAAAAAAAGGGACCTTAAAAAGAGATACAGCAATGGAGATCTCAAATGCTGAGCTAGCTGAACTGAGTATCCTCACTTCTTAGTGTCAGGCATTGAAATTGGCCAATTATGTCACAGGCAAGAAATTCAAGCACATTATTGTAAAAATTGAACTACAAGTAGATCTTTTACAGTCTCTAGCAACCTTTATGTCTTAATTTTGATAACAAATGTAATGACTTAAAACAGAAGGTGGATTTTGCATCAAAAACACTGGAATCCACAAGCAGTAATTGTGCATAGACTCCAATAATTGATAAGCTCTGTACCTTACCAGAAATGGTAGAAACGGCTACTAGAGGACATGCAGCTAAACATGCTATGTGTAAACGCATCTCTGAAAGCAACAAAGGCTAACCACTCACTGCTAGTACGATTGCTTAAAAATAGCACCAAGCAAACACAACAAGCTTTTATCAATAATTAGCGCTGGAGCTCAGGGAAACCAAATTACCTCTAATTTGCAAAACAAAATTGTTAAAAATCTAGACACATGCCTTGAACCATTAAGTAGGAAGGATAAAGAAAAAAATAAAAAAGCAAACAGAAATAACACTTACATGAACTGGAGTGCCCCCAAAGACAACAACGTTTATCCCATATTTGTAAACAAGTCAAACGAGTCTGCCCATTAAAATATCTCATAATACCTAAATTCCTGAGAGGGCACTCTCAGTGAGATTCTAACTACTCCCAGCTCAGAAGTACCTAATTTGGTCACTCCACTCAGGACAACATTTCATCACGTCACTTTAAAAGTAGCTGAGTTGGTGTTAAGTTTTAGGAAGCGTTCGTCAATTGGGGGATCAGAATCTACAAACAGGAGACTGAAAAATAGCCTGATGTTTTTTCTCTCCGTCAACGAAAAGGATCTCATTAAAAGGGATACCATTGTATCCTAAAAAGAACACAGGAGCTATTGATACACCATACAATGCAAACAGTGCAGTTCACAGCACAATAGGAGAGGCCAACCAGCAACACTGCTATGTGACCTCTAATGCTGCATCTAAAAGAGACGAATACTGGAGCTGGCTCCCATCAATGCTAGGATCTATTCGAAGCCAGAACACCTAACGCACCAGTTCGGAAAATACACAAGTCAATGCCCAAGCTTCATAACCATTTTGTCGTGGAATGTGGCTGGCGTAACAAAACCACTACAAAACACAGACACAACCTCTTTTATAGAAAAAGGGACATAGTGTGTCTCCAAGACACCTGTTGCAAAGACAGGTACATATAAAGTTTTATCAAGGGTTCTCAATCCCAGCAGTATTATACAGTAAATATGTAGACCATCAGGAGAATTGTCAATTTATATTTCAACAGCCAATAAAGTGAATGTAAAGCCACTCAACCCTTCTCACTCCTTTCAAGCACCTATATTTTAAAATATTGAAATGAACAAAATATTGTAGAGCACTTTATTATTAATTAATGTTCATTTAAACATACACAACACAGATCAAATTGCAGCAGTGAAGCTGTTCGAAGAAGAGATTGAAAAACGTGTGCATCATCATTCAGGGGTGGCAGTGATCATTCCTGGAGATTTTAATTTAATATTAGTCAACCGTTGCCGGAGTACATTTGAAAAAACTTTGTGCCAACAGAGAGCCATTTTGACACATCAGTAATCCGTCTGGTAAAATAACACTTATAAGGTAAACAAAAAGGTGAGTGTTTCACCTCTGCGTCCTTATTATCCTTAGCCTTGCATGATAAATTTACAACGTATGGAAAAAGGTCTATTTTAGACTATACCTAGGTCTCTGCTCTATTTTACACAATGTGCTGACTACTCAATTAAAGAAAGGTTTGATAGCCACCGGCCAACTCTAACGACTCTAGATTTCTATGTAGTGTGAGCTGATAAATTGAAACATTGGTTACAATGGCCTGATGAATGTAAAAATGGGACACAAGAAATGCAGAAAAACTAACAGTATGGAAAACATCAGTTAGTACACATGCACTAAAACACAGATTTCTGGGATCTACAGCACCTTTGTAAGGCCACCAGCTGGGACTGGAAATGATCAAATCACTACAAGTAGAAATGCTAAATTACAATAAGGTCCTCCTCACTGACAGGACACTACAAGCACAGAACAAAAAGTGGTTCAAAACCATTGAATAAAAATGGTGTAAGTCTAGGAAAGTGGGAGAATTACATCTTAAATGTTTACAATGATGACAGACCAACCCGCCTTGGAATCTTAGGGCCTGATTACGACTAATTGCTAGTCCGCCGTAGCGGTGGTCCCAAGGACACTGCCAGGCCGCTGATATCCTGCCTGCCATATTTGGATGTTCCTGATGTGCTGGCGGTGTGACGGCGGTGGTCACCCGAAGAAGGGAGATCGTCCCGTGCGGTAGCCCATAGTTTTCCCCAAAATGTCGATGAATATGTATGTATTTTAATGTGCATAGGTAGAAAATACACACATATGCACTGGACATATGGAGACAGTGTTTGTGTGAGCAATGTCCAGCAGCACGGGTATACGGCCATTGGACGACGGCAGTGTGGATTTCCAGCTTGGACAAATGTCATCTGTGAAGGGGGGACCTGGATGTTGGGCTCCGTGACAGGAAGAGGAGTGGAAATAGGACATAAGGTGAGCTTTAACCTTATTTCCTGTGTTCACGCCAGGTCGAGGGTAAAGGTATTCCCGTCACAGTTGGCTTAGCTGCAAGGCACATCGTAATCTGCATGGCGGAGGTATGGTGTCTGGACTTCTACCATCAGCCGCTGCAGCCTGTTACTCTGTCGCGGCAGGGTGAGAAATACTGGCGGTGGCAGCAGGAACCGGGCAGTGTTACGTCTATGGGACCGCCAACATCAAAATACGGCTGGCGGACAGCCATGCCGCCGCCGGGGACTCTGACGCCACTGCAACGGCAGTATGGAGACTGCCAAAGTCGTAATATGGCCCTTAACCTGCCCTAACATTGCGTTTAAACAATTCCATAAAGATATTAAAGATCAATGAAATAACAGCAGCTACTTGTTTGACACAGGGAGCACTAAACTTGTTCTAAAGCATAGCAGGAAGAGCAGGGCACCAGGGCCAAACTAGGGGGCTGATTACGATGGCGGGCGGAGGCACATCCGCCGTGCTGGCGGAAAATGCCCTTTTCCGCACTCCATCGGCGGTCTTTGCGACCGCCGTATTATGATGGGCATAGATAGCCCATTTCCCGTCCGCTGCGGTGTTCCGGGTTCCGTTGAAAATCTCCGTCCGCACCGGTAGCGGACGGAGCCAAAAGAGAGGTACCGCCGTGCGGAACGCGGTCATGACCGCCGGTCAAATCACGATGCCTCAAACAGCTCACCACACCGCTGCGGAGAATCCGGCCATTCGAGGATGGCGGTGGCAATACTGCGGATAGCTCCATGTGTTCCAGTCCGCTGGGGAAACGGCGGTCTCTGGCCTTTCCGCAGCAAATCCGACCGCCGGGGACGGATTTTTAGCTTTTCCGCCGCTGAATCCTGGAATCCGACCGCCGTGGTAGGGAGTTTCTGGCGGTGCATCCTAATCTGGCCGGCGGTTAAGCCGCGGTACCTGCGGGCGGAAATTTCCCGCTAGCACGGCGGTCGGAATGCTTTTCCGCCCGCCATCGTAATCAGCCCCTAAATTCAAAGCTGATATTCAATACTGGGAGTTCTGGTTGACTCGTCTATTTAGGGCTTCATTTTTTGTGTATACTGTCAAAAATTCTTGCCGTGGTTCTATTTTATGCCCTCTTTTTAAAAACAAGGGCCACAGTTCATATCCATCTAGCTACCGCCTAATAGCGCTGCTGGACATTGGCGGCAAAGCATATGCCTGGATTCTACTACAGGAACCTGAACAATGGTCAGAAGAAAAGAACATCATTCTTTTCTTCCAAATGGGTTTCAGGCTCAATTGCAGCACTACAGATAATATTGTGACGCTGTCATTTCTGGCCCATCACGCAATCACTCGGAAACTTGCCCCTTTATCTGCAAGCTTCATTGACTATTCTCCTACGTCTGAGTCGATCTACTGATTCTAAAGAACAAACTGGCCGCCTGGGGAATCCCAGCTTCTCTGTTACAGACAACTACTTCATTGTACTCAGAAACCTAAGTAAGAGTTAAAGTTGGTAATGGTTTCAGCGTCTCAAAGAAATTATTACTATTAGAGGATTGAAACAAAGGTGCATACTTTTCATTGTAATATTTAGCCTTTTTACAGCTATTAGTTCAACTTTAGAAAAAGATAGATCATATCCACCCAGGATAAAAAAAATCACGGCTTGAAAGCCCTACAATATTCAGGACTTGCAAGTTGTATTAGATTACAATGAGCTATAAAAGAATTGCGTAGCTACAACTGTGTCAACAAACTAGCACTAAACCAGGTCAAATCAAAGGTCATGATTTTCGGAAAATATAGCGAAACAATTGTGGCTTTCTGCTTCAGCTATCCTGAAATATAGTCCAACCTATAATTACCATGGCACATGGCTAACAGAAAAAGTCAAAGCGTGACATCAACCGGCTACAATAAAATACCAGGGTGCTACAGTAGCATATGATTTATGCAGACAACGCAAAATCACAAAGTCCTTCAGCCTGTCTGACATTAAGATTAACAAGGGCTAAACTTTTGCCCTCTCCGATCTAAAGATGGATTGGGATGTGGCCACGAGTGATTGACAGTGACTAAGATTGATTCAAGCATTCCATCCATCACTTTTTTGTATACTTTAGTGTGTCACCCTAAGTGGGACGTGTATGCCCAGATGTGGGCCCCATGCTCTCTGACACAGGAACCAAGCTACTGTACCAAGAACCCCTGGTCCATGTACTTATCAAGCACGCTTCATGATCTTGAAGCAAAGTCATTTTGCGAAAATACCATCGCCCAATCGGCATTCAAATCAGCAAATAAAACACAAACCATGTTACTAAGTCATTCTGTCGACATGATAGAACTAGAAATAACTAAAGACTAGCTCTACATTATGGAATCCTGCAATACTATAACCACTCAGCGCTACCTAACAGAATCAACACATAAATGTTTGAGAATATAAATTCCCCGCATGTGTTTTTATGAGTTTTTCTGATAAAATAATTTAGATTATCCTGGTCAAATTCGAATTTACAAATCTCAGCTTCAGACAGTGCGACTACAAAAGTGAATCGACACTTTATCTCTGTTGTTGTCCAGGGGTGCTGAATGAGAGGTAAGTATTCATTCAAGCTGATTTTTCTGACAAACAAAAATTAAACAATGTATCGAAACTTGAAAACATTGACTCAATTCACAGACCATCTTGGTCAAGCCGCCAACTTTTTTCAAACGGTGTTTAAAAAAACCTTTATTACTTCCTTAAAAACTTTACTTGTTGTGACAAGAACTCCAATGACAGTTTTAACCTCGGGTGAGGTGTTTACAGAAGGTTTTAACATGTTTATTTTAAGTGTGTTGGACTGAGAGTATTTGATTTTTATTTATTTTAAGTGTGCTAGATTGAGAAAATTCGATTTCCATATGTAATAATTTTAATTAATCAATCACAATAAAGTTCATACTACTACTATATTAATATAACATAGGCATACAAAAGGGTTTAAGGTTATTGAACACAGTGGTTTAGCAAATGCACTATTAAATCATTAGAAAATAGCAAAACAAGTTCACATCCCGTCTACAAGGTGCCTCAGCAAGTGACTTCTCCTTGCTGACATCCACAGTAATCTGAACAATTTGTTTTAAAAAATAAATCTATCTATCTATCTATCTATCTCTAACTAGCTAGCTAGCTAGCTATCTCAGATAGATAGATAGATAGATATAGATTTATCTATCTATCATAGATAGACAGACAGAAAGAAAGAAAGAAAGATAGACGGACGGACGGACGGACAGACAGACAGACAGACAGTCAGTCAGTTTTGGAAAACCAAAAGGTCTTGACTTACACCAGAACTATAAATGGGAGCCTCAGTGTATCTCACCAGGATTCTAATGTGATGTCGAGATTACTGTGGATGGGTAGACAGAAGGGGCACAATTATGCAAGAGTCAGTCAGGGCTGTCTGCTCATCCTCCTCTGCTCGACACTCAAAGGAATGTTCAACAGAAAAGGGAAAAATGAGGGTTGACGAGTTCGAGAAAGAAAGGAACAGGCACATAATTGGTCATGTGACCGAAGAAGAGGTTTTAGACCATGGGCTGCGCAACACAATGGACTAAAAATCACCTGTGAATGAAATGGTGCACACTTAATAAAACTGAGTCAAACCACTCTTTTCCTGGATTCATCCCTTCTACATGAAGGGTTATGAGATTCAGGTATTGTCAATGGATGTCATTGTCATGGATGAACGACTTAAAGTCTTTAATCAATATTATATGGTGCTCAGGACTTGTCAACTCTCCATACTCAAGGTGTTGTCTTGAATATCATATTAATCAGACTCTACACTTAACAATTTCAGAGATTCTGGCAAAGCAGGCTCTCCATGTGTTAGATGTGAGATCTGCACTGAAATATTACAGTGAGATCACTAACCATGTCAGATGATCAAGACAACGGTTGGCCTCCAGTGCTCAAGGCAACATGGGGAAAACAAGCAGTTGATCCCTAGGTGGATTGTGGAATGCATCCACCTGTGTTAAAGTGACCACAGCGCTTCTGGTGCATTCTAGAGACCATTCCTTGAGTGGTGAGGCCGCTACTGCAAATCCTTATCAGAACGTCCTTCTTACTGGGATCTGCAAGGCTGCCGCTTGGAGGTCGTTGCATGCGTTTTGTTCCCAATGTTGCTCGGATTTGGACATAAGAGTAGATGCTCAAATGGGTCACGTGTCCTTCTTGATTCCTTCCAATGTTTCCTCCCAGGGTGATTATTTTTGTAAAACCTGTTCTAAGTTAATGAATCGAGGGAATATTCTTTGCTGAAGAATTAAAAGCAACTGGCTTGTAATGATAGTTCTCCAGATAGGAATCCTCAAGAGAACCATAACCGAACCACATCCTCCCAGCATCCTTTTAAAACATGCCATGATGCAATTCTGTTTTCTTTATCTTTATTTTTTTGGCTTCACATTTTAAATGCTATTGGAAAAAGTGGAAGGTAGAATAACTTGTTACTGTACAGAAAAAAAATACTTTGGCATCTCCGAGTTCCAACACGGCAGCTGACAATCACTCAAAGGTTATGTTGGTGAACTATTGTTACAGGTAAGTAACTTTTCCTTTCTATGGTGGAGCTGATATCAGAGCCCAAACATATATGGGGATACGGAATAAGATACAGCATATGGCCGAATAGGATCAAATACAATAGTGGTGCTGAATCTCCTGACCAAAGGCCACATCTTTCCCTGAGGCTGCATAAAGTGACTGTATGTCGGAATTACGCTTGCGTTTAGAACGCATGACTTTTTAATGCCGTTATTAGTACGAACGCGTCGTAACTACGCATTTCTTTTGCACGCAAGTCGTTACAACGACTTGCCCTAGGGGGAGGCGCTGGACTTTGGATTAGTATAATTTACTAATCCAGCTCCAGGCTGCGCATCAGTAGGGAAGGTGTTGGATTTTAAATTTAACATCTCTGCACCAATGCGCCCCCAAAGCAAGTCGTTGTAATGACTTGTGTGCTAAATGAATGCATGTTAATGAAACGTTCGTTCAATTGCCAGCACTGTAAAGGCACAGGGTGATTCCGGCATCGTGCTAAAGGCTATTTCCCCGATGAAAGCACCATATCACATTGATTTGTGAAGCAGAAGCCCTCGACCCCAGCTCTGTGTCCACTGTGACGTAAAGTAAGCCGGTCATCCTATGATCAGTAAACTTCAAACACCTTACTAAGCATGAATTTGGAGGGACAATATTGACTTCTCTCTCTCTACATTTGCCTCTACTTTCGTAATCTTTTGTTGATAACTTCAGGTTTTTCCCTTTGGTCTGTACTTCAGCACCTGCATCTCTCATTACAGGATGTGTCTTTTGCTAAAACGGCTTTGCTTTTCTCCACATCATCAACAATCAGAGCGGTGTGCTGGACGAACACTAGAGCCAAGCACACACAGTGAGATATAGCTTGCTGTGTGCACACGATGAGAGAGATGCACTGCAAACATTGCACAGGTGCATATGGAAGTCTCTTAGGCAGTGGCCATTCTTCCTTCTCACATATCTACCTTCAGCCAGTACAGGGTGCAGCATGGGCTACTGCACTACATTGTGCCATTCTCTGCATCACTATGAGAGGTGCAGCACTGGGCAGCATAGTATCATGTTCAGCAGCACTGCATGATACTAGACAGCAGTGTGTCATGTGGAACAGCACTATATATTATTGAGCGGCATTATTTCATATAGGTTGTTACTTTGGTGTATTGTTAAGGCAGCTCTGTGATATATCTTTATTAATGCATATTTGAGACCTGTCATAAAATGTGTGAAAGTTATTTCAATCTTTAGCTCAAATTTGCTAAAAATTGTGAGGCGATTTCCATAGATGTGCTCAATTCTCCTTTCTGCAACTATGCCTTGAACTATCCATGTTTTGTCCTCCCATTCCCCATTCCATTTTTCCTATCTCACTTAATACCTTTTCTATCTATAAATCTCAAAATGGGAGCACTTTGGAAAAATATTTTTTTTACCTGTGATGTGAACCTGTAGGATCTACGTATCCTGCCTACTCTAAATGTTACTACTCCCTCCCCTACTACCTTTACTAGGACCAAACCTGAAGATCCATCCCTCCTGGATGACCCTAGGATCAAGAAGATTGCAGCAAAGTACAAGAACAAACCTGCTCAGGTACCTGGTGAAAGCGACGTTCAGTTAGACTAATGGCTCTAAAAGGTCAAATCTATTGGTCCTTGAATCCTCCTACTTTTCTTGAACTACTCCATATTTCTCTCTGTAACCTTTCATGTAATACTTTCTTACTTTCCGTCTTCATGGCTGTTTTTGTTCTGCCTGCATATGTAGTTCTATCATTGACCCTGGAGATGTGTTTGGAATAATATGTAGATATTCAGTATGATGCTAAAGGTTGACTCATCTAGTCTTTTGCAACAGTCTACTAAACCCCCAAACACTGTAAGAAATTTAATTTCCAGCTTCAGAGGAGACTTTTTGAACACTAGACCATTCCTTGACCATTGCACATTTTTTGAGATGCATCTTGTAGATTTTCAAACTCTTACTTATTTTTATTTTATTTAATTAGCTGTGATCCCAAGTAATGCTCCCTCTTTGCCTCCAAACGCACCAGGCCCAAGTGGGTCTTTGATCTCCGTGTCTGGACTGCACACATCTGTGAGGCTTACATTAGGTATTGGATCCCTACTGCCAAATGCCTCAGATGCTGACTGACCTTTGCATAATGTTAGCGGATGAACGTGACTCCATGCATATATTCCCATTAGAAGTACATCAGTGCTGTGATAATGGGATCTGCGGCTTTGCTATGATAGTCTCAAAGTGAAGTTGCCTTCATAGTAAAGGACAATTCTTCTTCATCTCATTTGATTCCATGGCCTGCTTTGAGAGATTCTACTTTCTCTGCTAAGAAACAAAGAAGGCATAAAGAAAGGAAATAAAAGGAGAGAAGAGAAGCAAAACTAGGTACCAGATACATTGCCTGTCCCAGGCACTACAAATTTCATTACTGAACAAGTGGCAACTCGACCTGTATTTCTTCTGTTACCATGGGTTATTTCCCAGTTTTCGCTTTTTCCTCTACTGATTTCCTCAATATTTCGAATTCATATGAAGAGTACACTGCATAAGATTTGTAGTGCTATTTTTTTTATAGATAAGCAATTTAACACTCCAAGGGGGGAGGGGTATGACAATTTGTCCTCACTTTACTTCAGGTACTATTGTATCATATCTAATTTAAGGACAAAGTCCAGATCCCTAATCCTTTTACTCCTCTGGACATACCGTTCAAGTCTTCTTGGATAATGGCATCTACTATGTGAACATTTAATGGATGCTCTAAGAGAGTGTGGTGCTGCAACAGACCGTGTTCTTCAGGCAAATGAGGATGAATCATGTCTTCTAACACCCGAGGTGCACAGAAAAGCCATGGGTGACACTTACGAGGATTCACAGGACCTGAGGTTGATGAAGAATGCTTACATTCATAGTACAAGGGTCCATCTTTGACCCTGTAGAGGTCCCCACTGCTTTCTGCCTAGGTTTACATTATAGAAATATCACATACATACAGACATCTAAAAAAGTAATTGGTTGATGACCAATGTTATAGAAGCTCTAGGACGTTATACCCCTCAATCTCTCATTTCATTTCTTTTCGAAGTTTACAACTTCCAAGTTAACAAACACCTATGTTGAGCCTGGAATCCTTTTTAATCAAATAATCTCTGTGGAGGTGGAATAGCCCTCATATCGAGCCATCCAAATACAAAATATCCAAGAATGAGACCTATATTATCATGAGCAGTTTACCATTATCGTCTGCTGCGGTAACAGTTGGTCTGGGAAGATACAAAGGTGTAGTGTAGCTCCTATTTCCCTAATAGGCTCTGCGCATTGGAATAATATATCCTATAGGTTTGACATAGGACTAAGGCCAGTATGTCCCTATCGAGTATATTAAACTTAATTACTTGTGCCAGCTTGCTCAGAGGCCACTAGAAACTCCTTGACAACAAGAAGGGAGTAGTTTCTGGCAGCCGCAAAACATGACCACTATGTTTCCCTTTAGAATCAGAACGTGTCCCAGAGTCGTGGAAACAATAGATAACTATTTCACTCAGCTCAATCGTGCATGCTTAGTTTTCTCCAAGTTACACAGAAAGAAATAGACAGGCGTTTTCAATAAAAGATTTATTGAACAGTCTTGTTTCTGGTGTAAGTTAAATGTGCTGTTACGATCACAAGACAGTATGCGAGATAAATAATGTACAGTGTGAGCAGTAGAAATAAATAATACTGCGATAGCATTATCTTTCAGCATATATTCACATACATAAATAACATGAGCTAAAAAATGCGAGTACTCATACGATGCGTTTCTAAGCTAGTTCTACCCCAATGTACCTAACCTAACCTACGTGTAGGGAGAGGTATGAAGTAGGTGAAGTATTCCTTACTATGGTATACTAAGAGTATGTTAAGCCTAGTATGCCTAGTATGCCAAGAGTCCCTCTAGGTTCTTATCAGCTCCATACCTGAAGAATGAGAGAGGTAGGAATCTCTTTGCCAGACTCGAACTCCAACACCCCGCAAGGGAAGTCAGATCACTGGAAGCTGGACTCTCTGCGTGCAGGGATGACAGCGTCTTCTCAGTGCGTCAGGCCGGGAAATGGGCTCCTCTGAAGTCGAGGTCTCCTCTAGTTTACAAGGGCTAGGGAAGGTATATTTATACCTGAGAGTACCTAGGAATGTTAGTATTGACGTGAGTCAGACAGCAAAAGATGTCATGAATGAACCCCTAAGGAATAACGGTTCATGCATAATATATGAGTCCTTAAAGAAATCAATAGTCCTGGACTAGGGAAACTCCCGCAGCCTAAGGGTCTGTTCTTCATGTACTCGTTGTGACGTTAGGGTGGACGGATGTCGGAGACCATGCCTGTATTTGGAGTGCATGGTTTAATGCCTAAATAAGGCCTGGGAATGTATGCCTATATAAGGGCAGGGCGAATTGTGCCTATATAAGGACATGATACTGGAAAGCCCGTTATGGACACCCTAAGAGGAATACAACACCCACTCCACTTTCGTGTATACGATAATACTAAAATGCTAAACATTTAAAATGCTAAACATAAAATGGAGTACCGCATATTTAAACAATATTTCTTTAAAATATTAAAATAACATAGTAAAAATGCAAAAGGTACTGTACATTTGAAGCAACAGCTTTTCATTTCAGGCATATAGTTTTGAAAATAAATGCAATTGGAATGAAATAAGCAGTAATATTTACATGTGACAAAAAAATGATCGATAAGTTGTTCAAAAAATCAAAGTCATTTCATGTCATGAAAATCAATGAACTGTTTTTAGACACATAAGATGACTATGTGTCTGTGGAAGTACCGCCAAGTCTGTACTATAAGGCTAGTTCTACTTTAAGCAGATTGAAGTGCCATTTTCGTTCGAAAAAATGGGAAAAAGTTCAATTTTGGTAGAGTTCCAAGTTTTTGTAGAATGAAGGCCAAATTGTTACTGCATCTCTGGAACACTGTATGCTGAATCAGAGTCAGTTTACGGGTCTGGTGTAAACATGAGATCATCTATTTCTATAGACAAAACATCATCCACTGTAGTTGGTGTTAGTTGGAACACCTCGTGAAGCAGGTTAATCTCACAGAGATGTGAAGCATCGCTTTCAGCATTGGTCGCCGCAGCAATGTTCGCGTCCGTTGTTACCTGTGTGCCTGTAGATCTTTCTCGTACCTCAGCAGCAGCCGGAAGCGTCTGTGAGATCTCAATGAATGCTGACATCAGGATTGGTAGCCTCTGGGGACAACACAGAGCATGGGCCGTTATCTGGTCCAGCAGAGTATCGATATCCGTTGGCGTATCCGATGGATATGTTAGACAGGTGTCCAACACGCATTCTACACCGCATAGCAGGCATCGTAGAACAGGTAAGATGCAATCTTGCCAGATTGGTCTGAATGACAGGAACCACGTGGTATTAAGGTCCCGTAGACGATTTATGCCCAAAAGCTGTACTATTTGCTCACGGCACTTTCGTTCAAGGAGAGCTTTCTCCATTTCGCTCGGAGTGATGTCGGCGAATAGGCTGGCCATAGCGCAATAGCAGGAAGAGAAATAGAATTCCGGCAACAAGTGCTAGAATTAATGGTATGCCACCAAACACCGAAAAGTTCGGGATGATTCCGAGTATCGCCTGGAAAGGTGCTAACAGACCGGTACAGATGCTCTTAAATACATGTATAATTCCACTTGTATCAGACATGTTGAAGATACGTGTTATCATTTCTACGAAATGTATAGGGCAGTTTGTACGTATTAAAGTCTGTATCTCAGCCGAAGTCCTTGCTATTTGTAGATCATAGGTTTCTTTGGCCGAGGTCAAAGGCACTGTTTGCTGTAAAAGCATGGCTTTCATTCTGCTCAAAGTATCAAATCTTATAAAAGAGACGTTCAGCGAAGGCCATAGAGGCGACTCCCTGACTGTGTCTATTGGGGCAAACAATACTTGCATACAGCAAGTGACCCTGGAGTTGACCGTTACTAGATATGGGATGCCTGGCAGCATGCCACAGCAACTCTGATCATTCAACATGAGGTAACTCCCATTAGAAAGTTGTCCAAATGTTGGATTAATCACAGCAACTGGTGTACCCTGCTGATGGCAAGACAAATTTGCCACAGCACCATTACAAGCCCCGTGTAAGGAAATGTCCTGACATATAAGTGAACCGCTTAGTGCACGTTTACAGTTTGTACCGCTCAAAAACACTTCACGATCTCCACTCCAACATCTATATGTATACGGTAAATCCCAAGATGTCTTAATGTATTCCTTACCCAACCTTTCATATTTGCCTGCTTGCATTTGTCTGAGGCAATACTGAAACTGAAAAGTAGTCACAGGTAGTGTGATTTTGCCATGAATAAGCCATTCTGTAGCTGGTTTTTCTGCCACTGTGAATGGTAATTTATCCAGTTTTTCAATGCCCAGCACTGTATACCTTGCTCCTCTTTGTGCCAATTCGATCTGTTTATCAGTGAGATTGTATTCTGCAAACAGAGCCGTTGTGTTGATAAAACACCAAGGCACATAGCCCGCTCGCAAAGATTGCAGCGTCCAGCTTAATAACACAATAGAACGTAATTGAGATTGGCCTTGTTGTAACATCGCCAAATCTTGTTGTAGTATGTCGATAGCAGAGGATACAATGCCATCCAATGAATATATTCTGGAGGACAAAGTTGTTAACCCATTGTCGACCACAGAGAGTGTTTTCTCTAAATTAATACGATCAAGTTCACGTATTCGTTCTGCAGCCTCCATCTGTGATACTTTCCATGCTTCATTGTAGGCAGCATAAATGCCAGCATATATGAAACGTTTTTGACGCGGTTTTCTTGGTCCAAGCAAGAATTCCCGAAGGTCTGCGTCCTTTTTAAGTAAGGTTAAGTGTTGTTTCACATCCTGTAGTGTAGACTTATGCAGCCAATCGAGGCATAATTTTCCTACACTGTATGTTGTTACTACCCCCGGATGTTGTCTTTGGACATATCTTGGGTCTGGCCTATTAATAGTAAAGCCCTGAGTTTTATTCAGGAATCTTTCCTGACAGTTATTCGTGTCTGTGGGCCAGATCAACCATTTTTTCCAATCAGGATTAGATCTGTTGAGTTGTAGTATATTGTCAACTGTCACCACTGCCTGTGTTTCGTTATTTCTTGCAGGTGCTGGTACAGAAGGTGTGTTCATCTCTTTGATCTTGGCTAATCCAATACAAGATGGTTGTTGGATGGTTTCATTCAAAAACATTATTTGTTCAGGGATGATACAGGCTCTAAATAAAGCTTCTATCCCCTGCACTTGCCAATCTTTAGTACCCCACACAGTTTTTGTGTCTATTGTGTCTTTCCAAAAGTCGATACCCTGTCTAGACAGTTGGGCATTAAATAATGCAGAATAAATCTGTTTTGTATTTGTTAACATAATTTTCAGTCCTGTCTTGTTTACATTTTTATAGTAAAACATTTCTGGATCAGATGTATTGTAACCTGAAAAATATGGAAATTTACTAGCAAATGTTTTTGAACTACCTTTAGGTGGTGTAGGACAATGTTCCCATTGGTTAAACATAAACACATTTCTTGGATCTGCAGTTGTATGCAAATAATGATGACCATAGTGGTTATAACAATACATTTGTTCATAGTCTGATGAACCCTCTAAATATTCATTTTTAGAAAATGCAGCAGATTTTTCTAGGTCAAACATTATGTCATTAACAGTCTCAAAGTCCCAATCATCAGAATAGGTACTGGACGAGATTAGATCACTTAGTGAAATTTTAAACAAATGTGGAATGTTCAATTGTTCCGTCGGACCGAATATATCAAAATCTGTTTTGTCCCACACTATACCATCGTGTATAGGAACAGCTGTGATGTTCACTGATGACAAGTCTCTTGCTTCACGATGGGAGGATTTGTGAGGTTTCAAAAGTACGTTCACGCCTTTTCCTTCAGTGTTCACATGGATGTATCTGCCACTTATAAGCACGCTCACAGTTGTAACCAAAGCTAGCCAGAGCAGGAAAACTAAAAGTCCAGATATAATCCAGAGTTCAATCCATGGAGAAACCAAATAAGTCTTTTTCAGAAAGTGAAGAAAGTCTTGTACTTGCTGCTTGAATTTGAATGATGCTGGCGTCGTTTCAGGTTCACTCGGATCTTCTGCGAGTGTATCAAAGTTAATGAAATAGCCAGAAGCAGTTCTATCAATTGTTGGAATTGCATCAGGATTTGTAGAAATCACTGGAACCAGTCGATCACTTGCTACGTTGGTGTAGACAGGTGTATTTGGACGAACTGTTACTTGGTGTTCAAGAGGGATGAGTGCCACCTTTCGCATCTTTGAAACCATTTTCAAGCCAGTTTTGTATATAGTCATTATACGACTGAACACAGTAAAAGGAATCGTACACTATTAGTGTGGGGAATTCTCGATCTGTACTCTCAAGTGCCAGTTTGAATGCTTGTAGTTCAGCTCGCTGAGCTGTACAATCTACTAGAGACTGCGTTTTTGTGACCATAGGTCTGAAGATGCCATTTCGCATGCGACCTTTAACGATTGCACACGCTGCACTGTAAGCTTGCTTACTCCCTATTGCGGGTTGTGCGGATCCGTCAGTGTAAATTATGAATTCGTACTGATCGAGAGGCAGAATTTCAGTAGGCAGGGGACATTCATGTTCATATTGCAGGAATGCTTGTGTTTTTAAATCTGGATCAAAAACATATTCATTTTATGGGTATTGGGTACTGCCGTTGTGCAGTTGATTCATGTTTCAGATGTATTTCAGATGTATTTTATGGTGAGGTGAGCCCTCATCCCATCCTACATGATTTTTATATAATGCTGGGGCCTGGGCCACTGCCCATTTCCTGGCATATGTATATTTTAGGTGAATTGGAATATGGTTGGAGAAGGCAGGCATAATAATGTCCTCGCCATGTGGGCACTCCCTGACAAATTGTGGTGGCCAGTCTTTTTCTGCTAGAAGTATGTCATAGCCCTTCGATAGTCTTTCCCAAAAAAGTGCTTTCACCTGTCTAGGTTTGTCTCCCTCCATCCGGAGTGTTATTTCATATAACTTTTGTGGAGTACTAACCCTGGTGTCTACAGTCTCTACTGTGATGTACTCATTCAAGTCCACTATCTCCAGAAGTTCCCTCAGGTTCTGGCGAACTATTGTGACTTCTGCACTGTCCAGCATGGTCTGAGCCCATTCTCCGTTCTTGAGTTGTGTTCTCAGTATTCTCGGCATGTCTGATCTTTAGACCTGCTACTTTCTTTTGGAGAATTGAGGTTTTGCTTTAGTTTTTGGAGCGTGTTTGTCGTCTTTCGATTTCACGCGTTCTTCTCTGTGCTCCGTCCGTCCTCTTCTTTCCGAAGTCTGTGATGAGATCTGAAAGGGACGAGAGGAACGTGTATCAGTATCTTGATACCTGTCAGGTTTTCTCAAATTATCCCTATTCCTGAGGTTATACCTCCTTTCAGAGGGCTCCTTTTGAGGAGACCTACCTCGGGATTGAGAACGTTTCTCGTTTGAATTTTGTTTATTAGTTTCCCACTTCTTTTTAGAAGATGTAGGAGTTTGTTTAATTGAGTCCTTCTCAGGACTTTCAGATAGCTTCGGCTTCACTGGTCTTCCACCCAAACTATCTCTGCCTAATTCTGCATAAGATTGTTCAATTATTCTGGGTAGCTCAGTTTGATGTTCTGTAACATCGAATTCCCTTAATTTTTGGCGGATCGCAACTGCTGCTGCCTCTCCTTTATATTAGATAATATTATTGTTGAGACCTGGTCGAAATTTTTCAGTAATTTCATACCTAAATTCAGAGCAGGCTCTGCCCCGTATTCATTTTGAATTTGTTTCAGGACATCAGGTATTACCGCAATTGACGGAATGCCATGTGTTTTAGTATAGATGGCAGCAAAGACTGAGCCCCAAGTGGTGCAGTCTTCCAGTTGTGGTGTGATCCCCATTGGTAAACTGATTGTTAGGATTCTGTGTTTCTCATACGGGCTAGTATTTGGAAATACTGCTTCGATTTGAGTAATTTTTGGGCTATCCAGAACGGAATTTGCTCACGTTTTGTGGGCATTTTACCCATGACTGCGTATAGAGTCTGTGGTGTAATTTTTAGTGTATTCCCCTGTTGGGGAGTTGGATTTGGAAGTGTTGATGGTTGCTGGACTGTAAAAGTCCGCATGACATATTGGACCAATTGTCTGTAAATTTTTATTAACTCTGTGAGTTGAGTAAGTACTTCCTCGTCTGACATCTCTTCAATGTTAGGATGAGGTGTGTAGCCGGCTAGAATCGGCCATGTTGCTCCTGGTCTACCTAGTGGACCGAGCCTAGTAATATTTTTGTGATGTTTTAGGGCGCCTTTAAACCAGAGCTGATGCTCCTGGTATGTTAATGGAATTTCAATATCCTCGAAAGGAATGTATTCCTCTGGTGGATCATCTTCTTTGTAGAAGTGAAACGTGTGTGATACTGGATTGCATTCAGGAAATATTACCCATGAATAGAATACCTCTGTCTGAAAGGATTCATGTGCCTCTATCACGAAAACTGCTCTACCTCCTCTTGGGGGTACGCCATGTTTTATACGTTTTAGAGTGATGGCTCTTCTTAAGTTTTGAGGGATGTCTAACACCCTCCTCGGTTTCATTTAAACCTGTAATGTTAAAAACTGCTGCTTGGGCTGGATCAGCCGCAGCTCCACCGTTTCCGGCGTCATTCATTTTGTTTTTTTAAAAATGTAGAACAAGTTTCAAGGAAACAAAGATAAGGTGCACAATATTTTGGAACACTGTATCCTTCAACGTTGAGCAAACCAAACAGCTAATATATAGGGTGTTTCCCTATGTAGCCGTGGTGGATACTTAACCCTGCCCACTCCAGACGTCTTTTGGAGTATGTGGGTAGGGGTCTCTGAGAGAAAAAGCACGGCTGAGTTACTCAGTATCTAACGTTGAATTACCGCCTTACCAAACCGTTGGGCGCCATGTAGTGTAGCTCCTATTTCCCTAATAGGCTCTGCGCATTGGAATAATATATCCTATAGGTTTGACAAAGGACTAAGGTCAGTATGTCCCTATCGAGTATATTAAACTTAATTACTTGTGCCAGCTAGCTCAGAGGCCACTAGAAACTCCTTGACAACAAGAAGGGAGTAGTTTCTGGCAGCCGCAAAACATGACCACTATGTTTCCCTTTAGAATCAGAACGTGTCCCAGAGTCGTGGAAACAATAGATAACTATTTCACTCAGCTCAATCGTGCATGCTTAGTTTCTCCAAGTTACACAGAAAGAAATAGACGGGCGTTTTCAATAAAAGATTTATTGAACAGTCTTGTTTCTGGTGTAAGTTAAATGTGCTGTTACGATCACAAGACAGTATGCGAGATAAATAATGTACAGTGTGAGCAGTAGCAATAAATAATACTGCGATAGCATTATCTTTCAGCGTATATTCACATACATAAATAACATGAGCTAAAAAATGCGAGTACTCATACGATGCGTTTCTAAGCTAGTTCTACCCCAATGTACCTAACCTAACCTAGGTGTAGGGAGAGGTATGAAGTAGGTGAAGTATTCCTTACTATGGTATACTAAGAGTATGTTAAGCCTAGTATGCCTAGTATGCCAAGAGTCCCTCTAGGTTCTTATCAGCTCCATACCTGAAGAATGAGAGAGGTAGGAATCTCTTTGCCAGACTCGAACTCCAACACCCCGCAAGGGAAGTCAGATCACTGGAAGCTGGACTCTCTGCGTGCAGGGATGACAGCGTCTTCTCAGTGCGTCAGGCCGGGAAACGGGCTCCTCTGAAGTCGAGGTCTCCTCTAGTTTACAAGGGCTAGGGAAGGTATATTTATACCTGAGAGTAACTAGGAATGTTAGTATTGACGTGAGTCGGACAGCGAAAGACGTCATGAATGAACCCCTAAGGAATAACGGTTCATGCATAATATATGAGTCCTTGAAGAAATCAATAGTCCTGGACTAGGGAAACTCCCGCAGCCTAAGGGTCTGTTCTTCATGTACTCGTTGTGACGTTAGGGTGGACGGATGTCGGAGACCATGCCTGTATTTGGAGTGCATGGTTTAATGCCTAAATAAGGCCTGGGAATTTATGCTTATATAAGGGCAGGGCGAATTGTGCCTATATAAGGACATGATACTGGAAAGCCCGTTATGGACACCCTAAGAGGAATACAACAAAGGTCCAGTGCATCAACCTTTTCTAAACAAAGGCATGGGCTTTCCAGGACGAGAAGTGCTAGTGAGCAGCTTGCACCTTCATCATGCTTTCAAAAAACAAAACCCACCAGCAACTTAATGCAGGAATTCCAGCCTAGTCCTTCTAACAGGTTGTTATAATGTTATGTAAATTAGCATTCGAAACTTTCCACATAATTTGGCCAAATGTTATCTCACTGAGTCAGGAGTTTTCTAAACATATGCGTTATAAGGGCGTTGGTCAGTGCTGCCCTGAACCTCTCTGTCTCTGAAAGCAAAATGACTGACAAGTGCCCCTGTAAGCTGGTATCAAGCAAATGGAAGACCCACTCAACATCAGCTGGAATCTTGGATAGTCAATTATTTTTAAAAAAAAGAGATTGTGAATGAGAGAGTGCGGAAAGAGCATGAGGAAGAAATGAAGAGAGAATGAGGAGAGAATTATAAAGAGAAAAAGATAGTGACTGTGTGTGCAATGTTTGCAAATATGATAGCACCAACTGAGAAGTACTGAGTTTGAAACTGATCTTCTACAGACCGACAGACAAGAGATCTGCAGGCAGATTCCAGCAATGCTGGCAAGGAAGACTGACTTCTGTATTTATTTATTTTACTTTCATTGTAATTTACAACAATATTCAATGCATGTGAATAGGGTAAGTGAGAAAACAAAAGCAGGTGAGAATCGCAGGTCACTATTCATAGGTTTTTATGTCAATTTGCATTTTCTATCATGCACCTCCAAACTGAGTGTCTTGGAACTCTGAAAACCATAACAAGCGATAAGGATGTATGAGCCGTGTATCAAGACGATTTTTTATGACCTGAGACTACGCTGTGCATCACAGTTAGCCAACATCTGGAGTTTGGCGACATGAGAAAGAAGTATTTTTTTTATTCTTTTTTCATACTTATCCTTTTGTTTTTCCCAAGGATACCTTTCTATTGTAGGTTATTTTGGAACAGTTATGCAGGATGGTATTCCGTGGCATGCAAGCATGCCCCAAAATTCACAAGTCTTGGAGTCATCACCTCTTTTCCAGCGTGATCCTGTATGTAGTATGGGCATGCACAAGAGTTAGAAGACACGGATCCTGTGAGTTTTGGAAGCAGGTGAAACTTTATTTAAAAGTATTCTTTCGTTTTATTGTAGGTGTTACTGCGGTTCTGTCATATGTGTTCAATGCATAGCCCAGTGTGGTTTTCCCTGTGTTGGTCTAATTGTGCACGGTGTAGGCCGCGTTTGCTTTGCACATGTTACTATATAAACATGCTTATTTTTGTGCCACATTGTATTTTCACACAGAACCTGTAGTTCTTTTCGTGTTCTGTTCTTTCTTGGGATTTAGTCTGAATACAGTAGACAAGGTTAAACAACAATGTCCTTTGTTATTTTGTTCTGGTCAGGTACTAGCACCTAGACACAACACATGAGTGCAGCTGTTGTTTGTGAGACTATGAGCCTGGCCATATAGGTATGCACAGTGATGTAACATGCATAGAGAGAGAGACTTTCTGAGAGGAGATCACGGCTGTACCTGAGATTTAGAACGTCCACCTGTGTATCCTAAGGTACGAGGTCCGCTCCTAATCTCAGAGATCTTTATTGTATAATTATTCCGCTTCTGTAGAAGGGGAGGGAGGTTAGGCTAATCTGTCTTATAACATGACAGGGCTTTTCATACTATATGGTTTACTGACTATGCTGACTGTAGTTTTGTTAGCCATTTGTTTTTTGATTGTGGCACGAATACTGCATTCTAGAGCACAGTAGTTTTAATAAACATTTCAAACTTTCTTTGTGTATCTGTTATCTCTTATTGAGTATGAGCGTGAGAGCGAAAGGGGGTGTCCAGTTACTGCGATCCCTGAGAGGGTCGGGAGTGTTCTGTTCTAGGGTGTCAATTCACTTGTCTCTCTGGATATTGTTAGGAGGGCAAGTGAGACACATAGCTAGTCGGACTCGGGTTACTGAGGGGGTATGGTGACTCTGTCCCTACTTACTGAGGTTCTCTGGTCCCAAGCATAGAACTGCTCCTGAGCAGAATCCCTGCAACAGTTCAAATACAGAGAAATGTCATTGTAATTCCCAAATCAGTCACTCCCCGTCGCATCAAGGAAAACTTTCACTTTAGGTGCAACACTTGGACTGCACCACTATGCTAGGTGTCAGCGGTAAAATGAGGTGTGCGTTTCAGATTAACAGAGCTTCTGTTTTATGGAGAGGGTGAAAGAATAGCCAGATAATATAAATCTGATCTCTTGTCTTTTGTCATTGTTGGACTTGGCAATCCTGCAGGCAACTTGTTGCCTTCACCCCTCCTGTTTTCTGGACCCGTTTTTGGTGGTGATTAGGACTTTGTGCACTTTACTACTGCTAACCAGTGCTAAGTGCTTGTGCCCTCTCTTTACAAAATAGTTAAATTGGCTTACACCCAATTGGCATTTTAATTTACTTATAAGTCCTTAGTAAAGTGGTACTACATGTACCCAAGGTCTTTAAATACAATGTTACTAAGGGCCTGCAGCAGTAGTTGTGCCACCCACTTAAGTATCTCTTTATACATGCCTCAGGTCTGTTATTCCAACCTGTCTGCCGTTTTAACCTGCCAATTTGACTAGCCAAGCCTGAACCTTCCTATTTCTTATAAGATGTGTCACCTTTAAGGCGGGTCCTAAACAGCCCTTAGGGCAGGGTGCAGTGTATTTAAAAGGTTGGACATGTACTTTGAAGGTTTATGTGTTCTGGTAGTGTTCAGTTCAGTTTGATTTTATTGTGTCAGCAGAAAAAGCATTACAAACTTTTTCCAATGAAATAAGGAGTCCTTCACAGCAGTACCTATGCAAAAAATGAAAACATTCCCTACTTAGATTAAAAAAGCTAACATGCATAAAGGAAACACCATATAGCAATATAGCTAAAATCACACAAACCTACAATGAAGTACTTGATAAAAATACTTTGTTCAAACGTTAAAACAGGCAAAAAAAGGATAATTACACAGATAATGAGATTGAGAGGTGATTGATGTACAAAATGGACAATAATAAAGAGCAAAGTGTAGTAAACAAATTTAAAACTGGATACTATCCGCCATCTAGTTTAGGCCATATTAGTATAAAGTGCTATCAGTTATAAAGTGCCTAAAATAGTAAACTACAAACGGCTATAGGACACAGTTCATACTCCTGCAGGGAAGGAGGTGTGCACAAAATTACACTTGCAGGTCAATCACAACGTTGGTACTAAGCCAATGTGAACGATTGCATGCAGTTTTACCAACAGTAGTGGTAGTGAAAAACTCACAAATTCTGTTTTTCACAACTGCAAGGCATACCTCTCACTTAAGATAACATTGAGTTACCTTATTACATTTAATGAGTGCTAACTGTTAATTTAGAACATGTAGAAGTATCAAGTTTTGTCTCCAATAAATGGTAATTTAAATTCCTCTTTAATGATAAAGTCAGATATTAAGTCACAATTCGGAGAATACCACTTTTAGAAAGTTGACATTTTCTTGTCCTAACCATTTGGTGCCTAGAACCTGGGTCATGTGGCACAAAGGGGACTAGATGTTGGCAGGATGGGCCAACCTGCCAGGATGGTAGGGGCAAAGCTGCTCTCCGCCTCACTTTCATTTCAAAGGAGCTGCCGCAGCACACTCACAAAGAACTCAACACCTGCTTTTGTCACTCTAGACCTCTTCAAGCCTGGGCAGGGGAGGGGCAGTTTCCATAACCAGATTGCAGGAAGGCCTAGAAGTTTCCCCCACTTCAACGGCTGGCATCAGGTATAAATATAGGACCCTCAGACCACCCTTCAGTACACTCCTTGATCTGTGAAGGGCGCTCAGAAGGCCTACCTTGTATTTCAAAAAACTTCCCTGCTGCTTGAGGCCTGCTTTGTACCTCAGAGGACATCTCTTGTAGCGACCATGGCATGGTCAGGCAAGAGCATATTGTTTAAGTTGGAAATGTTACTGGTGCGGATTACAAGAGTAACGTGGAATTACTCAAATCCTCCAATTCCGCCAGCAGAATTAAAAATCCCACCTACCACTGGTGCTAATGGAGCCCAAAGCACAAAGAAACCAAAACCTGAGACTTAAAAAAAAATTCCACCAAAAAGTGGCAGAAGAATCAACAGGACATTGGGATGTTACCTGCTTGCTGATTCGTCCAACGTATATCGCTGGTCGGTCTGAATTCGTGGTAGCTCCCGCTACACTCTTTTCCACAGCAGCAAAAAGTCTGTTCAGCAGCACCTCTCTGCAACAGTATGTGGCCTCGTGGAGCCCTCTTTTGCTACAGCTTGCAGCTTTATCCCAGAGGAGGTTTTCAACTTCCAAAAAGTTGTCTGAGTTGGCTTGACTGACAACAGGATCCCCATTGACGACAATGAAATCCTCTGCCTGGGAATCCATCTTCTCCCACTCAAAACTTTTTCACACCCTCGTTGACGGCTTGACTAAGACTACGTTCTGCGCTCTGCGCTCCCCAGTGACGAAAACTCCTTCTCGGCTACGGCCTGCTGCCTAGCATCGTAGAACTTTACCTTCTCAGGCATTCTTCTGTGAAATTTCTTGTAAGTCCAAAGGTAAGCCGAGACCAGACCCAATCCACCTCGTGTATCGGAACCATGCTCCATTGCTATCGGCCTTGACTTTTGACTTTGCCCCACTCTCGCGCAGCCAGATACTCGCGGTTGGTGCTTTCATATTTTAGATGGTAGATTTTACTAAAAACCTTTAAAATTCATACCTCCGGTTCCACTGATTGGAATTCGTTTTGCTGCCATTATATTTTTCTTTTTTCTAAATTGGTGTGGGATTTTTCTTGTGTTGTGTTTTCACTATATTACTGTTTGTGTGTTGCGAAAATACTTAACACAGTACTTCATAGTTAAGTCTGACTGCTTTTGTGCCAAGCTATCACAGGATTAAGCACAGGTAAATTTTGTGATATTTGTGGTTCACCATGATAAGGATTGTGGTTGTTGCTTGAGAATCAATCAATCAATAAATAAATCAGCATTTGTATAGCACAGCACTGTCACCCCTAGGGGTATCTGAGAGCTGAGCGTGCCATATCTCCATCGAAGAGCCAGGTCTTGAGTTTCTTTCTGAAGTCCACCAGGGAGGGTGCTGTTCAGAGGTGGAAGGGCAGGTCGTTCCAGGTCTTGACGGTGATGTAGGAGAAGGAGTGACCCCCGCTGTGGCTGCAGCAAATGCAAGGGTCGCGAGGGCGAGTGAGGAGGAATGCAGGTGTCTTGGGGGCAGATGGAAGTTCAGTCAATGGTTGATGTAAGATGGTCCTTGACCGTGTAGAGCTTTGTAGGCATGAGTGAGGATCTTGTACAGGCGTTTCTTGTGGATTGGGAGCCAGTGGAGGTTTCTGAGGTGGGGGTGATGTGGGTCCATTTGGGGAGGTCCAGGATAAGTCTGGCTACAGTGTTCTGTATGGTCTGGAGTCTTCTGAAGAAAAGGGTGGAAATTCCGGCTTAGAGACCGTTGCCATATTCGAGGTGGCTAGTGACGAGGGCATGTGTGACAGTCTTTCTGGTGTTGATTGGGATCCATATAAAGATTCTGCAGAGCATGCAAAGGGTGTGGAAGCAGGAGGATGTGACTGCGTTGACTTGTCGTTTCATGGTCAGTTGGCTGTTGAGGATGTTGCCAAGGTTGTGTGCATGGTCGGTTGGTGTGGGTGTTGGTCCAAGTTCATCAGGCCACCAGCTGTGGTCCCATGTGGAAGTGTTCTTCCCGAAGATCAGTACTTCTGTTTTGTCAGAGTTGATTTTGATGCAGTTGTCTCTCATCCATTTGGCTAGGTTGGAACAGGACATTGCAGAAGTTGATTTTGGCATTGGGGGGGTCCTTGGTGAGTGAGAGGATTAGTTGAGTTAGATGTTCGTGAGGGGGACATGAAGATGTTGAACAGGGTGGGTCTGAGGGATGATCCTTGGGGTACGCCGCATATGATGTCCTTGGGTGCGAAGGTGAAGGGAGGCTGTCAGATGCTCTGTGTGCTCCCTGTGAGAAAAGAGGCAACCCTTTTGAGGGCATTTTGCTGTATGCCGATTGAGTAGTCTGTGGTGGGAGACAGTGTTGAATGCAGCAGAGAGGTCGAGGAGGATCAGGGCCACCGTTTCTCCGTGGTCGAGGAGAGTTCTGATGTCATCTGTGGCAGCAATCAGGGCGGTCTCTGTGCTGTGGTTGGCACGAAATCCTGATTGTGAGTCGTCAAGTAGGTGGTATTCGTCCCAGATTCCAGGTATTCGGTGAGCTGTCGGTTGATGGCTTTCTCAGAACTTTGGCTGGGTATGGGAGCAGGGAGATCGGTCTGTAAGTTTTTTAGATCACTGGGGTTGGCCGAGGGTTTCTTTAGGAGGGGTCTGACCTCTGCGTGTTTCCATCTGTCCGGGAAGGTTGCTGTGGAGATGGAGGTGTTGAGGATGCTGGTGAGTTCCGTGCTCCCAGCCTCTTCCTGAATCCCAGAATTTCTGCGACTCATTGGCCAATTTCTTTCAGGATAAAATTTCTGATATTTATTCAAAATTCCACATTGCCCCCTATCAAGACTCAGTGATCTCAACCTTTAAGCCTAGGCAATCAACAACTACCTCTCACACTTTAGATAGTTTTGAGCCGTTTTCAGTGGAAGAAATCCATAGCTCTTTAGTATCAGTGAAGTCTGGTTCCCCGTTGGATACCTGTCCACCCAAAACAATGTCTCTGTTCGCCACCCTTTGCGCCCCAGGGATTTCAGAGATTGTTAACTGTTCAATCAAAACAGATACCATTCCGCCAGAGTGGAAGACGGCCTGCGTACGTCCCATTCTAAAGAAACCTACATTGGATCAAAAATCGCTAAGTAACTATCGCCCCATATCCTTATTACCTCTTTTGGGTAAACAGCTTGAAGGTCTCATTAATAAGCAACTCAGTTCTTATCTTGAACTCAATCATATCCTTGATCCCTCCCAATTTGGCTTCCGCCCAGGCCATAGCACAGAGACGGCGCTCTTGGCAGTAACTGAATCTCTGCGCCTGGGAGTGGATGCAGGAAACCCAGTGATACTTGTATTATTTGGGAAACATCCTTTACCACGAAACCATTACAACGCGGTATGGTTACATCGTGGTTTTCACAACGCAAGTCGTTACATCGACTTGCACTGGAGGGCGCTCTAGACTAAGGAATAGTGTGAATTACTATTCCAACACCTTCCCTACTGTACGTAGACTGCAGTTGGAATAGTAATTCACACTATTCCTAAGTCCAGCGCCCTCCAGCGCAAGTCGATGTAACGACTTGCGTTGTCAAGACCGCGATTTAACATACCGCGTTGTGATGGTACGCGTTGTATCATCATACATTCTTATTATTTGACACCATTTCCTATAGGAGGCTGATGGAAAGGCTGCAAGAAATTGGCATTCAGGGCCTGGCATTAAAATGGCTCCAACATTTTTTGACTGACAGATATCAAACTGTCATCTTGGGTCCTTATTCTTCACGTAAAAAATCTTAGATAAGGGTGTGCCGCAGGGCTCATGTCTGAGCCCCACCTAGTTTAATATCTATATGGCTCCTTTGGCTGGGATCGCAGAGCGCTTTGGCTTTGATATAATCTCATTTGCAGACGATACCCAGCTGATGTTTATGCCGGGCCATGACTTGGTGGCAGAAAAAGAACGTTTCTACTCAGGCATGTTAGCCATCTCAGACTGGATGAATGAGAACTATCTCCAGCTGAATGCAGATAAGACCAAGATCATGCTGTTTAGTAAAGCCTCTTCCATCTGGGCAGACGATTGGTGGCCTCATCAACTGGGTGCCACCCCTGTGCCCAATCAAGCAGTAAAAAACCTTGGGATAAAATTGGACCAAACCTTAACTATGAGAGAGCATATTCTGGCCACTACTGGCTCATGTTACCATTACCTACGCTTATTGCGCAGAATCTTCCCTTACCGCCCTATTTCCGCCCGGAGAACTTTGGTTCAGGCCATCGTAATAAGCAGACTAGATTATGGCAACGCCCTGTTGGCAAACGTCAGTGAAACGCTGATCTCTAAACTTCAAGTTGTTCAAAATACGGCAGCCAGGCTGGTACTCAACTGCCCTTCTGGCACTTCTTCGGCGACTCTGCTGAAAGAACTACACTGGTTGCCCGTGAAGAAACGCTCCTATTTTAAAATTTGCTGTCTCACATATAATGCCTTAAAGGGCAAGGGTCCACTCTACCTTCAGAATAGATTAAAAGCGTATGCTCCCTGCAGTAATCTTAGATCTGGCTCGAAAGCCCTGTTGTGGGTCCCTCGCATCCGTTTAACACGCAGCGGTGGAAAGGCTTTTTCCTATCTCGCCCCAGTGTACTGGAACACGCTTCCTCTGCATGTGTGTTCTTGCCCAGATTATTGTAAATTTAGGAAACAACTCAAAGCCCACTTATTTTAACACCCTCATAGGCTCCTGTTTTTGCTCCGCAAGCAGCGCCGAGATGCCATAGGGTGATTTGTGCGCTATATCAAGTCAATTTAACATAACATAACATTGGGTTAGTTCTGAGATTGAAGAGATGGTGAGGACAGTAGTCGATGGGTGCCCCAGAGTGAATGGACGACATGATGCCTGTGGTGGTCTGAGTGGTGAGTGGAGACGAGGTGGTAATCATTTGGCTGGTGTTCGCTGGTGGGTTGACGTTGTTGAGAGTGGTCGGGGCAAAGTTATTGTAGATGGTGGCAATCTTACTGTGGAAGTGGTCTGAGAGGGTGTTGCAGAGTTCGTGGGGGGCTGTGGCTGTTGGGTTGGAGAATTCCTGGACGATTTTGAAGAGTTCCTTCTTGCGGTTGGCCACGGTGTCGATGCAGGCAAAGATGTCTTCTCTCTTGGCTTCCGTGATGCGCAGGTGGTAGTTGTTGATGGCTGATTTGTGCGCAGCTCTATCAGAGGGGTTCTTAGTAAGGTGCCATCGCTTCTTGAGTCTGTAGTAGTTGCGTTTGGCAGTTCTGACCTCTGAGCTTTACCAGCTGGCTTGTTTTGAGGTTTTGCTGGTTTCACGGGGTCGACACTGTCGGTGTATTTGGTGATCCAGGCGGAGACGTTCTGGACGGCCTCCTCAAGGTCTGCTGAAGCTTCAGGTTGGGTGGTGTTGAGGGCCTTTGTCCACTGAGTCACGGTTACCTTGCACCAGCTGCGATGGGAGGAGCTGTGGAGCTTGGCGATGGTATGCTGGGCATCGGAGATGTGAAGTGAACAATAGTGTGGTTGGTCCAGGTGAGTTCTGTAATGTGGCTGAATTTTATTCTGTCACTGGAGGAAGCTGTTTGGGGTTCCAGGGGTCTGTAAGCAAGGGTTCCTCTTATCATGGTCTTAGCTTTGGTCTGAAGTCAGAAGGAGAGGTGCTCCATGAAAGCCATTGGGTCATTGTTGGTGACAGTACAGGTTTCCTTGAAGATGATGACGATGCCCCCACCTTGTTTGTTAGTGCAGTCTCGGTGTATCATCTTGTAGCTGTCAGGAGTGGCGGTGTCAATGGTGTCCCAAATTTCCATGGCGTGTTTGCAGGGGGAGCGGGAGTTGAGCAGGATGCAATGGAGCGGTTTGGGGTTGTTATTAGTCGTAGTCTTCTAAGCGGAAGCGGCACGGGGTCCAGTGCTTTCTGGTGGTTCTGTGTAGCAGGAGAAACGGCAGCGGTGGCAGGTGAATGGTCCTTCGGTTGATAGGGGAGGGGACGCGAAGCAGCTGTTTCGGTGTCCGGGGGCAAGGTCAAGCAGTTCCTAGGTGGTGCATTAGCAGGTGGTTGGAGGGCCAAGGGTCCTGGCGCTGGGCGTGGTCCAGGCACAGACGGGGTTGCCTTTGGCGCGCCCTTGGCACGGCCATTCAGCATCCTCCAAAAGTAGTCCTGGGAGGTGGGGGCCGGGGGCGGGGAGCAGGAAAAACGGCAGGAACAAGGGGGTTAAAAAACAAAGGCTACGTTCCCCAAATTAACCCACACAAATGAAAGCGGCAATAACCAAAAATGAACCCAGACCAAATAAAGCAAACGAAAAGCCCCAAATTAATTGCCCACACCAAGCGCACCTCCAAACAGCGTGCTCAATCTAGAGGTTGCAAGATAGGAGCATAGTCCCAGTCTCGTGGAGCTGGCAGCAGCTGGGGAGCGGTGCACACGACCAAAGAAGAAGGGTTAACACCACCCTCAACCAAAAACCCAATTTCTCACAGTCATGTTCACTCCAGTATTTTTGAGGTCACCCAGTAGATCCTCTTCTCCCAAAAAGTATATGTGCCCTTTTTAGAGCAAAGGCGAACTGGCAGGTGTCTCACTCCTGCCTCCAGGGAGCTATGCTCTATTAGAGAGGGAGTGTTAAGAGTCAGGCAAACCTGTCAGAGAGTCTCTTATCTGCAAAATCAGTAAGCATACACAATAATTGGTATTTTACTATGTGCAATTATTTATTATGCATAATTTGTCCACAAATCATATGTATCAGAATTAACCCTGGGCGTAGTTTGCGAAGTAGCGCTACGCGTAGCTACGCGAAGTGCACTTCGCACTACGCGAGCTACGCGTGCACTACGCGAACTGCGTAGTGCACTGTGCAAAATGCTGTTCGCACTGATTGCACAGTGCCGGATGCTTGTCCGCACTGTGCAATCAGTGCAAACCGCATCTTGCACAGTGCAAGCGAGTCAGTTTTCTGCTGCTCGAGTAGATTTCTACTCGAGCAGCAGCTTCTCAACGCGGACTGGTAGTTTCTCATCGCGAGCGGTCGCGAGCATACGCGACCCTCGCAATGAGAAACCTGACCTCCCGCGTTGAGAATCTCGCCAGGAGGTTTATTTTCCACGCTCGCGATCGGCAACTTGATGTTGCTGATCGCGAACGAGGAAAAAGTCTCGCCGGGATGTCATTTTGCTTGCTCGCAGTCGCCAACTTGACGTTGAGGACCGCGAGCAAGCAAAAAATGACCGCTGCACTACGCTACGCTACGCTACGCTACGCGTGTTTGCACTGTGCTACGTGCAATTCGCGTAGTGCGAAGTAGCGCAAACTTCGCAAACTACGCGAGCGTAGCGTAGTGCTTTGCCCAGGCTTAATCAGAATGTCGAAGATTATTATGCACAACTCTGTAGTCATTATGCAAATTAGGGTAAATGTTAGAAAAGCCCTAATCATATTTTCATCATACATCCTTAGCCTATTAGGTTATTACCTACCAAAATTTTTATTAGCCTTCTGAATATATGGCTGTATTGTTTTGCTAAACTTTATCATGCCACACCATGAATAGTTTCTACACATAACTTATGCTGTCATTTAGTCAGCAGTCAGGATTTAGGGGCATATTTACAAAGAATTGGTGTAGGGCAGCGCCGCAAGTCATTTTGCTGCACTGCCTTACGCCAATTCGACAGGACAGAAATGCACCATATTAGCAAGATACAGTGCATTTCTGTACTTCCAGCCAGCACCGGCGCAAAAATTGCAGCTGTATGCACACACAGGCACCTTTGCACAATGGTGCAAGGCATGATTGTTTTTGTGCAGGAAGGGGCACCTTACTCTACAAAAACAATCAAGAGAAGCGTTTTCCTCATTCTATGTGTGCTGCAGAATGCAGCACACGTGGAAAGAGGAAAAAACAAGGAGAAATGTAAACATTTCTCCTCGTTACGCCTGCTCTGTGGAGGCGTATGTTTTTGGCACTGCCCCAGATTCATGCTATGTTGTAAATCTGGGGCAGTGTCAAAATCCATAGGTGTTGCGTGGGAAAACCCACAGCAACACCCAAGGCACACCTCCCTGCTGCAATGTAAGGCAATGCAGCGACTTGTGCTGCGTGGCCTTACACGTTATCTACAAGGCCATGCAAAGCCACGCAGGGTGGCTTTGCATGGACTTGTAGATATGGGCCTGCACTGTGCGCCACCGGAGCATCAAAACAAGTGACCCTCCGGTCGCGCTAGGGGCTTATAAATATGCACCTCAGTCTTTCCGCATCTCTTCCCAGCAACAGGTCCATGTGTCTGCTTTGGTACCATTTTTAGATCTCACTTAGACAGCGCATGCGTTGTCTCTTCAAGACAAGCCCACAGAATAGATACAACATATTGCCCGCCAATCGCTTTTAATTTGTTGCTTTGCGTGTCTTTCGCAAAAGATTGTTCCTCTGTGGTCAATGTTGGTTATAGGTCCCTCCTTTTTGTGTGTTGACCCCTCCCATGGAGCATGCTCCTATACTTGTAGACTTGCCCTTTTGTGTATGTAGGTTTGTTTAAGCACACTATTTTTTTATTTTGTTTCTGCCTCTGCTTTCAAAATGTTGGCCTTTCTTCCTGTACGCATTCACCCGACAGGAGTTCAGCAACGATTGCTGTAGTGCTAATAAACTTGCGGATCAGCATTTGTCATTTTATTTCCATTCCGTATTTTGGGGCCTATTACGATGGCGGTCGGGAAACCTCCACGACCGCCATGGTAGCGGGAAAAGACCGCCCGCATGTACCGTGACATCACCGCCGGTCGCATTACGATGACCCGCGGTCGAAATCCGACCGCGGTGGTCTGATCGCGGGCATTAACATTGCGGCGGTTGCTGCTGCCCGCAGCACCGCCGCGATGCCGAAAGGAGCATGTCCTGCATTTCCCTGCACTGCGTGGCAGGCCTGCACAGTGCCTGCCACCTGGGACAGGGAAATGTAGGGGGGGACCATGGCTACCCCCCCAGTGCACCCACACCCCCCCAACACATTGGGGGCCCGCAACGGGCCCCCGGAAGACAATCACTGCATGCCTTTCAATGGCAGTCTGACCGCTGAGGAAAGGCTGGCTACCGCCGGCATCATAATCCTGCCGGCGGAGCCTGCTCTGCACCGCCACCATTATCCCGGTCCTGCTCCGTCCGCCAGGCAGGAGTGCGGATGGCAACCGGCGGTAAAGCGGCGGTCGAAATTTCCCACCGCCGCGGTCACCACCGCCATCCTAATATGACCGGCGGTTTACCAGGTTGCGATGGCGGGCGGATGTCCACCGCCGGTACGGCGGGCGCCACCGCCGGCCCGGCGGTGGACATCCGACCGCCATCGTAATAGACCCCTTTGTTTCCAAACAGCTTTTTTTTCGGTTGTGCGATTGTTTTTTTTTTCTTTTCGATCGGCATGTCTGCATTGTCTTTTTTGTAGGCTGGGGAGAGCAGACACCCAGACTCGAACCCGGTTTCCCAGTTCCAAAGTCAGCAGCTCTGGATGCTACGCCACATCCTCTCTCCAAATCTATCTGCATTTTTGGGGGTTTCACCATTGTTCCTAGTTCCTCGTGGCAGCTTAAATGCATCTGATTCTCCTTTGTATCTGTGTTATGCCATAATGGTTTTGTATGTTTACGATGCTTTGTTTCCTATTGATCACCATCTCCGGGAAGCTGCCTTCACCTCCTTTCCCCCTCCTCAATCCCTGTTTCATCTTCCACCCTGTCCTTGTTCCACCCGCTCTCGTGTCTGTTTCCCCCACCCCCATCCGCTCATGCCCTTCTCTTATTATTTCTGTTGGAGTTTTTATATAGTGCCTATTCCGCTTTTCAGCCACACCATTGCGCTATACTTTCGAGTTTTTTTAATATAGTGTGGAATATACAATTATGTATGCTGTGCCAGCTGTTAAGTGCCAAGAAGTAGTTTGTTGTGCAATATACCTGTTATACAACAATGTGCATTATATATGTTTCTCAGTTGTGTTACGCACTATGTGGTGTTCTTTCAGCTGTCCTTTGATGCTGATGTGTGTATTTTTTTTTTGTATGATTACTCTGAATCAGTTTTCTAATTAGGAAGATTTTTCCTACACTGGCTGCCGCGCGCGTTTTATGCTGCCTGGGTTATTTCTGCTTCGACGCAGCTTCATGCATTACAAGGTAGCCTTTAACATGCAGGCAAAAGATTAATGTGAAATCTAATGCACCAAATTGCCCCCCCCCCATAAAATTGTAATAAGTAGGTTCTCGAAGGACTACATTCGTAGACTACTGTTATCAGCAGGACAGGGCTGGCCTTTAGCATGGGCGAGCTGGGCCCAAGCCTAGAGCGCCAATATTCTGAGGGGTGCACGGAGCTGTGTGCATTAAGGTAATGCCAACAGCAGCACCCCTGTCATCTTGCTCAGCCTTGTCTGTGTTCCTGCATGCTTGTTTCTGTTGAATTTGCCAGTTTAAAGTGGTTTTACTCCTTCATTATCATACAGTGGGCAATGTTTTTTAACACCCCCTTGCCCTCCTTTCACCATCTTACCCCTGCTGACGTAACCAACAACACCCTCGTCAGCGTGAAGCAGCTAAGATATCTGTGATTTAGGTGGGTTGGGGTAGATCCGGAGATGTTTGTGTTTAGGAGCCAGTCACTGCTCAGCCAGGGACTGACCAGTGAATTCAAAATAATAAAGGAGTGCCCCAAGGCTCTTGTCTGAGCCCCACACTGTTTAACATATATGTTACTCCTCTTGCAAACATCATAAGAGCCCATAGTCTCATACCTATCTCATATGCGGACGATACTCAACTTCTGCTAACTTTTGATAAAGATTCGTCCGAGACAAGAGACCATTTTACTAATGGCATGAAAGCTATCACAGCTTGGATGGCCGCAAACGTTCTCCAGCAAAATAGCGTAAAAACTGAAATCATGCTCTTCGGTGCCACTCAACTATTATGGTCCCCTGAGTGGTGGCTGCCCAAATTAGGATCACCACCTATTCCAAAATCTTCAGTGAAAAATCTGGGCATAAAACTTGACCAGAACCTCACCATGAAAGACCAGGTGATGTCTACCACTGGCACCTGCTTTCAAGTTATGAGGCTACTACGAAGAGTTTTTCCAATGCTCCCACTGGCAGTACGTAAGACCCTAGTCCAGGCGCTGGTGATTAGTCGCCTGGACTATGGCAATGCTCTTCTGGCCCCGGTCAACGAATCTCTCCTGGATAAACTCCAGGTGGTTCAGAATACAGCGGCTCGTTTAATTCACAATCTACCAGCAAGATCTGCCTCGGTCCCTTTACTACGTGCACTACACTGGCTGCCTGTGAGGAAGCGTATCACCTTCACAATCTGCTGCCTACTGCACAAAGCGCTTAATGGCAAGGGACCCAGCTATTTGATGGAAAAACGTATTCCCTATCGACCAATAAGGTCCTTAAGATCTATGAACAAGTCTCTGCTTACCATACCAAGCATCAAGAAATCCCGCTCAGGATGCCGTGCATTTACATTCCTAGCCCCCCACCTTTGGAATGAACTTCCCCTTCACCTACGAGAATGTACTGCCCACCACAATTTTAGGAAATTATTAAAAACTGAACTATTTTAACTTCTAGGCTTCTGCTGACATTTTTGTTCCTGCTGCACCGAGATATCCCTTTGGGGGTGATTCATGCGCATTACAAAACAAATAAATAAATAAATAAAAGGGGCCCCCTGCTGCCTCATTTAATTTGTTTCTCATAACAGGGAGTGATCCAGTTGAGGTAATAGGGTGTGGGGTTCAAACTAATATGTTAAAAGTGCATATACCCCCTACACCATAAATTCTTCTTTCTTTTTATTATCTGAGAGCACGTTATTGATCCGTGTCCATTTAGACAATGTAGGCTTCTTGTTATTACAGTACATTTTGCCCACTCCTCCTCGCACACCTGTATCTTTTGTTAGAATCAATAATTCATCACCTTACATATTTTAAAAAGGCCATGTATATAATCCCAAACGCTCATATATGATAATGAATAATGTAACAGTGAAGACTCGTTCCACTTTGCTGGGCATCTTTACTTAAGAACCCACCACATATGCATTATATACTGTCCGACAAACAAACAATGCACAATAAAGACAAATTTACATAAGCATCACATAAAAAATACATGGCATACATTCAATGCAACATTACTATACAATAAATTACTTGTTTTTTATGTATATAGGTGTCCAACATATATATTCATGTTATATTCTTTGTGAAGTAGTGTCCAACAATAACCACTGAAGGTTAAATAGTTCAATTAGTTCAATCAAATGGGGACATCTTGTATCCCTCAGAGTTAAGACCTTAAAGTACCATGTGGCCCTTAGTGGTCGGAGTTTCTTCTTTGGGTCTATGGAGGTATCAATGCTCTCCTTGACCTTCCCTTGCCTTACTTGCTTCCTTTTCTTTGAGAATGGCCATCTCCTGGCCACGTTTATATATATATGCTGACTCTTTTCCACCTTCTTGTGGGGCTTGAGTAATTTTAGCGAAGGCTTTCTTCAGGGCAAGGTCTGTACATTTATAGGACACATTCATAGACTGCCAGGGAGCTCCACATTGAGTGATTATTGGTGGAGTAGAGTCCTCAATGCTGGGCAATTTCCTTTGCGTTGTCAGATACTTGAGATTCAGTTACTGCATTGCTGGTTTCATGAGGGTAGGTAGAATACCAGGTTGTGTCTGAAGTGTGGTCCTTATCTAGTATGTGGCATAAGTTGCTCAGTTAAGCAGCACTTCATATTTGGCATTCCCCATCCTTAATTTGGGCTCCAATACTTCTGGAGACTGCTGTGTGTAGTGGCCAGCTCGCTACTGGTTTCAAGCAAGGGGCTGCTTTTAATTCATTAGCATCAGCAAGGGCCCAGGGCGCTATCTTAACAAAGCTCGGCTCTGAGAATGGACTGATGCCGTGGGATGTGATTTGAACAGCAGGTCTGTGACATGTCTGTAGGTGGCATCTGGGTGTAGGTATGGGTGTGAATTATTCCAGGGTGAAAGGGACAAGCTTTCACTGTATGGTATGAACATTTGTATAGCGCTTACTACACTCGGGGAGGCGCTGAAGTAATTTGCGGATGGGCAGCATGTTACCCTGCATTGTTTGATTTTTGTATTGTTGTTGCCAAGGGTAATACTAAGTTGTGCTATTTCTGTGCCTTAGAACACAGGATGCTACCCCCCTGTCAGTTTCAGAATTAATGTCTTTCTTTTCTGGAGTGTTGTAAGCATTCTTAGAAAACATGCTTTTATTTTTATTTCTATGCGTCAATGAAGAAATGAAAAGAGGGAACTGGTGCAGGTCCTTGTGCCAGCTCCCCCTGCAACAGTTCTCCTGTCCAGCTTGCCCGCAGTCTGCTACCCTCCACAGCCTGTCTACTTGCTGCTCTCTGTGTGTGCCTCCTTTGCTAGTTGCTTGCTCAGTTTTGCCTTCTCGGCTCGTTTTTCTGACCTCCGTTTAGCCATTTTCTGCTTGTTTTTCTGCGCTCTGTTTTGCTTTTCCTGCTCGTTTTCCTGCCATCCATTTTGACTTTTACTGCTTGTTTTTCTGCCCTCCGTTTAGCTTTTTCTGCTCGTTTTCCTGCCCTCTGATTTGCCCTGTTCTGCTCTGTTTTACCTTTTCTGTTCATTTTTCTGCCCTCTGTTTTGCCTCTTCTGCTCATTTTTCTGCCATCCGTTTTGCTGTTTGTGCTTGTTTTTCTACACTCTGTTTTGCCCTCTTCTGCTCTGTTTTGCCTTTACTGCTCGTTTTCCTGCCCTCTGTTTTGCCTTTTCTGCCCGTTTTTCTGTCCTGTTTGCCTTTTCTGCTAGTTTGTCTGCTCTGTTTTGCATTTTTCAGCTCGTTTCTTTTTCCCACTGTTCCCTCCTCCTGCCGTTTCCCTCCTCCACCCAGGACCTACTTAATGGAGGTCGCAGCACAATCCCATTGAGCAGGTCCTCGTGCCAGCTCCCCAAAACAGTTCTCCTGTCCATCTTGCCCACAGTCCCCTACCCTCTGCTGGTTCACTGACACAACATCGATGTAAAAAATATCGATGTAAAAAATATCGAGTAAAAAATATAGACAACAAAAATATCGCCTCCTATACTTAAACAGGTAAGTACAAAAATATCGACTAAAAAATATCGATGTAAAAAATAAGAGGCATATTATCAAGAACGGCGTTAAAAATTATCGCCGGTTTAGCGGCAGAAAACTGCCGCTAAAGCGGCGATAATGGGCTTGATAATATGCCCTTGAGAATTCCAATAGAAGTCCATGTTCTGGTGTGAATATGGGCTTCTATTGAATTCTCCAGGACATATTATCAAGCCCATTATCGCCGCTTTAGCGCCAGTTTTCTGCCGCTAAACCGGCGATAATGTTAACGCCGTTCTTGATAATATGCCCCATAGATGTATAAAATATCGACTTTTATATAAATATAAAATAAAGTAATATATATTAAATATATTTAATATTAAATATAATTTTAACAAAATGAAATTTAATATATATTTTAATAAAATATAACAAATACACTTAATAAAAAAATAAACACACAAACATAATAATTTAAACATATATATTTACTTTAAAACAATTAATAAACTGTTATTTTTAATTTATGTTAAAAGTTTAAAATAATATACAAAATAACAATATATATTAATGATTTAAAATATAAAAAAACTAAAATCTATAATAAATTAAAACATTAAACTATTAAAAAATATTTAAACTTAAATTTCACAATACAATCAGTGCAACAGTAGGGAACGTGTTGGATAGCAAAGGGGTAAAAATAACTATTCCCACTCCACTGAGTGCAAAAGTAGGGTAAGTGTTGGATAGCGGAGGGGAAAAAATTACTATTCCCACTCCAAAGAGTGCAACAATAGAGAAAGTGTTGGATAACGGAGGGGTAAAACTTTGTATTCCCACTCCGGTGAGTGCAACAGCAGGGAAAGTGTTGGATAGCAAAGGGGTAAAAAGTACTATTCCCACTCCAGTTGTGGAAATCGCAGAAATTACTGTTAGCATAAGCTGAAGCCATTTTTTTGTGGCAGCCATTTTAGTTAGCCACGTGCTAGCCATGTGCTTCTTCCGTCTTTACTGTGGCCTGCTTTTCTATTCTCCTTGAGTCATCAACTATAGTTAACTCCTTCAGCACTGAGCCAGAGCAATGAATGCTCAGAAAGGCCTATAGCTGCTAGAATGCACCTGTCTTAGAGTGTAACTGTCAGGCTATTCTAACTGATGTAAGCAGTTCTGGTTTCCCCTCCCACTCTGCTGGCTAAGTGATTCTTGACCGACCATATTTGTCAATAGCTATTCCTGTGTATGCCTGTACCTCCTCTTTTGAGTCTCAACGCTTACTGTGCAGAAAAAGCTGTATATAAGGCCTGTGTTCTGTGACTTCAAAGTACTACCTCATACAGTTCCTGAGGGCTCTGTATTGATGTAGTCCCACTCATGAGTGATGAATAAACATGTTATTTGATATTTCAGCTTCAGTGCCAATTTCTTCTTTGTTGGTTTAAGGACCCGTGGACAGATAAGGGTGAACCCTGCACCGGTGGGCCCCTAAAAAGGCTCATTTCCACAGTTTGGCGCCCGACTCGTGGGGCTCATCGGAGACCCGGCCGCCCGAAGGAGTGGTCTTGACGGAGGAATGGAATTCTACTGAGGAGGTACCCTGCACGAGGAGACACTTTGTCTTTGCAGACCGACGTGTTTTTCCGGTTTTCCTGATCTGACCCTTCAGGTGTTGGCTGGTCCCGACTGAGATCTCCTTTGGCGTAAGTTTTTCCAGAGACCATTAGGTCACACAGGAAATTGGCAGTTGGAAGCTGGAGACTTTTGTTTCGTAAGGTCGCAACACTTTTGACTTTGGATTTGCTTGGCCAAGATTTTGGTTTGGTTTGGACCTTTCTATTGCAATAAAAAGGGGCAGGTAATGAGGAGATTTTTCTCTATTTTTGGTATATTTGGATCGGTACTATATTTGGGGATAGTACTATTTAACCGATAATATTATATTTCTTATAATATTTTTGACATGCCTGCTAGTAGCGCACTTCGTAGGATGTGTTGCTGTCTTGGTGGTACCACAATGGATTTAGAAAAAAGTCAGCCGGCTCCCTCAGAGGGGACACCCAACAGACATATGTATGTCAAATACGGTATTTCTTCCATAATGTATAGTACACTGTGGAACAAATATATGAAAAAAGGATCCTGATCTACGCACTTAGTAAAATTTGTAAGTGGTGATACGGAGCGTTTTTGAGTGTTCCGCCAGCCCACCTGGTAATTTGGTGTATTTTGAAAAAGGTCTGGGGCTAGAGCCTGTAACATGGAACAGTCTTTGGGCTGTTTACTTGTCTTGGTGCAGTCTCTGGACTGCTTTTGAGAGCTCTTTTGTTTGTAAATATGATTTACAATTGGTATTTACAATTGGTTTGGTTTGAGTACAGTCTGTGGGCTGCCTCTTGTTTTTGGTCCTAAGTGTTGATTTGTGGGTTGATTGTGTGTTTGAGTGTCTATGTGGTTTGTTGACTGACACCGGTGGTAATGCTTGTGAAGTACTTGTTTGAGTGAGTAGCGACTGTGCTCTTTGTGTAAGAATGGCTTACCTCAGCAATCTGTGTTGTGTGTTATGAGTGTGTGGCCCCTTCTTGAATATGTCTGGAATGAGCTCAATTTGGTTTGTTGTCGTCATTATGTTCTGCAGATGCCATTGGAAGAATTACACTTTAAAATTCAAAGAATGAATTATATAAAATATGTTAAGTAGCTGCACGCTACTATTAAAAGTAAAGCAGTAACAAAGTATAGATGTGTGAACATTCAATTATTATATTGCCACAATGGTAAAAAATTAGAATTTAAACTCAATAGGAAAAAGTAGGCCTCACAGAAAAAAAAACGAATTTGTGTGTTTTACACAACTAGGACTCAATACAAAATGTTACAGCATTATCCTTAGATACATTATATTAAATATTAAAAGGCATTCACATTATCTGAGTAATTGGTTGCTGCTAAAATAAAAGCGTCCTTCTTTTATCACACTGCCAACGATAGATTTTGACTGGCTTGGAATGCCTGGGTTTTAAATAGAATGAACCGTGCTCATTCCTAGCCCCAGAAAGAGAGCTTTTAACAGCTGCTCACGCTGTCTGTCCGAAGGAAGTTGTCTGTCAGAGCAAAAGGAGGTACTGAGTGGTTTATCAACTTTTTAGGTTTCTGTGAGGACATTAGAATACAGCACATTGCTGTCATATTGGAAACAGATGGTATTATAAGGGGCCCTGTGCCATTAAATGTCAGACAGGATTTATCAGTCCTAGAGCACAAGGCCATTTCTCCTGGTCATAAAACACAGCTGAGTAAATAACACATGGCTATGCCCGGGCACAAGCTACAAATAAACGCTGTGGCAACTAGGTTTTAAGTTAGTACAACATGGTATGAAGGCACGTGCATTAAAGACTACTGATTTTGAAAGTTAGAAATACAGCTTCATTATTTTGGATAAAAGAGAAAGGATAAAAGTAAGGACTTTCTTTCTTGTTGCTTTCCTAATAAGCACATCTGTGGATCTGATGGTAAATAATTACTGCCCTCTAAAAAGTGACACAAACTTTTTATGTTTCAGTAAAGCTTCTGTGCTTAGTGTTATAAATAAATGTATTTAGAGGCAAAAGGAAAGGAATAAGGCTTGCTTTTCATATGTGGAAACAACAAAAGGGTAAGTGATCATTATTCAAAACAAAAAAATGACTACATGAAAAAATTGTTAAAAGTCATTGCACTAAAATCGTTTTTGCATTATTATGATCTTTATAATGTCTAATGCCACTATTGTGAAAATTCAATAATATTTAGCACTGTAGAAAATTACCCTGTGCAAAGTGTGCGTTAAGATTTCAATGTCTCAATGGTTAAATATATTGTGCATCAAAATTAAGAAGGTGAATATTAGTTTCTCTAGCAATGACAATATTACTGTCTCTTAGTGACAAACTTAAAATATGATTTCTAGTATGGCCTAATTGCTGCAGTGTCAAATACAAAGGCTATTAAAAATTATGCAAAGAGTAGCTGTACAGACATGTGAATTACATTGCAAGCCTTTATACACGCCTTTATGCACAAGAATTCTGGGCGCATTATGAAAACTAACATTTTGAGCTAGTTCTTTAGGTGCAAGAACGCACAGTGCACAAGAATAAAAAAATGAGACAGCAAAAGTTACATCCTACCTTTAAAATATCACCACCGGAGTCAGTCCCTCAGTCATGCTTCTCGAGAGTTACTTTGAGCTGTGATGCCCACATGGGGATAGCCTTGCTCAGACAGGTGACAAGAGGTTTAAGGGTCAGAGGCCGAGTTCTGTATTTAGAACTGACCAGCACTACTGAAAGCAAAATGTCCACGCAGGGAGTTTTGGAGCATTTTTTTTATCTGAGGTTAGCCACTGTAACAGTGTGTGACACAACGTTTCCTGATGTGTACATGTACATATATAATTGTGTAAATGCACGTTGTACATTTAGGGGCCGATTCCGATCTCGGTCGGAGGCGCACCTAACACCATTTGGCCGGGAAAAAAGCCAGGCGAATGCCTGTTTCCCGACCGATCCGCACATAATTCCGAACGAGCAAGTACGATGCGCACAACTGCATACATTCCGACCCAGCCGTACTCACCCAATGCAGGTCCTGTTTTCCGACCGAGGCGGATCCGGAAACGCAAAATCGAGTCGCACGGAAGCCAAATTGCAGCCCCGTCCGGCCGGACAAGTACGATGCGCTTTCCGTACGCGCCGAACCCGTCGCTACGCATGGCACGTCAAAGCATCCGGGAGAGGCGCACATAAGCTCCGATTCGCGCCACAACACGATCCACGGCTAGGAGACGAACACGCCAGCGACGAGGATGAGGCGAAGCAAAGAGAAAGACAAACGAGACGAACCAACCATGAATCCCATCCAATATTCTACATCTACTACCAGAACAGGCACGGACGCGTACGGCGCAGAAGGTAAGTCAGACACCAACCACAAAAACAAACTACACGTACCCGACATATCACACACACACAGAGGGATGCAGAAATTACTTACACCAGCAACGGCAGCACCATAGGGGCGGGATGGCCATAAGCAATGCCACATATACACATAAGGGCCTGGATGCCTACCACTACTACCACCCCTACCCAGGGGGTGCCAGATGCCTACTACTACTACCACCCCTACCCAGGGAGTGCCAGATGCCTACCACTACTACCACCTCTACCCATGGGGGGCTGCATGCCTGTCACAACTACCACCCCTACCCATGGGGGGCTGGATGCCTACCACCACTACCACCCCTACCCAGGGGGTGCCAGATGCCTACCACTACTACCACCCTTACCCAGGGGTGCCAGATGCCTACCACTACTACCACCTCTACCCATGGGGGCTGGATGCCTGTCACTACTACCACCTCTACCCAGGGGGTGCCAGATGCCTACCACTACTACCACCTCTACCCAGGGGTGCCAGATGCCTACCACTACTACCACCCTTACCCAGGGGTGCCAGATGCCTACCACTACTACCACCTCTACCCAGGGGTGCCAGATGCCTACCACTACTACCACCTCTACCCAGGGGTGCCAGATGCCTACCACTACTACCACCTCTACCCATGGGGGCTGGATGCCTGTCACAACTACCACCCCTACCCATGGGGGCCGGATGCCTACCACCACTACCACCCCTACCCAGGGGGTGCCAGATGCCTACCACTACTACCACCTCTACCCATGGGGGGCTGGATGCCTACCACTACTACCACCTCTACCCAGGGGGTGCCAGATGCCTACCACTACTACCACCTCTACCCAGGGGGTGCCAGATGCCTACCACTACTACCACCTCTACCCATGGGGGGCTGGATGCCTGTCACAACTACCACCCCTACCCATGGGGGGCTGGATGCCTACCACCACTACCACCCCTACCCAGGGGGTGCCAGATGCCTACCACTACTACCACCCTTACCCAGGGGGTGCCAGATGCCTACCACTACTACCACCTCTACCCATGGGGGGCTGGATGCCTGTCACTACTACCACCTCTACCCATGGGGGGCTGGATGCCTGTCACAACTACCACCCCTACCCATGGGGGCTGGATGCCTACCACCACTGCCACCCCTACCCAGGGGGTGCCAGATGCCTACCACTACTACCACCCTTGCCCAGGGGGTGCCAGATGCCTACCACTACTACCACCTCTACCCATGGGGGGCTGGATGCCTGTCACTACTACCACCTCTACCCATGGGGGGCTGGATGCCTACCACCAACAACACCCCCACTCACAGGATGGCTAATACATGACACAACATGCACACACCAACATAAACAATGCAACATAAAGACATCCCCCCAACACCATGACAAGCGTGTGTAGACTGTGTCAAATGCCTACAACACTGAACATGACTTCGAACATACAATGTGACCCCCTATCACATGTGCCACACATAAATGTGTGTGGCCCCCACAATGCAAGCAGACCATGACCACTGTGGCAATGGGGTCCAACCCCCATCATCACAGTGACCAAAATGTAAGTGTGGGGTCCATAGCTGAAGCACATCTTGAACATTGTGGCAATGGGGTTCAAAACCCCATCATCACAGTGACCAAAATGTAAGTGTGGGGTCCATAGCTGAAGCACATCTTGAACATTGTGGCAATGGGGTTCAAACCCCCATCATCACAGTGACCAAAATGTAAGTGTGGGGCCCATAGCTGAAGCACATCTTGAACATTGTGGCAATGGGGTCCAAACCCCCATCATCACAGTGACCAAAAGGTAAGTGTGGGGCCCATAGCTGAAGCACATCTTGAACATTGTGGCAATGGGGTCCAAACCCCCATCATCACAGTGACCAAAAGGTAAGTGTGGGGCCCATAGCTGAAGCACATCTTGAACATTGTGGCAATGGGGTCCAAACCCCCATCATCACAGTGACCAAAAGGTAAGTGTGGGGCCCATAGCTGAAGCACATCTTGAACATTGTGGCAATGGGGTCCAAACCCCCATCATCACAGTGACCAAAATGTAAGTGTTGACGTCGAAAAAGCTGCAACTGCCAAACTGCATGGATGATTCCTGGTCACAGAACAACAAACACATCAGTGGCAAAGTAGTGCTTGTGTCCCATAGCAACATAGATTGGGGGAGGCAAACACTGCAGTGCAAATAAGACATACCTTTGGCCATGTGCAGACAAACATCACCCTTGGGGGCTGACACTGTTAACAATCATCAATGACACAATGACAGAAGTGACCATGATAATGCAGACCCACATATTTGCACCAATGGGCACACAAATGCAGATACCCTGTGGAGACTGTAGATGTGAGGTGAACAGATACCATACCATGGCAGCAATGGGACACACAAACAATGATCATTGTGCTGACTGATGACCTAGGAGTCCCAGGGACAGCAGGGGAAACCCACCAAACAACATACAGCCAATGGCACACTAAAGATATGCCAATGCAGTGGTGCAGATGCACAAACACAAACAGGCAGACCCACACTGCACATCAAACACAACAGGTGAGGGGGGTGCCAGTGTCCCCAGGCAACCACACAACACATGATGAGGCCTGAATACCAATTACACAGATGTGCATACAGTGCCACACAAAGGTAACTCATGGATCCAAATACCCTATGTGGACAATCAGGCATTGTTAGATGAGAGGGAGCACAAATCACACATGTCACACAAGCATGTAGGAACAGCAACTGACACAGCAAGACACAGAGACACCACAGCACTACCCCCAGGGTCCCCACAATGTGGTGACCCTGGGCTGCATTACAATCCCACTGTGATGACAAAGCTAGATGTCGTTCACACTGTGAACCACAGTCATGTGTCCTGAGCAACAAACTACCATCAAACCTACACAAGCACAAATCAATCAGCACAGCCAGTAAGCGAAGGCCAAAATGGAGGCAGAGGTCTAGCCGTGCAACAACTCTCAGATGCACACACTCAACACCACACACCTCGACCTCCAACAATGTGCTGCAGTGAAGCTCACATGCACTGGTGACATTGCACATGCACCCATGACAATCCCATGGGTGGTGGTGGGAACCAAGGTGCAGAAACACATCACACATGGCCACTCAACAAGACTCCTGAATGTCTGACACACTGCACACTACGCTGTACATGGACATGACGGCAATACCACACCAACCAATGGGATCCCAGCCACAGTCCCACACCAATGAAGAAGCCAAGGTCACCCACAAAGAACACACATAGACAACTACCAACATTGCAGCCCTGACCCTGAGGAGTGCCAGCAGTCACACACACAACGTGTCACAATCACTGAAAGCTAACACAAACTGGAAATCACATGACAGGTGTAAACAACAAGTGCCAAGGGGAATCCTGACTGTGACCCATCTGCGTCTGCCCACAAACTCAGCCCTGACAGCAAGCACACCTATGGGTGACACCCTGATGACCAGTAATGTGCCATGCACCCACATCACAGAGAACCCAGGGAGAAGACTTTGGGGGAACATAGGTCAACTCAGCAAGCATCACAAACAGGAACACCACTAGGGATCCCAGCATGCACAGCAAAATTGAAGTGAACACACAGACATGCTCATACAACACACACCTTGGGCGCAGGCGATGTCACAGGAGTACACACTGCCATGAGGGGACTCCACTCCTGTGTGAGGAAAGCTGTGCCATATGTTGCCTCAATAGGGCTCCATCATGTCAGCAGAACACTTGGTCACACAGTCAACAATTTGCACCAAATGAAGGCTCCCGTCACATCAGCCTGGTCATGGGAGTGTCAACGAAATCATCAGCACAGATCCAACACACATGTATAGCAAGTTGCACTGACAACACAGATGAGTCCTTCCCCATTGATGCCCAAACCTGCATGTCCAGTGGAGATGGCCACACGGTCAGGGAAGTAGACTAATTGAACAATGGCAAGCACAACAGATGTGCAGGGGTGGAAGCCACAGATGTGACATTGCTAATGTAAGTAGGAAATCCCATTGCCAAATATTGAAAACATGACACCCTCAGATGCTGCTAAGGATGACATGGATACACCACAGGATAGGACACATTCCCCCTGGACCACATGGGTTCCTGAACAGTAACACTTCATTTTCATGAGCCCAAATAACACCATCACTGCAGCAAGGGCATGGTTAGCATCATCAACATCATGTACATCAGAAGCAAAAGCACTAGAGAACAGAAAGTTGCTTTATTCAGCATATGTGGGTTCAAAAGTTGAAGTCCAGTAAAAAACAAACAAAAGCCAATGGCCAGTCCATTCTGAAAGTCAAAACAGGGTGACAGTGGCAGATGTCACCCTACGCATGCCTGCACTGATAAAAACCAGGGACAATCCCCTCGGAGGGAGATACGGGGGGCAGGCCAGGCACCGCAGGGACAGCATCAGGGCTCACCAGAAGGAGGCAGGGAAGGGGTGGTGGGTGCTGGAGAGCCACTGACAACTGCAGTGGAGGTGTCTGACATGGTGTGTGCCGGCACAACTGGGGGGCATGACTCAGATGGTGTGGGTGCCGGCACGACTGCAGTGGACCGTGCAGATGGAGTGGACAGGTTCCCCACTGCAGTGCCCAAGTCAGACAGGGTGGTTGTGGACTCCACTGCAGTGCCTACCTCCAGGGGAGGAGAATGGGGATCAGGTAAGGTGGGCAGGACTGAGGGGGAGGACACCGTCTCCACACCAGTGGCACAGACAAGCGCAGCGGGGGGTGTGGGGCCGGAAGAGCAAGTGGCAGGGGGAGAAGGCCTGATCTTTTTGGGGATGGTGTATCTGTGGGTGGGGGAACCTGGGGCAGGGTGTGGTGGGGGCACCTGTGGAGTGGGGGCCTGAGGGATGGAGGAAGGAGACTTGGTGCCTGAGCTGCAGGGCGGCGGCGGGGTCTTGCTCTTCTGGGTCCGGGGGGACTTGCGGATGGGGGCGTCAGTCGGTCTGCGCCTCGGGGAGGGTGTCCGGGGGCGAGGGGCACTCCGCTCTGTGTGGGTGGGCTTCCTCTTTCCCCTGAATGCTGGATCAGCTGGATCGGAGGGGAAGAGGCCGAGGTCACTGAGGAAGAGCTGCTGTGTCTTTGGGGTTGCAGGTGAGGCAAGGGAGGGGGCTTTGGAGGGAGAGGCAACTGAGGACTGCGCAGTGCTCGTGGATGCGTGTGTGTGTGCCTGGGCCCCATCCCCTGTGAGTGTGGTTTCAGTCCCCTGACTGTGCGTGCGTGTGCGTCTTGTTTTTGGTGTGTGTGTCTGTGTGCTGCTCGTGTCTGTGCTGGTGTGTGCCTGTGCCGGTGTATGTGTGCTTGGGACAGGTAAGGTGCTGGGGAGTGTGGATGGGGCAGAGGCAGGAGGGGTGAGGGACTGTTGGAGGAGGGACACTGCTGCCGTCAGGGAGGAGTCCATGGACCTATTGCCCCTCTGTAGGGCAGACATGCCCGATGAGATGCCCTCCATGAACGACACCAGCTGAGTCAACAGAGTGGTGTGTGCATGGAGGACACTCAGCATCGCTGTCTGCCCTACATGGAGCTGGCGAAGGAGGTACACAGACTCCTCACTCAGGGCAGCAGGGGACACAGGTGCAGGGGGTGCGGTGCCTGGCCCAAAGGAGACACGCTCCCGAACATGGGAGCCTCCATGGACCTCGGGAATGGGAGCCGATGGGAGGGCGGTGGTGGTGGTGGTGGTGGTGGCGGGGACAGCAACACTAGCTGGGGTGTGGTGGCTGCTGACAACCGCATCCACAAGGGAGTCATCCTCCGAGCTGCTGTGGTCCTCAGCTGAGGTGGATGGTGCTGAGGACTCCTCAGTGTGGCTCCCCTCGCCCTCCGTGCCACTGGGTCCCTCCGACCACTCCTCGGCTGCTGACCCAGTCTGGCTCTGCGGCTCCTCCTGGTCCGTGGAGCTGTCCCCTCCTGTGGCCGTGGATGTATCTGCAAACAATAGGGAAACAGACAGACATCAGTCACCTGCACCGAACGCACACACCACAGTAAGTACAGCACATTACAGAGCAAGCCCTGGCATCCTTAGTTGAACATTGCCAAAAGTGCCCAAACAGAATAGGAGAAGCCAATTGTCAGTCTGATGGTCAACCATGGCACTCAGATCCTTCCTGGCCTTGCACCCATCTGTCTGGTGTCTGTTGGATGGCAATACACCAGTGTGGACACAGTAGTTGGACAGTGCAGAAAACACGGTGAAGCATGTGAACATGCACACATCACAACTCTTGCCACTGAGTCAGTACAGGTGTCCGGATGAAAGGGATGCCCAGTGTCAAATATGAAATGCATGTGAAGCATACCAGCGACAGACACCATGATGCACCCATGTCCTGATAGCCATTGCCACAATGGTGTGCATGTAGCACATGTCACTCCCCTGCAGGATCACTCATAGGAAGTTACATGCCATGACACAGGCATGCCTGCTAAGTCATACATCACTGTCTCCAGTCACATGGGCAGGGCAGCCAGACAACAACAGTCTGCACTGTGTCACAATAGTAGGTCATGGGGAATGCAAGTCCTGGAGCTGAACAAGTGCACATGTACATCCCCCACACACCACATCATCTGAACCCTTATCTGTCCAGGTCATACCTAGTGGACATATGGGAGACCTGTAACACAACCCTCTGAACCTGAGCACCTCACAATCTGCTGTGAATGGAAAACAGCTGCCTGAACTTCACATTCGCATACCCCAGTCTGCACGGTCAGGTGATCAAACACCTATGTGTCACACAAGTATCATCTCCTATGGTCACATCTCCGGTGGCATGCTGAGCCCCAACCGAGAAACACCCCAGCAGTCCTGACAACGAAGCCACAGCACACTGACACAGAGGCAGACACCTGAGGGGACATATCACTGAGCATAACGTGTCAGCTGATACACGGGAGTGGGAGTACAGAGTGTATTGTATGGCCTGGAGTAGGCATGACTGTCCTGCCCCACATGAATGAGGGATGAGCCCTGGACAGTAGGCAGCTGGCTAAGTATGTGTGACACACGTAATATACACACTCCTGGGGCCCAAACATTGTTCCCACCCGCAGCATGGGTGTGTGCCAGATACCCCAGGCACATGTGGTGGATCAGCTCAGCAATTGGACCACATATCAAAGTAACACGCAGATTACATGTCAGAACACAGGCATTGTGTAAGCAATGGACCCACCCATGATGCCCACCACAGAGTTAGGGGAACAGATGCTGTCCCCCACCTTGAGTCAAGCAAACTGCAAGGACACAGTACCCAAGTGACACAATTCCCTGACTGCAAGGGCCACACCTGGGTATCAGATGAGGAGTGGGCAGTGCACAATCGAGGGACATGGGTCCTGGACCACATGACTGATGTACTGTGGAAGTTTAACCAGGCCAGAGGAGGGCACATAGCATGGCAGACAAAGTTCACAATGCAGTCATGGACTCACCCCCTCCTTGCTTCTCTCTGGCCTTCAGCTGCCCATCCAGATCAGGGAAGACCACCGCCAGGATCCTGAGCATGTGGGGGGTCAGGGTCCGGTGTCCGCCCCTCCTGCGAGGAGGCGACAGCTTCAGCTGGACCCGTGCGATCCTCCGGGTCCAGCCCTGAAAGTCCTGCCACCTCTTCTGGCAGTTGCGGATCCGGCGCTTGTAGTCCCCCATGGATCTCACTGCCCGGACGATGGTCAGCCATATCTTCTGCTTCTGGTGGGCATCAACCTGTGAGGATGACAAAGTGAGAATGCTATTACTACACATGCAACATATCCGTGCATTACACAGTTGGATATACATGTCTCAATCACAGGGGCACATGATGTACACAGGCAGTGCAACGATGGCTATGGACAGTATGCCAGCAGTTACTACATGGTATCATTGCCTGGGAAGTAAAACCTTGTTTAAATGCACTGTCACTGCACTATACCTGTTCAGTGCATGTAACTACACACTATGGGGGGTGACAACTACTCAGTGAGCCTGCTAGCCAGTGGCGTGCAGACTGTTAGCCTTGCTAGTCAGACAACATGCACATTTAGTAAGGTAGTGGACAGCACACTCACCTGCTCCCCTGCTTTCTCATACAGATTGCTGTACTGTGGAAGGAGGCTGTCCAGCAGGGCCTGGTTCTCCTCAGTGCTGAAGGCTGGGGCTCTCTCCACAGTACGTGCCATTGCAGGGTCCAGAGGGTGCAGATACAGCAGCAGTGGTGGTGGCAGATGTCGTCCTGGAGCATGTAGTGCAGGCAAGTGAGCTCTCAGGGGAACAGCCAGCATTATATGTGTGCTGCAGAGGCAGATACTGTCCCATGTGTCCAAAGTGATAGGTCCAAGTCGTTTGCATCTTCTGAATCTGGCCAATCCATGGAATTCCACCACTTACACACGCCCACAGCATCCTTCAAAAGTTCAACTTCATGACACCCATGAATTTGCAACATTGTTGTGGGTGACCAACTGAATTTCCAGCATCAGACTCGTTCAAGATTTGAAAACGCAACCGTTGCCAGGCCAGGCCATAGCCAATGGGTGCGCACCGATCGGTCCATTGCTGTTCAACGCGTACTCGGGATACAACGCGTACCCGCACACATTGAATGCAATGGGCCGGCCGGGCACACCAATCGGTCCATTGATGTTCAACGCGTACCCGGGATTCAACGCGTACCCGCACACATTGGATGAAATGGGCCTGCCGGGCACACCGATCGGTCCATTGCTGTTCAACGCGTACTGGGATACAACGCTGCACCCGCCACATTGAATGCAATGGGCCGGCCGGGCACACCGATCGGTCCATTGCTGTTCAACGCGTGCACTGGATACAACGCGCACTCGCCACATTGAATGCAATGGGCCGGCCGGGCACACCGATCGGTCCATTGCTGTTCAACGCCGTATTGCGGATACAACGCGTACCCGCACACATTGAATGCAATGGGCCGGCCGGGCACACCGATCGGTCCATTGATGTTCAACGCGTGCACTGGATTCAACGCTGCACTCGCACACATTGAATGCAATGGGCTGGCCGGGCACACCGATCGGTCCATTGCTGTTCAACGCGTACTCGGGATACAACGCGTACCCGCTCACATTGAATGCAATGGGCCGGCCGGGCACACCGATCGGTCCATTGCTGTTCAACACGCATTCGGGATACAACGCTGCACTCGCCACATTGAATGCAATGGGCCGGCTGGGCACACCGATCGGTCCATTGCTGTTCAACGCCGTATTGCGGATACAACGCGCACTCCGCACACATTGAATGCAATGGGCCGGCCGGGCACACCGATCGGTCCATTGCTGTTCAACGCGTACCCGGGATTCAACGCGTACCCGCTCACATTGAATGCAATGGCCAATGTGTGCGCACCGATCGGTCCATTGCCGTCCAACGCGTATTGCGAATACAACGCGTACCCGCTCACATTGAATGCAATGGCCAATGTGTGCGCACCGATCGGTCCATTGCTGTCCAACCCGTCCATGTACAAGTCGCTGGCATATATCACCATGCCTGTCACAGGTGAACATATGCCAGCCACATATACTTCCCAGGGAGTGAGGGGCACACCTACAACACCACAGCCTGTCCACACTGTATCCTAAGGCATGTAAGGCTGCATTACCTATTCCGTGTATGGGGGTGAACATGTTGTTCTGTGGGTGTCACTTGGGGGCAGCCACTCCCAGGCTGTGCACGTGTTCATGGGTTCACGGTGCACGTGTTCAGAATCCTTGGTGTTTCGTGTACATGACCACTGTGATGTGCAACTGTTCATTCCTGAGCATGTGGCATGGTCACATTTCACGGTGGTGTATGTGTATGTCATGTCACATACCCCCTGAGTCCCATGTGGGATGGTATGTACGTCCCAGGGTGACCCATTGCCACAATAGTGATGGTCCTCCACAGTCTGTGTGCGTGTTGTGTTTACAATGTCTCTGATTCCATGTGCACAATGGGAGACAGTCTCCACATCCACGTTGTTTGTGCATGGACTTTGATGCTGTGCGTGTGTGTGTCACAGACGTCCATGTCTGTCCTGCCGAGCCAACAGGGACCACTACCTGTGGGGGTCATGGTTGTTTTGCTGTGGTGTATTCATGATACACCATGTCATGCCAGTGTCCATGTGGCAATACAGGGTCCCTGGGAATCTACCTGTCGTAGAGCTGTGATGCCTGGGGCACATCTGTCCTCACATGTCACTGTGGGGTGTGTTTGGAACGTGGCAGCAGGAGATGGGAACTGTGACACGGCCTCATCATATCCCATGGCACAACCTGGGACTTGTTGATGCCACTTGTTGAACTGTGATGTTAGATGTTGGCCATGTATGTACCATACATGTCCTTACGGAACTGCACACATCATGTACTTGTGCCTCATAATGATGTATCATGTGATATTGAGTATGGTCAATGCCACATATGTGGGGTGACTGACAATCTTTCTTTCTTCACCTATGCACTGCAGGGCACCAGCTGTCCATAGACCATTCCCTGACCTTGCAACCATGGTGGAACGGGACTGCATCCGACGGTACCGCTTCACCAGGCCGCTGATTGAGGTATTGACGGTGCGGTTGGCCCCACATTTGCAAGCTGGCCGGACATACCCTACAGCGCTGACCCCCAAGGTGAAGGTGATGGCAGCCCTACACTTCTTTGCCACCGGTACCTTTCAACACACTGTGGCGACTGCTGGTGGGATGTCACAGACCATGTTCAGCCGTGTGCTCCGCGATGTTTTGGAGGCTATGTTGATATACCTGAACCAGTACATCTATTTCCCTAGACTCCAACAACTCACTGACGTGAAGAGTGACTTCTATGCCCTGGGGAGGATGCCGCATGTCATTGGCTCCATTGATGGGACACATGTTGCTTTGGTACCACCACAGGCCCAAGAGCAGGCATACAGGAACCGCAAACACTACCACTCGGTCAATGCATTGGTGGTATGTCTTGCAGATATGAGCATCTCACACGTCTGTGCCCGTTTCCCCGGTTCTGCACACGATGCCTATGTGATGAGGAGTAGTCGCATCCCGAGGATGATGTCACAGATGCGGAACCAGCGTGCCTGGCTTGTTGGTGTGTACTGACTTTGTACCATTGTGTGTGTTCTGCAATGTAGTGTTCCACACTCTTTTCCAACTCAGCTAATGTGCAATTGTCTGTATGTAGGTGACTCCGGATACCCCAACATGCCGTGGTTGCTGACGCCCTCAGGAACCCTGTGACACCAGCCCAGATGCGCTACAATGAGGCACATGGTCGGACCAGGAGAGTGATTGAGCGGACATTTGGTCTCCTGAAGAGCCGCTTCCGCTGCCTGGACAAGACAGGAGGGGCCCTCCCATATGCCCCAGCAAAGGTGTGCAAGATTGTCATCGTCTGCTGCATGCTACACAACCTGGCAGTGCGGAAGGAGTTGCCTCTCATGCTGGATGACGATGACCAACATCCGCCACCTGTGGAGGATCCTGGCCTGGACCACGATGCCAGTGATGATGATGATGATGATGATGATGATGGTGATGTCCGCACACAGCTCATCACCAACTTCTTCAGCTGAATGTGAGTATCCAGAGATGTCATGTCAATGATGTGAGTATGCATGATATGTGTTGGTGGTGCTCTGGTGCTGTTTGAGTGTGTCCATGTGCTACATGACTGTATGCGTGTAGCGATGTGTCCTTACAGGTAGTCTGTACTCCCCAACAGTGTTGACATGCTAACTTAGGTTCTGGGTGGGTATCTTGTGACATGTATTGGGCATGAGTATTGCAGTTCTGCCCTGTTCTTCAGTGCTTTTGACTGTGTTTCATTTCTGTCCTTCACAGGGTACTTTCAGAGTCGTTTGGTCAACTGTGATCCCCGACACCGTGATCCGACTTCCAGGGTGGTAGCTGTCGTGTCCCTACAGGTGATGTGCGCCACACCCATGGACTTCCTTCCTTCTACACTTGTTGACTGTGTGCCCGCTGCCAGGTGGGATTACCTTGCATCTGTAGTGGTTACAACATGTTGCAAATGTGTAATAAACCTGTGCTTCACTTTGTGATGTGCGTTGTCTGTGGTCACACATCTGACTGACATGTGCTTACTGCACCAGTGGGCTAGTTGACAAAGACTGTGAATAGGTGTTGTGTCTGTGCATTGCACCGTATTTCCTGGCAACATCTGTGTAGGCGATGAGTCAGATGGCCTAGGTGTGTATATGTTGTGTAGCCCTGGTGGTGTGTCTCCCTCATATGTGTCACGTTGCCATGACTCACATGCCTGTGTTGTACTTGCTGTAGCAGTTAGCATGCACAGTGTAATTTCGCAGGTCATCATCTCCATGACAGAAACCACGTTGGAATCACAACAGAGGCAGGTATGGTGTATTACTGTGTTTATTGTCATACATGTGTGTGTATAGTGCACAGGATGGTGGGTGCTGTACATTTTGATTGCAATCCAAAGTTCCTAGATGAATTGGAAGTCCTGGTAGCAGAAATGTCCTGAATAAAGTCCACAGTCATCTGATACATTGGTCCAACTTGTACTCCCCATGTCATGTGGGGGAGTTGTGTTGCAGTCAACAGGGTGAACAGTTTGCGCACAAAGGTGATTATCCAGAACAGGTTTTGGCTTCCTGGGGGTTGCACATGGCCATCGGCCTCTCAGTTGCCCCTCCTCGGACGACCCCTCTTCTTTGGGGGACCCTCAAGTGCAGGCTGCTGCGGTGCAGGGGACTCTCCACCAGAGTCATCCTCCCTCCCTGTGGCAGTTGCAGTTGTTTCAGCACCAGATGTTGTGGGCACACAGGGAGGTGTTGACTGGTTGCTGCTCATCTGGCGGAGGCATTGTAATATGTCCCTATGCACCGCCGTCATCTCTTGCAGTGTGTCCCACTTGGACTCCACGCGGGACATGTGTAAGTCCAAGCATGCATGATGGGCAGCCTGCTGCTGTTTAATGTCCCTGAGGAGCCCCACTGCCTGGCTGAGGTCTCCGGTGCTGGACTGGTACGCATCGGCTATGCGTACCAGTTGTGGGTCATCATGCAGCCAGACCCCTCTGCGATCAGCGACCTATGTCTCCCACCCCTCCCACCACCCCTGGCGACACGTGCAGTACCTGAGGTGGCACGCACAGGTGACCCTGGGGCCCCTTGGGGGTTGTTAGTGGTGTTGGTGTCCATAGCCCCACGTTGGTCCAGGGCCCCTGTGCTGGTGGTGCTCCTTGGTCTGTCCATGTCGGCAGGGGTGGTATGTGTGTTGACAGTTGTTGGAGGGGTGGGTGCAGGGGGTGCAGCTGGTGGTCCTGCTGGTGCTGCATGATGACTTGCTCCGGAGGTGCCAGGTAGGTCTTCGTCATCCGAGGAGGGCAGAGGCTGTTCCACACCAGTGAGCTCCGTTTCCCCTTGTGCCTGGGACGGGGAATCCTCAGCGTCTGCTGCTGTGTCCCCATCATCACCTGTTTTTGGGAGACACACAATGTATGTTATGTTTCAGCAGGCATCAATGGTTGACACACCTGACATGCGGGCCTGTACATTGCATTGTCCTAAGTTGTCACAGTCAGAGGTTGATATTGGTGTAGCACATTGTCCTGCATACTTTGGGCATTTCTATATGAATGTTGGGGTGTGTACATGGTCTGCATTGGTTGTATTTGGTTGACATCCGGCCTCCTTCCCACCCAGCCAGATATTCCACCATGGAACGTGCTTCCATTGCAGGGAGTGCAAGTTGTCTTTCAGGATGTCAGTCAGTGGTGTCCTGCTGTTGGTTGGTGCACAGTTGCCAGCAGGGCCTTGTGCTCCCCACAGCAGTACCCAGTGTCAGCCATCTTTTCAGTACTTTTCCACTCCCTGTGATGTGCGCATGGTTCAGGGTGGTGTTGATGGGACAGTTGTGGGGGTGACCAATATCTGTGACTACCACTCCCATCAGGCTATTGCCTCAAACCCACTTCCCAGCATGCCCATACTTACTTGCTTTTGGGTGGACTTCACTGTGTGTGAGTGTGAGAGCAATGGTAAGATGGCTGACAGTGGTGTCCTGCTGTTGGTTGGTGCCCAGTTCCCAGCAGGGCCATGTGCTCCCCACAAGTGAGCACCAGTGTCAGCCAACTTTGAAGTGGCTTTTGACTCCTGTGAGGTGTGCATGCTTGGGTGTGAGCTTGCTGGGCCATGTGGGTGGGGGATGTTGGGCTGTGACTACCACTCCCATCATGCTATTGCCTCCACCCCACTTCCCAGCATGCCCATACTTTCTTGCTTTTGGGTGGACTTCACTGTGTGTGAGTGTGAGAACAATGGCAAGATGGCTGACAGTGGTGTCCTGCTGTTGGTTGATGCCCAGTTTCCAGCAGGGCCATGTGCTCCCCACAACTGAGCACCAGTGTCAGCCATCTTTGAAGTGGCTTTTGACTCCCTGTGAGGTGTGCCTGCTTGGGTGTGAGCTTGCTGGGCCATGTGGGTGGGGGATGTTGGGCTGTGACTACCACTCCCATCATGCTATTGCCTCCACCCCACTTCCCAGCATGCCCATACTTACTTGCTTTTGGGTGGACTTCACTGTGTGTGAGTGTGAGAGCAATGGCAAGATGGCTGACAGTGGTGTCCTGCTGTTGGTTGATGCCCAGTTCCCAGCAGGGCCATGTGCTCCCCACAACTGAGCACCAGTGTCAGCCATCTTTGAAGTTGCTTTTGACTCCCTGTGAGGTGTGCATGCTTGGCTGTGAGCTTGCTGGGCCATGTGGGTGGGGGATGTTGGGCTGTGACTACCACTCCCATCATGCTATTGCCTCCACCCCACTTCCCAGCATGCCCATACTTACTTGCTTTTGGGTGGACTTCACTGTGTGTGAGTGTGAGAGCAATGGCAAGATGGCTGACAGTGGTGTCCTGCTGTTGGTTGGTGCCCAGTTCCCAGCAGGGCCATGTGCTCCCCACAAGTGAGCACCAGTGTCAGCCATCTTTGAAGTGGCTTTTGACTCCCTGTGAGGTGTGCATGCTTGGGTGTGAGCTTGCTGGGCCATGTGGGTGGGGGATGTTGGGCTGTGACTACCACTCCCATCATGCTATTGCCTCCACCCCCTTCCCAGCATGCCCATGCTTCCTTCCTTTGACTCTGCTTCCCTGTGGGGTTGTGTGCCTGTGCTGACAAGATGGCTGACAGTGTTATCCTGGGGTTAGTTTTGCTACAAGTCCCATGTGTGTCCCTGTGCTTCACACTGCATGACCCAGGGTTGTGGTTCTTTGTGGGATATTTGATTAGAGTGTGAGGCAATGCATTCTCCCAGGTGAGTTGTGTGGAGTTTGTGTTAGGGTGTGTGTGAGTGGAGCTGCTGGTAACTATGGTCAGTGCTGTCAGTCCTCCTTCCCACCCAGCCAGATTTTCCACCATGGAACGTGCTTCCGTTGCAGGGAGTGCAAGTTGTCTTTCAGGATGTCAGTCAGTGGTGTCCTGCTGGTGGTTGGTGCACAGTTGCCAGCAGGACCTTGTGCTCCCCACAGCAGTAGCCAGTGTCAGCCATCTTGTCAGTTGTTTTCCACTCCCTGTGATGTGAGCATGGTTCATGGTGGTGTTGATGTGCGCATTGTGAGGGTGGGCAATATCTGTGACTACGACTCCCATGATGCTATTGGCTACACTGACTTGCCCAGCATACACAGGATTCCTTCCTTTCAGTGGGCTTCACTGTGAGGTGGTGTTGTAGTGGTGGCTACATGTCTGGATGTGTTTGTTAGTTATATTTGTGCCATTGCCTAGCTGTAGTTGTAGTTGTGTTTGTACATGTGATGACACAGTTACATATCACTATGAGATGGCCTTTGTTGTGTTTATCTGACTGACATACACATTTTGGGATGATTCTGTTCTGGTTGGTGTGTATTTGCTAAGGGTGCATGGTTTGACTCTCCCCTTGACAGTGATGTGTGTGTATTGTCGCACAATATTGTGTACATTTGTTGTGTACTCACCAGGCTCTGGGATGTTTTCTAGTCCATATACGCTCACTGGTGGTAGGATGGCCCGCACCTTCTCCTCCCAGGGCCTGAGGTATACTGGTTTGGCAGGAGGGCCACTGCCGGTGTGTTGGCTCAAGAGGTAGTCCTTCTTCAACAGCTCCCTGACCCTCCTGCGCACGTCATACCACCTGTTCTGGATGTCTCCCTTGTGCGCAAACATGGTGATTGTGCGTTCACCCTGTCGACAATCCTCTCCCACATCTTGGTTTTCTGCGACATGGGTGTCTGTTGGACCAGTGTACCAAACAGCTGTGGCTATACCCTGAGGATCTCATCTACCAGGACTTCCAATTCACTATCTAGGAACGTATGATTCTTCTTTGGGGGCATGGTGATGGGTGGTGATGGTGAGTGATGTGTGTGTTGGTGTGTAGGTGAGGGTGTGTGAGTGTGTGTTTTGCTGGGTGTATGTGAGGGTGCTATTTGTTGAGGTGCTGATGGTGTGTGGCTTGTGTGATGGATGAGCTGTGGGTGGGTGTGTGGTTGCTGTCTGTTGAGTGCTGGCAGGTAATTTGAATTTGCAAAGGATCATGGTAGGGATTTGTGTCCTTTATATGGGTGGAGTTGTGGGTGTGTCTTTGTTCCCTGTTCCCCCCCCCCAGTATTTATTGCCTTTGTAATTGCTTGTTTGGCCTTTTTTGTGTGTTTTTCCCTTAGTACTTTTTGTGCATGTAGGAGACGTTCTTGTGACCGAGTCGGACCCTGCAGTTGTCTCGTACGAGCTTCTCCGAGTCGTTCACGCTGTGTTTGTGCTGTTTTCTATGTTGCGTACGCGTCGGTCGCGGTGTATTGGGTTGGTTCGGCTCGCAGTTTTGTATGCGTGTCGGTCGTACGGCTTGGGCTACGTGCGACTCGGTCGTGTTTTCCACGCGTTGCATCATACTTGGCGGGTAGGAGTTCGCGGGTACGTTTCGTTCGGGATTCTTCCTGGTGCGTGTCGGTCGGTTCGATTCGCGTGGTTTTCCGGCCGGATAGCTGTTTTCCGCGTGGCTCGGTCGTTCGGCTTGTGTTCCGTACGAGTCAGTCGGATTTTGCACGCTTCTCATCGTACTTTGCGGGTCGGGCTGCACCGGTACGTGTCGGTCGGAAGGAATTCCGGCTCCGAGTCGGTCGGTACGTTTTCCGGCCCGAATCGGAATCGGCCCCTTAGTCTATAGCCCTTGTAGTAATAATACAAATAAATAAATAAACAAGGCTGTATTTGCTTGAACGGGGAACATATTCCTTTTCAGCAGATTTGCTTCTATTTTGACTTGTTCTAAATAGGAAAAACATAGATATAATACCTGCTTGTAATGTTGAAGAGTAGTTTAACAAATTACTTCATTTGTATTAATTAAATTTCCTGATTCTAACATTGTAGGATAAAATACTACAGGTAATGTAAACTTTGCTCTAATGATGGCTGAGGCTATAATGTGCCTAGGAAAATTTGGGTCAAATTATTTCTCAATTCATGTTAATAATATTTAGGATATCGTCATTAGTAATTTAACTACATTTAAGAAATGGAAGAATTTACTTAGTTGTTTCAATGACCTTATGGCCTTGATTAAGCCTTTCCTGGAACAAGATTGGACGCCACAGATCTGTTTTAGGTAACATTAGCTAAAGGAAATATTGCATATTCTGTTAGGAGTAGATGGGGATATTACTGTTTTCTTGAGACTACTGAATAACGTTATCAAGGGGCAGCAGCGTCTGTGGGCCATGTGCAGAGAACAGCTCTGCCATGTATACAGAATAATGGTTTTTAAATTAAAATTGTTGTGCTAGGGACAGATAAAAAGGCCATGAAATTAAGCTTGCATTCATGCGCCATCATGTTAAAACAGTACAATAGCTAAAGGAATTGGTAGTTGGTTATTGGATTAATGTTTTCTAGTTAGCTCAATGTGCTTGTACACCAAAATTTACAAAGTGGTACAGTCCCATAGTATTGGACATGGCCTCCATTTCCCTAGCTATTTACCTCCTACAAGTCTGTTTGTGCCCAGCTGCCAAAAAGGGGGTAAATATTGTCGACAGGAGGTCACCTGTTTAGGTTACCTACTGTCGAAGGGGGGTAGGAGACTAGCGTAGGAGATTAGCTCCTGGGCAAATTAAGGGTAAGCAAATTAACACTGCATGAGGTGTATGGGGTGCATGAAAGTAACACTGTGTTTTTCTTTGGTTTCTGTGTTTGGTATATGTATTGTCGTGTCCTGTTTTGTGTTGTGCGTACACAACACAGCTGTGCGTTTTATGTTTTATGTTTTTCTTGGCTTATGTGTTTTATTACGTGTAATGTGTGAGCTGGTCTGCGCGGTAAGTATGCAGGACAGCTCGTTGTTGTGTGCTTTCTCTTTCTCTCTCTCTCTCTCTCGAGCCTGTCTAAGCTGTCTAGGAACAGCCATGAGACAATTGGTTGGGCTCGCTTTAGTCATTCATTCCACAGGATGCTGTGAATATGTTCTTGAATAAATAGAGACAAAGCACCTCACCAGTGCACGTATAATTGGCTATTAAGGGCCCGATTCTGATGCGGGTTGGAAAAGCTTCCCGACCGAGGGCCTGATTCTGATGCGGTTAGGAACAAATGTTCCCATTGAAGTCAATGGAAGTTCAACCAAATCGTATCTGGAAGCATCCGGATGCATCCTACTCCGCCGGTCGGACTTTCCCGATCCGAGTGGGTCGGACACCATTTCCCAACCGATTCGTTCGGGAAGCTTTTCCAACCCGCATCAGAATCGGCCCCTATGTAATACTGTTTGAACAAATTGTTAGAATTAACAAAATGAATAAATAAATACGCCATGTTACTGCCCATCCTGTCTGTAAACTGATAAAATTGGAATTAGATAAGGATGAAATGATGGGTAGAATAGACTGATGTTCCCTTATTTGACCTTTAAGGGGAACTATATGTCAGTGGTTTTTGTTCAAAAATCTCAGGTGACAACACCATTATTGTTTATGTTATTCTCATGCTATATACAGTTTTACAGAGGCATCACTAGTCTCTTATTAGTTAGTCTGTGTAATTGAGCTGACAGCCCTTATTAGAGCTGGTGAATAGGTTTTTCCCCTGAATATGATGTTACATAGTCCAGATCGTGAAAAGTAGAATGCACAGGGTTCACAATGTTAGGAAAGATGCCTGTGTAGATCCTCAGCAAACATTTTGAAGGAAAATATTGCTTTATAGGAGTTTGTTTGCCACAACAAGTTCTGCTGGAGAAATTCATGTACCCACTATGTTGGGTTTAATTTGTCAGTTATTCATGCAGTAAGGATCCCTGTTAAATTAGCAGTTTTAGATTTTCCCGCCACGCCTATAACATGAGAGCATGGTCATAAGCGTAAAATGTAGGTGTTTTTATGTAAGAAAAATAATTCTAGAAGTGTCTGCAGTCCTGTACAGTAGTGGAAGGTTCACAAGTAGAAGTGTTGTGAACTATATGACTTATGAAACACAAGCTTGCTAAGACAAGAAGCACAAAAGAATAGTTGTTTTAAAAAATTCCCTTTTTTTGAGGTTCTTCAGATGAATAATATAGGAATACACAAATGTAAGGATTCAGAGTATGTCCGTATTGTTTTTCTTTTTCCCTCAGAATTTAGTAAATAAACACAGACTTCCTTGGCTGCTTGGGATTGGGAGAAATAAATCAAATCGTGTAACGTTTTACTCTTGTCAGTTCACTAAAAGTTCCTTTTATACTCGCTAACAGGTCCAGGGTGTTTTTTTACTCTCAGATAGATGAAGTGGTTCTTGGACGTCCTGCTAATGTATGGGGCGCCCCGAGACTAAAGAAGTTTTCTGAAATAGAGTATCCTCTCTGTTGATAGATTATTTGTATGCCTTGTCTAAAGATCTTTGTTCTGTTCACCAATAGATATCTGCTGCCCTACAACCATTGCCAGAGGGGTCAGGACATCAGATCCAACCAGGGAACCAGCACAGGCGTTGCTGGCAATTAGGACCGCAGTGAAGGTAGTAGGCCAGAAGCACTGGGTCCATGAGAGCGACGTGAAGCGTGTACCCCTACTACTGTCTTGGGCGAAAGACGGGGTCATAAATCAGGACAGAGAATTGATCCTTTGCGTTGATCCAGTTTCTGATGCCCAGCTGAGAGAGGCACAGACCGACAAGGACGGCAAGGAGGCTTTGCTTGAGGTGACCCCCTCTGAAACAAGGGTTGCTTCATATACTCCAGCATCAGGCCTCTGAGTCCTGGTCCCCAAGTGAATGCAAGTCTGCACCTCTGTTTGTTGATCAAGAGGTGCCTGGGCACACTAGGTACAATCTGTGGCCCCAACGAAAGAGCAGGGCACCAGCGGAGCAACACAGGAGTTAGGGAAGGACTTGAGTTTAGGGTACAGGTGCTGTGTCTCTGGTGCCTGTTAGATTAGAGTGAAGAATACTGGTGCACTGCCTGAGACACTGGATAGGATCGTTGAGGGTATTTGCCCTGGAGGGTGATTGCCCTATCCTGAAAGAGTCTTTTTCCCTTAGCCTGGGCTGTGATGGTTTTCCTGAGTTGCAAGTTGTGCAGCTCCACCGTGGGAGAAGTGAACATTTGATGAACGATAAGAGCCTGCCTGTGAGGCTCAGACGTACACAGGGAGAAGACTCCCCTCTGGCTGGTTGTACAGTACTTTTTTTGTTAGCAATGTACCCCTTTGGTCGTCCCATTTTTGAGGAGGAGCAGCCCTTTGCGGCTCCTCGTCCTAATTCCCATGGCCCCGTTTGGTCCTCCTGGTCCCCCAAAACAAAGATTGTTTTTGTGATAATATGTGTATTTGCTTTAATATTCGTATTTGGAATACTGTTTTTTCTGCAAAACAAATATTTTGTGCACATTTTGATATACTACCCCGCCCCCCCCTGAACATATCATTGGTACTCTAGCCCTCATAAAAAAGAACACTAGAAGGTCTATCAAGATAATGTTAAACGAAATGTTCAGAATGTAAATGCCCGACTAGTAACAGATCAAGAAATTAGTCAGCTGATGTTAGTGGAGATAGGTGATAACTTTCATATCTCTTCTATTACATAGTGAATGTCTTCAGATAATGCTAAAAGGGCCGTCTGTGGAAATCGCAGAAATTACTGTTAGCATAAGCTGAAGCCATTTTGTTGTGGCAGCCATTTTAGTTAGCCACGTGCTAGCCATGTGCTTCTTCCGTCTTTACTGTGTCCTGCTTTTCTATTCTGCTTGAGTCATCAACTATAGTTAACTCCTTCAGCACTGAGCCAGAGCAATGTATGCTCAGAAAGGCCTATAGCTGCTCGAATGCACCTGTCTTAGAGTGTAACTGTCAGGCTATTCTAACTGATGTAAGCAGTTCTGGTTTCCCTCCCACTCTGCTGGCTAAGTGATTCTTGTCCGACCATATTTGTCAATAGCTATTCCTGTGTATGCCTGTACCTCCTCTTTTGAGTCTCAACGCTACTGTGCAGAAAAAGCTGTATATAAGGCCTGTGTTCTGTGACTTCAAAGTACTACCTCATACAGTTCCTGAGGGCTCTGTATTGATGTAGTCCCACTCATGAGTGATGAATAAACATGTTATTTGATATTTCAGTTTCAGTGCCAATTTCTTCTTTGTTGGTTTAAGGACCCGTGGACAGATAAGGGTGAACCCTGCACCGGTGGGCCCCTAAAAAAGGCTAATTTCCACACAGTGAGTGCAACAGTAGGGAAAGTGTTGGATAGAGCAGAGGTAAAAATTACTATTCCCACTCCAGTGAGTGCAACAGTAGGGAAAGTGTTGGATAGCGGAGGGGTAAACATTACTATTCCAACTCCAGTGAGTGCAACAATAGGGAAAGTGTTGGATAGCAAAGCTGTAAAATTTACTATTCCCACTCCAGTGAGAGCAACAGTAGGGAAAGTGTTGGATAGCGGTGGGGCAAAAATTACCATTCCCACTCCAAAGAGTGCAACAGGAGAGAAAGTGTTGGATAGCGGAGGGGTAAAACATTGTATTCCCACTCCGGTAAGTGCAACAGCAGGGAAAGTGTTGGATAGCGGAGAGGTAAAAATTACTATTCCCACTCCAGTGAGTGCAACAGTAGAGAAAGTCCTGGATGGCAGAGGGGTAAAAATTACTATTCCAACTCCAGTGAGTGCAACAGTAGGAAAAGTGATAGATAGCGGATGGGTAAAAACTACTATTGCAACTCCAGTGAGTGCAACAGTAGGGAAAGTGCTGGATAGCGGAGAGGTAAAAATTACTATTCCCACTCCAGTCAGTGCAACATTAGGGAAAGTGTTGGATAGTGGAGAGACAAAAATTACTATTCACACTCAAACAGTTAAAACAAAAATAAAAAATATAATTTTTTAAAATAAAAAAATAAAAAATAAACAATATTTAAAAATGAAAAATCAAATATATTAAATATATAAAAAGAAAGCATATTATAATATTAATTACATGTAACAAAAACCTACAAATATTATATAAAATAAAATAATAAATAAAGTTATAAAAAAATAATTCTTTTAAACTAGAAAAATTTACAAACAAAAAACTTAATTAAAACATAAATGTATTTATTTTATTTCCTACCGTATAACAGCACACCAATAACAAAACACTTCAACATTTTTAATTACATTTTCTTCCATAATTAACATAATTAACATAATTAATAATCAATTAAAAATATATTATTAATAAAAATATATATATATATTAATTGACTACACACACTTTAACACTATAATATCCACAACACACACCTAATTTAAACTATAAAATATTAAAACACAATTAAAACTTATTTTATTTTATTAAAAACTATTACTATAACAACTAATAATAAAGTAATTAAAATTTAATACCCACCCTTTACCCCTTTAAAAGTAAAAACAACACATAAAAAAATGAACTATTACCCAAAACAAATATCAAATAATTAACATTAATTAACAACTAGATATTAATTAATTAAATACAAATGAATTCCAAGCCTTTACTGCTATAAACACCACAACACACACCTAAAATTAATTACACAATTACCATAATTAATTGCCAATTAATTAATTAAAATTAATTAACATCCAATTGTTAATTCATCAATTAAAAATAAATTACTTCCCACCCTTTACACCTATAAACACCACAGCACACACCTCAAATTAATTACACAATTACCATAATTAATTACCAATTAATTAATTAAAATTAATTAACAACCAATTATTGATTCATAAATTAAAAATAAATTACTTCCCGCACTTTACACCTATAAACACCACAACACACATCTAAAATTAATTACACAATTACCATAATTAATTACCAATTCATTAATTACAATTAATTAACAACCAATTATTAATTAATTAATAATAAATTACTTTACACATTTAACACTATAACATCTCAATTAAACAAATATAAATAAATAAAAAATAATCAATAAATTTAATATAATTAAATTACTTCCCATCCTATTTCCCTATAAACCCACAACCCGCTACGGAACTAAAAACGCAAGATTCAAATAATTTTTTTTTTAACTACTAAAAATGTAACACATATATTAAAAATACAAAAAATTGTTATACAAAAAAACATACACCACATACATAAAAAATATATACTAAAATGCATAACATTAATAAAAACGATATTTTTAACAACTATATTTTTGCAAACAATATTAAACACTTCAATATTTTTAAAATCGATATTACTTACCTTAAGTCGATATTCTTGACCACGATATTCTTGCTGTCGATATTTCTGAACCACGATATTAATGACTCGATATTGGTGCAACTCGATATTTTTTACTTGATATTTTGTCTCTGCACCCCATCTGCTGTCTGTCTACCTGCTGCCCTCTGCTTGTGCCTCTGCTGCTCATATCTTGCTCTGCTTTGCCCTTTCTGTTCGTTTTTCTGCCCTCCATTTTGCCTTTTCTGCTCGTTTTTCTGCCCTCTTTTTTGCCCTCTTCTGCTCTGTTTTTCCTTGCTGCTTGTTTTTCTGCCCTTGTTTTTGTCTTTTCTGCTCGCTCATTTTTCTGCCCTCTACTTGTTTCTTTTCTCTTCCCCCTGTTTCCTCAAGACGTGGCTTTTTGACGGAGCCCTCGCACCCCAGTGCCCAGATACCCCCAGAGGTGACAGTGCCGCGCTCTACAAATGTTGATTGATTGATTGAAACCAGCGAGATAGGAATCCGAAGCAAAAAAAGGTGAAGTTTAGAACTTATTGGAAGTTTGTGGTTCAGGGATAGCTCGGTGGGTTTAGTGCCACTGTCGAGAACATATAGGCAATTTTTTATGTAATCTTCTTGAAAAATATCCTAATCTTTCAGGGCAAGTTCATTTGTTCAACCTGCCAGGGTTGAGAAAACTTTTTTTGAGCTACGCATCGTACCTTATTAAAGTGAACCAGAAACGTTTCCTGGCAGCCATTAATAATGGTTGTTTTGAGGAGCACTGTACAGAGGATCAGTGGCAATACAGTTAAACAGGTAACTAATCAGGTAACTGAATCGGTAGCTAATCCTAGTGCTCACATAACCAGATTGTGCGATCTGGGGAGAAACACTGATATGCCTCTGGAGTTGGTTTGACGTGTCTGCCAGAAAGTGAAGGCGCTTAAGAGCCCATTGAAGAGCTTAATTATCGCTTATAAGCTGATTTGAAATCTGCACAAATAATAGTCCTAGCTCTACTGGTTAGCATCAAGCTTTCATTTGTTCTTAATAGGGGGGCAGGAGGTTGTTGAATGTTAAGGTGGGGTGATGGTTACTTATCCCAAAGGCGAGACCTTTTGGCTATGCCAATGCTAGTTTACCTTTACTAGCAATGATTTCTTATGGAGTGAGGAGTGGTTGCTTCTGTTCAGCCCCTATCTTGCAACATTGATGTACTGACAATGCTTCTTTGTAAACATGTACGTAAGCTAATGCTAATGTCTCAGTTCTCTTCAAGGTCACTCTTCCTTGCAGCTGCGATTGCAGCACACATCAGAGAAATGGACATTTTTCTTTCTCTACCCTGTTAGTTGGTGCGATGGCAGGAAAATTTGGAGTTGCTAAAATAAAAACATGACAATAGAGTACAATTTTGTTAATATAACTATCCAAGCAGTTAGTCTGCTTTCTAGGCACTGTGCCTTTCGCACACATTCCCTAATGTGTTAACACTCTCATGTTGGCAAACAGTTCAGAGCTGGCATGTATTTAACATACATTTCATTTTATGAAATCCTGCCACACATCACTGACTTTTTTTTAACGTAATTTTTTAATTGTTAGCATATGGCAGCCATGTGTAGGTGGCGGCGTATTTTCATTTTTGGTTTTACTTTTGTGGCATATGTTTACCATTAGAAAATGAAACAAATAACCATTGCAAGAGCCTGCTATGGTCAGACCTATTGACGTTGCCAATGCTTGTTTTATTCTGGTGAGAATGCAACATTGATTAGCCATTTGTGGCCTTGAGCCGGGGTGGAAGTGGTCAAGGTCCTTTTGATAAAGGCTTGTCTGGGATGGGTGGAAACTTTCTTTTACTCTATGCCTTTTCTAAACAAATGGAGGGCCAAACTATACAGGACCAGAATATCAGCGCCTAAATAATAATCGACAAAACTTTTTGTTTCCTAAATATTGCGTACAAAAATATACAAAGATATGTAAAATATTCAGTTAATAATACAAAATCTTCATCCGATGGAGTGATTTTTTGGGGGAAATTTGGGAGAAAATATGTATTTAGACATTTTTTATCAATATTCTGATGTGTAACCGGGAAAACGGATGGCACTTTAGCAAAAAACTATGATGAGGGCTACAGTCCACTGTCTCGCATCTGCAAAGATCATGCTGCTAGCTTCCACCAAGGGTTGCTCCTTTTCTAATCAATCTTGAATAGAAGAATCAGCAAGATAGGAGGTTCTCCAAAGCCTTGTAGCAACAGGGTGGGCAGGACTTCCACCTACCTGGTTGTTTGTACCACTTCCTACCCTAATGCAAAGCATCTGAACCTGTGGAAGATCCAGTGCAGGGGAAGAAACACGTGACTTGCTTGTAACTACTGCTCCTCAGCGTTTATACATTTGATAAATTCATAGGTGAACCCCCCACTTCTTCACATTTTCAAAGCATAAGCGTGTGATGTAAGTATGCTTCGAGGCTACAGTTCAATTACACGCCTGTGCTTTGACAATCTGAGGATGGCCTCCTGCCCCACTGTCTTTGTTGGGCTCATACAACGAGAGGAATAGGCTGCACAGCCTTGTGTGTTGATTACAAGTCTCAGTAGTGCTAGGTAAACTAAGCTTAAGATTCCCCAACTTGGCAACATGAAATAATTAAAACCACCTGGACCTATAAAAGTAGCACTGGAGAAATGTAGTTACAGATAAGTAATGGGTCAAATTCTGGATATTTTGTATTAAAATAGGAAATAAATATTTTGGAAGGTAGGAAATTTCAGTACACTGGGTCAGGCAATTTGATTAATGGTAGGTTCAGTGGTGGTAGAAGTGGAGGGTAGATTCATACCAACTCCTGCTGAAAAGGTGGTGCCCACCTCGTCATCTAGTTGACCAGCCATTACTTCCCTCGATTATGATTGACAATCATAATCAAGGGAAGATGGAAGCTCATATTCATTTTCTCATATAAAGTACAAACGTGAAATGGCTGGGTCTCCCCCTTTGTTCATAAATCACAAGGACATATCTTCGTTTGTGCTTTTTTTGTTATGTCTGCGCAAGTTGCCACCATTTTCATTCTTCTACCATGTGTAGCGGATGGTTGCCCGATGTCTAAAGTGCAGCTTGTCCCATCGACTAGATGACCAGGCCTGAATTGAAAATGTAAAGTAGACCCAAATTCCATGATGGATGCCTATTAAAACTTCAGTGATATAACTTTTCCAAGACATTGCATCGATCCTTCTGTGATTGGCAGTTTATTGATCATTTCTTCAGTGTTGCTCAATTGACCCAATTTATGTTTCTCCTGATATTCCCAGATATTTGATTTTAAACTGGCTCAAGATGAGATGGACACCATTCTGAGCCTTAACAGAAACTGTCAATCCTGTGACATGGAAATGTAAGTATCCTGCTTGGTAAAAGGTGGAGCTCACACTTTTTATAATTTTATATGGGTTATTGGCACACGCAAGCATCTTTGAAATAATATAACCGACAGATATTAGTATCTCCATTCAGTGATCCTCACTGCATTGTCTTGGGGCACATGAAAGAGTGGGATTCGAGCCTGTTGCTTGTAAGCTGCACACATCAGTATATGGTTTACTCACTTAGTCACCTTATTAGCATATATTTTTCAGAAAGGCAGTCCTAAACTAAGTAAATAAATTAAACATATTTTTATGCAATGGATGTAAGTTGCTGGAGTCCAACAGTATGCGCGTATCCTCACAGGGCACATTTAACTGGCTTTGTAATATTAGTAGATGACTGAGGGCATTTTTGTATAATGAAGTGAACATACCTCGCGAAGAGAGGGCCAGGACCTCGCCCAGTGACTTCTGCACATAGCCAAGGATGATGCACAGAAGGTGGGGACACTAGTCCAAGGGTATGGCCACGGGGTACACACTTTACCTGCTGGGCATGGCTACAGCACACACAGGGCCAGAGGAACAGGACACGGGGCATACCCGTAGATCATGCAGAACTAAAGAAATTCGCTGACAACACCTCTCCTAAATGGCTGTCATGATTGGCTACTTAAATCACAAATCTGTCATAAAAAAGAATTACCACCTTAGAAACCCTTTAGCCTTCAATTTAAGAGTCATTATGGTTTCGATCCAAAATCAATGATAAACCCCATTTATAGTTAGCTAATCAGCCATTACAGAAGACATCACTCGTGACGTAAGACAGCATCACCAAAGACCTCAACAGGGGCATCATTCAAGATAAACATGCCAGTCACATGCCAGTAGAAGTAAACTCTTTTCTTTGTAATGCCTACAATGTCTAGTTGCTGACAGTGGAACAAATCATTACATCTCAATGTATTGTTTATGAAGATATTATTTGAAAGTAGAAATGGTGATCAGTGCATGGGGATGCTTGGTATGGTTAGGGTTACGTAGTGAACCATAATTTGAGAGACAGAAAGGAATAATTGTGCAATAGGACCACTAATTGTAGTTAGATTTCTTAGTCTATAGGACATTTTGTTTGCCAAATCAGCATGAAAGTTCACACTAAACAAGATGTACTTTTGTTTTATCCTTTAATCATCATCAAGTCATTTAAAAAGTGTCATAAACATTGTTTTAAATGAAATATAAACCTGCTCCTGAAACCTATTTGCTCCTGAAAAGTGCGGATACTTTCGCATTAAATGTAATGCAGCAGGGCTGAGAAGTGCAGGTACTCTCACATTAAATGTATTGCAGCAGGGCTGAGAAGTGCAGGTACTCTCACATTAAATGTATTGCAGCAGGGCTGAGAAGTGCAGGTACTCTCGCATTAAATGTAATGCAGCAGGGCTGAGAAGTGCAGGTACTCTCACATTAAATGTATTACAGCAGGACTGAGAAGTGCAGGTACTTTCACATTAAATGTATTGCAGCAGGGCTGAGAAGTGCAGGGACTCTCACATTCAATGTAATGCAGCAGGGCTGAGAAGTGCAGGTACTCTCACATTAAATGTATTACAGCAGGGCTGAGAAGTGCAGGTACTCTCGCATTAAATGTAATGCAGCAGGGCTGAGAAGTGCAGGTACTCTCACATTAAATGTATTGCAGCAGGGCTGAGAAGTGCAGGTACTCTCGCATTAAATGTAATGCAGCAGGGCTGAGAAGTGCAGGTACTCTCGCATTAAATGTATTACAGCAGTGCTGAGAAGTGCAGGTACTTTCACATTAAATGTATTGCAGCAGGGTTGAGAAGTGCAGGTACTCTCGCATTAAATGTATTGCAGCAGGGCTGAGAAGTGCAGGTACTCTCACATTAAATGTATTGCAGCAGGGCTGAGAAGTGCAGGTATGCGTCCTTTCAAATAAAAGAAGTGCAGGTACTCCCCCTTTCAAATAAAAGAAGGGAAGGTACGCAGTAGTGAACAACACCTGTCCATTTAAAGCACTGTCATGAACCCATGAGGGCACCGAAGCACTGACAACAGATCGAGGGGATCAGCAGAATGGATGTGATTGTATGACTTTCTTCAATCCCAAGAGCAGGTCAAATTCCCTCAACTCATCTGGCATTTCCTTCCACAGTTTACTTGAGATAGCGGGGAGAAGCATGCCAGCCACTTTCTTATATTTGTTTTGGGGTGTATAAGATTTTTGTTGCCCGATCTCGGTGTTCTAGAAGGTTTATAAGCAAGATGGGTCTCTTGTTTCTATCCATGTGAGATCTTTGCCTTCTTTCGAAATATTTAAAATGTTAGCTGGCATAGCCTGTTGACCCTGAGACTTGCCTGGGTTCACAAAGTGATGGGATAAGTTTTCTATAGGGATTTGGTGATAGATTGTAGCAGGTTTTGTAGAACAGAATAGGGTAGCCATCACGATCCGGAGCCTTCCTCGAGGGTAATGAATGGATAGCTTCATAGATTTCTTCCCTCTCATTTGATTTGTTTGGTAATTTCCCTGGGCACAGATGGGAGGCTGAGCTTATTGAAGTATGCTGAACACACCTCATCTGTGCTAAGTTTGTTTGCAGCATAAAGGGTAGAGTAGTAGACATGACAGGCTAAAGCTATACATTTGATCATGCTATGGAAGGCATCCTCTTTAAAGTTTCAATTAGCATCTTGTTCTGTTTGTATTTTAATTAGCATATGAGACCCTTTAGTGTGGATATGAATCTTTTTGTGTGTTTATTTTCTTCTCAAGAACAGCTCGTTTTTTTCCAGGTATGTCTTGTGTGTTTTTTGCACCAGTCTGTCTCTCATAACTCCTCTCCGTGTGGCTTCAGGGGCTCCCTAGAAGATCAAATGGAAGGTTAATGAGTATACATTTCCTTTGAGGTACACCTTTAACACCTTTAATAGATATTAACGTTAAGGGATCAGGGGTTTGTCGCTCCTTCTCCATGTTTTGCTCCTGTTGCGAGTTGCCCATGACAATTTGCAGAGATGTATGTACAAAAGTATGATCGCAAACTAGCATTGCTCTCTTGTTGGTTCTGTGACAGGGGTCAAGTGGACCGAGTCACCGAGCAAATAATCTGCGCCAACTAGCGGTCTATTCTAGAATAACTCCAGTGTGAGATGGAATAGAATGAGCACTCTCTTCCATCAGGGCTAACCAGCCGTCAAGAGCCTGTGTAAGGTACGCATATTGTGCATCTGCCTGTGCGATTTTGATGGTCTGAATTTGTATGTCTTGTGCCCGTTCAGGACACCGTCCATTGGGAGGTGAAATTGCCCTGAAATATGATATTCATGTCAGAGGGAAATCCAGATAGTTTCTTGTTTTAACATGTATCGGATTTGGGGGGCCATAGATATTAAGAGCTCTGTGTCTGAGTCAGACATTTTCAGCTTTGGGATCTGGAAATAAGGGGATTTCTTCAATCAGGCTGTTCCTTATACCTATTGCCTCACTTGTCCTACTTATGTTTCCTGTAAGGTTGACAGTCACTTTCAGTTTATTCGTCCATTTTCCTCTCTTTTCACCAGATGGTCTTTGTGTTTAACAGGAGAACTCTAGGGCGTGAAATTTGTATTTTGTTGGGATAGATGAGTTACTGGAACAAGCTTGGTAGATGAGTGTGTCCAAGGAGCTGAGACAATCACTGAAGTGGAGAAACCTCCCCCGGAGCAGTGGGTGCTATGAAACATCCAAGGTACCAATCATATAGATTGGGTTAGGATATTAGTTCAGAAGCTGTATTTGCACAACGTTTCAGGTTAAAAGGAGAAAGGTTGTCATATCAAAGGCAAATGAAAAATCTTTACCCCAAAAGTCCTCATTCTCACCCTTACCTTCCCTAACCATCCCCAAAGTTACCAAAAAAAGTCTGTGATGGCCAAAGAACAACATTCCAACCATCCCCTGACATCAAAAACATTAAAACATGGGAGCATATTTTATTCCTACATTGGCATTATAATTATGTAGCTCCTTTGCGGCATTACAGCATTTTGCACCATACTGGTGTTAAGGCATTTGACCATGAGAGTGAAGCTGAATTGAAAAATTGTAGGGGCCGCTGTTTGCTAACCACAGCTGTGAATTTGATTATAATAGCAAATACAAAGAACACTTTAGTCCTCCTACTGCTAGAGTGAAAATAATAACTTTTCTACTACAGTCGGAGAGACATGGTAGAAAGAGATTGATTTCAGATACCTATAAGAAGGTGTCTGTTTCAGGTATTCATTTGTAGCTCAGAGATATTAAGCATGAAGGTTTCTAGTTCAGCTGGCTCATGGAACACATGGTTTCCCATTAAACATTACCCTGAACATTGAAGGGCCAACAAAGGAGAAGATGAGGTTCACGGCCTTCAGCTTACTGAGAAGAGCCATAAATTCTTTACAGAGAATAACTATCTGTTTTCCATAGCCTTGAGTAATGTTGGTTTTGGATCCATTCCATATAACATTCTTGGCATCAGTCACCTCAAGACCCGCCTTTTTAATAAAGGCAGGATTCATGCCCCATTTAGTCTAAGTGATCCTTTCAGGGTCCCTAATAACTACCACATTATTTCTAAAATGTCCTCTCTAGCTTGGCCAGGCAAGGATCACTGTGACGGAATTCAAACTTTAAAGATGTCATAACAGCTATAATTTCTTCCAATTATATGTCATTACATTCAAAGCATACCCTGTCTTGTTCCTTTGGCAATGGAGTATAGCCGGCCACGGCCTCTAATTGAGGAGTTAAAAGGTTCTCTCTGATGTGGTAAACTTTAGCCTGAAACTAATCCTAAATTGTCTATCATCAGTTAGCTTAACTCTGTCCACAGTTCCAGTTATTTGGCAAGGGGAATTTCTTTAAGGGCCTGAAAAGTGCCTTAGCTGAACTGGAAGCCACTCTTAGTTGCCCAGTTTAATATCTTTTGTGGAATTCGAATGGCAATTTTATGGGTTTGTCTGGTATTTTTCAGTTCAATTACAGGTAAGTCAATAGAACGTTTTTGCCACCTTCCCTCATGACCTCAACCTTGATGTGACAGATGCCATTACAAGTGTCATAAATAATCGTAGAGGAGCTTCCATAACACATTACCATTAACTACATGGAAGAGACAACTATGAAAATACAATTATTTATTGATTTAAGTATGTTTTCTTATTTGATTCCATTGTTCTTCTAGGTGTTTCAGTCGGGCCCTGTGCCCAATCTGCCATCGGTGGACAATCCCTACTGCACATAGTCAAAGTGTTGGAGCAGGGCCTGGCCTTGGACCATGAACAGCAGGGGTTGGCCACAGGGACTGGTTCTGGCAGGCCCTGTGCCCAATCCTCAATCATCAATCAGTCTCTCCTGTACACAACTCAACTAGCCGTGCAGAGCCAAGCCCCTTTGGCCAAGCCCTGTTTTTTTCCATTACATTGTTTAGGTTTTGCAGACACTATTGTAGGGCATGGTGACCAAGTACCCAGTTCCTTTCATTGTAGCTGCTACATTGTTCCTAATGTTATGGCCAGCCAATCAGAGAGCTTCGGTACCACAGACTCAGCTTTGTGTCTGCATTCCTAAAATGGACAATGGGACAAAATATTCCCTCAAATATTTTTTCAATTTTTTGATCAATGGAACCAGATTTGCAGACCTTCATGGATAAATAGTATGTGGGCCATATTGAATAAAGTCCCTCGCTTTCTGCACTCCAGTGGCACTTTGGTATTACAGAAGCAGCCACAGATGCCTGCGCGACCCCTTCTGTAATACAGATAGTGCCGGCACACTTCTTAATCCAAAATCAATGATAAACCACATTTATAGTTAGCTAATCAGCCATCACAGAAGACATCACTGGTGACGTAAGACGGCATCACCAAAGACCTCAACAGGGGCATCATTCAAGATAAACATGCCAGTCACATGCCAGTAGAAGTAAACTCTTTTCTTTGTAATGCCTACAATGTCTAGTTGCTGACAGTGGAACAAATCATTACATCTCAATATATTGTTTATGAAGATAGTATTTGAAAGTAGAAATGGTGATCAGTGCATGGGGATGCTTGGTAGGGTTAGGGTTACGTAGTGAACCATAATTTTTAGAGACAGAAAGGAATAATTGCGCAATAGGACCACTAGATTTTTTAGTCTATAGGACATTTGTGTTACATCGCATGTTTATTCCTTACTCTTTTTCCCTTGCCCCTTTCCCTTTAAACCTCTTGTATATGTTCAATTGTGGCACCTGCCATGTTGTTGGATTTGATTCGCCTTAGAATTGGAATCCTGTCATTGTTGTTCCTGCCTCTGCTTAGGACGGTACTGCATGAAAGTTCACAATAAACAAAATGTACTTTTGTTTTATCCTTTAATCATCATCAGGTCATTTAAAAAGTGTCATAAACATTGTTTTAAATGAAATATAAACTTGCTCCTGAAACCTATTTGCTCCTGAAAAGTGCGGATACTTTTGCATTAAATGTAATGCAGCAGGGCTGAGAAGTGCAGGTACTTTCACATTAAATGTATTACAGCAGGGCTGAGAAGTGCAGGTACTTTCACATTAAATGTATTGCAGCAGGGCTGAGAAGTGCAGGTACTTTCACATTAAATGTATTGCAGCAGGGCTGATAAGTGCAGGTACTCTCGCATTAAATGTATTGCAGCAGGGCTGAGAAGTGCAGGTACTCTCGCATTAAATGTAATGCAGCAGGGCTGAGAAGTGCAGGTACTCTCACATTAAATGTATTGCAGCAGGGCTGAGAAGTGCAGGTACTTTCACATTAAATGTAATGCAGCAGGGCTGAGAAGTGCAGGTACTCTCACATTAAATGTATTGCAGCAGGGCTGAGAAGTGCAGGTACTCTCACATTAAATGTATTGCAGCAGGGCTGAGACGTGCAGGTACTTTCACATTAAATGTATTGCAGCAGGGCTGAGAAGTGCAGGTACTATCGCATTAAATGTATTGCAGCAGGGCTGAGAAGTGCAGGTACTCTCGCATTAAATGTAATGCAGCAGGACTGAGAAGTGCAGGTAATCTCACATTAAATGTATTGCACCAGGGCTAAGAAGTGCAGGTACGCTCCTTTCAAATAAAAGAAGTGCAGGTACTCCCCCTTTCAAATAAAAGAAGGGAAGGTACGCAGTAGTGAACAGCACCTGTCAATTTAAAGCACTTTCATGAACCCATAAGGGCACCTAAACACTGACAACAGATAGAGGGGATCAGCAGAATGGATGTGTTTGTATGACTTTCTTCAATCCCAAGAGCAGGTCAAATTCCCTCAACTCATCTGGCATTTCCTTCCACAGTTTACTTGAGATAGCGGGGAGAAGCATGCCAGCCACTTTCTTATATTTGTTTTGGGGTGTATAAGATTTTTGTTGCCCGATCTCGGTGTTCTAGAAGGTTTATAAGCAAGATGGGTCTCTTGTTTCTATCCATGTGAGATCTTTACCATCTTTCGAAACATTTAAAATGTTGGCTGGCATAGCCTGTTGACCCTGAGACTTGCCTGGGTTCACAAAGTGATGGGATAAGTTTTCTATAGGGATTTGGTGATAGATCGTAGCAGGTTTTGTAGAACAGAATAGGGTAGCCATCACGATCCGGAGCCTTCCTCGAGGGTAATGAATGGATAGCTTCATAGATTTCTTCCCTCTCATTTGATTTGTTTGGTAATTTCCCTGGGCACAGATGGGAGGCTGAGCTTATTGAAGTATGCTGAACACACCTCATCTGTGCTAAGTTTGTTTGGAGCATAAAGGGTAGAGTAGTAGACATGACAGGCTAAAGCTATACATTTGATCATGCTATGGAAGGCATCCTCTTTTAAAGTTTCAATTAGCATCTTGTTCTGTTTGTATTTTAATTAGCATATGAGACCCTTTAGTGTGGATATGAATCTTTTTGTGTGTTTATTTTCTTCTCAAGAACAGCTCGTTTTTTTCCAGGTATGTCTTGTGTGTTTCTTGCACCAGTCTGTCTATCATAACTCCTCTCCATGTGGCTTCAGGGGCTCCCTAGAAGATCAAATGGAAGGTTAATGAGTATACATTTCCTTTGAGGTACACCTTTAACACCTTTAATAGATATTAACGTTAAGGGATCAGGGGTTTGTCGCTCATTCTCCATGTTTTGCTCCTGTTGCGAGTTGCCCATGACAATTTGCAGAGATGTATGTACAAAAGTATGATCGCAAACTAGCATTGCTCTCTTGTTGGTTCTGTGACAGGGGTCCAGTGGACCGAGTCACCGAGCAAATAATCTGCGCCAACTAGCGGTCTATTCTAGAATACCTCCAGTGTGAGATGGAATAGAATGAGCACTCTCTTCCATCAGGGCTAACCAGCCGTCAAGAGCCTGTGTAAGGTACGCATATTGTGCATCTGCCTGTGCGATTTTGATGGTCTGAATTTGCATGTCTTGTGCCCGTTCAGGATACCGTTCATTGGGAAGTGAAATTGCCCTAAAATATGATATTCGTTTCAGAGGGAAATCCAGGTAGTTTCTTGTTTTAACGTGTATCGAATTTGGGGGGGCATAGATATTAAGAGCTCTGTGTCTGAGTCAGACATATTCAGCTTTGGGATCTGGAAATAAGGGGATTTCTTCAATCAGGCTGTTCCTTATACCTATAGCCTCACCCGTCCTACTTATGTTTCCTGGAAGGTTGAAAGTCACTTTCAGTTTATTCGTCCATTTTCCTCTCTTTTCACCAGATGGTCTTTGTGTTTAACAGGAGAACTTTAGGGCGTGAAATTTGTATTTTGTTGGGATAGATGAGTTACTGGAACAAGCTTGGTAGATGAGTGTGTCCAAGGAGCTGAGACCATCACTGGAGTGGAGAAACCTCCCCCGGAGCAGTGGGTGCTATGAAACATCCAAGGTACCAATCATATAGATGGGGTTAGGATATTAGTTCAGAAGCTGTATTTGCACAACGTTTAAGGTTAAAAGGAGAAAGGATTGTCATATCAAAGACAAATGAAAAATCTTTACCCCAAAAGTCCTCATTCTCACCCTTACCTTCCCTAACCATCCCCAAAGTTACCAAAAAAAGTCTGTGATGGCCAAAGAAGAACATTCCAACCATCCCCTGACATCAAAAACATTAAAACATGGGAGCATATTTTATTCCTACATTGGCATTATAATTATGTAGCTCCATTGCGGCATTACAGCATTTTGCACCATACTGGTGTTAAGGCATTTGACCATGAGAGTGAAGCTGAATTGAAAAATTGTAGGGGCCGCTGTTTGCTAACCACAGCTGGGAATTTGATTATAACAGCAAATACAAAGAACACTTTAGTCCTCCTACTGCTAGAGGGAAAATAATAACTTTTCTACTACAGTCGGAGAGACATGGTAGAAAGAGATTGATTTCAGATACCTATAAGAAGGTGTCTGTTTCAGGTATTCATTTGTAGCTCAGAGATATTAAGCATGAAGGTTTCTAGTTCAGCTGGCTCATGGAACACATGGTTTCCCATTAAACATTACCCTGAACATTGAAGGGCCAACAAAGGAGAAGATGAGGTTCACGGCCTTCAGCTTACTGAGAAGAGCCATAAATTCTTTACAGAGAATAACTATCTGTTTTCCATAGCCTTGAGTAATGTTGGTTTTGGATCCATTCCATATATCATTCTTGGCATCAGTCACCTCAAGACCCGCCTTTTTAACAAAGGCAGGATTCATGCCCCATTTAGTCTAAGTGAGCCTTTCAGTGTCCCTAATAACTACCACATTATTTGTAAAATGTCCTCTCTAGCTTGGCCAGGCAAGGATCACTGTGACGGAATGCAAACATTAAAGATTTCATAACAGCTATAATTTCTTCCAATTATATGTCATTACATTCAAAGGATATCCTGTCTTGTTCCTTTGGCAATGGAGTATAGCCGGCCACGGCCTCTAATTGAGGAGTTAAAAGGTTCTCTCTGATGTGGTAAACTTTAGCCTGAAACTAATCCTAAATTGTCTATCATCAGTTAGCTTAACTCTGTCCACAGTTCCAGTTATTTGGCAAGGGGAATTTCTTTAAGGGCCTGAAAAGTGCCTTAGCTGAACTGGAAGCCACTCTTAGTTGCCCAGTTTAATATCTTTTGTGGAATTCGAATGGCAATTTTATAGGTTTTTCTGGTATTTTTCAGTTCAATTACAGGTAAGTCAATAGAACGTTCTTGCCACCTTCCCTCATGACCTCAACCTTGATGTGACAGATGCCATTACAAGTGTCATAAATAATCGTACAGAGGAGCTTCCATAACACATTACCATTAACTACATGGAAGAGACAACTATAAAAATACAATTATTTATTGATTTAAGTATGTTTTCTTATTTGATTCCATTGTTCTTCTAGGTGTTTCAGTCGGGCCCTGTGCCCAATCTGCCATCGGTGGACAATCCCTACTGCACATAGTCAAAGTGTTGGAGCAGGTCCTGGCCTTGGACCATGAACAGCAGGGGTTGGCCACAGGGACTGGTTCTGGCCAGGCCCTGTGCCCAATCCTCAATCATCAGTCAGTCTCTCCTGTACACAGCTCAACTAGCCGTGCAGAGCCAACCCCCTTTGGCCAAGCCCTGTTTTTTTCCATTTAATTGTTTAGGTTTTGCAGACACTATTGTAGGGCATGGTGACCAAGTACCCAGTTCCTTTCATTGTAGCTGCTACATTGTTCCTGATGTTATGGCCAGCCAATCAGAGAGCTTCGGTTTCACAGACTCAGCTTTGTGTCTGCATTCCTAAAATGGACAATGGGACAAAATATTCCCTCAAATATTTTTTCAATTTTTTGATCAATGGAACCAGATTTGCAGACCTTCATGGATAAATAGTATGTGGGCCATATTGAATAAAGTCCCTCGCTTTCTGCACTCCAGTGGCACTTTGGTATTACAGAAGCAGCCACAGATGCCTGCGCGACCCCTTCTGTAATACAGATAGTGCGGCACAATTCTTAATCCAAAATTAATGATAAACCACATTTATAGTTAGCTAATCAGCCATCACAGCAGACATCACTGGTGACGTAAGACAGCATCACCAAAGACCTCAACAGTGGCATCATTCAAGATAAACATGCCAGTCACATGCCAGTTGAAGTAAACTCTTTTCTTTGTAATGCCTACAATGTCTAGTTGCTGACAGTGGAACAAATCATTACATCTCAATATATTGTTTATGAAGATAGTATTTGAAAGTAGAAATGGTGATCAGTGCATGGGGATGCTTGGTAGGGTTACGTAGTGAACCATAATTTGAGAGACAGAAAGGAATAATTGCGCAATAGGACCACTAGATTTCTTACTCTATAGGACATTTGTGTTACATCGCATGTTTATTCCTTACTCTTTTTCCCTTGCCCCTTTCCCTTTAAACCTCTTGTATATGTTCAATTGTGGCACCTGCCATGTTGTTGGATTTGATTCGCCTTAGAATTGGAATCCTGTCATTGTTGTTCCTGCCTCTGCTTAGGACGGTACTGCATGAAAGTTCACAATAAACAAAATGTACTTTTGTTTTATCCTTTAATCATCATCAGGTCATTTAAAAAGTGTCATAAACATTGTTTTAAATGAAATATAAACTTGCTCTTGAAACCTATTTGCTCCTGAACAGTGCGGATACTTTCGCATTAAATGTAATGCAGCAGGGCTGAGAAGTGCAGGTACTTTCACATTAAATGTATTACAGCAGGGCTGAGAAGTGCAGGTACTTTAACATTAAATGTATTGCAGCAGGGCTGAGAAGTGCCGGTACTCTCGCATTAAATGTAATGCAGCAGGGCTGAGAAGTGCAGGTACTCTCACATTAAATGTATTGCAGCAGGGCTGAGAAGTGCAGGTACTCTTGCATTAAATGTATTGCAGCAGGGCTGAGAAGTGCAGGTACTCTCGCATTAAATGTAATGCAGCAGGGCTGAGAAGTGCAGGTACTCTCACATTAAATGTATTGCAGTAGGGCTGAGAAGTGCAGGTACTCTCGCATTAAATGTAAAGCAGCAGGGCTGAGAAGTGCAGGTAATCTCACATTAAATGTATTGCACCAGGGCTAAGAAGTGCAGGTACGCTCCTTTCAAATAAAAGAAGTGCAGGTACTCCCCCTTTCAAATAAAAGAAGGGCAGGTACGCAGTAGTGAACAGCACCTGTCCATTTAAAGCACTGTCATGAACCCATAAGGGCACCGAAGCACTGACAACAGATCGAGGGGATCAGCAGAATGGATGTGTTTGTATGACTTTTTTCAATCCCAAGAGCAGGTCAAATTCCCTCAACTCATCTGGCATTTCCTTCCACAGTTTACTTGAGATAGCGGGGAGAAGCATGCCAGCCACTTTCTTATATTTGTTTTGGGGTGTATAAGATTTTTATTGCCCGATCTCGGTGTTCTAGAAGGTTTATAAGCAAGATGGGTCTCTTGTTTCTATCCATGTGAGATCTTTACCATCTTTCGAAATATTTAAAATGTTGGCTGGCATAGCCCGTTGACCCTGAGACTTGCCTGGGTTCACAAAGTGATGGGATAAGTTTTCTATAGGGATTTGGTGATAGATCGTAGCAGGTTTTGTAGAACAAAATAGGGTAGCCATCACGATCCGGAGCCTTCCTCGAGGGTAATGAATGGATAGCTTCATAGATTTCTTCCCTCATTTGATTTGTTTGAGAAGGTTTATAAGCAAGATGGGTCTCTTGTTTCTATCCATGTGAGATCTTTACCATCTTTCGAAATATTTAAAATGTTGGCTGGCATAGCCCGTTGACCCTGAGACTTGCCTGGGTTCACAAAGTGATGGGATAAGTTTTCTATAGGGATTTGGTGATAGATCGTAGCAGGTTTTGTAGAACAAAATAGGGTAGCCATCACGATCCGGAGCCTTCCTCGAGGGTAATGAATGGATAGCTTCATAGATTTCTTCCCTCTCATTTGATTTGTTTGGTAATTTCCCTGGGCACAGATGGGAGGCTGAGCTTATTGAAGCATGCTGAACAAACCTCATCTGTGCTAAGTTTGTTTGGAGCATAAAGGGTAGAGTAGTAGACATGACAGGCTAAAGCTATACATTTGATCATGCTATGGAAGGCATCCTCTTTTAAGGTTTCAATTAGCATCTTGTTCTGTTTGTATGTTAATTAGCATATGAGACCCTTTAGTGTGGATATGAATCTTTTTGTGTGTTTATTTTCTTCTCAAGAACAGCTCGTTTTTTTCCAGGTATGTCTTGTGTGTTTTTGCACCAGTCTGTCTATCATAACTCCTCTCCGTGTGGCTTCAGGGGCTCCCTAGAAGATCAAATGGAAGGTTAATGAGTATATATTTCCTTTGAGGTACACCTTTAACACCTTTAATAGATATTAACGTTAAGGGATCAGGGGTTTGTCGCTCATTCTCCATGTTTTGCTCCTGTTGCGAGTTGCCCATGACAATTTGCAGAGATGTATGTACAAAAGTATGATCGCAAACTAGCATTGCTCTCTTGTTGGTTCTGTGACAGGGGTCAAGTGGACCGAGTCACCGAGCAAATAATCTGCGCCAACTAGCGGTCTATTCTAGAATACCTCCAGTGTGAGATGGAATAGAATGAGCACTCTCTTCCATCAGGGCTAACCAGCCGTCAAGAGCCTGTGTAAGGTACGCATATTGTGCATCTGCCTGTGCGATTTTGATGGTCTGAATTTGCATGTCTTGTGCCCGTTCAGGATACCGTCCATTGGGAGGTGAAATTGCCCTGAAATATGATATTCGTGTCAGAGGGAAATCCAGATAGTTTCTTGTTTTAACGTGTATCGGATTTGGGGGGCCATAGATATTAAGAGCTCTGTGTCTGAGTCAGACATATTCAGCTTTGGGATCTGGAAATAAGGGGATTTCTTCAATCAGGCTGTTCCTTATACCTATAGCCTCACCCGTCCTACTTATGTACCTGTAAGGTTGACAGTCACTTTCAGTTTATTCGTCCATTTTCCTCTCTTTTCACCAGATGGTCTTTGTGTTTAACAGGAGAACTCTAGCGCATGAAATTTGTATTTTGTTGGGATAGATGAGTTACTGGAACAAGCTTGGTAGATGAGTGTGTCCAAGGAGCTGAGACCATCACTGGAGTGGAGAAACCTCTCCCAGAGCAGTGGGTGCTATGAAACATCCAAGGTACCAATCATATAGATTGTGTTAGGATATTAGTTAAGAAGCTGTATTTGCACAACGTTTCAGGTTAAAAGGAGAAAAGATTGTCATATCAAAGGCAAATGAAAAATCTTTACCCCAAAAGTCCTCATTCTCACCCTTACCTTCCCTAACCATCCCCAAAGTTACCAAAAAAAGTCTGTGATGGCCAAAGAAGAACATTCCAACCATCCCCTGACATCAAAAACATTAAAACATGGGAGCATATTTTATTCCTACATTGGCATTATAATTATGTGGCTCCATTGCGGCATTACAGCATTTTGCACCCTACTGCTAAGGCATTTGACCATGAGAGTGAAGCTGAATTGAAAAATTGTAGGGGCCTCTGTTTGCTAACCACAGCTGGAAATTTGATTATAACAGCAAATACAAAGTACACTTTAGTCCTCTTACTGCTAGAGTGAAAATAATAACTTTTCTACTACAGTCGGAGAGACATGGTAGAAAGAGATTGATTTCAGATACCTATTAGAAGGTGTCTGTTTCAGGTACTCATTTGTAGCTCAGAGATATTAAGCATGAAGGTTTCTAGTTCAGCTGGCTCATGGAACACATGGTTTCCCATTAAACATTACCCTGAACATTGAAGGGCCAACAAAGGAGAAGATGAGGTTCACGGCCTTCAGCTTACTGAGAAGAGCCATCAATTCTTTACAGAGAGTAACTATCTGTTTTCCATAGCCTTGAGTAATGTTGGTTTTGGATCCATTCCATATAACATTCTTGGCATCAGTCTCCTCAAGACCCGCCTTTTTAATAAAGGCAAGATTCATGCCCCATTTAGTCTAAGTGAGCCTTTCAGTGTCCCTAATAACTACCACATTATTTGTAAAATGTCCTCTCTAGCTTGGCCAGGCAAGGATCACTGTGACGGAATGCAAACTTTAAGGATTTCATAACAGCTATAATTTCTTCCAATTATATGTCATTACATTCAAAGGATATCCGGTCTTGTTCCTTTGGCAATGGAGTATAGCCGGCCACGGCCTCTAATTGGTGAGTTAAAAGGTTCTCTCTGATGTGGTAAACTTTAGCCTGAAACTAATCCTAAATTGTCTATCATCAGTTAGCTTAACTCTGTCCACAGTTCCAGTTATTTGGCAAGGGGAATTTCTTTAAGGGCCTGAAAAGTACCTTAGCTGAACTGGAAGCCGCTCTTAGTTGCCCAGTTTAATATCTTTTGTGGAATTCGAATGGCAATTTTATGGGTTTTTCTGGTATTTTTCAGTTCAATTACAGGTAAGTCAATAGAACGTTCTTGCCACCTTCCCTCATGACCTCAACCTTGATGTGACAGATGCCATTACAAGTGTCATAAATAATCGTACAGAGGAGCTTCCATAACACATTACCATTAACTACATGGAAGAGACAACTATAAAAATACAATTATTTATTGATTTAAGTATGTTTTCTTATTTGATTCCATTGTTCTTCTAGGTGTTTCAGTCGGGCCCTGTGCCCAATCTGCCATTGGTGGACAATCCCTACTGCACATAGTCAAAGTGTTGGAGCAGGGCCTGGCCTTGGACCATGAACAGCAGGTGTTGGCCACAGGGACTGGTTCTGGCCAGGCCCTGTGCCCAATCCTCAATCGTCAGTCAGTCTCTCCTGTACACAGCTCAACTAGCCGTGCAGAGCCAACCCCCTTTGGCCAAGCCCTGTTTTTTTCCATTTAATTGTTTAGGTTTTGCAGACACTATTGTAGGGCATGGTGACCAAGTACCCAGTTCCTTTCATTGTAGCTGCTACAATGTTCCTGATGTTATGGCCAGCCAATCAGAGAGACTCAGCTTTGTGTCTGCATTCCTAAAATGGACAATGGGACATAATATTCCCTCAAATATTTTTTCTATTTTTTGAACAATGGAACCAGATTTGCAGACCTTCATGGATAAATAGTATGTGGGCCATATTGAATAAAGTCCCTCGCTTTCTGCACTCCAGTGGCACTTTGGTATTACAGAAGCAGCCACAGATGCCTGCGCGACCCCTTCTGTAATACAGATAGTGCCGGCACAATTCTTAATCCAAAATCAATGATAAACCACATTTATAGTTAGCTAATCAGCCATCACAGAAGACATCACTGGTGACGTAAGACAGCATCACCAAAGACCTCAACAGTGGCATCATTCAAGATAAACATGCCAGTCACATGCCAGTTGAAGTAAACTCTTTTCTTTGTAATGCCTACAATGTCTAGTTGCTGACAGTGGAACAAATCATTACATCTCAATATATTGTTTATGAAGATAGTATTTGAAAGTAGAAATGGTGATCAGTGCATGGGGATGCTTGGTACGGTTAGGGTTGCGTAGTGAACCATAATTTGAGAGACAGAAAGGAATAATTGCGCAATAGGACCACTAGATTGCTTAGTCTATAGGACATTTGTGTTACATCGCATGTTTATTCCTTACTCTTTTTCCCTTGCCCCTTCCCCTTTAAACCTCTTGTATATGTTCAATTGTGGCACCTGCCATGTTGTTGGATTTGATTCGCCTTCGAATTGGAATCCTGTCATTGTTGTTCCTGCCTCTGCTTAGGACGGTACTGCATGAAAGTTCACAATAAACAAAATGTACTTTTGTTTTATCCTTTAATCATCATCAGGTCATTTAAAAAGTGTCATAAACATTGTTTTAAATGAAATATAAACTTGCTCCTGAAACCTATTTGCTCCTGAAAAGTGCGGATACTTTCGCATTAAATGTAATGCAGCAGGGCTGAGAAGTGCAGGTACTTTCACATTAAATGTATTACAGCAGGGCTGAGAAGTGCAGGTACTTTCACATTAAATGTATTGCAGCAGGGCTGAGAAGTGCAGGTACTTTCACATTAAATGTATTGCAGCAGGGCTGAGAAGTGCAGATACTTTCACATTAAATGTATTGCAGCAGGCCTGAGAAGTGCAGGTACTTTCGCATTAAATGTAATGCAGCAGGGCTGAGAAGTGCAGGTACTTTTGCATTAAATGTATTGCAGCAGGGCTGAGAAGTGCAGGTACTCACGCATTAAATGTAATGCAGCAGGGCTGAGAAGTGCAGGTACTCTCGCATTAAATGTATTGCAGCAGGGCTGAGAAGTGCAGGTACTATCGCATTAAATGTATTGCAGCAGGGCTGAGAAGTGCAGGTACTCTCGCATTAAATGTAATGCAGCAGGGCTGAGAAGTGCAGGTAATCTCACATTAAATGTATTGCAGCAGGGCTGAGAAGTGCAGGTACGCGTCCTTTCAAATAAAAGAAGTGCAGGTACTCCCTCTTTCAAATAAAAGAAGGGAAGGTACGCAGTAGTGAACAGCACCTGTCAATTTAAAGCACTGTCATGAACCCATAAAAGCACCTAAACACTGACAACAGATCGAGGGGATCAGCAGAATGGATGTGTTTGTATGACTTTCTTCAATCCCAAGAGCAGGTCAAATTCCCTCAACTCATCTGGCATTTTCTTCCACAGTTTACTTGAGATAGCGGGGAGAAGCATGCTAGCCACTTTCTTATATTTGTTTTGGGGTGTATAAGATTTTTGTTGCCCGATCTCGATTTTCTAGAAGGTTTATAAGCAAGATGGGTCTCTTGTTTCTATCCATGTGAGATCTTTGCCATCTTTCGAAATATTTAAAATGTTGGTTGGCATAGCCTGTTGACCCTGAGACTTGCCTGGGTTCACAAAGTGATGGGATAAGTTTTCTATAGGGATTTGGTGATAGATCGTAGCAGGTTTTGTAGAACAGAATAGGGTAGCCATCACCATCCGGAGCCTTCCTCGAGGGTAATGAATGGATACCTTCATAGATTTCTTCCCTCTCATTTGATTTGTTTGGTAATTTCCCTGGGCACAGATGGGAGGCTGAGCTTATTGAAGCATGCTGAACACACCTCATCTGTGCTAAGTTTGTTTGGAGCATAAAGGGTAGAGTAGTAGACATGACAAGCTAAAGCTATACATTTGATCATACTATGGAAGGCATCCTCTTTTAAAGTTTCAATTAGCATCTTGTTCTGTTTGTATTTTAATTAGCATATGAGACCCTTTAGTGTGGATATGAATCTTTTTGTGTGTTTATTTTCTTCTCAAGAACAGCTCGTTTTTTTCCAGGTATGTCTTGTGTGTTTTTTGCACCAGTATGTCTATCATAACTCCTCTCCGTGTGGCTTCAGGGGCTCCCTAGAAGATCAAATGGAAGGTTAATGAGTATACATTTCCTTTGGGGTACACCTTTAACACCTTTAATAGATATCAACGTTAAGGGATCAGGGGTTTGTCGCTCCTTCTCCATGTTTTGCTCCTGTTGCGAGTTGCCCATGACAATTTGCAGAGATGTATGTACAAAAGTATGATCGCAAACTAGCGATTGGTTCTGTGACAGGGGTCAAGTGGACCGAGTCACCGAGCAAATAATCTGCGCCAACTAGCGGTCTATTCTAGAATAACTCCACTGTGAGATGGAATAGAATGAGCACTCTCTTCCATCAGGGCTAACCAGCCGTCAAGAGCCTGTGTAAGGTACGCATATTGTGCATCTGCCTGTGCGATTTTGATGGTCTGAATTTGCATGTCTTGTGCCTGTTCAGGATACGGTCCATTGGGAGGTGAAATTGCCCTGAAATATGATATTCGTGTCAGAGGGAAATCCAGGTAGTTTCTTGTTTTAACGTGTATCGGATTTGGGGGGCCATAGATATTAAGAGCTCTGTGTCTGAGTCAGACATATTCAGCTTTGGGATCTGGAAATAAGGGGATTTCTTCAATCAGGCTGTTCCTTATACCTATAGCCTCATCCGTCCTACTTATGTTTCCTGTAAGGTTGACAGTCAATTTCAGTTTATTCATCCATTTTCCTCTGTTTTCACCAGATGGTCTTTGTGTTTAACAGGAGAACTTTAGGGCGTGAAATTTGTATTTTGTTGGGATAGATGAGTTACTGGAACAAGCTTGGTACATGAGTGTGTCCAAGGAGCTGAGACCATCACTGGAGTGGAGAAACCTCCCCCAGAGTAGTGGGTGCTATGAAACATCCAAGTTACCAATCATATAGATTGGGTTAGGATATTAGTTCAGAAGCTGTATTTGCACAACGTTTCAGGTTAAAAGGAGAAAGGATTGTCATATCAAAGGCAAATGAATAATCTTTACCCCAAAGGTCCTCATTCTCACCCTTACCTTCCCTAACCATCCCCAAAGTTACCAAAAAAAGTCTGTGATGGCCAAAGAAGAACATTCCAACCATCCCCTGACATCAAAAACATTAAAACATGGGAGCATATTTTATTCCTACATTGGCATTATAATTATGTAGCTCCTTTGCGGCATTACAGCATTTTGCACCATACTGCTGTTAAGGCATTTGACCATGAGAGTGAATCTGAATTGAAAAATTGTAGGGGCCGCTGTTTGCTAACCACAGCTGGAAATGTGATTATAACAGCAAATACAAAGAACACTTTAGTCCTCCTACTGCTAGAGGGAAAATAATAACTTTTCTACTACAGTCGGAGAGACATGGTAGAAAGAGATTGATTTCAGATACCTATTAGAAGGTGTCTGTGTCAGGTATTCATTTGTAGCTCAGAGATATTAAGCATGAAGGTTTCTAGTTCAGCTGGCTCATGGAACACATGGTTTCCCATTAAACATTACCCTGAACATTGAAGGGCCAACAAAGGAGAAGATGAGGTTCACGGCCTTCAGCTTACTGAGAAGAGCCATAAATTCTTTACAGAGAATAACTATCTGTTTTCCATAGCCTTGAGTAATGTTGGTTTTGGATCCATTCCATATAACATTCTTGGCATCAGTCTCCTCAAGACCCGCCTTTTTAATAAAGGCACGATTCATGCGCCATTTAGTCTAAGTGAGCCTTTCAGTGCCCCTAATAACTACCACATTATTTGTAAAATGTCCTCTCTAGCTTGGCCAGGCAAGGATCACTGTGACGGAATGCAAACTTTAAAGATGTCATAACAGCTATAATTTCTTCCAATTATATGTCATTACATTCAAAGCATACCCTGTCTTGTTCCTTTGGCAATGGAGTATAGCCGGCCACGGCCTCTAATTGAGGAGTTAAAAGGTTCTCTCTGATGTGGTAAACTTTAGCCTGAAACTAATTCTAAATTGTCTATCATCAGTTAGCTTAACTCTGTCCACAGTTCCAGTTATTTGGCAAGGGGAATTTCTTTAAGGGCCTGAAAAGTACCTTAGCTGAACTGGAAGCCGCTCTTAGTTGCCCAGTTTAATATCTTTTGTGGTATTCGAATGGCAATTTTATGGGTTTTTCTGGTATTTTTCAGTTCAATTACAGGTAAGTCACAAGAACGTTCTTGCCACCTTCTCTCATGACCTCATCCTTGATGTGACAGATGCCATTACAAGTGTCATAAATAATCGTACAGAGGAGCTTCCATAACACATTACCATTAACTACATGGAAGAGACAACTATAAAAATACAGTTATTTATTGATTTAAGTATGTTTTCTTATTTGATTCCATTGTTCTTCTAGGTGTTTCAGTCGGGCCCTATCTGCCATCAGTGGACAATCCCTACTGCACATAGTCAAAGTGTTGGAGCAGGGCCTGGCCTTGGATCATGAACAGCAGGGGTTGGCCACAGGGACTGGTTCTGGCAGGCCCTGTGCCCAATCCTCAATCGTCAGTCAGTCTCTCCTGTACACAGCTCAACTAGCCGTGCAGAGCCAAGCCCCTTTGGCCAAGCCCTGTTTTTTTCCATTACATTTTTTAGGTTTTGCAGATACTATTGTAGGGCATGGTGACCAAGTACCCAGTTCCTTTAATTGTAGCTGCTACATTGTTCCTGATGTTATGGCCAGCCAATCAGAGAGCTTCTGTTTCACAGACTCAGCTTTGAGTCTGCATTCCCAAAATGGACAATGGGACAAAATATTTTTTCAATTTTTGATCAATGGAACCAGATTTGCAGACCTTCATGGATAAATAGTTTGTGGGCCATATTGAATAAAGTCCCTCGCTTTCTACACTCCAGTGGCACTTTGGTATTACAGAAGCAGCCACAGATGCCTGCGCGACCCCTTCTGTAATACAGATAGTGCCGGCACAATTCTTAAAAGGTGTTCCCTCATTTGCATGGGACATGGCATTCGTCTGCTGAAGGATCTTTGTATCCCTTTGTTAAACAGGCAGCATTGACCCCTGAGCAGAGAAAGATTCATCAGTTGCTTCAGACAGACAGTCCGCCTTTCACTAATGCACTGCCTTGGGGGCAGCTGCGTTCGCACATGCCCTCGGGCAGTGAGATATCAATGACAGGGACATCATCCCAGTATGTGATCGGCACACCTAGTTCAAGTTGCAGAGCAGACAAAGACAGTGTACCCTTACTTTAACATGGCCCAAGATAGCTTTAAAATGAAACCCCTCCGTGCCCATCCAACATTATCTTTAAACGCACATTTCTGGACGGATTTACACCAAACCATACAAAGACACTTCCTTGAGTAAAGTACTACTTTCATGCCAAGTTTGGTATAACTCCATTTAGTGGTTTTTCATACAAAAGACAACTAAACCTATGTGAATTAAAACAAGAAAAGTCAAATTTTTTAAACCCTATTTTTTTATTGCAGCTGGACGGATCAAAATGAAACTCCCCATGCCAAACGCAAAGTGGATGAAATGTTTAGCTTTTGAAACTTCTGTACAGATTCATCAAACTAGTCCAAACTAATTAAGAAAACAAAAAAAGGATTTTTTTTTATTGAAAACGGTGACCTAACTACAACTACACAGGAACTATCAGTACCAGTGTAATATTAAAATATATATACATAAGTACATGCACGCCCCAAAAGGCTTCACAGTCCACTTTTAAAAATTTCACACTGACAGCTTGTATTCCCTAGCAGTGGATCCTTTATAGTTTGCATACATGGATCCAAAGTTTGAGAATTCATGAAAAATACCAATGTCTGCAGAACTTAACTTTATCTTTTCTTCCAGTTACTCATCACCTAACTGGAGTCTGTCATTACAGCCCTTTTTGTGTTTTTTGGTAAATGTTTTAGTAGCAGTTTGTTGGACTTGGCCCTTTCTGGCAAGTTCACCCCTAAACTTTTTGCCTTAAGTTCTGACATGGTGTTGGTGGTTTTAGGCCTCTGGGCACTTTAGCACTGTGGTCCAGTGTAAAATGCGTGCACTCTGTGTACATTTGGTGAAGTTGGCCTGCCCTCCCATAGGAATGCATTGGGGCTAAGTGTATCCGTGGTAATTCCTTGTATGAGAGGAGCAGCAGGGTCGAGTTTAGTATGTATGAAATTGTGAGAATAAATGCTGCGCAATGGTGTGCGCAGATTTATGATGACTGGTTGAGAAATGCCACTTTTAGAAGTTGGCATTTCTGTGTGCTATGTGTCTGCCTGCCTGATGTGAATTGCATGTCTGGCTTGTGAGTGACAGGGGCTGGGAGGTGTGTGTGGCTCCAGGAGGAGCAGGGTGAGTCAGCGCTGGGCTGAATAGGACACCTGGGCTGGGAGTAGTGGGAGGAGTAATCCCCTGACTCTGAATAGGATGGTGCCTGCCCTAGTGAATGCTGGCTCCGCCCCCTGTGGTGTGTCTGATCACCTAGCCCCCACCTGACAAAGGGGAAGAGGAGCTTGCAAAACAAAGTGCTCCAAATCCCCCCTGAACCAGTTGCATCTGGTTCCCCCATGCCCTGCACTACAGACAAAGGATTATGTGGTATAAGTAGAGGGGCTGTGACCCCATGAAATTGTTCAGTTCTGGACCTGTTCCTAAACCTGCGGGGGCATGCTGCTGCTGGGGCCCAGGAGGACCTGCCAGGAGGGCTGCCTCCCTGGGCCCAGCATTGCCCCCTTCATCTTCCAGGACTTTGTGCAGCTAGCGCCTCGTGGGCGCTGTGCTTTATTTGCTTAAACTTCCCCAAGGAGAGAGGAACGCGTGGGCTTTCCAGCGCTGCGCTGCATGACAAAGAGCGGGAATCCCCGGCGTAGGGATTCCCCCCCAATTTGCCGCTGAGCGGGTGCCCACCCCGCTTCAGAGATATTCATGGATTGCGGGTGCCCACCCCGCTTATGCTGTTTTTTTTTTAATATGGCGGGTGCCCACCCCGCTGGTGCGTTATGTTATTTAACTGGCGGGTGCCTACCCCGCATTCTACGATGGAGGAATCACCGCTGCGGCCCGAGCCACGGCAGGAGAGGAAGTCAGGCGGCGTGATGCCTGACGCGAGGCGGGACTTCCGGCTCCCCGAGGGAAGCGCTGAAGAAGTCCGGAACCTCGCGGTCTCCATATTGCAGTCCCGGGTCCCAGGAGGGGGCCCGGGTGAAGAGAAGAGGCGGCCGAGGCCGCCGATGGCGGCGCCTGCTCCCGAGAGTAAAGGGAAGCCCCGCGGAGAGGAGGCTCCAGCGCGAGGGAGCAGAGCGAGAGTCCAGCCGCATGGAGAGCCCGGTGAGTAGGGGCTTCTCCGTTTTGTGGTGCCGATCGAGGCACAGGCTTGATGGTCAGATTCTAAGCGGCCCCGTCTGGCAGCGGGCCGCTCCAACGAGGGGGGCACATATTTGGAAGGGCCCAGAGGGGCCCGTGTCCCCTCCTGCATAGCGAGGCACATTGTCGGTGCCTGAGTGGTCCCGCAAGAGAGCGGGCCACTCCAACAAGGGGGCATCTTTGTTTTTAGAGCCCGTGGGGGTCCTGAGGGCACAGAGGTGCCGGGCCCCCTTCCCGAGTGATGTCACAGCTGCGCCGCCATAGCGGGCAGCTGCCACGTGGGCGCATTTGTTCGTAGGGACCAGGGAGGGGTCCAGAGGGCCCTGAGGGGCCCATGCGGCCACATTTTTTGCGACAGAGCCCCTGTGTCAGGGACTGTCCGGGACTATGTCAGAAACACAGTCAGGGACTTGGGCAAGGACTGGGAACTGGGTAGAAAACGTACAGTGCACAGAAAGAGTAGTACAGCACTGCCCAAGATCACACAGGGAGTCAGAGGAGAAAAAGGGATCCAAAGGGGAAGCCTGTACAAGTGAACAAGATGGGTAAGACTCAGAAAGGAAGGGCACTCACGAGGCAATTTAGCATTCAGAATAACTACACCCAGGACGAATGTGCAAGACATATATATGAAACAACATTAACAATAAAGGGGAGTGTGAGGTAAAGCACTCAGGAGCTCCACACGGTAAGACTGAAGCTCAGCAAGTTTCTCACCCACAATTGCTGTTATTATTATTATTTATTATTAATGCATTTTGTAGAGCGCGCGGCTACCTCCAACGGAAGTGTCCCGGCGCTAGCGTTAGGTGCAGATTGCATATAGGGGCTGAGGAATTACACAGTGTACTAGGTTAGGCTGAATAGCCAAGTTTTCAAGGCCTTTCTAAACAGGGGCTCTGTCTTCGCCTTTCGAAGGTGGGCTGGCATAGAGTTCCACAGCGATGCGGTTTTCACCGCAAAAGCCCGACCCCCCATCCTGACCTTTTTAAAGCGCGGGATCACCATTAGGTCCTGATGGTTAGATCGTAGAGATCTTAATTGGTGATATCTCTGCAGTCTATGCTTCAGATATTGGGGGCCAGCATCACTAATGGATCTAAAGGCCAGTATCAGTGCCTTAAACTCGATCCGGCTCTTGACCGGGAGCCAATGAAGGCTTCGCAGGTGAGGAGAGATATGATGGCGAAGAGGCACATTTCTGATCAGCCTGGCTGCAGCATTTTGTATGATCTGCAGTTTTCTTAGCAGGTAGTCCGGAAGCCCCAAATAAAGACTATTTGCGTAATCCAGTTGGGAAGTTACAAGCGCATGGACCACATTTTTCCTACATTCCATTGGCAGTAGATGCAGGAATTTACGTATACTTTTTAATTTCCAGAAACACGCGGAAGAGACTTTGCAAATTTGAGCATTGCCTGATAAACTGGAATCAAATCGGAAGCCTAGGTTCCTAGCTGAGCTCACCGGGCTAGGAGGAGGGTTGAGCTCAGCCGGCCACCAGAGTTCAGATGCGGGAGGAGAGGGTTGGTTAAAAAACAGTACCTCTGTCTTATCAGTATTCAGCTTCATGCAATTATTTGTCATCCATGCCAAGATTGTGCGCAGACAGAGTTTAAAATTCATGAAGACTGCCTCCGTGTGTTCTTTAAAAGAGAACACAAGCTGAGTGTCATCAGCTTACGAGACCACCTTTACGACACACTGTTCAATCAGTGTGGAGAGAGGGGCCAAGTACACATTAAAAAGAGTGGGGCTCAGCGCCGAACCCTGTGGAACCCCGCAGCTAATAGATCTGGTAGCCGAAGTAAATGGACGCAGGAACACATTTTGAGACCGACCCTCTAAGAAGGTGCGGAACCAGTTTAAGACAGTACCCTTCACACCTAGGGACTCAAGTCTCTCTAGTAGGATCTGGTGTGACACCGTGTCAAAGGCTGCGGACAAGTCCAACAGCACTAACATTGCACATCTGCCCTGGTCTACCGTTTCCCGGATGGTTTCTGCCACTTCCAGGAGGGCCGTCTCTGTGCTGTATCCCTTCCTAAAACCCGACTGGGAGTCGTGGAGAAGATGGTTATTCTCCAGGAACTCCGCTAGTTGCATTTGGACAACCTTTTCCAGCACTTTGGCCGGCGCCGGGAGGAGAGAGATTGGTCTAAAAAATTTTAGATCTGAAGGGTCCGCCTCTTCTTTCTTTAAAATTGGTTGGACATAAGCCGTTTTCCATGGCACAGGAAAAATGCCCCGGCTCAGAGAAGCGTTCCATACGGCATTTAAGACGGGGTTGAGCCGTGGAGCCAGAAGTTTAAAGAAGCTGGTTGGGCACGGGTCGGTCGGAGCACCCGATTTAATTTTACTTAATTCCACCAAAGAGGTAGCTGTACCTAATGGGAGGAATTCCGACCAAGTATTAGAAAGATTAGACCTATCGACAACTATAGCAGATGATGTAGAGATCCCAGCTAAGGGGAAAGAAGAGTAGATTTTCTGAATCTTGTCATGGAAGAAGCTAGAAAGATCTTCACAGAGGGAGGCTGAAGGGAGGATAGTGCTCTTCAAGGCTAATGGCTTCAAAAAGCCCTGAACAATCTTGAACACTTCTTTGGTCGAGTTATCTGAAGTTTTAATCTGGTTAGCTACATAATCCCTGATCGTTTTACGTTTTAAGATGTGGAATTTCTTTAATGTAAGTTTATATCTATATTTGGCGTTGGAGTGATAGTGTTTCCTCCATAAACGCTCCAGTTGCTTACATAAACTTTTCTCCAGCCGAAGTTCAGTGGTGAACCAGGGGGCAGAAGGATTTCTTCTGGACAATTTCATAATTTTAAGTGGGGCAACTCTGTCCAGGGCAAGTGTAATCCAATTATTAAAAAGAGAAGCATCTTGGCTGGGCTCTCCCGTCAATACTGGGACTGTATCATGAAGCACATGGTCAATGGCCTCCGATGTGACCTTCCTCCAATTTCTTCTCATTTCAGGTATAGAACTAACCTGATTATTATTGGAAGGAATAGTCAAATGAAAAGGGACTAAAAAGTGATCTGACCAGGTCAATGGGAGAGGAGATACTGACTGCAAATACCCACATATAGGATATGCATGCAAAGGCAGGGTCTGTGGAGCTTATACCTATGGTGATGTTATAAATGCAACTCAAAGACAATACTCACAGTGAACAAGAAACACCACCTAGGTAGTCAGCTGTGCCCACGGATCCTGGCGATCAAACAGGAACACGCAAGGCAGTAACAGCAAGGGGGTAGAACTAAACACAAGCACAATAGACAAGGAGCTAGCAAGGAGGAGTGCTTAACAGGAAAGGAAGGAAATCACAGGGCACACTTGGCAGAAAGCAGGTAACAAACATACAAGGCAACAGAAGCAAGACAGCAGAATAGAAAGACAGCAAACTAGGAACTGGAACCAAGGAAATGGGAAGAAAGGCAGGGACTGGAAAAGGATATACAAAAGGGGAGGCTACAAGGGTATACTAGAATAGTGTAGGTTAAGGAATCAAGAAAACAAAGTAGCATAGAAGGCAGTGCTGGGGCAGGAACAAGAATTGAGCTAAGGCTCAGGAGTCAAGGTAGCACTGCAGGCAGTGCTGGTTCAGGAACAGGGAATTACTAAAGCTTCAGGAGTCAAGGTAGCACTGCAGGCAGTGCTGGATCAAGGAAACAGGAAATAGCTACAGCTCAGGAAACAAGGAGTCAAGAGAGCACTGCAAGCAGTGCAAATCAGGAACAAGAAATAGCTGAAGCCCAGGAACAGGTACAAAGAATAACTATAGCTCAGGAACTCAGGAAACAAGGTAGCACTGCAGGCAGTGCTAATTCAGGTACAAGGAATAGCTATAGCTCAGGAACTCAGGAAACAAGGTAGCACTGCAGGCAGTGCTAATTCAGGTACAAGGAATAGGTATAGCTCAGGAATCAAGGAACAGGGATTAACTAAATCTCAGGAATCACTGGAAATAAGGATATCAAATGCTCAGGAAACACTGGAAACAAGGATCGGTCTCACCGGTATACAGCTACAATGACCAACCTTGGCCTGAAGGGAGCTGGGGCTTAAAAGAGCTCACAGTACTCATGCGCATCAGGTGTGAGCAGGCTAGCAGCAGCCAGCCACAGGTGAACTGAATTCCTCCACCCATCCTTGGCCTGCAGGGGTGGAGACAAAGCAGTGAGCAGGGGATTATAGGTAATGGAGTTTCCAGCATGAGCAGACAGGCTTCCACAAAACCCGGCATGGATTGGGAATGGATGTCAATTCCTAAATGATGTCCAAATGCCTGGAAGTCAGGATATGCATACAGGGGAGTGTCTGGAAGCATATTAGAATACTGGAAAGCCCCACAATTCGGCCCCCTGGTGGTGGGAACGAGAGCACAGGGAGTGAATCGTGACAGTACACCCCCTCCAACGACCTGCTCCCGGAATCTGGGACTCGATTTAAAGCCTTTGCTGCTATGAAATAAGTCCATTTGCATCAGAGATGTAGTGTAAGATACCAGAGGACTGCAGGAAAAATGTGATGTTCTGGAGGGTAGAATAATACTCTGTAAATTAACAGCAGTGTAGGAGGCAGGACCTGAAGAGTCCAAATCCAGTAAAGTGGGCTTAGAAGCCTGAATCAAAGGTGTTTGAAGTCCTGATGATGGAAGGCTAGAGTAGCACTCTGAGAATGAAAGCAGATTGACTGTAGGGTCAAAAGCAGATAACTGATTGGCAGGAGGCACAGAGGTCAAAGGCAAACTGGCTGAAGACAAAGGAGGCAACGACAAGCAGACCTGAGGCTCTAGCCCTGGATGAAAACATACAGAAGACTCACATGCAGGTGTCTTTGGAAGCAGGTATGCAGGAGACCTAGGCCCTGGAGGCTTACATGTTGAGAGCTTTGTCTCTGATGCTGGAGATTCGGTCTCTGAATATATATGTGCTGAGACCTTTGAATGCTGGCTAGCTGGAAGCACAGGGTCAAAAAGTTGGCAAGATAGAGGCTCAAGGTCTGAAGGCAGGCAGCCTGGAAGCTCTGGTGCTGAAGGCAGGCAGCCTGGAAGCTCTGGTGCTGAAGGCAGGCAGCCTGGAAGCTCTGGTGCTGAAGGCAGGCAGCCTGGAAGCTCTGGTGCTGAAGGCAGGCAGCCTGGAAGCTCTGGTGCTGAAGGCAGGCAGCCTGGAAGCTCTGGTGCTGAAGGCAGGCAGCCTGGAAGCTCTGGTGCTGAAGGCAGGCAGCCTGGAAGCTCTGGTGCTGAAGGCAGGCAGCCTGGATGCTCTGGTGCTGAAGGCAGGCAGCCTGGATGCTCTGGTGCTGAAGGCAGGCAGCCTGGATGCTCTGGTGCTGAAGGCAGGCAGCCTGGATGCTCTGGTGCTGAAGGCAGGCAGCCTGGATGCTCTGGTGCTGAAGGCAGGCAGCCTGGATGCTCTGGTTCTGAAGGCAGGCAGCCTGGATGCTCTGGTTCTGAAGGCAGGCAGCCTGGATGCTCTGGTTCTGAAGGCAGGCAGCCTGGATGCTCTGGTTCTGAAGGCAGGCAGGCTGCAGGCTCGGGCTCAGATGGCAGGAAGGCTGCAGGCTCAGATGGCAGGAAGGCTGCAGGCTCAGATGGCAGGAAGGCTGCAGGCTCGGGCTCAGATGGCAGGAAGGCTGCAGGCTCGGGCTCAGAAGGCAGGAAGGCCGCAGGCTCGGGCTCAGTAGGCAGGAAGGCCACAGGCTTGGGCTCAGTAGGCAGGCAGACTGCAGGCTGAAGTTCCGTAGGTAGGCCGGCTGAGGACTCTGGCTCTGAAGGCAGCGGGCCGGCTGAGGACTCTGGAGACTCTGCAAGAAGACAAGCTGAAGGCAGAGTGACACATGGTTCATAGACGTTAAGCTCTGGGAATGGTAGTAGCTTGTGAACAGTAGATTTGCTGTTGTCAGTATTGAAATCTTCACAGTTCCTTGGCTCATTAAAACACACTGAAGGGCTTTCTTCGGGATGGCTAAGAATACTGCTTATCTTAGAGTCTCTGTTGATCAGACTTCCTTTACTTTTTGGCACTTCACATCTCTTAGTCAGAGGAAATAGGTCAGAGACTTCTTGGTCATGGGAGATTTGTTCAATTCCTTCTGCATTACAAGGTGGTACAGATGCAACAGAGCATAGAGTACTATAATTTCCTGACTTTTCAATATGTGGTGTGCTTGAAGGCAAAACAGCAAAGAAGGGGTCAGGATTTTGTTTCTTCTCAGTGAGGAGGTTGACTTCAGTTGCAGCAGTTAAATCAAGAGCATGGTCTGAGTCACAGGACATTGTCACATCAGGGAATATGTGGGTCAATGGTTCGGGTTTTGTCTGCATGTCAATGGCTAGTGTGTGTGATACCCCCGGGGTGGAACTGACATCACTACCAGGAAAAGAAAGCAAAGAGATGTTTTGTGTCTTGCCTGGAACTTGGGGTTCCTCAAAACTGGGACACATCTCAGATGTAGCACCTAGATGTAATTTAGCACTAGAAGACAACAAATCAGAGGAGGTAGAAATTGCAGAATTCAAACAAACACTTTCATTAACTGGACTATGAGACAAGGTACTATGGTTTTTCTGAATGGAATCTGAGGGATCTGCCACTGTATTGTTCACACTATCCCTGGACCAGCTCTGAGGGGAACGCAAAAGAGAGCGCAAGGCTTCATTCTCCATTTCTAAGGAGGCTAACATAGAGGTGGAAAAGTTGTTTTCTACAGGGGTTTTAGATTCCCACTTGAACTCTGGGTTATAATTTTTTAACAGAGTCTGAAACATGTTATTCTCTAGTTGTAATTCAAGAATCTTAGACGTACTTGTATCCTGTGAAGACTGCAGATCTTTCTCTAAAAGGACAGTGGTAGACTTGGCAACTTTACAACAAGCAACAGAGCTATACCTTGGATTTTGTTCAAAGTGGCTATGAGCCACCTGTGTTCTAGTAGGTCTTCTCTCTCTTTTGTCAAACTGATTATTGTCTTCTTTGAATGTGGTGTCTAACAAGGTCCCTTTAGTATCCGGGACTATGATCTTTACTGGACTACAAGACTGGGTAACATTATTTGAATGGAGAACAGAGGTTATATAATGCATCTGCTCTTTCTTTGGTTGTGTGGTTGAATACTGTATTTTACAGCCACTTACAGCAGACATGCAAGAATCAGAATTCTTGTTCAGCAAACTGAGTAAGGTAGCATTCTCCTTATGCAATGCTGACACAGACATTGAATCTGGATCAGAACAGAAGATTAAGTCCGGATCTGGCAAAGAGGTGTTTGAGAGCCAATGAGTAAAATATTCAGAATGTAAATGTCCATTTTTCATAAGAGGATTAATTGTTTCAGGACTAGGGTGAACATTCTCAAACTGTAAAGTAGACACTAAATGTCTCTCATTGGTGGGCACTGGTGAACTGCCCTGCACAAACTTGAATGATGCACTGGTGTGTCTCTTTCTTAAACCTCTCATTATGACACACCTTTAATATTTGCACACACAAATGAAACAGAAAAAGGGTAGCTAACTGAACGCAAAGAAAAACTCACAAGTCACCCTGGAAATGTGGGTTGGTCATTCTGTCAGGGACTGTCCGGGACTATGTCAGAAACACAGTCAGGGACTTGGGCAAGGACTGGGAACTGGGTAGAAAACGTACAGTGCACAGAAAGAGTAGTACAGCGCTGCCCAAGATCACACAGGGAGTCAGAGGAGAAAAAGGGATCCAAAGGGGAAGCCTGTACAAGTGAACAAGATGGGTAAGACTCAGAAAGGAAGGGCACTCACGAGGCAATATAGCATTCAGAATAACTACACCCAGGACGAATGTGCAAGACATATATATGAAACAACATTAACAATAAAGGGGAGTGTGGGGTAAAGCACTCAGGAGCTCCACACGGTAAGACTGAAGCTCAGTAAGTTTCTCACCCACAATTGCTGTTACAGATACTGACTGCAAATACCCACATATAGGATATGCATGCAAAGGCAGGGTCTGTGGAGCTTATACCTATGGTGATGTTATAAATGCAACTCAAAGACAATACTCACAGTGAACAAGAAACACCACCTAGGTAGTCAGCTGTGCCCACGGATCCTGGCGATCAAACAGGAACACGCAAGGCAGTAACAGCAAGGGGGTAGAACTAAACACAAGCACAATAGACAAGGAGCTAGCAAGGAGGAGTGCTTAACAGGAAAGGAAGGAAATCACAGGGCACACTTGGCAGAAAGCAGGTAACAAACATACAAGGCAACAGAAGCAAGACAGCAGAATAGAAAGACAGCAAACTAGGAACTGGAACCAAGGAAATGGGAAGAAAGGCAGGGACTGGAAAAGGATATACAAAAGGGGAGGCTACAAGGGTATACTAGAATAGTGTAGGTTAAGGAATCAAGAAAACAAAGTAGCATAGAAGGCAGTGCTGGGGCAGGAACAAGAATTGAGCTAAGGCTCAGGAGTCAAGGTAGCACAGCAGGCAGTGCTGGTTCAGGAACAGGGAATTACTAAAGCTTCAGGAGTCAAGGTAGCACTGCAGGCAGTGCTGGATCAAGGAAACAGGAAATAGCTACAGCTCAGGAAACAAGGAGTCAAGAGAGCACTGCAAGCAGTGCAAATCAGGAACAAGAAATAGCTGAAGCCCAGGAACAGGTACAAAGAATAACTATAGCTCAGGAACTCAGGAAACAAGGTAGCACTGCAGGCAGTGCTAATTCAGGTACAAGGAATAGCTATAGCTCAGGAACTCAGGAAACAAGGTAGCACTGCAGGCAGTGCTAATTCAGGTACAAGGAATAGCTATAGCTCAGGAACTCAGGAAACAAGGTAGCACTGCAGGCAGTGCTAATTCAGGTACAAGGAATAGGTATAGCTCAGGAATCAAGGAACAGGGATTAACTAAATCTCAGGAATCACTGGAAATAAGGATATCAAATGCTCAGGAAACACTGGAAACAAGGATCGGTCTCACCGGTATACAGCTACAATGACCAACCTTGGCCTGAAGGGAGCTGGGGCTTAAAAGAGCTCACAGTACTCATGCGCATCAGGTGTGAGCAGGCTAGCAGCAGCCAGCCACAGGTGAACTGAATTCCTCCACCCATCCTTGGCCTGCAGGGGTGGAGACAAAGCAGTGAGCAGGGGATTATAGGTAATGGAGTTTCCAGCATGAGCAGACAGGCTTCCACAAAACCCGGCATGGATTGGGAATGGATGTCAATTCCTAAATGATGTCCAAATGCCTGAAAGTCAGGATATGCATACAGGGGAGTGTCTGGAAGCATATTAGAATACTGGAAAGCCTCACAATTCGGCCCCCTGGTGGTGGGAACAAGAGCACAGGGAGTGAATCGTGACACCCTGAGGGGGACAGAAGAGGCACAGTGGTGCCAGCCCTACAATTCTTCACAGCTGCGCAGCACTTAGTGCCAGCTGCCACGTTTAGGCCACAGTTCTTTGGGGGCATTTTTTAAAGAGAGATAGGAGTGAGAGGCACTCCTACACCCCAGCGCAATGGCGCACTTGTGAATTCCGCTGCCTTGGCAGCAGCCCTGACATTTTGGACGTAGGGCATTTGAGCCCCTTTGAGAAGGCCAGTTGGCCAGGGGGACGGTGGGGTTTGTAGGGCGCCAGGCCCTAATGTGATTTATGTGGTGCTAGGAAATGTGATTCATGTACTATGATTTACGCACCCTGTTTTATGCCTCTAACTGTAGTTTATGCTAGTGAGATTATTCTCTACTGTGAGTTATGCCCCTAATGTGAGTTAGGCTTAGGAGGTTATTGTCTAATGTGTTTAGACTTATGAGATGATTGCATAATGTGTTTATGCTGGTGAGGTTGGCGCAGAATGTATTTCACGCCTAAAGGTGATACTGTGCATAATGTGGTTTATGTTACAGGATGATGCTGAGTACAGTGTTTGCCAGTAGTTACTGGTTGGGTTCTACGCTTATGATATGTTCTACATTTACTATGTTCACTAAGTGATGGTTCTGACAGTGGTCCACGTGGCCCTGTCATGTGTATATAATCCCTTGTAGATATTACCTAGTGCCAGAGGGCACAATGTATATTATGTGATTACTATTCTAATGTGCTATGAGAATACAAAGGCTATTTTTGATATAACCTTGTGTGGAGTTCCTTTTGTGGTGCGCCTGGTATGTTGTTGCTGTGTGCGTGTTGCGCAAACGCTTTACACATTGCCTCCGGGATAAGCCTGACTGCTCGTGCCAAGCTACCAAGGGGGTGAGCAGGGGTTATCTTCGGCGTGTAACTCCCTTGCCCTGACTAGAGTGGTGGTCTCTGCCTGGCTTTGGCGCAAGCCTTAGCCAACCAGAGATCCCATTTCTAACCTAAATTCTCAATTCACATCTTTTGCACAACTTCCTGACCATGCGTACTCATACACCACCAAACAATGATCCTAGAAATATGGTAGTCCATACAGTGCGCTTAACTAAAGAACTCTATCTAAAGGCAGATGGATGGGGATTTTAGGGCTTTAGAATCATGAAGAAGTCAAACTAGAACAACAAACATTTTTACACCCCACTGTGAGTATCCAGAGTTAATATTAGTTGCTGTATGGTTATTCTGAAAGACTCTGGAGAATTTTCAAGTATGTTTCAGTTGCCAACCCACTGTACAAGTAGCTAGGTCTTCCCCTCCACCACTACCCCATGCTGTGATGGAGAGCGAATGCTACCTAGTACCCAAGGTCGATAAAAAAAACCTCCAAAATTATTCAAGCTGTCCATGCTCTCTACCATGGCCTAATTGCACGCATCTGCGAAAGCATTCTTTTTATGTCTTTTTTGGATGCTTGATTCAATATACCTTCTCTCACTGTCTCATCTGGAAGCCCAACTGGGTTTGTGCACAGGTTGCTGTCCTTTTTGCTTGGGTCCCTGTAAGGTAGGTGTCACACTCTGTTCAGTGAATGGTTAACTTTGTTGCAGTCAGATTCATTTCAAAAGGAGAAAAAGGTCTCCAAAATGTCCTTTAGGTCCTCAGTTTCCCACAGAACAGGCCATCCAGTCAGCCATAGATTTTGAGCCTTTTGAGTCTGTCCTCCCATTTACCTTTGATTTTATTGCACACTTAATAGGACCTGTTATTCACAGCACTCTGCTGCATCACAAAAATATCCAATGTATCTATTTTAGCCACCCCTTTATGTACCTTTGGGACATAGATTCTAGCCTTGACTGAACTCCTCAGTTTGGTCCAATCAATCTTCATGTGAAGGCGGTCCATGGATGTTGTGACTACTCCTCTTGCCTTTGACTGCTCAGGATCTTCTTGGTCACCACTGTGGCCTCCCATTGCACTGTCCTGGGGCTATAGCCAGGATTGGGAATAATCCTCCAAAAAGCTTTCATTGCTGCTCTTCATCCAGAGGGTCTTCTTAGAGGTAGACTGTTGTTATTTCAGCGGTTTCCTCATATCAACCAAGTGATCAGGTTGTCACTCTCATTATGCGTAGAAATGAGAGAGGCTCCACTAATACAACCAATACTTTATTCTTCTGAGTTGCAGGTTATTCATGGGCTCAGGGTGAGGACTAGCTTGCTCCTTAAGCTTGAAGGACTAAGCAGATGGTTCATATTCCTTGGAGGGCTGGGGGTAGCATACACTGGAACTTCCCGCCCGCCCGCCCCTCTGCTTTAGTATTTTACCTCCTGCTTTTCCCTGGGTACTCAGAATGCTTCAGTGTCTCTCTCACTCTCCATTGGGCCTAGCCATCTATCCATGTGTAGATCCTCCTTTCTGTAGCATTTGATTGAGCACAAGCTGTGTGCTTCTGATGAAAAACAGTGCTTGTATTTGAAGAGTGCTTTGCCTTGTTCTCGGAAAGCTTGTGATCAATATAGTAGGCCTGAGACTCTGATGATGACAAGTTGATGGTGCCAAATGTCAGATGCCATAGGCCTGGTCTATTTAATATCAAATATTATGACAAAAGCAGTAAGTAGGCCTGACTTGATTATAGTGAAATTAATATGCCAAAAATATGATAAAGCTAATAGTCTTTCAAGGATGGGTTACTCTTTAACTGAACTAACACCTGTAGACACGTATTTTGTTACATAGATCTCACAGGTTACTGTAGTTAACAAGTGTTTCGGTGTTGGTTATGCCCTGTGACAGACCCTAGGGGTAGAAGATGTGCACTGGGATATTTGTTATTAGACCCTCTTTGGAGGGGGTTCTATGTTGTTTTGCCAAATGGAGGGGTTGTACACCACTTTGTCATATAGCAATTTTATAATTATATGCCTCATGCTTATACCTTGTGGAAAAGTTTGTGCTAAATACAGAAGGTCTTTGCTGGCTAAAGTGGCAAGCCAATCCAAAATGATATAGGTCTTATTGATTCATTAGGAAATGTTATGTCAAGTCAGTGCTGCCATAGATTTGACCTATTTACTATGAGACGTTGTGAGAAAGACAGTAGACCTGAATTCTCTATAGTGAAAAGTATCTCTTAAAGCCAATGTGCCTGTAAAAGTGAATTCTTTTTACACTTTAGTAAAGCCTACACACAGTTATTTTGTTACATAGAATCCCACAGACTACTGTAGTAGGCAAGGGATTTGGTGTGAGTAACCCCCTCAGATTTTATTTAAATCTGTTTATTAAGTTCTTGTTTTTTCTTTCCAGATTACATTACTAATTAAAATGCATACAATAAGCAAAGCACAATATAATACTTATCTGTGTGCTGCACATTTGGCAGCAGGTAACAACAAGAAGTAGAAGGCTTAGGTCACAGAGTGAGCAAGAGAAGTCTATGTATCAGTCCGCAGTTGACGTCAACAGTTCCAACATACTCAGCCAAGAAACAGATGAAGAAGCAATAAAAGGAGACTGATTGGTGACCAACACCATAGGGTGGTACGACTGTCATCAGGAAAAATCAGTACAGATTCAGTTATAGAAGACAATAAATAACCTCGAACAAGGTAAAAACAACTCAGTGGACTACACCTATGGAGATCCAGCCCTCTCCCACCCCGGACACAGCAAAAAACTCAACATTCAGGACCCCATCACTGAATACACAATTATATTACCCTCCCATGGTGCGTCAGCAAGGATATTCTTACAGACAGTAGTAGCTGATACAGGATCCACAGGGATGGTGAATCAGTGATCTGTGCCCCCTAAAACGAGTTGTAAGATCAGTCGTATCTGTGTGTATATGCATCTGAGGTTCAGTCAGAATGGTATCCCAACAGGTAGAGATGGGATATTTACGTAACCCATGATTGTCTTCTCTGTGCAGAACAACACTTTCAGCTTGAGCCCATGTGAACAGTGAGCGTGACCAAGCTATCAGTAGTGGGGGTTCAGGCAACTTCCAGTGTCAAGTGATAAGGCATTTGGCCACAATGAAACCCAGATCTAGGAAATGAGAAGTAGCTTTGTGTTTTTTATGTGTACAATAGAGACCCAAAATACATATCTCCCATGTGTGCAGGTCCCGGTGCTCAGTGCAAGAGGACAAATGGGATGAAACACCCAACCAATAACTAATCAAACGTGGACAAGCCCATAGCATATAAAGTATGTCAACATCAGTGTGTTGGAATCTGGGACAAGCGTCATCAGCTCTATTAAAATAGCCGTTAATTTTGTCTGGGGAGAGGTATGCTCTGTGCAAGATATAAAACTGAATGAGCCTAAATCGGGAGTTTCGTGGTATATTTACAGGGCATTCGAACAAGCATGCCTATTCCTTATCTGTGAAGGGGCGCTGCAAATCAGCTTTCCAGCGCCGATGTAAAGCACTGAGAGGTGGAGCAGTATGCATCCGCAAAGCATCAGCAAACCAACGGACTAAGTGCCTGCCAGTCCCCATTACGTGGAGATATTGCATCACAAAATGAGGCAGACATTCAGAGGTCTTCTACCAGCATCTCGTAGGGGATTAGGACGCCATCTCAATAGAGATGCCCCAGAGTGTGTATACCAGTGGCATGCCATGCAGTCAATTCTGCCGATGCAGTGAATCTGCCACCCCTGGGTGTACCAAGTATCTCCAATGCTGATGCGTAAGAGATCACGGAGCGGGTGAGAAGAAAACTCCAGCGTTAGCATCGATATGCTAACCCGAACAATAAGGAGTCGGGCGTCGATGCCTTTGAACATAGGTGAAACAGGTGTAGAACAGATAGTAAGCCCCATGCAGGTCGAGTTGTTGCTGTGTCTGCTAAGTTCAAAACCACCAACCACCCAGCAATCCACTGGATTTGTAAGGCCAGAAATGCAACTTCGCTATTGCCACTCTACATCTGGACTTGTTCCAAATTAATTCCCTTGCCTAGCTAGTAAAGGAATGGGAAAACACCCTCAGGGATATAGAAGGGAAGGTTAGTGAAATAATACAAAAGCCTTGGAAGGACTACCAATTTCAGGAGCCCCACGTGTCCCATCACAGAGAGAAGCAGCATACAGTAGAAGGACATCTGAGAGCGCAGGGATGTCACCACGTGTGAAATGGTACCATCAAAGAGTTCAGCTTGCTACGTGCTAGGCTGCCAATCCACCTGTATCTCATTCATACAAAAAAATGTGCATTAGGAACATACACCGTGAAGGGGAACAAACATGATTTAGAACACTTAACCCTCAAACCAGAAAGGATGGCAAATGTGTTAAGTGTCAAGGCTATGGTAGTAGGGATTGTGTATGTGTCCATAAAATAAAGTAATATGTCGTCAGCGATCCGCAAGGATCTTGGTTAAAATCGTGTAGTCAGTGTTAAGTAGGGCTAGGGGTCTGTATGAACCCAGCAAAAGGGATATGAGGATTGATTTAGAGGGCGGATTGCGGGGAGGGTATCAACAGAGAGAGCCTCCTCATACAGCAGATCGGATCGACACAATGAGGTGTCTGGGCTGATCCTGTCAGAAAAACCAGGCCAATAACCAATCGGTTTTATCAGCTGTGGCACGTGTGTGGGCGGAATGAGGGGCATAGTTGAGACAGTGCAGACAATACAGGAGGCCAACATGCTCACGGCATGCGTCTGTCAGTTGTTGACTAGCGGTGGGATCATGCGCCGCCTGCTGTTCATAATCTAAAAGATTACGTTCGATATTAGAGATATCCTTAGTGAGCGTCTGCTGCATATTCCATTGCACCCCCAAACAGTGACCCTGGATCGATACCTTAAAAGCGGGCAATTCAATTAACTTGGTGTAGGCATTGTCAGTGTTGTGTTCAAAGTAGTCCAGGATGGTCGTACCTAGAGATGCTCGAAAGGGAGGGTCCTATAACATGGCCGGCTGCAGTCACCAGGTGGATATTGGAGGGGAAGTGGTATCCCATGTGCTCTGTATGTACTGTGGGTTATGATCAGAATGTGTATGTCCCAAATAGTCGCTGTGCCTCACAGATGGGAGCAGAGAAGACGCACCCACAAACCTAGTTATATGGACGAGAAGGTGATGTGGAAAGGAGAAAATGGAGTACACTCTCACGTCAGGGTTACGTGCACGCCAAATATCAACTAATTGCCAATACAACAGCCAATCATGCAGCGCCTGGGCATTAACTGTCGCTGACGTATGAGGTAGCAGGGGGAAGGAGCAGTCCAGGTTGGTATTAAGTACGCAATTAAAATCCCCCCCTATGAGCAACGGCAGCGCACTTCAACTAGACAGTGTTTCAGATAAACTGCGGAACAATGCAGGTTGGTCAGGGTTGGGAGCATTTATGGAACCAAGAAGGACTTGGGGGCCCTCGAGGTGGCTCAGCACAAACACATATCTACCCTCCGCCTCTATGACAGTGTCTTTAACCACAGCGCTTTTGAAGTCTGGAAGCTTCTACGTTAATCAGGTGTATTTCGTGCAACAATGCAATGTGTGTGGAGCAACATTTCAGGTACGAGTACACCAATTAACGGGGTGTGGGGTGTGCATCCCACACACATTTCAAGTGATTATGTTAAAGTGCGTCATGAGCACAGCGAGACAGGGTACAGTAGAGAACCTCTGTGTGTGCCCTTATGTGAGTGGGCCTGTGGGATATCAGGAGAGTAGAGGTATGAGAAGGAGGGCTGGGACATGTATAGTCTCAACAAGAAATACCAGAACCCTCTTGAAGCATTAATCAATGAATGCCATAAGAGTGAGAAACCAACATGTCACCACCCAAACTACCAGACAACTAGATCAGTTATGGCCAAACAGGTGAAGGAGCCCAAAAGTGGGAGAGGGTTTGCAGAACAGTTGGTGAGAAAGTATCTCGCCAAGGCCAGGACGAACGTGTGTCAACCTATGAAAATGTGACAGCCTGGGAATCTGCGCAAGCCAAACATGGGTGTCCAGACACATTTTAGCAATACCCAGCTGACAGTGGGGGTGCATACAATAGTATCCATCAGCCTGGCTGCAAAGAAAAAAGGTGGTTAAAGACAACAACGCATAGGAGCATGTTGCAATATCAAACACTGCACAGAGCTGCAACCAATGCCGCTATCAAAGAATGTCTACAGCCGTCTGCAGAGCCACCTCAGACAGGGCATTAGATCCTGTTCCAAAAGGCCAAGTAGTCGAGGAGCCATCATCACTAAGAGATTTGACGGAGTCCTCATCCAGCCCTGCCAAGTAACACGCATCAGGTGTTAGACTAACGCATTTTGGTGCTGGTGGCCAATCACCGCACTAAAATGCATTAGTCACGCATTTACATAGCTCCCCAACACACTGGGGGATTATGAGAGTCGCTCCCTGGCTAAATAAAAGCAGCCTGCGTGGGCAATTCCTGCCCTATTTACAGTTTAATATCCTGTAGCTGAGGCACTGCCGTTGCCACGGTGACCCCAGCAAACTCTAAGACTTCAATAAGACACATTGTTTCGGCGCTGCCCTATAAAAACAAATTGTGCTGTGGCGCCCCGCCCCTCAGATATGCATGTGTGCCACTGTTTCATTTATCGGGCTGCGGAAGGCTTTATTGTGCCAGAGCCTCAGAGGGTCTTCGTAAATCATAAACTATTAAGCGCCAAGCCCACTCAGCCTCACGTGATGGATCCTGCGCCACTGCAGTTAATTTATCCTACCTGGTCAGTGACATAAGGGTGGTGTTGGGCCTCCGCATGCTTTGGAGTCCAGGGAGAGAGCAGGTGACCGTCATGTTTGCAACCAGCTCCCGAACAAAACTGAATCCATCAGCAGCAAACTGTCTCTAGGTAAACTAATTCGGCAATAATGCCACGTTTTACTTTATGTTGCATTCCATAATTTGCATTTGTTAGATATTGTTTAAATCCATAATGTTTTTTTCATGCTGCTCGTGCGCTAACCTGTAGGATGTTGTGTATGTGTGTGGCAGAGTTATACACAGCGCTATTTCCTGGACATATCTCAGACAGATCGCCTCTGCCGAGATCTGCCACCCTGCGCTGAAGCCGCTGTGCAAACCGGTTCTTGAAGTCAAAGACAAGAGACATTGGCTGACTCGGGGTAATGGAGCCTCTCCCATGCCTCAGACAGCCCCATGCCACCCTCACCACAGAGAAGTAAAACATGCATCGATTCCCGCTTGGGAACCTTTTTTGACCTATGTTTCACAGGGGTACGGTACCCCAGAGTGACACATTAGGAAATCGGAACCCCTGAAACAATTTTGACTTTATCTTTTATTCCCTAAAAGTATATGCATTTTCCATATGATGATGTTTCTGTAGTGTTTTTATGAAACAGATAGGCCTCTTCTACAGTTCACTCTGTTGGTTGGTTATAGGAGTCAGAGTTAGTTAAAGCTTATGGGTTGAGTGCTTATTATGGGGCATGATAGAGAGCTGTGTGGCTGAGGCTGAAGGCATAGAGAGATTCCCACAGTGCCTGTTGGTGGGTCAAATAAAGGTGTTCAGACTATCCAAACCTTGGCCTCTCTGCAGAGAAATGTTCAAATATATGTCAATTGTGATTTCTATTTTATATAAAAGTGTGTGAAGGAGTAATAAGCAGATGTCGAACTATTGATTGCAGAAAAAGAAAATTGTGTGTTTAAAGGTGAGGAAAGAGAGAGTGGGTGGGTATGTGGTGATGGGGACCATACAAGTAGTGCATGCATGACGCAGTGAAAAATAAGTGAGGATGAGGAAAGAGATGATGCAAGATATGCAGATTAAGGATTTCAAAAAAGATGCAGAGAAAAAAGAGGCAACAAGTGGCTAACTGTGAAAGACTGCAGATGATACCAGTGTGAAGAGAGAACAGGAGCGATCAGAAACTCTGAAGACCAGAAGCCCTTTCACAGATCTTAGTAATGGTTAATTACTGCTTTAATTTACTTGTGAGACAGTATCACTGAGATTGCCACTCATTTGACAGTAGAATGTCACTCATACGCAGGGCCACTGGAATTATGCAGGAGGGGAGGGTCAAATTATGCAGCAGGTTGAGCAAAATATGCAGCAAGAAAAGACTAATTATGTGGCACATTTTTGGATGGTACTACTTCATTATTTTGTCATTTTTAAGCTTGTTAACCGTGTCTGGGCATTATTTGTGCCACATTAGTACCAATTTAACACCCAAATATAGCAATAAGCTACATAAAGTTGAACAGTCAACCTTTGCAAAAGGCGTTCCACTGCATGACAACAGGTGTCGCTGTGTTTTTACTAACGTTTGAACCGTTTGAGCTAGAAACAATTTTTATTTGTTAAAATCTGCAGATGATGTGCACACTAAAACCACCAAAATGTCACACTTAAGCAGTCTGCAAACTTGGCAGCTATGTTTTCTGGTGCTTTGCAGCAGTTTTAAGATTTCTTAGAGTTTCTAGTTGCTCCAATGGGTGTATTTCTGATATTTATATGTTTCCCTTGTCTTCATTGCTTGATTTGTGCGCGCAAGAAGGAAGTGTCACTCATAGTCATTGAATGTCACTCATAGTTACACTGAAATTATGAAAATGTTACACATGAGCAATCTTAAACCTTGGCAGCTATGGAGCACTGTGTGGCTTCCCAGATCGTGGCTGCGATCTGCAAAGCTCTACGCCTCTTCCTGATGACCTGTTCCAGAGCGTTCTCCGAACTAGGCAAATGCCGCAGGCGGGACCCACGGCGACTCCAGTGAAGAGAGAGCAGTTTGCGAGTTGTCATGTTGCCCCAGGAGGTCTGACTGGCAGTCCGCTGTCCCGAGAATTAAAGGCAGCCCCAAGCATCTTCAGGAGAGTAAAAGAACTGTGATTTACCAACAGAAACAACACAAAGGCGCTCTGGGAACAGAAGTGAGTAGAGAATATCCAACTAATGCAGGTGGCGTTTCATGGCAAGGAAGGAGTTTCTGTGCTTCTGCACCGCCACAGTGTAATCCGGGAAACATACCATAAGCATTTTCCACTGTTATGTCATTAAGCTTGCGCGTTTCTCGCAGAATAGAGACTCTGTCGCAGTAGGGGAGTAATCGGACCAGGAATGGTCTAGGGTGAGGACACCATATCAGGATGCAGTGAGCACGTTCTACCGAGAAGAACTGTGAAAAGGTCTCCGACAGTAAGAGTTCTTTCAACTAGCACTCCACATAAGCAACGACATCTAGCCCTTCAGCCCCCTCCGGAAGGCCCACTATCCGGATATTATAGCGAAGTGAGCTGCCCTCTGCATCTTCAACGCGCCGCTCCAGGACTTTGACGCATTCCGCCTAGGTGTGCAGGGAGGAATCCATTTCACATGTCTTCGGTTGGATGTCAAAGAGAGTCTGTTCAGCCGCATGGACTTTATCAGCCAACTTGCGATGGTCAGTTTGTAATAGTGTAAGGTCTACCATCACAGTGCTCTATTTTACTTTCCATCGACGTACACATACTCTTGAGAGAGGCTCCAATCCGTTCTACCACTGCTAGTACAGTGTCTAACTTGTCCCCAATAGATGTAGGAGGAGGAGGTGGTTCCTCTGCATCAGTGCCGCCAGCCTTCTGCTCAGGGACTGTGGATGGGCACGTGGATGAGTCCTGCGTACCGGTACGAAGGCGACCCATGCTGGAAGAAATTAGGAGGATGTGACGAACGGTAGGGCAGGTAGTATAACACACAGGGCCTGCTTACCAGCACCATTGCATCCCTTGTGACGTGGCAGCACGAGCAGCCCCGTGTGGTCAGCAAGAAGCAGGCTATACTGTCCAAGTGCGGAAGGAATGGAGGGACCGCATATACACTCAATCACAACAGCGGAGCCTTGGGGTCACTAAGCAGTGGTGCCAGAACACATCAGTGGGCACTAATAAATGTCTGCCCACATAGCTGCAGGCCCACTTGCCGGCGTTGCAGAACTTTTCCCAGTGTGCGGCAGCAAGAGCAGCCCTAATCCCGCAGGTAGAAAACAGAGGAGTTTAAACCAGTTCATATGCGGCAATCACAGGGGCACTCCAGTGTACAGCAGAGATGAGCTCAGCCGCCCCATGCCCCAATCAAGGCCATTTCCAAATTAGTAGGGCTCACAGTTGACCTACCTCATTAATATTCATGAGGTAGGTCGCAATTTGCAACCCATTGGGAATCACTAAAAACACAGGGATGGTGGCTTGCTGGGGACAGCAGAGCACCATGTCTGTGCTACTTTTTTTTAATGCAGCACGTTTTCCTTAAAGAACCACTGCCTGCTCTTAAGAAACTTTTTCGCATACATTCACAAAGGTAAAAGGGGTCCCTTGGGGACCCCTTCCCCTTTATGAATGGGTTACCACCAACTTGAAGTTGGGAGTATAATGCAAATGTTTTGCCACCACATTCCGGTTGCAAAAACCTTCATACATACCCTTGCGATTCAGTATTAGGGAGGGACACCCTTAACATGCCCCTTCCTAAAACCGAATCGCAAAATCCAAAGAGCGATTCGGTAACAAGTTACAGAATGGCAGTTTGGGCTTTGTACATCCCAAAATGCATTTTTCCTGTCACAAACGGCCAGTTTCTGCGAATCGGACATTCGAACACCAAAATTGCTTCGTACATGTGGCCCTTAATAACTACCCAGCCAGGATTCTGAGTTTTCCACTGCAAGAACACTTAGTGCATTTGGGAAAACAGATATGCCAAACAAAAAGCTGACTGGTGAAACGAAACATTGTCTCCTAGGCACTCTGTCAATTGGGCCAAGCATAAGCATAAGCGACCAAGATGGAGAATTTGATACTTTTGAATGTCCCCCCCATTTAAATCTAACTTTATGCTTATGCACACAGAAGCCAACGGAGGCCAAGTGGTAAGATTGCAAAATGGCATTGCAGCAATGGTTCACGTGGCTTGTGGTATCCTGTTGTGTAGCACCACCTTGTTCTCGCAGTCCTGCTGGTTTCCAGAACTCTAAGGGAACCATGGTCCATGAATGCAGTTGGGTCTCTCAAGTTATTTGTGCCAATTTTATGTATTGTTATGAGGATTTGTTAATTCTAACATGATTTCATCCTGGCACATTATTGAATCCACCAAAGAAAATGAGCATTAAAGATGGTTAAATAAATAGGCACACACATCTTGAGTTACTCTCTTTATCTTATGACTGAATACGCATCAATCAAAAGGATATACATCATGAAAGATGGTGTACCAATAAAGGGAACTAAATCATGACAGCAATTCAATTGACATTGAGATCTTTCTTGACCATTCATTGAAAGCCATGTTGTATATTTTGAAACTTCAGTTTGTACTCCAAATGGGGCTTATGGGTAATGGATGTATTAATAATAAGAATGTGTTTGTGTTCGTGTTGTGAAGCTTATGGCTACCGTATTTTCCAGAACACTTCAGTTATTTAATAAAGTAATAATTTCCATATCACGCTGTATGCTGGTTATCCAGGGTGGCACTGGGTCCAGGCTGCAGAGTTCTCTGTTTTAAAGAACTATACAACTACTTGACTCTGCACGTTCATTGTGGGTTAATTCTGGTGTGTAGCAGACGCATGTAAATATTGTCTTGTGTATGTGTTGTCTAGATATGAAACTTAAAAAAAACACCACTCCTGTTTGATTTCTTTTTTGACAAACACTGTGATATAATGCCTGCCAATAGAATACCATGCATTATCCATTTCGTTTACCCCAGTGCCCTGCTCACCCTCCTTCTCAACATAAAGGGAAACGACTGGAGCAATTAGCATGACTGCAACAAACGTCTCAAAAAAGACGGCTGGTACTTAGAAAGAATATTGGAATTCTCTGTGTCTTAGTGCTTTCTGTTTCTGTGAGTATCACTACTCAACTGTCCATTGCCAATTGAGACACCGAGGACCTGGTGTGCGTGCGCCGGTCTTAAACCAGGCTGTGCAATTTGTATGCCAGAAGAATTATGAGTGGGCGTGTCATTTGTGATTCAACCTTTGTAATAGGGTGAGTTGCAAATTGCCCATTTGTAAAACAACTTGCCTAATAAGTATTAATTAGCAAGGTACCCATTTGTAACACCCTGTGATTGCCTGCAAATGCAGGAATGGAAAACTGCAAGAGACAGCAGAGCTCCATTTCTTTATTCACATTCCCCATCTGGAAACATTTTTTTTAAAGCAGGTTGTCACCATGAAGGGTGCTCATTTTAATTTTAAAAAAACGTTCTTGTTTGAGAAATCATCAAAGGAAGCAGGCAGTGGTCCTCTGAACAAAACAATTACAATTTTTTCAGATCTCTGATGCCATGCACAGCTCAACCCAACTAAACTCCGAACCCTACTTGTCTATAAATAAAATTTACAATAGTATTTTGGCAAGTATTAACATTTGACAAATAATAACATTACTATCCACAAAACTATTGTTGGGATGGAAGATCCCTCTGCATGGTAAAGGCGTGGACCCCTGCCCTGAGTCCCCAACCGTACTGTTGTCTGGAACCCTAATGATGATTTTGTCATAGGCGAACACAAATCATGTGTGTGCGCCATGACAGAAGCCTATCTAGCGGACTGCGGTCTTGTTGGACTGGGAGGGGTGACCAAAGTGCAACCCTCATAGTGGTGAAAGGTTACTGCCTTCACCAAGAGCTAAGCAGCACAAGCGTAGTTTTGGCACCATAACGTGTAGTGATCAGAAGGAGTGAACAGGACTTCTTTTTTCCTGTGTCACTGAAGTGAGGCCTACAGGCTAGCTCACCTTTTCAAAACCTTTGCTGCTGTGTGTATAACTAACATTTGGCCAACATCAGGTAAGTTGTGGAGTTCTGCGTAGTGCAGGAGTAGTGACTGCATTAGTTGTCTGTGTGCCTAGTATGGGTACAGTACAAGGATTGAGCAGTACTGTGCACTACATGTGTGGTTAGTACATGTATTGGGTGTATGTATGCCAAGAGGAATATATTACATGAGGGATGTAGTGCAAGTGAGGATAAAGCATGTGCTAAGCATATGTGTGCTTGTGTGGAGTACAATATGAAGGGTGAAGTGTTGTGCAGTGCACACATAGTGAATGTGTGTGCTGGCAGTGTGTGTTTGTAAAGAGCACACCCTGGGTAATTATAGAAAAGCTTCAGTGCTGAACAGTGTGCACAGAGGGAGTGTAGGTACAAGGTGCTTGCTTACATATAAGGGTACAATGCATGGAGGAACAGTGCTGGACTGAAAGTGTGTTGTGAACGTACACTGAGTAAGTTTGCCTGCAATGGTAAATTGTATGGAGAACCCTGGGTTCTATCCCGGTAAGGCCAGGCCTGCTTGGTAAAGACACGAGGAGGAGAGGAATCCCCCCACACAGATTTGCTGCATTCCTGTGAGCTGGGAGGAGACACACTGGAGGGAAAAGGAAGAGACTCCTTTTACATTTCAAAAGACTGCTCCTTGATTCCGTGATAGATCACAAGGAATGGGCCTGGACACAGGAAGGGTGATGGGGCTGGTAACAGAATCATAAAATAGGGCGGGGGTCCGTGATGAACCTTTTGATGGACATATCACTGTGGCTGACATCCAAGTGTGAACGCTGGTCACTCCCATGAATTGTGTTGTGGACAATCAGCTTCAGAGCTGTGCCTCCTGTGACAGACTTCTTTCATGAAGGAAGATGAAAAGGAGGAGTGCCCACTACAAAAGAAGCAGAACTCCAGTATTGATCTTCAAAGAGCCAGACCCTAATTCACATTTGGTGTCTGGAAAAGAATTATAAGAAGGGGAGGTTGAGTCCCCAAAAATCTGTCATTTGCCAAGCAGCTAGACAGCTGTGTGAGAAGGTGAAGCTCTGCAAAACTTCTACCTGTGAATAGGACTGGGGGCCAAGGCCTGCTAGTTTCCCTGCTGAGTGAGGGGACATCATCCAGGGAAACCAAGACCACCTGCACTGGAGCAACAGGGCCTGCCTGCTTGCTTGCCAGGACCAGTTTGTCCTGTGAGGAAGAGAAGAGCGTTGAAGGGAGCAAAGTCCAGTGAGGAGCCCTAACTTGAGGACACCCTGTGTAAAGTGTGAAGATTCCGCTGAGCACCAATTGGGCCATCGCCCGTCTGCAAGAGTTTTCTGACAGCTATACGTAAATGTTTATTTTTATACAACTAGAAATACAAAAATGGGGGCGTGGCTAGCAGCCGTCGAGAATGGCCGCTGCCTAATCGAGCTCCTACCTTCCCGACATTTATCCTGTCCTATCCTTGCCATCCACGAGGCAAATTGCACAGCAACGGCTAGAATTCACTCCCGGACCCCCTGGGGAAACTCTGAGCCTCCGGCGGGGAGGTAATACTCCGTGATACCGTCCCTACCGACGAGTGGTCCTGTACGATAATAGCGGCTCCCTGGGGTGGATCGGAGTGAGAGGTGACCCCGGGGCGCGACGGAGATCGGACCCGGAGGGCTCCGAGGCCACTTGCAGGGTGCCCCTAATACAGGAAGTGGGCGAGGAGTGCCTGAAGCTCCGGCACGGAGGGGAAACACCTGGAAGTGAGGAAGGCGATAGGGAGCTCCGGTGGGAGGCGAGACTACCAGAGGCCCCGGCTTCAGGGCCTCGGAAATGAGAAGAGCTGTTGCGGACTCCGTGACCGGGAGATAACAGCGCGGGGCCCAGGAAGCTGCTCCGGATGAGCGTCGGGTGAAGGAAAAGACCCGACTAGACGGCTTTGGGAATTCTGGCTTTTGTAGCTGGATCCGGAGGCCCATGGGGGGCGGAGCCTAGAGAGACCTAGCGGACGCTACCCCAGACGCCAAGAGGTAATCGAGGCCCCGGCGTGCGGGCGCTGAGGCCGGAGCGCCGATTGTTGTTGCCTCTGGCCACTTAAGCGGCAAAAGGTGCCCGGAGGTCCTTACGAAGTGCGGATGCCCGGAGGAGAGGTAAGGGCGGACACCTGTTGGAGGAGTGCTGAACGTCCGCACCTAAGGCCCGGTGGGCAGGGAAGTGTGGACGAGGAGGAACTGCAGTGGACGCCTGGGCCAGTGTGTACTGAGGTGGCAGTGACTAGATGGGCCTATGAACGCCGAGGGTACCTGGCAGGGACCCGGCTGCAGAGACTTTGCGGGAGGACTGGGCCGACATTGCTCGGAGGATGAAGCTCTGGGGCCAGCACTGAGAGCGTGTGCCTTATATGTTGCGGCAAATGGAGGCCGGGAGAGGCACTCTTGATTGATGGCAGGTAGCCCTGAAGGGTCCACACTATTTGAAGGTGCTGGTGCAGGGGATAACAGCTAATTTATATGGTGGCATTGTAGTGGCTCAGAGGGTACTGCAGGAACGGACCGGAGGAGCAGTGCCTGGGCAAATTACCCTCCGGTACGAACCGCGGCTGGATGGATGCTGCGGAAGCTGGGGCTGGAGCCATAAGGGCGTTCAAGTGCCCTGATTCTGTTATCGGAGTGAGGGGTTGAGAGCTTTGGCCCCCCAAGAGACTATTGCAGTCGAGCGGCCCGAATAGCCGGTGGTGAAACCTCACGCAGAGAGGTGGGGCAGATAAGTACACCAAAGTGACAAACATTGCTACAAGTGGTGGAGTCCAGTCTCCATAACTACCGCCTGGAGACAGTGATAACGGGGCGGCGGCTCCAGAAGTAACGGGCACGAACTTGGCCATTCCTGCCGACGATCTGCGGCTATCGGTGTGGGGCTGCCCGGGGCCCTCACCTGACGGGCCGCTCGTAGGTGCGCAGCCATGGCGACGGGAGGGAGAGGTCCTAAGGCTAGCGCCCAAAAGCAGCTGGCTAAATTTGCATGGGCTAAGACGGGAGAAAGAGGAGATTCGCCGCAATCGGAGAAGGACGGCGGGGCAGCCGCCACGGGACAAAGCCCGGAGTCAACTCTACATGATGTCATGGCAGCTATTAATGGGGTGCGTGCCTCGGTGGACTCGGTCAATGTGGAGGTCTCTCTAATCAGGGCCGACTTCCGGAAGATGGACGAGAAGGTCAAAGAGCTCAAGATAGTCACCAGCGCCCTACAGACGGATACGTCGGAACTCCAAACGCAAATGCTTGAAATGCAGAAGAAGCAGGAGATGATGTCACAACAGCTCGATGAGTACGAAGGCCGAGCCCGCTGTAATAACATCCGAATTTTGGGGGTCCCGGAGAGAACGGAGGGGCCAGCAGCAGACCTATATGTGGAAGATCTCATTACGAAGCACCTAAAGCCTAAGACTTTGTCCAGCTATTTTTCTATTGAGAGGGCCCATAGTGTCCCAGGGGGCAGACCAAAATCGGGAGCACCCCCGAGGCCTATTATTGCTTGGGTGTTCAACTATCGTGATAGGGACGCTGTCCTGCAAACTGCACGCTCCAGTCCCCCCCTGAAGATAGACAATTATGAGGTGGCTTTCTTTCCTGATTTCACGGCCAAGATTCAGGCCCAGCGTCGCAGCTTCCAGGCGGTGAAGAGGGAACTACGAGACCGGGAAGTAAAGTACGCAATGCTCTTTCCGGCGCGGCTGAGAGTGGAGTCGGACGGCAAGTCGTGGTTTTTTGAATCTCCAGAGGCAGTATGGGAATGGATGGAAGGCTGGAGCACGGTGGGAAGTCAAAGAAGAGACAGATCGGGCAGACCTGGTCAACACAGAGGTCTCCGTGCAGAGACGGTGAACAATGGATCGACAGAGGCAGAAAGCCAGCTGAAGGAGAATGACTGACCGACCGGGGCTACATAGAGCGAGAGCTCACGCCCAGCTGAAAGCGCAAGTAGGGGGAATGGGGGACGGGTGGAAATATCCATCTTAGAGAGACTTCCTAAACAAAAGGGGACTAATTGCAATGAAGCAGACTGATGGGTTCTATTGCTCTGCTTTGAAAGGGAGTAGACATTATTCATAAGTGGATGGCTAAATTACGAGTTAATTGTGATGTGTACATGCAGGAGGGAGGGCTGGAACACCCCGTGCATTTTAGGCATTTCGGGGGGGGAGAGAGGCACTCTGCCATGTTTGGGAGTGGGTAGTTCTAAATCCACAGGCAGGGGGGCAGGGAGGGGGGGGTTGGGGACTGAGGGAGGGGGGGTTTGAAGGTTCATTGTTTAATTGTGCAGCTGGGACGGTTATTACTGGACAGGATGTTTACGCGTTTTTTGCTGACCGCACTGATCCGTTTAATTGTTGCTCCTTTTGTGACTTGGGATGGGGGGGATAGAGATCAGACGCTTTCTGTATTGACTTGGAATGTTAATGGGATGGGGGACAAAATTAAGAGGGGGATAGTACAACAGTATCTAAAGAGACATTCTCCTGACGTGGTACTGCTACAAGAAACACACCTGGTGGGGCAGAAGACTAAGGCCCTCACTAGATGGGGGTATAAACTCTTGGTCCATGCTGAGTACACTTCCGGGTCAAGGGGGACGGCAATTCTGGTAAAGAGGTCTGTACCCCTCATGGTCCGTAAGGTATGGGCGGATTCGGCAGGGAGGTTCGCAGGAGTAGAGGCCCAATGGGATGGTAGAGACCTTAACATAATTTCAGTCTACCTACCGCCTGCGCTGGGTAAAATAGCTTTGCAGGATCTGGGTGGGAAGCTGACGGGACTACAGGAAGGAGCATTGATTATGGGAGGCGATTATAATATGACGCTAGATGACACAGTCGACCGCCATCCACCGAGGTCGGAGGCGAAATCCAATACGTTAATGGCTGACTTTACGAAAGCGTTGGGATTGGTGGATGTGGGCCGGGCGCTCCAGCCCACGGACAAACTATTCACCTTTTTCTCTAACATGCACCAAAGCTTATCGCGTATTGATTATTTCCTTACACACCTGTCATCGGTAGGAAATTTTGTCAAATCCCAGAGCTAGCCTGGCTGATGACGGCTGAATAGCCAGAAACCGGTCCCAGGATGCTTGTTTCCGGTCCAGGGAAGACCTGGCTTGGCAGTTCGGGCTGGACTGTTCCCATGAGGCACAGGGTCAGACTGATTTGCATATGGCCATGTCTGAACTGGGGTGGTGGAGTGAGCTAAAGAATGATGATGGATTTAACCCAGATCAGTTGACTGGGAGTGAGTGTTTGATTAGCTCAAGCGCTCCGTCCATCATCCCCTTTGGTATCGCTTTGTTCGCCCTAAGTTGGCAGGGTATGCCCAGACATGGGTCCCTTGCTCACTTTGCCACTGGATTCAAGCTAGCCTGGCTGATGACGGCTGAATAGCCAGAAACCGGTCCCAGGATGCTTGTTTCCGGTCCAGGGAAGACATGGCTTGGCAGTTCGGGCTGGACTGTTCCCATGAGGCACAGGGTCAGACTGATTTGCATATGGCTATGTCTGAACTGGGGTGGTGGAGTGAGCTAAAGAATGATGATGGATTTAACCCAGATCAGTTGACTGGGGGTGAGTGTTTGATTAGCTCAAGCGCTCCGTCCATCATCCCCTTTGGTATCGCTTTCTACCGAGGGGTATATCTGACCACTCCCCGGTTTGGGTGGAGTACACACACTGGGAAAGACAGGCACGCACCACTATAGTTCTTAATCCATGGCTTTTACACATACCAGACATTAGGGAGGAACTTCGTACACAAACGGAGAATTACTTTGCCGAAAATGTGGGCTCGGTCACATCCGCTCAGACAATATGGGAGGCATACAAGGTAGTTCTGAAAGGACAGGCTTTATCTTTGAAGATGGGATATATCGCCAAGAAACGTGAGCTTCTGGTGCAGGCGGAAATAGACCTTCTTGCCCTAGAGTGGGAACATGCACAGAATCCTTCGCCTGACACCACCCATATGCTTCAGCTGAAGCAGGATGAGTATCGGATAAAAACCAGGGAACACATGTTGGCTAAGTATCGCCACACCCAGCATAGAATATATGAAATGGGAGATAGGGCGGGCAAGACACTGGCTTGGCTAGAGAGGCGAGAACAGGGATCGAGATGGGTACATAAGTTGACAACTCTAGGTGGTGACACCGTGACACATCCGCGGGAAATAGCAGAGGAATTTGCTGCTCACCTAGAACAGGTATATTCCCCCTCTACTCTCTACACGGCTAAGGAATCACGCCAGCTCCTCCGGGAGAGTGACGTTCCGACCCTCTCAGGGGCTGATAGGGAGACTCTAGACGAAGATCTCTCAGATGCGGAAATTGGTAAAGCTATAGGACAGATTAAATCGGGGAAGGCAATGGGACCCAACGGCATCCCGGTTGAATTCCTAAAAGCCACTGCCTCTCGTACGATAGTGCATTTGAAGGCCATGTACAAGGAGAGCCTAGAGGTGGGCCGGCTACCAGTGGATCAAAGATTGGCCACTATAGTAATGATTCACAAACCGGACAAGCCGGCGGACTTCAGTGGCTCCTACAGGACAATTTCGCTGATTAATGTAGAGGCAAAGGTATTAGCGAAAGTCCTCGCCAACAGGCTGGTGGCGGTTATCACAACATTAGTCCACCCAGATCAGTCTGGGTTTATGCCTGGAAGAAATACAGCCCTCAATCTAAGGCGCCTACATAACGTGATGGCCCGTAGGAAATACATTGAAGAGGAGGCTGCGTTGTTGTCTCTTGATGCCTCTATGGCCTTTGATTCCATAGAATGGCCATACATGTTTGAAGTTTTAGAGAGGGTGGGTCTTGGTCCCAAGTTTATCGCCTGGATTCGGTTGCTATACACAGATGTGTTAGGGCAAGTGAAGGTAAACGGTTATACATCCAGGACATTTAGATTAAAACGAGGTACCAGACAGGGATGCCCTCTGTCCCCGTTGATATTCTCCCTTCTATTGGAACCCCTTGCGGCATGGATACGCCGAGATGTTATGGTACGAGGGATGAGATGGGCGGAAGACGTAGAAGATCGCATATCCCTATATGCAGATGACATACTGCTGTACCTGGCTTCCCCATACAAATCTATATTGAGGGTGCTCAACGTCTTCACAAATTTTGGCAAATACTCTGGATATGCGATAAACTGGCATAAGTCCGTATTGTTTATGTTGCGGGGACAGGTTCCCAGGCTTCCGGCTGACTGCTCCATAGTGGTGGCGGAGGATGGGTTTCGATACCTGGGGGTATATGTCACGTTGGATTCCAATCTGTTTTACAGCTCCAACTTGGCCCCTCCGCTGGCTAGATTGCGAGCGGATGTGAAACATTGGAGGTCCCTTCCGCTCTCGTTGCTTGGCCGAGCTGCGCTTTTTAAGATGCTGGCCCTTCCTCGCTTCTTGTATACCCTTCAAAATTGCCCGTACAAAGTTCCGGATTCATATTTCAAAGCGGTGGAAGGAGAGGTCCGTACGTTATTGTGGGATGGGAAGACCCCACGGGTGGCACTAAAGAAGCTGACTAAGAGTTGGTATGATGGAGGCATTGGACTTCCCGACCTGCAACTTTATTATTGGGCAGCACAGCTAGGGACCGTCAATCAATGGATATACCGTCCTCCGGAGGACCCTGCATTCGCTCTTGACCGATACCAAACTGACCGATCTGGCTACTTGGGGGCCCTGTATGTTAGTGATAAGAAAAACAGGGGGCGATTTTTTGGGCCCACCCTACACACGTTAGAGATTTGGCGTACAGTGAATTCTCGCCTGGGATGGGCTGGCATCCTCACGAAGGTTGCTCCACTTTGGTATACGCAAAAACTAGGTATGTTATGCTATCAGCCCGGGTTTGACAAGTGGGACCTAATTGGTATCTCGGCAGTAAAAGATCTGGTCAAAAAGGGGGCTATACTCACATTTGAAGAACTCCAGAAACACTATCACCTGGCTCGGGGAGAAACGTATAGATATCTGCAAATTCGGCATGCTCTCAAGACGGCCTTCTCGTCTTTTACAGATATACCAGACTCTTCACCGCTTGAAGACAGGCTGTTAGACGGGCCCTTGAATTCGAAAGCAATATCTCTCACATATAAGAAATTATGCAATAATCTCCCAGATAACTTTCCGAAACTCAGGGAGAGATGGCAAGACGATTTGGGAATGATTAGCGACGAGGACTGGCAGGAGGCCCTGAGGTCCCCCCGGGAGGCAGCCATTACACTAAAATTTAGGTTGATCCAACTTAGGATACTTCACCGATCATATATGACGGGACAGACCCTAGTAAAAATAGGTTCCAGATCTGATGATCTCTGCCTAAGAGGATGTGGCCAACAGGCCACATTTTACCACACTCTGTGGAGCTGCCCAAGGCTACGTGTCCTATGGGAGGGGGCCTCGGAACACATGCACAAGGCCTTACATAAGGAGATTGTTCTAACGCCGCAACTGGGATTGTTGAATATCTGGGTGGCAACTGATCTGACGGAAGTGGAAAAGCAGTTCACGACGCTAGGATACACACCACACCAAGCGTCCACACGTGGGCGAAAGAGCTTGACAGAAGCATGCTGGCGGAAACGGAAGTCTTCGTAGCAAGGGGATGCCCCAAAAAATGGGACCGGAAGTGGGCGAACTGGAATAAATACCGAGGTGATCCGGTAATGTCCCCAATGGTGGAATTGGAAATGAAAAATGTACAGAAAGTGTAAATTATATGTAATGTAGAAACTTGTTTACTGACTGTCCAGCTCTGGAATTTGAGTAAGTTTAAAATTATCGTCCTTTTATGCACACGATTTTACTTTTAACTAATAAAAACATTTAAATAAAAAAAAAAGAAATACAAAAATACAAATAAGTATAAATTGCAAAAGAAATTCAGTCTAACATGTCTCCAAAAGCCAATGTATTTTGTCTCATTTTCAACCAATATATACATGTATTTTCATTGTGATTGCTCCAAATATATCTTTTCACTGAAACTCGTATTTCTTTTAGACTGTACGTACTGAGCCACATGTCCTTCATTTTTAGGTTTCGCTTGCGCTATGCTTGTGAAATCTTTTGTATTAAATATATCTTAAAAAGGGTCTACATTCTGCCCCCTTCCTTTCATTGCTTTTCACTGGTTCCTGTGCTTGCTACTTACTTTTCCTCCGTTTCTATTGGCTATAGCACACTTTTTCCCTGTCCTTGTGTTGTTCCTCCCATGTGCTTCTCTTATCAGTTTCCTGATGCCGAAGTACTGTTTCCATCTGCTTTTCTGGAACAATTTTTTAAAGGCTCCTTCACCGACAACGTTAGGCTGCACACATACATGTGCCTGTTCACAATACGCTCTAGTCTTTGTTTAAACATCTATGACATGCATGTATTCCGACATGTCAGTTTCATGCTGGCTCTTCTCTTTGTCGAGTGGTTGCACTCAAAGCCTCCACGAGCAGAACAATGAGGCATGCTCTCCAACACCAACACACAAGCACAAACGGTAAATGCGCTTTTGTGTAACTTTTTTATGTTTTGCCTGCATGTTTTCGTCTTTCCACTGCCGTCTTTCACAGCACGAATTGTTCTGGAAACTCGCCCCATGTGCGGCGCAACTCCCATAACTCCCTTGAAGGGAGCACCTGTTTCAACAAACCATTTCATGTGTTCATGCTTGTTTTTTTTGCCTCTTACTTTACCACTCCCTCCGCTTATGTGCCATCACCGTATCTTTTACTCACATTTTATCACTTCCTATTTTTCTCTCTCTCTCATTCTGTCAGTTTTGTCCTAATTTTCTCCATATTTCTTACTCTTGTCTTCTTTCTCATGCGCTTTCCTCTTCCTTTTGTGTCTCATTTTTGTGCTCAGCATCCCTCTCTCGCTCCCTCTGTTTCTCTCTCTAATTTCCCCTTTTTCTGACTCCTCTATCATTCTTTCTACATTTTTGTGTCTCCTTTATTCCTCGTTTTTGTCTGACTTTCTCTCTCTCTCTCTCACTTCTCCCTTTTTTGGTGCAAAGTTAAGATTTAAATAAACACAAGACCAATAGTTGTCTTTAGTCTCAACTGTCACTAACTTTTACTGAACAGGTGACTCGCGGGCAATAGTAGTGCAGGACGGCGCAATGCCCTCTCCCCAGCGTCTTTAACCTGTAACATAGACTGCATATCTTCACTCTTCACCCTAAATTTCTATCTGCCTCCTAAATCATATAATCTGATAGTTCCTTTAAATTATATTGCACAACTGCTCAACAAGCTAAAACTTAAAAAAATATATATATTATTAATCACAAAGGTGAAACCTAATGCACTTACCAATACTTGTTATACAAAGTCACATGCAAATGTTTGTTGTTTTTTAAAGTAACTTCAAGACAAATGGAAGAGAATATGCAACAGTAAGACAAGAGGAGAACCAACACCTCAGCTAGAATAAATAGGAACAATACTTAATTCACATAGACAATCTAGAGATAGTCCATTTTTAGTTCTCCGTAAATAAAGTTCCACCAATCATATATGTATCATTATTCTCCCACAATGAATTGCATTTTTTACCACAACAGAAATATTTTGAGTTGACATTAATATGTAATATTCTGAAAGGATCTATCCCATTTTAGGAATCGCAGCAAATAATTGAATTTCAAACTATTCTCATCCATTTCCAGAAATGATTCTATTGTTTTGTTTACTGTTGACCTAGCTGTCACTATACAAATAAAATCCATATCCAAACTTTTTTGTAATAGTAGAGGTATATTACTACACCCACATGTTAGCCACAAAATCCTTATATCCTCTATTTTTAATAATTAGATATGAAGAAATTAGACCACCCTAACACTTTTTACTCATTAAGATTCTTAATATTGTCCTTATAAAGAGCAAATTCAAGTTCACACACACACACACACACACACACACACAAACACACACACAGATACACACTTGAAGCAATCACAATGAAAATATGTGTATATATTTGTTGGCAAGAAATATAAAATTACATATATTACACAGTGGTGGTTGCCATTGTATGGTTATAGTTAGGTCAGCCTTTCCATGGGAAGAGCATTTCTATTTTACTAATAACGTTGGCGTCGTTTCACCATTCCTCACGAAACCTTCACATTTCCCGGGAGCACTCTCCACGAGAACTTTCGTGTCTCTCAGGAGACTTGTGGTTACTGATCTTTGACTTTGGAACAATATTTGAAAACCCAGCACATTGCTATTGGGGTTTCTTTCTCTTTCTTTAAACTTTTGAACCATCGCGGTTTCTGACGTTACTGGAGTCCTTTACTTGGCAACTGTACTTTCAAGTACTCTATATACTACGTTTCTGACCAAGCTGTTTTGCAGTTTGCCCTGAAGAAGCCTGTGGTTTACCCCACCTAAGACGAAACACGTGTTGGCTAGAATCCATACCTATGTTGAACTGTGTCATATGAAAATAAAGAACAGAAGAAGAATTCTGTGGCAACTACCGATGTGGATTGTTCTGATTATTTTGGACATTTATTGCTCAGGATATTAACTCTCTCTGTTTGACAAAAAATAGTTCATCCATCTCAGCTCCTTCCTGGAAAGTGTCAGGGTAATCAGTCAAGCAGAGGCCGAAATATGCAAAATGCTTTTTCCCCATGCAATTTCCATAGGGTAAATTAAACGATAAAGAAAAACGGCTGAACAGAATTACACCAAATTATGTACAAACCTCTATCTTTACCCAGAAAGCGTGCTTTTTATGTAATCAAGGTTTTATCCTGAGCACAGAATCTTCTTCGAAGTAAATCCATCAGTCCATAATTATGGTAACTTCTTTCTCTTTATTCCAACTGTTAAAGTTCCAAGAACAATGATATCACAGCCAGTCTGAACAGATTGTAGCCAACACGTGTTTTGTCTCGTGGATTATATCCCACCGACTTCATCAGGTCTAATAAGTCACAATCATAATGATTCTCCAGTTATGAGTCCAAGGGTTTTTTCTCAAGGCATCTATATTTCAGAATTCAATCCAAAATTTCCCGTCAATTCACCATCTCACCATTTCAAAATTCAGGTATCTTTAGATGTACGGGAGAGTGCTCCGCATTAAACTCGGCGTCTAGCGTGCTTTTTATGATTTGGTGTCATTCTGTCCAGCTGTTTTAGAGAAATTAATGTTAAAAAAACAGAGATATCTGGTGCTGCAGTCCTGCGGGACCAAGTGCTGTCGCAGGCTGGCCGCATCACGAAGAGAAATGTTGTTGCTGCCATTACAGGACTCAGGGACTCAGTTCCTGAGTTTACAGTAAAAATAAGAGACAAGGGGACAGGGTAGTGATACCTTCCCCCCTAGGCCTTGTGAGGTGGTCCTAGTAGGACCTTCCTTGGGGACAAAATGGAAAAAACATTTTGGGGGTGGGGGACCGTCACGATCTCTCGGTAGGGAGGCAGTCCATTGTGGCCAGATAAAAAAGGATAATGTTGAGTAGAAACATGTGGAGTGTTGTCCACAAGTGGGGGTTGGCCGCCGGAAACATGCGCAGCAGGGGCTGGCTGCCCACAAGTGTTTGGGTGCAGGATTTCAGTCAAACCCAAACTGTGCACATCTTTCACCATTGCCGTAGAATGCTTTTGACCTCACATATTACATCACTCATGACATGTTCTATGACATCATAAGGAACAGGGTCAAGACTGATTTGCATATGGCTGGGTCTGAACTGGGGTGATGGATTCAACCCAGATCTGTGACTGGAGGTGAGTGTCTGAAATGTTTCAGCGGTCCGTCCATCATCTCCTTGTGTTTGCTTTGTTTGACCTAAGTTGGCAGGGTATGCCCAGACGTGGGTCCCTTGCTCACTTTGCCACTGGATTCAAGCTAGCCTGGCTGATGAGGGGTGTTACCCCGAAACCGGTGCCAGGATGCTTGTTTACGGTCCAGGGAAGACCTGGCTTGGCAGTTCGGGCCGGACTGTTCCCATAAGGAACAGGGTCAAGACTGATTTGCATATGGCTGGGTCTGAATTGGGGTGGCGAAGTGAGCTAAAAAACAATGATATAATTATTTATTTATTTTATTTATAAAGTTTTATATAGCGCGAACATGACCCAAGAGGGTGCGGCAGACCCAAGACCTGCTGACCTTCAGAAGACTCCTCAAGACCTGGCTCTTCGAGCAGTAGCAGCACTCCTCCCCCCCCCAGCGCCTTGAGACCCTCACGGGTATGTAGTGCGCTCTACAAATGCTATGATTGATTGATTGATTGAGAGCGCTTCACAGAAGAACAAGGATAACAGAGAGGGAGACAAGTAGGTAAAACAACAATCTGACAGTGCAGGATAAACGAGTAAACAAGAGTACCGAAGTATCGGAACACCACATAATACAGTAAATGAGCATACGTGTGAGGAGGAAGCCTCAGAGCTTTGTTTCAGGGGGGAGTAGGTACATTACAAGTTCAGAGAGTATGCAGAAGAAGTGCTTTGACTTCTTTTTTGAAAGAGGACATTGAGGGATTCCGTCTGCTTTCCGGAGGCAAGGCGTTTCAGATTCTAGGGGCAATACCGGAGAAGGCTCGGTTATAGGTTTTCTTTCTTTGAAATTTTTGTGGTTTCAGCAGCGAAGAGATATGGATTCAACCCAGATCTGTGACTGTGGGTGAGTGTCTGAAAAGTTTCAGTGCTCTGTCCATCATCTCCTTGTGTTTGCTTTGTTCGGCCTAAGTTGGCAGGGTATGCCCAGACTTGGGTCCCTTGCTCACTTTGCCACTGGATTCAAGCTAGCCTGGCTGATGAGGGGTGTTACCCCGAAAATCAGTCCCAGGATGCTTGTTTCCGGTCCAGGGAAGACCTGGCTTGGCAGTTCGGGCTGGACTGTTCCCATAAGGAACAGGGTCAAGACTGATTTGCATATGGCTGGGTCTGAACTGGGAAGGCGAAGTGAGCTAAAGAACGATGATGGATTCAACCCAGATCTGTGACTGGGGGTGAGTATCTGAAAAGTTTCAGCGCTCCGTCCATCATCTCCTTGTGTTTGCCATTTTATTAATGGCCCAGTTTGAAGAAAACTTAATCTATGAGAATAATCCTTTAGCAGAAAAGATGCCCTTATGACTAAGGTACATTGATGACATTTTCTGCATTTGGACATGGACACCAGAGGATCTCAGCTCCTTTCTCAACTGGCTAAACCATACACTTTCACATGGACTTCAACTTTAACATGCCAAAAAAACAATACAACCATACATTTTCTGGATATCTAGGCAAATTTGATAGATAACACCTCAGTAATATCTCTTTTTAAAAAACAACTGGCAAGAATAGCTCACTAAGATATGACAGCTTTAACCCGAGAAGCCTGAGGGATAATCTCCCATATTGACAGTTCCATAGGATCTGTAGGAATTGCACACAAAAAGAAGACTATCTTTATCATGCACTTTTACTGCTTGGTAGATTATTGGAAAAAGGTTACCCCCCAAAAAATATTTTAAAAACTCCCTGAAAAGAGCTTGGAACACACCTAGAGGAAAGTAACAAAAAAGGAGTCAGATACAAAAATATGCATCTTCACCCGGAGTCCCAGCACAATCAAGTTTAAAGAAAACATGCATAAAAACTGGCACATTCTATCAAGTCTAAAGTGTAGGCCAGAAATTGTTTTTGCTCTGAAAAACAAACAAAGCCTACAAAACCATCTGGTAAGATTTAAAATTGCTCGCAAAACAATGGCAAAAAAGGCTTCAGAGACCATCAAAAGGCATATATGCGGAGAGTGTACATCTTGTTTACAAACAATAGAAGGCAGTACTTTCCTTAATGAGAACAAAAAGTGGGTATACTACGCATTCTTAAAATGCAAGACAAAACCATGACTATGGAATATTATTGCTCTGTGAGAAACTGTACAATGGCAAGACTAACCAGGGAATTCAAAAATATGGAAGAGAGGCATCTCTAAATTGCTGCATGGTTAGGTAAGGGGTGAAGGCAAGGTTGAAAAAGGAGGAGTTGGCTGGTCTGCCATAGATGCTGGTGACCATTGAAGACTAGATATCTGTATTATAAATCTATGTGAATCTCCATTGTAAATGGCATTTAGAATGCTCTGCCTCATGATTTAGAAATATACAGATGGTATTCACAGGACACAGTTATCGTTTGGTGGATTTGAGTGGGTTCTTTACAACAAAGTCTTCATGGCTAGGATGGTAGGGGCTGAAGAAGTGGTTTGGGGGCAATTGGATCATGATCTATAGTGCAGTGGATGGTGCCTACGAGGCGAGTAGTGGCGACACATACTGCTAGCAGGTAGCCAGTGCTCCACTGGCTATTCTTGGACACTTTACCCAGGGATAGGTAGAATGGTAGGCCTGAAGTCAGGCAAAAGTTAACGAACACTTAACTGGCATGTTCAGCAGGTCATTCTGCAGATTCAGGTACAAGTATTTCAAGTGGTAAGCAAATTATCCAGTTGTGCAGTGTGATGCAGGGCTTGGGGTGCACAAGGACAAGTAGGGGTAGAGTTTTGCCAGATGTTGTGTGGATATTGAGCTCATTAGGAACAAGATACTGGCTCTCTTACTACCCGAATAAGGGGGTGCAGAAGGGATTGAGTAGTTTTTGGTTAGGGTACAAGGATCCCAGCGTCCAGTGATGGGCTGAACTTTAAGTCTGTATTACCATTGCATTCCATGTTATGCTCTGCAGGGGCTGATGTTATGGTTATGCCACTTAAACCATGTCACCAAGAATGTAGATTTGTGCTTAAGCTATACTAGTTCTACAGGAAGTAAGTTATTCTCTGGAGCTGCTCCTGGTGGAAAACCACCACTGTCACCATTAGAGATTCTAGTGATGCCATGGATCAAGCTTGGATTGTACATCGTTGGGACAAATTATGTTCTCCCCTAATATGAGAAGTTTGATTTGAGTTTAGTAAACAATAGCACCAAACCAATTTATGGCAATTTTGAGGAAATAGTTAAAACTGCCACAGTGGTTACGTTTTTGAAAGAAGGATTTGCAAGTGTTAGGGTGATGTCACTTAGAACATCATTATGCTAGTGGTATATCCTAGATGCAGCTGTTCCTGGAATTAACTCTACAGCAACCCTACCATTGTGAGATAGAGTCTAGACAGATGTGGTGAGGCAGAGGGTATGGAAAGAGATTGAGAAAATTCATATATGATGACACATTACCATGATGAGTTCTTCTCTGCAGGATGAGCATGAATATCGGAGTGTCATTTGGCATTGGGAACTTTTCAGGGTTTGACGTAGGATCTGGGATGCTGAGAAAACAAAGAGGCCTAATAATGAATGATCTTTTTTTAGACTGAACTGGATGCTATTACAATGGGTGTGTAGCTACACCTACCAGTGGATAATGTGGCTGTGATGTGACAGCTAATTGAGGAGGCATTGTGGGTGAAGCAGAGGAAGGTGAGAAAAATAATATGAATTGTGCTTGTATGGTAGTAAGTCCCGGAAGGATGGGTTTGGCCATGTCAGGAGTGGTGTTGCTGCATCATAGCATTAGATTAAAGGGTCAGTGATGGTGGATGTGTGTGTATGGACAGCCTTTTAACAACACTTCAGTGGTGTGATGACGTAGGTACAGAGCCAGGAGACAGAGTTGAAGGTGCAAGTATTCTGAATGCAGGGGAGCGAGGTGGTTTTGGTTTATACTGGCAGGACAAGTGAGGTGCAGAGAGGTGCCCAAGGCCTGGTTGTGGCAAGGTGGACCATAGCCTTTCTGGATTTCATTTCATTGTTAGTGGCTGTGGCATTGTGGGGGAAGGGGATTGAAAACATGAAGGTACACATCAACATGGATCATGAGGCAGTGGTAGCATCAGTGAATAGGCAGGGCTGGCAGCAGGGAATAAAAATGTGCTGAGATTGTTACAGGTGTTACGGGTTTTTGGACTGGGGTGTATATGATGCATAACATCATTTGGGCATGCCATGGTGCAGGAGTGGAGCATGATATTGCAGATGTTTTTTCTGGTCACAGTTGCAGAGGTTCTGTAGTTTGGCACCAGAGTTTGAAAACTCCAGGAGCTAGGACATTAAGGGTGCTGTATTTGTTTTGAAAAAGCACACAGGGTGCCTTGCCATAGGATAAAAGGAAACAAATATCCAAGCACCATGAAGTAAGTGCGCTTTGCTTCCAACATTCAACAAATATATTAGAATGGGTCAAGAAACCTTAAATGCAACATAGGAAAGGCACATATTCCCCCATGCTTTTCAATATCTACATGAAGTAATTACCACCAATGATCGATGAATTTCAGCTCAACTGCTATAATTACGCTGATGACACACAAATACTTCTTAAACTGGAAAACCCCAAAGACATTGGAAACTCAAAAATCTTCATTTGCCTCCGGGCCGTTGATCACTGGATGACATGGTGCCATCTCAAAATGAATGCGTTCAAAACTGAAGTGCTCACCCGTGGCAACTGGAAAAATTATGGCCCACTCTCTGCCGGGCTGATGATCTGGGACCACCTCCTAAAGTATCCAAGGAAGTAAGAAACCTTGTAATTACCATGGACTCTAAGCTATCAATGATTGCCCCAGTAGATGAGTTAGCAAGATGAAGCTTCATTACTATGAAAACACTGCAACACACCTTCCCCTCCCTAGGATTTCCACACAAGGTCCAAGCTACTATATCTCTATCAACTATGAAAAGATTACAACAAATTCAAAACTCTGCTGCCAGGCTACGCTTACATAAAAAAAAAAGCCACAAGGCCACATCTCACCTGTCTTAAGGGCCCTACATTGGTTACCTAATGCCAGAAGATCCACTTTCAAGCTGCGTTGTTTCACCCACAAAGCAATACATCAGAAATAAAATCACAAAATAGATACAACAAAGAAACCTCCACTACAGATTGGCTCCCTGCCTCAAAATCACAGCATACAAGAAAAAAACCATGGGAAGAACATCTTTCTCTGTTCAAGCATCCAAACTATGGAATTTATTACCCCCAAACATAAGACCACAGACAACCACCTTATCTTCAGAATATTACTCAAGAGCTGGCCTTTCCTACATGACCAACATATTCAAACTACAAATTTACAGCCATAGTATGCAAAAGACACCAATGGTGCATATACGTGTGTTTGTAAACATGTATTCTTTGATTATATGCATGTATTCAGATTTGTGCATCTCTTTGTGCAAATGCACAAATTACCTATTAATAATAATAGATAGACTATCTTATAGTTATATAGATAGGGGGCACCTGGGTTTTTGTTCCCGGGCTTGGTGGCCATCTAGCGAAACCTACCAAACCCAGACGTTTCTGAAAACTAGACACCCGAGGAAGTCAAGGGAGGTGTGGCTTGTGTGGATCCCCCAACATATTCTTATCAAGAATTCCCTGCAAACCTCAAATTTATCTAAAAAAAATAACATTTTCCTCACATGTCTGTGTGGGAAAGTTGAAGGATCACCGCGCCTGCACACATTTCCTACCACTCATCGTTCCCCTCGGTCTCCCGATAACACTGATACCTCACTTGTGGGGGTGGGCAAGGGTCTGCTACAGGGAAGGGTCAAAAACATGTAGAGATTGAAGGGGCACCAACATGTGTCCATAAGGACAGTTTTTCTGAATACGTTTTTAGCCCGACTCTGCTTTGGGCACCCACACAAGTGAGGTATCATTTTTATTAGGAGATCGAGGGAAACGCTGTGTGGTAGGAATTTTGTGCAGGCGCGGTGATCCTTCAACTGTCCCACACAGACATGTGTGGAAAATTTAACTTTGTAGCTAAATTTGAGGTTTGCTGAGGATTCTGGGTAAGAAAATGCTGGGGGATACATGCAAGCCACACCGCCAGCCAAGGGACAGTCCACACACACCGCCAGCAAAGTGTCATCCATGCACACCACCAGCCAAGTGCCAGTCCACGCACACTGCCACCAAGCACTAGCCCACACACACAGCCAGCCAAACGCCAGTACATGCAGACCGTCAGCCAAACTCCAGTTCACACACACACAGAAACTTTCCCTGGTATCTAGTGGTTTTCTGCCCCCCTTGGGAGCAGGTGAGCCTAAAAATATCACTGATCTGCCCCGGGGGGGGGGTGGCAGAAACAGCTAGAATGTGCCTAAAAAAAGGGGTATTAACCCTGAACTATGGGGCCGCCCTCCAACATGCCCATAAACATAGCTCCCTTAGACACCAGGGACTATTTTTACTTTGTGTAGGGGTGAGGGCTGCCCAGAGTGGGCATGCAGAATACCCCCTACCCCTCCGTCCCAAAAAATGGGCACAGTCTTTCTGCCGCCCCCTGGTGGGCAGATCGGCTGTAATAACCACCATCTGCCCACCAGTGGGTGGCAGAAAGACTGTGTCCATTTTTTGGGACGGAGGGGTAGGGGGTATTCTGCATGCCCATTCTGGGCAGCCCTCACCCCTACACAATGTAAAAATAGTCCCTGGTGTCTAAGGGGGGCAGATTGGGGCTATTGCCTATATCTGCCCCCAGGGGGCAGAAAGACTATGCCTATTTTTGGGGGATGGGGACAGTGGGGGAATTGACATGCCCCTTCAGGGCAGGCCCCATCTCTGCACAAAGAAAAAACAGTCCCTGGTGGCAAGTGGGCTTTCTGCCCCCTCCGGCAGTGCAGATCGGGGCTATTGCCCACTTATGCCCCCGGGAAGGGGCAGAAAGACTGTGCCCATATTTTGGGGGGCATTGGCATGCCCATTCTCTACAGTAAGGGAAAAAAAGAATCCCTGGTGCCTAGTAGGCATTCTGCCTCACCATTGGGGGGGGAGACCTTGGGCTATTGCCTCACCTGCCCCCTAGGGGAGTCAGAAAGACTTTGGTCCACACTTATGTGGGGTGGGGGCATGGCCATACCCATTGTGGGCAACCCCAAATCCTCTTTTATTAAAAACAAAAAAATCCCTGTTGTCTAGTGGGCTGTCTGCCCCCGTTTAGGGGCAGATCAGAGGTAATAACCTCCATATGCCCCCCCAGGGCGGGCAGAAAGACTGTCCCTTTTTTGTTTGGGGGTGGAGGCATTGGCATGTCCATCTTGGGCAGCCCCCACCACTACATATACAAAAGAAATAATCTCTGGTGCCAAGTGGGTTCTCTTCCCCCTCCCCAGCGGCAGAAAAACTTCTGTTTTAATTTATTTTAGGTGGGGGCATGGTCTTGTTCATTATGGGCAGCCCCAACGCATCATTTATAAAAAAAAAATCCCTGGGGTCTAGTGGGCTTTCTGCCCCCCTACTCCAGGGCAGATGGGGGTAATAACCCCCGTCTACCCCTAGGGCGGGCAGAGAAACTGCCCATTTTTTGTTTGAGGCGGTGGGGGCATTGGTATGCCCATTTTGGGCAGCCCCCACCCCTACGTATTCCAAACAAATAATCCCTGGTGTCTAGTGTGCTTTCTGCCCCCCACGGGGGTGGCAGATCGGGGGATATTGCCCCCATCTGCCCCTGGGGGGGGCAGAAAGACTGACTATGCCAAAATAACTTTGGGGGCAGCAAAGGCCCTTGCCCAAGGGGCCACTCTCCCCTCCGTGGTGTTAAGTGGGGGATCCCTGCTTAGGGTTTGGCCTCCTGCGGCACTCCCCAAGCAGGAATCCACTAGGGAAGGATACCACTGGGAATAAGAGACTCTCCACTTTCCAATGACACCTCTCCCATGTGTTTTAGTGCTGGGGGGGGGGCTGAGATAGCCCCACGAGCACCGAAGCAGTGAAACTGAAATGAGCCGATCGGTTCATTTCAGTTTCACTTTCAATGTAATGACATCAGCGCGCCATTCCGATCGTCATTACGCTGGAAAAAAAAGTTCCTTTGGCGGCTGGGGAAGCTCCTCCCAGCTCCCAAAGCTGAAAAATAAAAAAGGAAATCTCTCAGCTGTAAAGAGCAGAGGGATTTCCTGGTTGTGTGCGGAGGACAGAACGGCTCTATCCTCAGCACACGACCATTGTGACTGAGGACGGAACGGTTCCGTACTCAGCATGGAAGGGGGGAAATATATTTATTTCTTTATTTCCATTCCTCTAGTAAGTGTAAAAATATATATATATAGAGATACATACCTATATTATTTTTTGATTAATTAATTAGTATTATTTGTTTTTATTATTGAACTATTTTGATTAATGTATTATTAAGTATATTAAATAGTTAACATTTACACATACTTTCTGTATAATCATATTTATATGTTGTGATATGAGTGATCATAATAAATAGAGATCCATAAGCATGGTGTCAAATACTTATATGTTATTTATATAATGACCTATATACATTTTAAGCAAAAATATATGGAGTGTATATATTTTAACCATAAGCAATATATACATTTGTAAATCATAGCTAATACCTCACTTGTGTAGGTGGGCCAAGCGCCTGTGAGCCTGTGACCGGGAAGGGCCAAAAATGTATAGAGAGTGAGGGGATATCACAGCGAGCTGATAAGCACAATTTCGTTTTTAGGCTGACTCTGCTTTGGGCACCAACACAAGTGAGGTATCATTTTACTCAGGAGATTGAGGGGGATGCTGGGTGGTAGGAAATTGTGCCAGCACGGTGACCCACCCAGAAACTGGAGATAAATGTGATTTTTTAGCTAAATTTGAGGTTTGCAGGGGATTCTGGGTAAGAAAACGTTGGGGAATCCACACAAGCCACCCATCCTTGGACTCCTCCGGGTATCTAATTTTCTGAAATGTCTGGGTTTGGTAGGTTTCCCTAGCAGGCCGATGAACCCGGGACCAAAAACGCAAGTGCCACTTGCAAAACCAAGTCATTTTGTGAACGATAATTTTGATGTCTCCACAATAGGTTTTGGGCCCTTCACTGTCTCAGCACTTGGCCCACCCACACCAGTGAAGTACCATTTTTATCAGGAGACCTGGGGGAACACTGGGAGGTAGGAAATTTGTGTCGGCCCAGTATTCCCGCAACTTTTCCACACATAAATGTGATTTTTTTTTAGCAAAATGTGAGGTTTGCAGGAGATTCTGGGAAAGAAAACGTATGGGGACCCACACAAGCCACACCTCCCTGGACACCCGGTGGTCTAGCTTTCAGAATTGTCTGGGTTTGGTAGGTTTCCCTAGATGGCTGCCGAGCTAGGGTTAAAACATAGGTGACCCCCTTGCAAAACCAGGTCGTTTTGTGATCCATAATTTTGATGCCTCCACAAAACGTTTTGGGCCCTTCCCTGTCGCAGGCACTAGGCCTACCCACACAAGTGATGTACCATTTTTATCGGGAGACTTGTGGAAATGCTGGTTGGAAGGAAGTTTGTGGCTCCCCTCAGATTCCATCACAGAAATGTGAGGAAAATGGCTTTTATTTTACAAAGTTTGAGGTTTGCAAGGAATTCTGGGTAACAGAACCTGGTGAGAGCCACACAGGTCACCCCATCCAGGATTCACCTGGGTGTCTAGTTTTCACAAATGTAGAGGTTTGCTAGGTTCCCCTAGGTGCCGGCTCAGCTAGGGCCCAAAATCCACAGCAAGGCACATTGCAAAAAAGGGTCAGTTTTCAGTGGAAAAATGTGATGTGTCCACGTTATGTTTTAGGCCGTTTCCTGTCGCAGGCACTAGACCTACCCACACAAGTGAGGTACCATTTTTATCGGAAAACTTAGGGGAACACAGAATAGTAGAACAAATGGTATTACCAATTGTTTTTTTATGTATTTCTGCCTTCCAAATGTAAGACAGTGTGCAAAAAAAAAGTAATTTCGAAAAATGCGCTCAAATTCAAATGCTAGTATGGGTACCCACAAATTCAGAGATGTGCAAATAACCACTGCTTCTAAACTCCATATCTTGTTCCCGTTTCGGAAATATGTAGGGTTCCTTGATACCTATTTTTCACTCTTTATTTTTTACCAAATGAACTGCTGTATACCCGGTACACAATAAAAAATAATTGCAATGTGAAGTTCAGTTACTGACCTGAGTACCATGGGTTCTTGGTGAACCTACAAACCCTATAGATGCTCACAACCGGAAGGGTCCAGCGGATGTAACGGTACAAATGGCAGGTTTTTTTCAACTCTTCAATATTATTTTATTTCAACTGTTACTTTCTATAGGAAAACCTTGAAGGATCTACACAAATGACCCTTTGCTGAATTCAGAATATTGTCTACTGTCCAGAAATATGAGCTTTTTTGGGATCCATAATTGGTTTCATACCCATTTGTAGCACTAACTGGAAAGAGGTTGAAAGCACAAAAAATAGGAAATATAGGCTATGTCCCAGTTAAATGCCAAAACTGTGTAGAAAAATTTGGTTTTCTGACAAAAGTATGTCTGTTCCTGAAAGCTGGGAAGATGGTGATTTTAGCACATCAAACCCTTCATTGATACCATTTGCAGGGGAAAAAACAGATGCTTTCTTCTGTAGCACTTTTTTCCCATTTTTCCCAAAAAGCCCAAGTATTGTGGCTAATTTCTCAGTTCCCTCCAGGGGAATCCACAAACCCTGGAAACCTTTAGAATCCACAAGATGTTGGAAAAAAAGGACGCAAATTTGGCGTGGATACTTTATGTGGACAAAAAGTTACGGGGGCCTAAGCGTGAACTACCCCAAATAGCCAAAAAAAGGCTTAGCACAGGGGGGAAAGGCCTAGCAGCTAAGGAGTTGAAAAAAACATAACTAAATAAAAAATATCACATACATATATACATATATGTATAACTTTACCATTATCTCTATATATAAGTAGATCAATACATCAGTAACATAAGATGATGAGTATATGCTTATGAGTTTACTTTCCTAAAATAACATGTGTCAAAATGTGAATATGATTAGAACAATTGTATATGTAAGTGGTTTACTATTGAAATATTGGGGGACAGATTTAATAATAATAATAAATAAATAAAACAATTTAAAAAACATAATTTACAGCAAAAACGAAAAGCCTGAGTTTGTAAATATTTATTCGTGCATTTGCATACAGGAGTTTATGGTACTTTATCCAGTACAATTTAATATTTCCTGATTTTTTTCCATATGCGTATCATGTTAAATTCTCTATGTATGTATTTCTCTTATGTGTGGTCATGTATCTACATATTTATATATTTTCCTCCCACTGCAGAGGGGAAAAAAAACAATTCTCACCAAACCTCATCAAATTACCACTATATAACTCACCGTATTCCTCTTGCAAAATATTTCCTACCTCTGATCTCTGACTCATCCCAAACCTCTTTTACTACTAAAAACTCCCAAACAACTCTTTCGAAACTCTTCCCTCCTCTATGCATCTTTTATCATATTCATCCAAATAACAGGCTCTCTGACTCAACCTAAACCTCTTTCACTGCTATGAACTCCCTAATACTGCTTTCTAAACTCTTTCCTACTCTATCTATCCTCTATCATTCATCCAACTAACAGACACACATGCCTACCACTCCCACTACTTCCAATAACAATTTATATTTCCCCCTACTAATCCACCTATAGGTTCCGATGTAGCGTGCTACTCACCAAAAAAAACACTTCAACGCCTCGTTAGGGGGTATGATCGCTATATTAATGCAATTAGTATTACAATCATGCAAGATGCTGCAGCTGAAACCACCCAGAAAAGGAAGGCCTCCCTAGGTCCGAGACTGCAGTTAGGAGAGCCAAACATTGGAAAATGGTCTCAAAAAGTAGGACTATCATTTAAAAAAAAAAACACATGGTCATCTTTGATGACCCGAAGGAACTGAGCAAATTAATTGCTAACTTCAGTGAATCCGATATGGCCAGTAAATAGTCTGATTGAGGTTCATCACTGGTAATACATATTACCTGGTATACTGTAAATTTGCTTTTGTTTTTACAGGTTGGTCTGCATAGAGGAAAAATGATTTCCTGGCCTACTACCTGTTTCACCAGCTCAGCTGTACTTTCATGAGGGAGGATAATCGACCTGCTGATGCAGAAGGTCAGTCTATATTTTTGGCTCCCTCTTCCTACTGTGTTCTTAGTGCTGTACATAACTAGATGTGTTAGTAGATGCTGTTAATAAATTCATTTATTAGGGGTTGGCAAAGGGTGTAGTTATATGTTGTTAAACTAGGAAAGCTATCCTCACACCGGTAATCAAAAACAGCTAAGTACTTGTGAATGCTATGGTAACCGACTCAATCATACTTACTTTGACATATTATTCAGTGCTTAATTTTAGCCAGTGATGCCCACCGGCACTCATTGATTGCGAGCAAGAAAGAGATACAAGGAGGAAGAAAAACATGGAAAAACAGGCACAAAGGGAGAAAGCAGGGACCAGCAAGAGTGAAAGGGGCAGCAGTGTCTGGTAATGGATTAAAGAGGCCTGAGGGGGATTCAAGACTACACAGCCTTGGTATGTGGCAAGCCAATTTTTAATGGCACCACCTGAACAGCGATTTGGGCACTGGCACTCATTCTTTTACAAATTAAGCACTGATATTACTGCTGGGAGGTGTTAAACGGGGTTGGCTTGGATTCTCAAAACTAGCTCACTTGCTCAACATTTATGGATCGTAGAAAAGTTGGAGAAGTTTCGGGTTGTGCACCTCTGTGGTTTTCATCATTGTTCAAATGTTTCGATTGTTTTGTGGATTTCTTCAGTTTCTCCTAGTCTTCTATGTTTTTTATTAGTTTTGAAACACATTTTATGAAAATTACATACACTAGGGAGAATGGGCCCGATTCACAAAAGTAATCTGAGACAAAATCCTAACTTTACGATTTTCGGTATTCACAAAAGGCATTTAGGAGTAGTAAAGTTAGGATTTTGTCTTAAGTTTGTCTTAAGTTTTTCTTGAGTTTTGGTCTTAAGACAAAATCCTAACTTAAGTTTAACTTAAGTTTAACTTAAGTTATGATTTTGTCTTAAGACCAAAAGTTAAGACAAACTTAAGACAAAATCCTAACTTTACTACTCCTAAATGCCTTTTGTGAATACCAAAAGTCGTAAAGTTAGGATTTTGTCTCAGATTACTTTTGTGAATCGGGCCCAATGTTTTTATCAGGATTGCCAACATAAATCTCAATTGCATATCTAGACCATTCCCAAGTGCGCATATCCTACTCCCAAAAATAAACCAAAAACACCCTGTAATGAAGGTGATAAAATAACCCCCAACTCAAAGAACTTCTCTCTTCTACCCCTCCAGGGTACATGCCTGCATCATGTCCCATGCGATTGTGAGAATAAATGTCTTCCTTACTAGTCACGGAAGCCACCCTTAGTTTCTTCCTATGTCTTGCAGTTCAAATAGTTGGAGCATCCTTAGCTGTAGTGGGTAATCTTTCAGCCGACTCAATTCAATCAGATTATAGATCAGAGTACTCCAAGTTTTATCAAATTGCTTGCATAGCTGGCTAGGTTTTGCCAGAGGCTATATATCCATTGTGTCAGGCTAGGAGCTTTGGTCTACTTCCAAGCGGCAGCAGTGAGCCTCTTTACTGCTCCCAGCATGTGGCGTAATATCAGTTTTAAATTCACACCACTAAGATTGGTTTGTGCTACCTGAAGACTTAGTACTGCTGCCCCTGGATCAGATATAACGGGCTGTTACATTTAATGATGTAATGAAGAACGCTTCACACGAGATTTGAAGAAGACGTTGAGTTTATTCCAACACCTCAGCCACCACCGAGCCACTCTCAAATACCGTCAGTCACCTCAGGGAAGCTCTCATCAAACCTTGGTGACCAAAAGGTTCTGATGGCAAGAGCCAATCCCCACACCCATGGTTTCTGGTCTTGGGCCAATACAGTGACCACAGACCAGCCAATAGTGTGTCATCAAAGGCAGAATGCCACACATCTCCCTTCTTTATACAAAGGCATGGATAACAACATTATATGTGAGCTAAAGGTAAAACCTTACATAACATGTATAATAGGAGGGAACCCAAACAGAGTGGCGGCAGGGAGGGGTGAGACCAGGAAAAAGGAAAGTGGGAAAAGTACAGGTGGCAGGGGAAAGGGAAAAACTACTAATAGTAATTACATAGGAAAGAAGTCAAAAAGAGTATCAACTAATAATAATAATTTGACATTTATAAAGCGCCTGGTTACACCAGCTGGTGTGTCTCCGCGCTAAGGCTGCTAACATACAGAACCATGGGTAATGGCGAGCGGAGAGGTCAAGCGAACCAGGAGTAGTGGCGAGAAAACATAGCCAGCCTTTAATTGAAATAGCCACGTTTTTTATTTTTTCCGGAAGAGGTTCTCTGACTGTTCCGCACGGAGAGCCAAAGGAAGCGTATTCCAATTTTTAGCTGCCAGGAAGCTGAAAGAACGTGCGCCCATCCGGGCTTTCCTAATCTTGGGAACTCTAACCAGGTGGGACCCGGTGGATCTGAGATGTCGGCCTGGGCTATAAGGAATAAGGAGGTCCCGCAGGAAGAGCGGGCATTTCTTCTGTAGGGTGCGGTGGCAGACACACAATGTCTTAAAAAGAATCCTCTTGGCTATGGGTAGCCAGTGTAAGGACGCTAGTGCTTTCTTAGAGGAAGCTCTCCTTGGTAGGCTCAGAACTAGGCGTGCTGCTGCGTTCTGTATGCACTGCAGCCTATGCAGACATTTACTTGTTGCGCCTAGGTAAAGCACATTCCCATAATCCAGTTGAGAAGTTACAAGGGCATGGACTAGGGTTTTCCTAGCGGAATGAGGCAAAATGTCCATGGTTTCCCTCAGCATTTACAGGGTACCGAAACATTTGCCTACCACTTTCCTGGTCTGAGTTTCAAACGTGAGAGTAGAGTCCAGCCATACTCCTAAATTTTTCACTTCTGTTTTTGGGCTAGGGACGGGACCTAGAGTTGTTGGCCACCAGGCTGAAGACCAGATCGATGGAGATTTCCCTACTATCAATATCTCAGTTTTGTTGCCATTCAATTTCAGGCAGTTACTTGTCATCCAGGACGCCAGGTCCTTTAGTCAGTCTGCAAAATTGTTAGCTGCCTTCGCTGAGTTAGGAGAGAGGGTGACCACTAGTTGCGTATCGTCTGCATATGATACGATGGTGACCCCATGGTTCTCCACAATCTTTGCTAAGGGGGAGACATAAAGATTGAAGAGGGTGGGGCTCAAAATTGATCCCTGGGGCACCCCTTGAGATAGAGCAATGTTTTTGGAGGTGTATGTAGGTTGCGTAACCTGGAAGCTGCGGTCCTATAGGTAGGAGGTCATCCACTTCAGTGCAGTGCCGCCCAGGCCTCCTAGTTTGAGACGGTGTAGGAGGATTGTGTGGGACACTGTGTCAAACGCTGCGCTAAGGTCTAATAAGATCAGTGCGGCCGTCTGGCCTTCATCCACCCTCATACGTACTGTCTCTGTGGCATAGAGTAAGGTGGACTCCATCGAGTGGGATGCTCTAAAACCCGATTGTGATGGGTGGAAAAGGTTATGTTGGTTGATGTGTGCCACCAGCTGTTTATTAACCACCTTTTCTGCTATTTTTGAAAAATACGGGAGCAATGAGACAGGTCTCAGGTTCTCCTGTAAGTTCATGTCTGCTAAGGGGTTTTTTTTAGGGGGAGAACAATAGCTTGCTTCCACATGTCAGGTACCTTCCCAGTTTGAAAGGAGGTTTCTAAAAGCTGCTGCACACAGGGAATTATGCTCTCTAACCCTGCGCTGATGACTTTAGGCGTGGTTGGGTCTGTCGGGGAGCCTGATCTAATGCTTAGGGCTATCTTTCCCAGATCTTCGAGGGAGGGGAGGGAAAATTCAGATAGACAATTCTCCCCCCACTCTGGGCTCAGTGTGGCTAGGTAGTCAGTGCCATTGCGAGCCTCCGCCGGGAAGACGTCATAGATTTTTGATACCTTTGCGGCAAAAAAGTCTGCAATTTCATTACATGACTCTTGCGAACTGGAGTCTGGGGCCACTGTCCTCTCTAGGGATGACAGGTTCTTGAGAATAGAAAAAAGTTCTCTGGTGGAATTATCTGCTTGCTCAATCCTATCATTGTAAAATGCAGCCCGTGTCTTTTTGATCAGAGAGTGATACTGCCTTAACTCCCTCTTATATGCTGCCTTGTTTATCTCCGAAAAGTCTCTCCTCCATTTGCGTTCTAAGCGTTTGCAAGATTGCTTAGCCAGCCTTAGGGTGTCATTAAACCAAGGTGCAGATTTCGTACGTCTGCAAGGGGTCCTGGATGTCCATAGGGCAACCACATCCAGTGCCTTAGTAATCTATTTATCAACTACTCTACTTGCCTCATTGATGTCCATATCTAGGGAAGGTTGATTCAGTTGTAGAGCCTGAGTAAAGCTTTCTGAATTAAATCTGGACCATTTCCTGTGAGTGACCATAGGTACTGGTCTGACTTGAGGGAGTGGTCTGGAAAGGGGGATATAGAAGGTCACTAGGTGATGGTCAGACCAGGGGACAGCCGTCGGGGGGTCGACAACCAGATCCGAGCAGTTAGAAAAAATAGGGTCCAGTATGTGCCCTAGTTGGTGCATCAGGTGCATGGATTTAAGTGTTAGCTGGAGCCCAGCAAGTTCTTGCCGTAAAAGCTGGGCTTTGCCACACGAATGGTTGTCAAAATGCAAGTTTAGGTCTCCCAAAATCATAAAATTACTATGTCGTAGAGCAGGTTGAACCATTAGTTCTACCAATTTGGAGATAAATCTCGATGCTGCCCCTGGTGGTCGATATATCGAAACCCCGTTGACTGTAAGGTTCTCAGCTGCCTTAAGTATGAAGGAAGCTGCTTCGCTTTGGTCCACGTCTACTGCAAGCATAGAGCATTTTAAGGAAAGTTTGTCGATTATAGCAATCCCCCTCCCCGCTTATCTATGCGATCCTGTCTAAGGATCCCATAGTCAGGTGGCAGTGCTTGTAATATGTCTGGAGCAGAGGACTCGTGCAACCACGTTTCTGTGAGAAATAGTGCATGCGGTTGGTGTTCTACGATGCAGTCATGGATTTCCACCTTATGTTTATTTAGTGACCTACAATTCATAAGTAGCATTTTAAGCTTAATCTGTCCTGCTCGCTCCCTCCTATGTGTGCCTGTATGGAATGAGCAGTGTAGGCAAGGATGTGGCCCTGACTCCGCCAAAAACGAATGTCTGCATGCTGTTTGGAAGAAGAAGAAGGAAGACATCTCATAGTAATTATCATGGAAACAGTACATCAATGCTTTAAGTTAATTACAAAGTCTTTAAGATGAACTGGGATCTGGGTCCTCCGCTCACTCATCCTAACAGATAACTCAGATTCGTCCTTGTCAGTGACACTTTCTTCCATCCCCTGTTAGGTCCCACACAGCAGACCACCCTTCCCAGATTCCAAATTCTTCCATCTTACGTTTTTACTGCATTGTGGAAGAGTTTGATAATCTTCCTGGGTTCAGTAAATTTTGACCCTGCCCGGTGACCAGTCGGAGCACTCTCCTTGACCCACTCACCCAGCCTAAACTGGATTAGTTTGGTATTGTGAGCCTGGTCATAACTTTCCTTCCTTGCCTTTTGCAGTTCTACCTCCCTTCTTCTCCAAGACTGCTTGGTGTCCACCTTTACCCATCCTTTGTACCACTTTATCCACCCTGGCACTAAACTGGAGTTGGGCTTGCGATCTTTCAACAGTTCAAAAGGTGTCCTGTCAGTGGACTGATGCAGAGTGAGACGATAGGCTTCCAGCCTTTTCATTCATGGTTTCCTCCCTCCAAGATAAACCACTACTCTTGGCTAGTTGAATACCTTTCTTAAGCGTTTTGTTGAATCGTTCCACTACTCCATTTGATTCTGGATGATAGAGGGCACAGAGTTTGCGTCTAATCCCATTGCAATCTAGAAACTCCTTCATTTCTCTGGAGAAAAATGGTGTATCATTATCTGTTAACACAGTGTTGGCTAGGCCTTCTCTCATGAACACTTACACCAGAAATTTGATCACCGCCGCAGAACTGGTATCAGACACAATTTTAATTTCTGGCCCACGGTGAGAAAAGATCAATCAAGACAAGTATGTACGTGGCATTACCTTCACCTGACAGTGGACCTAATATGTCCACCACCACCTCCATCCACGGTCCCTCGGGGAGTGCACGACACACCATAGGTGGGGTGTTAGATTTGAGGACCTTGTCACTGTTTGAGCATGGTAAACAGTATCTCACCACCCTTTCCACTGCAACATCCATAGCCAGCCACCAAAAATCCTTGATCAGTCTCTGCTTAGTTTTAGAGATGCCCAAATGGCCCTCATGTGCAACATCTATTAACCTCTTTCTCAGGGTGCTGGGGGGTATCAACTTTGTCCCTCTGAATAGACATTCCTCTCTGACAGCTCTCCCTTGACAATACAATATGGTCTTAACTGTTCCTCCAATTTATTTTCAGTGCACCATCCTTTTATCAACAACTCTGACACCTTCATAAGGATGGGATCAGTGCTAAGCTCTTGCTTCCACGTGCCTTCTTCTATGGCACCTTTGGTAATGACATATAAACTGTCTAGGAGAGTGTCCTCATCCTGATCTTTGTCCATCACTTCACCCTGACCGCTGTCTGCCTCTTTTACTAAGCATGACAAACAATCTGCTGTAAAGTTTGTGACTCCTGGAGCATATTCCATCTGAAACCTAAATTCCTGTAAGTTTCCCACCCACCTCTTGATCCGGCTGGAAATCTCTACTATACCTTTGTTTGTGAAAACCTCTTTAAGAGGTTTATGATCAGTTTGTACTCTAAAAACTGTCCCCCATACGAAATCCCTAAATTTGTTGAGCGCCCAGTGTACAGCTTCACGCTCAATAACCGAGTAGTTAAATTCTGCCTGTCTTAAAGCTCTGGAAGCAAAAGCATTGGTATGCTCCCCAGTACTATCTTCTTGTAATAATACTGCCCTAGTCCTTTAGAACTGGCATCGGTTGCTATGATGGTGTTTGTCCCAGGGACAAAGGACTGGAGACTAGGCGTGTTAGACAGTGTTTTCTTGATATCTAAAAATTCACTTTCACACCCCTCATCCTAGGAATAAAGGGTATTCTTTTTTGAGCATTTTGCGCATCTGGAATGTACGGCCCGCAAAGTTGAGAACACATCACTAGCACTCATTTTTGTAAGCCCAAACTAATGAATACTGTGGAAATCTAGCGTGTGACCTCCATATTATGGACTGCTCTTATAAGCAGTGGCCAAACTACTGAGCTACCATTGCCATAAATGGATAACATGACATTATATCACTTGAACAGACTACCATCACACTCAAATTACAAGAATTAGAGCAAACATGCCTTAAACAGAGGCTTGGGTGTATAGGAAACCATAGAGACATGAACATGTGATGATTGTTGTGTTACAAAATCTATGGAAACAGCTTTAAAACTTTATCTGTATATTATATTGTGAGCACCAACAGACAGTCTTTTTTTTCCTTTTTACCAAGAACTCATGCATTTTGGAACATGTAGGTTTGGTTTCCTGATCCACACATGAGCGTCCCTGATTCGCTGTGCAAGTGATGTTGGTGCAAAAGGCAGAACTGCCCAGAAATGGCACACGTCTAACTTCTGAAAACATGCACATCTCGTAGAGGTTCATGACGGAAATGTGAATTGTGTATTTAATGCAGAAGGATCCATCCATGTCAAAATACTATGTATGAAATGCACCTCATGCAGAACAAATCTGATGACGAAATGACAGCAGATTATCCCTCAAGATTCACTAAGCTGGACACCAAGCATGCCCCCGAGATATTCAGACTTCCCTCGAAAACATTGGTGAGACTTTTTCCCAAATATCCAGACTGCCTACCAAATATATACCACGCAGCAGCACCTCATTTCTGAAGTCCCCCAACCGAAGCATTTCCTGAATGTGCATGCAGTAGGCTTTTCATCACATTTGTATCGGTGCTTTTATGCATACAGTGCACCAGGACTCTTGCCACAGACGCAGGGGACTGTTTATTAAATAATCGCATCCTCTGTCACTGTTCTTGACACTATGAAGAAGCCATCCTCCCATGCCAGCACTTTCCTGTTCTCAGGGATTTAACTCAGAGCATTATACTGTAAGGTATGATGGGTTCTGCCTTTACTGGGAGGCTTTTGACTATGGGAGCAAATAAGAAGCTGGCTGGGTACTCGGGCTACAGCAATAGGAGGGCAGCCCCTTGCTGGGCTGACAGACTCGAATCTTTTCACCACATAGCAAACAAAACAGGAGAAAGTTGAGATACACAAGCCATCGCTAGTTACCACCAGTCCCCAGGCCAGAAATAATTATTTTTATATTAATTTTGCTCTCTGAATGCTGAATGCTACTCAGACGGCCGGCTGTGTGTCGAGACACTGTTTAATACATTGTAACATTCCGGGCCCAAGAGCAGATTTCCATGGCAACCACAGTAACGTCTCTGGGCCCAGCTCACACTGCCTTGGGCACAGTTAAAGAGAAGTTAAATGCACGTCCTGTATAAGAAAAGAGCGCCTTAGGCAGTGCTGCAGAGGAGCTAAATATGGTTGACAACACATTTTAGTGCAGTGATGCGGGGACACCCACTACAGTGTGTTACACTAACGCCTAATGTGTGGTACTTGGCAGGGCTGCGTTGTCTCTTAACTTTCCTCCCGCTCTGCCATCGCTGCCAAGACGGTGTAATCGTTAATACATTAATATGTACACCTGCTATCTGCCCAAAATCTGGTCTTTTTTTTGAAGTAGCTGGACCTATTTTGGGTGAATGCTTTTTTGCCAGTCTTGTTATCCACCCCCAACCACCCGCCCATTCACCAAAGCCTTCCCTCCCGTTCACCACTCCCACCTGCCCTCCCATTCACCACCCCCACACACCCTCCTGTTCACCACCCCCACACACCCTCCTGTTCACCACCCCCACACGCCCTCCTGTTCACCACCCCCACCCGATTGTCAAAGGCAATAGCTCGCCCATAAGCTAGAGCTATTGGATTTGCCAATGCTTGTTTTTTTTTACTGCTGGTAGAGGGGAAATAGACATGAACGTGAGGGAGATATGGTGTTAGGACCGAGAAGCAATAGGGATGGGAGGGGGAGAAGAACCAGGAGGGAGTCGGTGGGGGTAAAGCAACAAAAAAAACGAGAGGGAGTGGCTGCAGTTTGGAGACCCGACACATGGGACATGTAAGGAGAGGACTGGACATCACAACACAATATTAAGAGGGGGGACAGGGAGCAGATTAGAAAGGAATAGGTCCAGAACCGATGCTCCCAAGGATATACGTTCAACTCACTGAGAGGTAGCTGTTCCTATAAGAAGGTGAAAGTCAACCTATTCTGGTTGGTTAGTGGTGTTGATGTGGTCTCCGGAAATGGACTAGGTTGGGAATGAATGAGGATGCCCTGAAACCGGTCCCAGGATGCTTGTTTCGGTCCAGGGAGGACCTGGCTTGGCAGTTCGGGCTGGACTGTTCCCATAAGGAACAAGGTCAAGATTAATTTGCATATGGCTGGGTCCAAACTGGGGTGGTGTAGTGAGCAAAAGAAAGATGGATTAAACCCAGATCCTTGTGACTGGGGGTGAATGTTTGCATTGTCCAGCATTCCGTCCATCAATTGTTTCTTTTGCATATGTCGACTTAAGTGGGAAGGGTATGCCCAGACGGGGGTCCTGTGCTCACTACACCACTGGATTCAAGCTAGCCTGGCTGATGAAGGGTGATGCCCTGAAACCGATCCCATGATGCTTCTTTCCGGTCCAGGGAGGACCTGGCTTGGCAGTTCGGGCTGGACTGTTCCCATAAGGAACAGGGTCAAGACTGATTTGCATATGGCTGGGTCCAAACTTGGGTGGTGTGGTGTGGTGAGCAAAAGAATGATGGAATAAACCCAGATCCTTGTGACTGGGGGTGAATGTTTGCATTGTCCAGCATTCCGTCCATCAATTGTTTCTTTTGCATATGTTGCCCTAAGTAGGAAGGGTATTCCCAGACGTGGGTCCCGTGCTCACTACACCACTGGATTCAAGCTAGCCTGGCTGATGAAAGGTGATGCCCTGAAACCGGTCCCAGGATGCTTGTTTATGGTCCAGGGAGGACCTGGCTTGGCAGTTCGGGCTGGACTTTTTCCATAAGGAACAGGGTCAAGACTGATTTGCATATGGCTGGGTCCAAACTGGGGTGGTGTGGTGAGCAAAATAATGATGGATTAAACCCAGATCCTTGTGACTGGGGGTGAATGTTTGCATTGTCCAGCATTCCGTCCATTAATTGTTTCTTTTGCACAGACAAAGATCATACAGTGAGAAACAGGAGTGGCAAAGGCAGATATAGAAGATGACGGGCCATTGAGCAGGTCAAACCACAGAGAGGCAAAGAAGGCACAGGACAGGCAAGGGACTTTCCAGCACGTGTGACTTTGGTGTTTTGTGTGACTCATTAATTTGTGATCAGTTAGTTAGGTGCACTAATAACATAAAAATTCAAGAAAAATTGCTTGCACGTAATCCAGATCTCAAAGATGGTTTAGAAATTGCCAAAAGTATAGAACACACTGCTGAATGTATAAAGGTGATGAAACAACCTTCACAAAATAAAGAGACACATAAAAAACATACTGACAAAGAAAGTGAAAGTAGTATTTTTTAAGTCAATGTAAGACAGGTAGAGAATGTAAAGCCAAAATGTTATAGGTGTGGTAATAGTACACATTTGGCAAATAGTCTCAGTTTTCCAGCACGTTCAAGCATGTGTAGGAAATGTAACACAAGGGGACACTATGCAGGAGCCTGCAAGAACACAGAAAACAAACAAGTACATGCTATAGTGGAAAGTGAAGAAAATGAAGAAAAAATCATTTTTCAGATTGACTTACAAGACAATAATTTAAACCAATTGTATCCTACATTTAATATTAATATAGTTGTGGAGGAGGTAAATATTTTTGCAGACTTTTGCTCTCCTTGCACATTGATTGGGAAAGATGTATTTGCTAGCAAATTTGCATGTAAAGGGTATACATTACAAAAAGATGACATCAAACCGAGTGGTTACAACAAGGATCCTATATCTCTAATAGGCATGACTACTATGTGCATTGAATTTAAAGATCGCTCGACAGTGGGAAAAATCTATGTAACAGAAAAGGGTTCCAACCTTCTAGCGTGGTGACACCAGAAAGTATTAGGGATGGAATTAGACCCCAATAATCCAGAACAAGTGCTGTTATGTGAAAGGTCATATACTGGAAGGAAAGTGTGTGAGGATTTTCCTGAACTCTTTGGGAACAAGTTAGGACTTTTACGTAACTATCAACACAAGATAACGTTGAAATACAATGCCCAACCAGTTGCACATAAGGTTAGAGCGATTCTGCATCTCATGGAAGAACCATTCAAGGAGGAACTTGAAAAACTGGTGAAACAAGGGGTGATAGAACCTATAGAAAGTTCTAAATGGCTGGCACCAATTATTGTGACAAACAAGGCTGGGGGAAAGATATCAGGTTATGTATTGACCTCAGAGATCTTAATGCTTGCATATGGGTAGATTGCTTTCCCCTCCCTAGAATCAATGATATGTTGAGCATGATTGGTAATGCAAGTTGTTTCAGTGTAATTGACCTATCGTCAGCCTACCATCAAGTAGGACTTCATCCAGAGTCGAGGTCGTTAACATCTTTCATCACTCCATTTGGAGCTTTCAGATATCGCACGATGCCTTCGGACTTGCCTCCGCAGCTGCGGTATTTCAAAGGAGAATGGATCAAGTCTTAAAAGGTTTAGATAGAGTCATGTGTTTCCAAGATGATGCTCTAGTTTACGGCAAATCTGATGCAGAACACAATGAAACCTTAAGAGCAGTTTTCTCAGCTCTAAAGGAAGCAGGGTTAACTCTTAAGCTAGAGAAGTGTCAGATTGGAGTGGGTTGTGTAGACTATCTGGGACACATGATTTCTAAAGATGGCATTAGACATAAAGTTGATCTTGTGAAGGCAGTCCGAGATGCACCACCACTATCTGCCAAGGATGAACTCAGATCCTTTTTAGGCTTTGTAAAATACATGGCTAAATGTTAGACCTGGCACCATTGGCGTGGATCTCCCTTCCATTTTTTGTAGTTGCCTCCTGTGTTTTTGCTGTGTGTTGGACTTCGTTTTGCTGGTCTAGATGCTTTGGGCACTTTGCCACTGCTATTCAGTGCCAAAGTGCAAGTGCTCCCTTTGTACATTATTGTTATGGATTAGTGATTCCATGATTGGTATATTTGAATTACTTGTCAGACCCTAGTAGAGTGCACTGTGTGTGCCCAGGGTCTGTAAATCAAATGCTGCTAGTGGGCTGCAGCACTGATTGTGCCACCCACAGAAGCAGCCTGTAAACTGTGACTCTGGCCTGCCATTGCAGAGCCTGTGTGCAGTCTGGGACTGCCATGTCGACTTGGCAAGTGCACACACTTGCCAGTCCCTAAACCTTCCTTTTTCTACATATCAGTTACCCCTAAGGTAGGCCCAAGGTACCCCTATGGGCAGGGAGCATTGTAAGTGAAAGGTATAACATGCCCTGATGTGTGTGGCATGTCCTGATGGTGAATTACTGCCAATTTCGTTTTTTACTATTGCAAGGCTACCAGTTCCCATAGGACAGAATGGGGAGTTTGTTTATAACATCTTATAAACATAACTGGCCCTGGGAACAAGGTGGAGAAATAAAGTTTAGTATGCCTGAACTCAGAATGTTAAAGTGCATCTTTCAGTGAGGGTGATTTTTACCTTCTGTGTTTGAAAATACCACTTTTAGAAAGTAGGTATTTTCTTGCCTAACCATCCAGTGTGCCTCTGCTAGGTTTGTATATTGCATGTCTGGCTTTTGGATGACAGGGGCTGGAGAGGGGCAGTGGCTCCAGAAGTCTGATGAGTCAGGGCTGGGCTGAATAGACCTGGGCTGCATTTAGAGTAGGGGGAGGAGATCTCCTTTCACCTGCATGGGCCTGGTCTGCCTTCAACAATGCTGTCTCCACCTCCTGCCAGGAAGCTGCACCAGTGAGGACAGAACTGGTTTTGACTGGGTGCAGACACTCTCTGCCTTCAGAGAACAAAGGATTTTTGTGTATAAAAAGAGGGATCCAGACCCCAGACTTTTAGATCACTTCTGGGAATCAAGAGAAACCTTGCCAAGGAGAAGAGCCGGAGAAGCTGAGGAAGAATACTGCCCCTGTGCTGTTTGCTGTCTGGGGTTGGCCTGCAGTGGCTACTTGCTGCCAAGGAAAGGAGAAAAGGACTTTGCTGTTTGCTTTGTCATCTGATTGAGGAAGAAGATCTCCAAGGGCTTGAAATTGAGCTTGCCTCCTGTTCTGAAGTCTCAGGGACACAAAGACTTCATTTCTTCTGTCTCTCTGCATCTGGAACTGCTGTTTCAGCTGCCACAGAAGGAAATTGGAACACCGACGCTGGCGAGCAACGCCGTAATCTGCACCAAAGCTGTGGGCACCGCTCGTGAAGAGCACGACGCCCAGCCCCGACTTGCACCAACGCCTGCTGACGCCGTGCCACTTTGACTCCGACGCCGGTGCTTTGTCAACACGGAGCCGATACTCGACGTGGGTGACTCCCAAATCCATCAACACCGCACCGTCGTAAGGAACAGACGCCTCGCCACCGCTGTGACGTCACCTCCCCGACACAGTAAGGAACCGACGTCTCGCCTCCCCTGCACCGCAATAAGGAACTGAGGCTTCACCTCCCCTGGGGTCGTAAGGAACCGACGCCGCACGGAGCCAACGAAGCATCACCTCCCCGACGCTGTGCAACGTCTTTGTTTTCATTGTTTCCAAGGTACTTTTCCAAAAGGTGCTGAGGGCCAGGTTGGAGTCAAGGAATGCCAGTGGGCATACCGAGGAGCCTATGGTGGAGGGAGAGGATTTGGAGGAGCAGCAGAATGGGCTATTGTGTCTGCCTGGGGGAAGGGTACCTTCCCGGGGGGCCAGCAGTGTCTCTTCAAAGGGGCTGTCTCCAGCAGAAGAGCTGGAAGACAGGGAGAAAAACAGGATGCATGAGTTGGAGCTCACGAAGCTCAAGCTGGGGAAGGAGGATAAGGAGTTGGCATTTCAGAGAGAGAAATTAGCCCTGGAGGAGAAAAAGATGCTCTTAGAGCATGAGAGAGGGTTGAGGGAGTTGGATCTGAAAGCAAAGAGTTTAGAGATCAGTCCCTCTGGTGGCAGCGCACCATCAGTGCCTGGGGAAGGAAAGGTATACATTCCCAAAGATGTTATCAAAGATTTCATGAAGCATGAGGACATTGGGCAGTGGTTTAAGGCCTATGAAGTAGCGATGAAGTCCCACCGGGTCCCTGAGAAGGATTGGGGAGCTGGGTTGTGGGGCCGCTTTATCAGTGAAGGGAGGGAAACCTTGCTGAACTTGCCCACTGAGGATCAGATGCCCTATGCCCCCATGAAGGAAGCCTTGATAGCCAGGTATGGGTTGACCCCAGAGCTTTATAGGCAGAAATTTAGGAACTGCAGGAAGCTGGAGTCAAGTACTTGGGTGGAGTATGTGTCCTATTTTTGCAGAGCACTAGATGGTTGGGTGAAGGGTAGCAAGGTGAATGATTTGCAGGGGCTCTATGATTTGGTTGCATGGGAGCACTTGTCAGATAATTGTTTTCCAGAGCTACGCCAGCACTTGATTGTCAGTAAGCTGACTGATCCCAGAAAGCTTGCTGTGGAGGCGGACCGCTGGGTCAGCACCAGGGTCCAAAAGGGTCGCGTGGGAGACTCCGCCAAAGGTGTGCAGGGTCCCCAGCAGAAGAGTGGGGGGGGACATGGGGAAACAGAAGGAGTTCCAAAAAGGGCCCCAAAGTAATCCCCAAGGGAACCAAGTTAAGGGTTCCCAGCCTCCCACTGAGAAGAAACCATGGGTCCCGACAGGTAAACCCGTTCAAAGGGGTCCCAAGACATGGTTTGGTTGTGGTCAGGTGGGCCCCGGCAGATGGCTTCTGTAGCCTTGGGGGAGGAGTTGGGTGCCCAAGATGGGTGGGGCCCCGCAGAGATGTCCCTGGTCTCTTTAGGAGACAGTGAGATGGTCCCAAGAGCTCATCTGCCTGATAACACTAAAAAGTACAGGCAGTGGGTGACCATCAATGGCCATAGTGTGGAGGCTCTGAGAGACACTGGAGCCAGTGTGACAACTGTCAGTTGTCGGCTGGTGTCTGAAGAGCAGGTGGTCCCCAATGCATTCTATCCAATAGTTGCAGCTGACAATTCAGAGTGCCTCTGCAAAGTGGCACAGGTTCCCTTTGAATGGGGGGAGGGGGTCTCAGGTACCTTGAAAGTAGCTGTGAGGCCAGCCATGCCTGTTGACTGTCTGCTAGGCAATGATTTGGAGAGCTCCCCTTGGGCGAAGGTGGAGCGTAGGTCTCATTTAGACATGTTGGGTCTGCCTGAGTGGGCGTGTGTGACCACTCGGTCTATGGCAGCCGGTAAGGGCATTCAAGAGGACCTGGAGCCTGAAAGAGTGGCCCAGGTGCCTGCCAGAAAGAGAAGAGGCAGGGGGCGCGGGAAACCGGCCCCCAAAGTTCCCACGGTCCAGGAGGAGGCAAACCTTGAGGGGGATGCCCTGGAGCCTACAGGGGAACAAGTGGCTGAACTGGGGGACCTGCCTGAGCTGACCCATTGGCAGCAGGAAGGAGGCACCACCAGGAAGGAATTCTGCCAGGAGCAGCAGAAGTTCCCTTCTCTTGTTGGTTTGCGGCAACAGGCTACAAACCAGGCAGCAGGTGATCAGTCTGGATCACATTGGATATACTGGGAGAATGGTCTCTTGCATAGCGAGCCTAAGGTTGCTGAGCCTGGGTCAGCCCGTGTGCTGGTGGTACCCCAGTGCTTCAGAGCCTTCCTACTGGGTCTGGCTCATGATGTGCCTTTGGCAGGACATTTGGGGCAAGACAAGACCTTTGAATGGCTTGTCACCCACTTTTACTGGCCTCAAATGCGTAAGAGTTCTGATACTCACTGTAGGACTTGCCAGACTTGCCAGGCAAGTGGTAAGAGTGGGAGGAAGTCTAAGGCTCCTCTCCAACCTTTCCCTGTGGTCAGCACCCCCTTTGAGAGGGTGGGTATTGACATTGTGGGGCCTCTGGATCCCAAGACAGCCATGGTCAACAAGTTCATCCTGGTCTTGGTGGACCATGCCACCCGGTACTCAGAAGCCATCCCTCTCCGGACTGTGACGGCCCCCGTGGTGGGTCGTGCGTTGATGGGGATTTTCTCCCGTGTGGGGTTCCCCAGGGAGGTGGTGTCCGACCATGTTACCAACTTCATATCGAAGTATATGAAGTCCCTGTGGCAGGAGTGCGGTGTTACATACAAGTTCACCACTCCTTACCACCCCCAAGGTAATGGGCTGGTTGAGAGATTCAACCGGACCCTGAAGGGCATGATTATGGGTCTTGGTGAATCCATAAGGCATAAGTGGGACGTCCTCTTACCATGCCTTTTGTTTGCTTACAGAGAGGTGCCCCAGAAGTCCTTAGGGTTCAGTCCCTTTGAGCTGCTGTACGGCCATCCTGTAAGAGGACCTCTGAGTCTGGTGAAAGAAGGCTGAGAGAAAGCTCCCAGTAAACCTCCCCAGGATGTATATAACTACTTGTTGGCCATCAGAAACCAGACTAAGCGCTTCAGACAACTCACTCAGGCGAATCTGGAAGCCAGCCAGGAGGAGATGAAACGTTGGTATGATCAGAATGCCACTCTGAACGAGTTTCAGCCTGGACAAAAAGTATGGGTCATGGCCCCAGTGGAGCCTTGTGCGCTCCAGGATAAGTGGACCGGACCATTTGAGGTGGTGGAGCGCAAGAGTAACGTCACCTACTTGGTGGACTTGCTGTCTCCTAGGAACCCTTTGCGGGTCCTGCATGTGAACCGCCTGAAGCCCCACTTGGAGAGGTCCGAAGTGGACATGCTCCTAGCAACAGATGCTGGAATGGAAGAGGAGACTGAGCCTCTTCCTGACCACCTGTCTGCAAAGGAGCACGATGGGTCAGTGGACGGTGTATCACTCTCCCCCGCCCTGACTCCTGAACAGCAGAGGGACTGTCGCCAACTGTTGGGACAGTTTGCTCCTCTGTTCTCCCTGACCCCTGGTGTCACTCAGTGGTGTGTCCATGATGTTGACACTGGGGACAGTCCTCCTGTAAAGCACAAAATTTACAGAGTGACTGACAGGGTCAAGGCTTGCATCAAGGAGGAGGTCTCCAAGATGTTGGCGCTAGGGGTGATTGAGTCCTCAGAAATGCAATCAAGACAAAATCTCACTGCCTATTGGATGTGATCAAAAGCGCTAATCGTCACTGATGTAAATAGACGCATACATGGAAACTGGCCTTCCAAAATGCAGAACACAAATATATTGGATACAGAATTATCAAATTTATTCAATAAATTACAGAAAAATACAAATGTTTGAAAATTGAAATCTAATAAACCATAAATGACCCAAGCGCAACCAACACCGCACACACACTATCATTCATACAGACCAGTGCATACCCACACATACACATACGTCCTAAAAGGATAAAGGTTCAAAACTTTCTAAATACAAATATATACAAAGAGCCACAAACCCCCTTTGATCATCACAGTTAGAGACACTGTGAAATCCACACTGATCGAATATATGGACAAATTGTCTATTCAGGGATATTTCATAGATAAGGAACAATTAATGATACAGGTCATTGATAAAAATCAATTTCTTATTGACATGGTTGTATAAATTGGGGGGGAACAGATGAACATAGAAATTCCAGCGCCGACACGCGTTTCGGTGGGTGACCCCGATGTGGGTCTCACCTTCTTCAGGGCGCAATATTTAAGAACAAACAAGGAAGGAAGCGCCTGGGTTCGAGCAAGCTGAAAAACACGTCCACCGGTCAGATAGAAATGTTAGGGGTCACAGTCAGAGCCTATGTCAGCAGACAAACAATAGCCCTGGGTCCGGTAACGTGGATGCTAGAGTCCGGAGGTGAAACACCTAAATCCGGCAGCAGATGGTCCGGAAACAAGAGCGATCCCGGGACGTGGCCTGGGACCCTTCCAGGACTAAAAGAGAACACAAGTGTACCAGATGTCCAGATAAGTAGTCAAGAGGGGCCTGGGATCAGAAATAGGATACACAATGGCCCAGATTCCCGTCTAGCACCTCCGGCTGGTACGGGAATACGACGAAATGAGATGAAGCGTCCCCGGGTGACGGGTAGCCTTGTGCGCTCCAGGATAAGTGGACCGGACCATTTGAGGTGGTGGAGCGCAAGAGTAACGTCACCTACTTGGTGGACTTGCTGTCTACTAGGAACCCTTTGCGGGTCCTGCATGTGAACCGCCTGAAGCCCCACTTGGAGAAGTCCGAAGTGGACATGCTCCTAGCAACAGATGCTGGAATGGAAGAGGAGACTGAGCCTCTTCCTGACCTCCTATCTGCAAAGGAGCACGATGGGTCAGTGGACGGTGTATCACTCTCCCCCGCCCTGACTCCTGAACAGCAGAGGGACTGTCGCCAACTGTTGGGACAGTTTGCTCCTCTGTTCTCCCTGACCCCTGGTGTCACTCAGTGGTGTGTCCATGATGTTGACACTAGGGACAGTCCTCCTGTAAAGCACAAAATTTACAGAGTGACTGACAGGGTCAAGGCTTGCATCAAGGAGGAGGTCTCCAAGATGTTGGCGCTAGGGGTGATTGAGTCCTCAAACAGCCCTTGGACCAGCCCAGTGGTCTTGGTCCCAAAGGCTGCCGCACCCGGTGCCACGTCAGAACTCCGGTTCTGTGTGGACTAACGAGGGCTCAATTCAGTCATCAGGACTGATGCACACCTCATCCCCAGAGCTGACGAACTCATCGATCGGTTGGGAGCTGCCAAGTACCTCAGTACGTTTGACTTAACGTCTGGTACTGGCAGATTGCCTTAACTGATGGGGCAAAGGAGAGGTCAGCATTCTCAACCCCAGAGGGGCACTACCAGTTGCGGGTGATGCCCTTTGAGTTGAAGAATGCAACCTGCCACCTTTCAGAGGTTGGTCAACCAGGTGTTCGCTGGACTGGAGGATTTCAGTGCCGCCTACCTGGATGACATCGCAGTGTTCAGAGCCACTTTGGAGGAACATCTGCACCACCTATGGGAAGTGTTGAAGGCTCTGCAGAGGGCAGGCCTCACGATCAAGGCGAGTAAGTGCCAGATCGGGCAGGGTTCTGTGGTTCACTTGGGACACCAGATGGGGAGCGGCCAGGTGGCGCCCCTACAGCCCAAGATTGATACCATTCTGGCTTGGGAACCCCCCCCAAGACCCAGACATAGGTGAGAGCCTTCTTAGGACTCACCGGGTATTACAGGAGATTCGTCAAGGGTTATGGCTCCATTGTTGCCCCCTTGACAGAGCTGACTTCCAGGAAGCAGCCCAGGAAGGTGAACTGGACTGCTGCCTGCCAGAAGGCTTTTGATGCCCTGAAATCTTCCATGTGCACAGCGCCCGTGCTTAAGGCACCCAACTTCTCAGAAGAGTTCATTGTGCAGACAGATGCTTCAGAGCATGGTGTGGGGGCTGTGCTATCACAGCTGAATGAAGAGGGCCTAGACCACGGGTACTCATAGTACGGCCCGCGGGCCGCCAGCGGCCCGGCAAGCCTTTCTTGGCGGCCCGCGGACCTTGCAGACATTGTACCTGTGTTGTTTTTTTTTTTAAAGTGTCAGCAAAAACCGCCGGTTGCAGCAGGGCGGACTCTGAGAGACTCTGCTCTATGGGGGCCGGGCGAGTCTTTAAGATTAACCATTCAATTGTTAATGGGCTTTGTTGTATTTCACCTCTTCTTAGCGCCCCTGCATCTCCACTCATGCAGGGGCGCTAAGAAGAGGTGAAATACAACAAAGCCTCATTAACAATTGAATGGTCTTTTAAAGACCTGTGAAGTACTCGGGTGCGGCTGTGTGTGTTCCCGGGAAGCTGTCTCAGCCCGGGCTGACACACACGCGGGGTGAGGTGACAGAGGGAGGGAGACAGAGAGAGGGGGGGAGACAGAGGGGGGGAGACAGAGGGAGACAGAGAGCGGGAGACAGAGGGAGGCAGAGGGAGACAGAGGGAGGGAATCGGGGGGAGAGGGAGAGAGAGAGGGAGACAGAGAGAGGGAGACAGAGGGAGGGAGACAGAGGGAGGGAGACAGACGGAGGGAGACAGACAGAGGGAGACAGAGGGAGACAGACAGACAGAGGGAGACAGACAGACAGAGGGAGACAGACAGACAGACGGAGGGAGGGAGGGAGACAGACGGAGGGAGGGAGACAGACAGACAGAGGGAGGGAGACAGACAGACAGAGGGAGGGAGACAGAGGGAGGGAGACAGAGGGAGGGAGAGGGAGGGAGACAGAGGGAGGGAGACAGAGAGAGAGAGGGAGGGAGACAGAGAGAGAGAGAGACAGAGTGAGTTAGACGAGGGAGACAGAGAGAGGGAGGGAGAGAGAGGGAGGGAGACGGAGAGAGAGAGGGAGGGAGAGATAGAGAGAGGGAAGGAGAGATAGAGAGAGGGAGGGAGGGAGACAGAGCGAGAGAGATGTGTGTATGCCGGGTCTGGTGGCTCAGTGGACGAAGGCGTCCGCTGCAGGGGCCTGTGTTCAACCTCATGGTCATAGTTTTTTTTTTTTTGCTCTAGCCCCGCCCCCCTTCCCCACTGACCCCGCCCCCACTGGTGCGGCCCTCGGCCACAAACCACACTGTAAATTTGGCCCCCGAGAGAAAGTTTGTGAGTACCCATGGCCTAGACCAACCTAAAGCCTTCATTAGAAGAAGGTTACTTCCACAGAAGCAGAGGTGGAGTGTGATTGAGCGTGAGGCATTTGGTGTGGGCTGGGCGCTGAAGAAGCTGAGGCCATACTTGTTTGGGACTCACTTCCGGGTTCGGACAAACCACAGGCCCCTCAGACGGTTGATGCAGATGAGGGGTGAGAATCCAAAGCTGTTGAGGTGGTCCATTTCCCTACAGGGGACGGACTTCACGGTGGAACACCGCCCTGGTACAGAACACGCCAATGCTGATCGTCTGTCCAGATTTTTCCGCCTTAGTGAAGAGAACTCCCATGAGGGTGGGTAGTTCTCCCCACATTTCAGCTGGAGGGGACACGTGTTAGACCTGGCACCATTGGCGTGGTTCTCCCTTCCATTTTTTGCTGTTGCCTCCTGTGTTTTTGCTGTGTGTTGGACTTCGTTTTGCTGGTCTAGATGCTTTGGGCACCTTGCCACTGCTGTTCAGTGCCAAAGTGCAAGTGCTCCCTTTGTAAATTATTGTTATGGATTAGTGATTCCATGATTGGCATATTTGATTTACTTGTCAGACCCTAGTAGAGTGCACTGTGTGTGCCCAGGGCCTGTAAATCAAATGCTGCTAGTGGGCTGCAGCACTGATTGTGCCACCCACAGAACCAGCCTGTAAACTGTGACTCTGGCCTGCCATTGCAGAGCCTGTGTGCAGTCTGGGGCTGCCATGTTGACTTGGCAAGTGCACACACTTGCCAGTCCCTAAACCTTCCCTTTTCTACATATCAGTCACCCCTAAGGTAGGCCCAAGGTACCCCTATGGGCAGGGAGCATTGTAAGTGAAAGGTAGGACATGCCCTGATGTGTGTGGCATGTCCTGATAGTGAATTACTGCCAATTTCGTTTTTTACTATTGCAAGGCTACCTGTTCCCATAGGACAGAATCGGGAGTTTGTTTATAACATCTTATAAACATAACTGGCCCTGGGAATAAGTTAGAGAAATAAAGTTTAGTATGCCTGAACTCAGAATGTTAAAGTGCATCTTTTAGTGAGGGTGATTTTTACATTCTGTGTTTGAAAATACCACTTTTAGAAAGTAGGTATTTTCTTGCCTAACCATCCAGTGTGCCTCTGCTAGGTTTGTGTATTGCATATCTGGCTTTTGGGTGACAGGGGCTGGAGAGGGGCAGTGGCTCCTGAAGTCTGATGAGTCAGGGCTGGGCTGAATAGACCTGGGCTGCAGTTAGAGTAGGGGGAGGAGATTTCCTTTCACCTGCATGGGCCTGGTCTGCCTTCAACAATGCTGTCTCCACCTCCTGCCAGGAAGCTGCATCAGTGAGGACAGAACTGGTTTTGGCTGGGTGCAGACACTCTCTGCCTTCAGAGAACAAAGGATTTTTGTGTATAAAAAGAGGGGTCCAGACCCCAGACTTTTAGATCACTTCTGGGAATCAAGAGAAACCTTTTGCTAAGGAGAAGAGCCAGAGAAGCTGAGGAAGAATACTGCCCCTGTGCTGTTTGCTGTCTGGGATTGGCCTGCAGTGGCTACTTGCTGCCAAGGAAAGGAGAAAAGGACTTTGCTGTTTGCTTTGTCATCTGCTTGAGGAAGAAGATCTCCAAGGGCTTGAAATTGAGCTCACCTCCTGTTCTGAAGTCTCAGGGACACAAAGACTTCATTTCTTCTGTCTCTCTGCATCCGGAACTGCTGTTTCAGCTGCCACAGAGGGAAATTGCAACACAGACACCGGCGAGCGACACCATAATCTGCACCGAAGCCGTGGGCACCGCTTGTGAAGAGCACGGCGCATCGCCCCGACTTGCACCATAGTCCCGACGCCTGCTGACGCCGTGCCACATCGACTCCAACGCCGGTGCTTCGTCAACGCGGAGCCGATACTCGACGTGGGAGACTCCCGAATCCATCGACACCGCACCGTCGTAAGGAACAGACGCCTCGCCGCCGATGTGACGTCACCTCCCCAACACAGTATGGAACCGACGTCTCGCCTCCCCTGCACCGCAGTAAGGAACTGAGGCTTCACCTCCCCTGGGGTCGTAAGGAACCGACGCCGCTCGGCGCCAACGAAGCATCACCTCCCCGAAGCAGTTTAACGTCTTTGTTTTCATCGTTTCCAAGGTATTGTTCTTTGTGGTTCTGTTTGACTCCGCAGCCAATGCCGCGCACCTCGCGGTCGGCGCCGTACTTTGGGATTTCTATCTGTCACGATGTCGTAATAACTCCAGGTGGAGTTATTTGTTGCTACAGACTTAAATTGAGAGAATAACCTATTTTTGTGGATATTTTGATAACTGTATTGTGGATTTTTGTCGTTTGGTCTTGTTTTTGTTTAGATAAAGATTACTTATTTTTCTAAACTGGTGTGGTGTCCATTTGTAGTGTTTTCACTGTATTACTGAATGTGTTCACAAATGCTTTACACACTGCCTCGGAGATGAGCCTGTCTGCTCGTGCTAAGCTACCAAGGGGGTGAGCAGGGGTTAATTTAGAAGTGTATCCCCCTTACCCTGACTAGAAGCAAGGGCCCCTATTTGGACAAAGGTACCTACCTCTGCCAACTACAGACCCCCATTTCTAACACTAAATTTATAAAGAATTTGCAGACAAAGTTTCTCCATTATGGGAAATAATGAAGAGACTGTGTCATTTTGTTTGGAACGCAGAGCTTCAATATACCTTCAATTAGATAAAACAGGCTATTGTAACTGCACCTAGTTTAGGTAATATTGATGTGAAACATAAGACCATATTAACTACAAATGCAAGCACGAAGGATATAGAAGCTACCTTGACACAGATAGTGGACAACAAGGAAAGCATTGTGGCTTTTGCATCAGAATCAGAATCAGAAAGAAGCTACTCTACAGTGGAAAGAGAAGCATTAGCATGCTACTGGGCCATATTACACTTTAAGTACTTCTTGTGGGGTCTACTATTCATTTGTGAACAGACCACAAACCCCTTATTTCTCTGTTTTCTTCCAAAAGCATACAACGCACCACCCCCAGGATTTCAAAATGGCTTATGGGTTGGGAAGAATACAATTTTAAAATGGAATACATTCCAGGCAGTAAGAATCTGGCAACAGACTGTCTTTCTAGGTTGCGTATTGAAAAAAAGATTCCTCTTGTCGCAACCTAGAAGAGCCAGTACTTGTGATTGATATTCCTGGTATCACTAAGGAGGATGGGAAGCTGGCATGGCAGCAGACCAAACATTGACCAAATTAAAAGATAAAATAGTCAAAGGGTGGCCCAACAATCAGTCGTACATTACAGATGATCTGCAAAGTTTTTGGGGAGTCAGGCAAGAATTGTGCATTGATGGTAACATAGTGAAAAGAGGCAACAAAATGATCCCACCTAGAGATTTGTGGGACTGGATTGCTGACTTAGCCCATGGGGGACATCCGGGAAGTAATTACACCAAGAGTAAAGCAAGAGCCCTCTATTGTTTCCCAGGCATGAACACATTATTGGAGAACAAGGTAAAAGATTGTATGAGTTGTGCTGCTAGCGATAAAACCAGGGTGATCAGGAAGACTCCTATTTCACCTGTAGAGGTTCCTAGTAAACCGTGTGACAAGTTGGCACTGGATATTATCAGACCACTTAAACATACAACAAGAGGGGGAAGGTATATGTTCAGGGGCGGCCAGCACGGCTCACGGGCCAGGGGCGCATGCGCGGGAGGGTAGGGGGAGGCGCGGGCTGCATTGAAAAAAATAACAAAATAAAAACCCTTACTTTGCCGTCGCCGGGTCCCATGTCTTCTCTCCTGCTCGCCTGTGTCCGACTCCAGGTCGGAACAGGAAGCAGGCAGCCAGGCTCCCATCCCTAAGCCAATAACAATGCTGCAATGCAGCGTTGTGATTGGTCTGAGTGCCGTGACACAGCGCTCAGCTAGGGGCTGGAGGGGTGGGCATGTTCTCCATGTAGGCTGTAATGCAGCCTGCATGGAGAAGGGGGAAAGAGAGGGCCGACCAAACAGTCATTGCGCACAGGAGTGTTCTACCACTCCTCCCCTGCAGCTCCACCCTGCCCCCTCACGGACTGCCACAACAGGAGGACAAAATAAAATGATAATAACATTCTGTTATCATTTTTTTTTTCCTTTCTTTTGCTGCTTTCTGGCAGTGTGGCAACGCTCCTCCACCTTAGCGGAGGAGCCGCCACTGTATATGTTAGTCTTAATAGACTATCACTCTTGTTGGATTGTGACTAAAATTGTTTATTCCATCACTACTAAAGTTCTGATAGACTTTTTAACTGTCATATTTTACACAGAGGGTATGCCTAGTACATTGATAACATACAATGGGGTGCAGTTCACTTCAGTAGAGATGAACAAATTTGTATCCAACTTGTTTATCAAACACCTCCGAACAGCCTTATATTGCCTCAGAGCAAATGGTCTGGTGGAAAGGACAAACAGAATGATTAAGCAGTGCATTCAGTTAGCCATGACTTCAAAAGAACCCGTAGAGAAAGTCATACGTGAAATGGTATGGTCCTATCATACTTACTATTACAGGAGTTTCTCCTTTCAAGTCATTGAAAGGTAGAGTGCCAGGAACTAAATTACTTCCCAATTGGTTGGGAGGGGGACATCCTGTGTGAGTTGAGGGAGAACGTGTTAATGAACGTGTCAGGCAACACCAAGAAGACTACATCTCCCGATATAACAAAAGACAAGGAGTAACCAGAAGGAGATGGGAAGTTGGTGATAGAGTAGTTGTGAAACTTCCCAACCTGCATATGAACAAAAGTAGTTGTTACTCAAGCCCCATGGTAGTAACATCTGTACACAACAAAGTGGTGGTGTTGGACGATGGCAAAACATGGAGCGTGGATAGGATGTCCAAGTGTTCTGATTTACCGAAACACCTATGTGGTCCAGCTATGTCATTTACCTGAAATAGGAACAGGCAGGGAGACTACTATTCAACCACATTACCATCAACAACCCAGCGGTATAAGGATTAAAATAATAAGTAGTTGCAGTTTTTATGTATCTCTGGTATGTGCTATTCCAGAATCTATTATAGGATTTTTTTCGTTCCTATTCAAAATGCAATTTTCATATGTGAATGGCATCCCTCAATTGTGTATGGTTTATTTTTATAGGAAGGACATGTGTTATAATGATATTCATATACATATATTATAGTCATTTGGTATATTTTTCTTTATGTATACAATGACATGTATGTGTTTGTATCTTCCTGCCTCCCCCTCCTATCCCACCGTCTGGTATATCTCTGTGCCATGACAGTTGGAATGTTAGTCAGAGCAGCTGAGTGAAGTGAAGCTGGCGGTAATACGTTTTTTCTAATAAACGTTATACTTCACTATAAAGAAGTGTCTTTTTCTTAACAGATGCCAACTAGAGCAATCTGCTATAGAACAACGCAGACTGCAGAGAGACAAGTAACAAGGATGTCAGGGGTTTAGGAAGAGGAGGGTCACAGACAAAGATCATGCAGTGAGAAACATGAGGGGCAAAGGCACATATGGAAGATGACGATCCATTGAGCAGGTCAAACCGCAGAGAGGCAAAGAAGGCACAGGACAGGCAAGGGTAAGATGGGCACAGGCAGTGAGCAGACACAGAGCAAGGAGAGAGGTGGCAGCAGGAAGACAGGACTAGAGAACATAAAGAGCCTGAAGGGCAGTGGGAGCTAGATTGTGGACTCTATGAAAGGAGGAAGACAAGAGTTCAGACACTGGAGGATTGTGGAGAGAAGCACTGGCAATGTTTAGGGCAAAGAAATGTATTTAAAGGAGGCAACGGAAAAAAGAGGTGAAGCCGGGAAGAGACTGGAAGAGACCGAGGACAGGAATTGGGAGAGGGACAGAAAGTGTGAACCCAGAGTGGGGAAGGGGAAAAGAAGCATGGGCAAGGAGAAGAGTGGCAGAGGAGATGTGCAGACAGGGGAACAGGTAAGCGAAGGCAAAAAAGTGTGCAGGGAGGGGAAAGGGAAACATGCATGTCCAGGACAAGCAGGGCTGAGCAGAAAGTGCAGAGTCTGCGTGCCAGGCACAGCCACACCACCCCTCAGGCTCTGGCTCACATTTCAGTTTAGTTCCTGTCCAAGCAATTCAGTTATAGCTTAAAAAGAAGAAGAAAAAAAAGGCTGTGCCGGATGAAAGGCATGCATGTGAATGAGCACAGCGGGGCAAACTACCAGGAAAGTGATTACCCTGTGCCTGGCATCACTGGAGAACAACAGCAACACACTGTCTGCACTAACTTAACCTACACAATGCAAATGTTGAGCCATGGGCCCTTCGGTCTCCTTCTGACCTAACTTCTATAAACTGCTGTCTGTCACGGCACTACCTGAGAGGAAAGAAACTTCTAAGCATGCGCAGGAACATTTAGAGCAAATTAAGTAGATTCCGGTTAAACATCTCTCTCATCACAGTAGCATCCCCGCGACACTTACCTTTAGGAAGGTGGTGTTTTATGTGGGGTGTGTCCGTGGGTATTTATCAAACTCCATTACCGCCTATTTAATTTCCTCAATGCTCATAAATGCAGATCACATACGGGCCTCATGTAAGGCTCTTTCAAGAGTCCTCGTAGCCATGGCAACCGCAGACCATGCCCTTCTGTGAATGCCAAGTTTTTAACCTCAGTGATGCCGTAGGGGGAAGCGCAGGCTTTCATTGCCTCCAAGCATATTTACACATAAAAATGCCCATCACTCCCTTAATTGTGCTACTGAATTGCACTGAACAGGTTCGCTGTCGGTGCCCCTCAGCTGAAACTGTATAAATCAGCTGAAACATGCCTTTTACTACCGCGTTTCACAGTTATGCAACAACATACAGGCTGGGAAATAAGAAACCAGAAAAGTTAGCTTTGTGAGTGATGGATTGCATGCAGGAAGCTGCAGCACAGGCCGAGTTCTTGAGGGTGGGCGTGCTAGGAGGAATTGCATGCGCTGCAAGAACCTCTCTTGTCCTACGCAGGTCGTGGTGCATGGCACAGGAAGGCCTTGGGAAGAAGCTGCAGTGTGAGGTCAACACGACTGGATTCTCGGTGCCTACTCGACCCCGGGCCTGTGTGGGCTGCTGATGGGACTCGTCGGGAGGAGAGGTTGGGGGACTTAGTAGTCTGAAGCAGAAAGGTCAGGAACTTGGTTGTGGTCTGAACTCCAAGGAATGTCGCACTGGCTCACTCACAGCATTTACAGGGAAGAAATGACAAGCAGATCATGGCCCCTGCAATGCCTACCAGTCAGTTCAAACATTACTAACTCCTGAGGAGCCCATCCTCCAGGCAACGTACATCCTTTCTGGGATTGCACGGGTGCGTCAGGAGCGGAAGGGGTGACACACAGCAAATGTGTGGAGATAACAAGAACTACAGGCCTGTGTACAGAAATGGAAGTTGGAGTTCGGAGCGACTGAAAACATTGAGCGCTCATGTGGGATGCTCTTGGGCAAAAGAAAAAGTAGACCCTTTCAGATTTGTTAAAATGGGACAAGTGAAAGGCTACAAGTAATGGGGCGTTGCTCCCTGGGAGTGAACAACCGATGAAAAAGAGGGACAAATAGAAAAGATTAACCACTTGAAAGCAAGGATTTTTAAAGGACACTGAAAGAAACAAATGAAAAGCAATGGGCGGGCTGTACGCCCACAAAATATATACAACATGTCTCATAGACCTACAAGGGAGGGAAATTGAAGTAAAACAATTGCCCAGGATCACACAATTTGGTCAAGTGGGGAAGCCAGGATTCATTCTCGGTTTGGTTTTCTGTTTCCACATTGTGCAATTCAGTTCAGCCACTAGATGTACATGCTTTGTTTCCTCTACACCCTCTTTACACCCCCAACCACCATCCTGCTGGCATCACTGTAGCCCTCAGTCACACCTAAGTCCAAACTTTTGGCCCCCGGGAAAATGTTTGCAAGTACCCATGATGTAGAGTGTGTTTCTTATTGAAGTGACCGTCAGTTGGAATTGTTTCTCCGCCTGGTTGGTTGCTCTGTATGGACTTAAAATAAAGTCAGAGATTTTACCTATGTGGTCTTGTCTTCTTCCAAGATCCCCACAATTGCCTTCTTTAAAAGGTATACAATTTAACTCCTGGCTCACTAAGCTCCAAAACGATACATATAGCTAGTTATAGGATACACGGGTTGTCCATGTAGCACCATTCACTACTTGTCACATTCTCTAATTTATATTGTTTGTTTGTTTTCTTTATCTGACTTTATTTCGCTATTTATTACAATAGCTGATTTTAAGTGCATGAGGAATACATGAGCAGACATCTGACAATAAATGACCTTTAGTGCTCCTAATATTAAAAAAAAGCCACATTCTTTGATGTGCACTTTTTGATGACAACACTCATAGTTAATTGTTTACAAATATGAAAAATGCATAGAACAGTGATGTACGGTAGTGGTAAATGGTATGCAAAACAAGGGTCTACACTAATTCTTACTCATTCATAGGATAGTTACCGCCACTGGCATGCACTGCAACATTTGTATTGTTGGTTCCCATACCACTGGGTAAATCTGTAATGTGTTATTTGGTAATTTCAATAAACAATTCTTAAGTTAATTTTTTACAAAATGTGCACTGCATTTAACTGAGCAGTCACTAGCGGATACACGAGTCCACATGTTTACTTTTCCCCAGTGATGATTGCAGGGGAACTGGAGTGGCATTTTATGGTACGTGGCTGTGATCATGTGGTGGGAAAGATGTTACATAGGCTTTTAGAAGGCTGGGCAGGGGAAACGAGACAGGGCAGGGTGAGCAGAGCACTAAGAGGGAAAATCCTGAAGGGGTTGACCATTGTGCTGGGGAAGGCAATAAGCTCGGATGGGAGAGGTAATTGTTTACGTTATGCATGGCATGGATGTTTTTCAAGGCATTGCAGGTATCGCCCTTGTTGGGTAGTAGGGGATAGAAGGGGGTACAACTAGAAGATGGGTGCAGCATAAGAGAAGGGATCATAATATATTGGCATCCATCAAAGATGGATGGGAAGAGATGTGGCACTAAGGCAGTCGGCGGAAGGAGGGGTTGTACCAGCAGATTATGGCTGTTTCTGGTCTGGAGGGGCAGGGATGAGGGCTTGGTGTTGTGGAATGAGAATGGGCAGCTGGCAACACGTTTTCAGCTGTTGCGGGCGATAAGATTGTGGCTGTTAGAGCTGGGGTTGGATGGGGTGGTATTTGGCACACATTAATTTAGGATAGGAGCGATGACAGAAGCAAATAGGTTGTGGTTTTAAGAATGGTAAGTGTGGAAATTGGGAAACTAGGGTGAATGTGCTCAAGGAAATATTTGCACCTGCCAGACCCTTTCTATTTGCAAGACTGGTAGCGGTTATATCCTCCCCCTTTTTTCTCCACTTTTGTGCAAATTGTAGCCAGGTTTCTGGATCTACGAGCTAGCTCTGGGTGGGAAGTGAGGGAATGGATGAAGGTGGGAGTGAGCAGGAAGGCTGTGAAAGTGATGAGAATAAGTCATTTTGAAGGGAGAGTAGGACAGAGGTTTAGCACAGATAGGACTTATCTAGTGATAGGGGGCAGGTAGGATTTTTATGGCAATTGGGCAAAGGGAGTGGTATTTAAGGGTGACTGGGAGTTTGCCTAGCTATATTAGTGAAGCTAAGTTGTAAACCAGTATGCCAGGTTACATCAGTGTGCAGAGCTGACCCGTTTTATTAAATCGGCCTTTAACACACCTAAAAAACGGTGTGTGCATTTCACACCATGTCACTGGATTAGCTGTGCCCACATTTCTTCTACTGAATTGAATGTACTTCAGGTACTAGTTAGCTCTTTTGGTCTGGCATGGAGTGAAAACGTTCCAAGGTTTTCTCCTGAGGCTCCGGCAACACATAAAACTTCATACTATGAAATGTATGGCATCATGTTCCTTTGTTTTAAGTAACTGGCCTATCTGCAGTATAACTAAGGCCACTGGAATTATATGATTCTTCTGCTGTGCCACTTTCTGCACAGTTATGGATTCTCTGCACTTGCGTCATAATCCACCATCCTCAGCAAAATGTATAGGCTTTAATAAAAATAAGTTGTTTCTAGCTCAAACAAAACAAAAGTACAAAATGATCCACGTGTGCTGCTTAGTGGCAAGCCCTTTGCAAACGTTTACTCTGCTTTCAGTTGCTGCTTGCTGTAGTCAGGTGTTAAGGTGTTACTATTGCATAGGTGCTGGAAGTAAGGGTGCTAAGGTGCTGCAGCACCCTCCAAAATAACCATACTACAGTTTCGAAGGTGATTGAGCATTAAAGATGACTTTAAATTTTGCTGTGTGTTCAAAGACAGAGGTCAAATGTCAGTCTAGTCATATCAGAAATTGCTGCTTATTCTTTTAAAATGGAGACTAATGATTTCTTTCTCTTTTTGCAAAATGTGAAGATTTTGTAAAGTGAAATATATGACAATTTGCTGGTGTAAAAGGAAAGGTTGTAGGAGGTCATTTTGTTCTAACACACAACACAATTTAAATACCAATGCATAAACTGTACCTCTATTTCAAAATATATGGATTTAGATTTTTTTTTAGATTTATTTATTTGTTGCACAATCATTGCAATCATTACATACATAAAAGATCGCTATTAAAGGAAATTTATATTAAAAAAATACAATATCACTCAAATACTTCATCAATAAAAACTCAGTAGAAAAATGCCTGTAAGATGTTATAAAATCAGATAATGGCTCAGATTTCTCAGTCTATGTCTCTTATTGATGACCAGTCTCCAACACTACTGCTACGGCTTTCATAAATTTCATAAGGCGAGCCGCCAGTTGTAGAATCCCCTCTCAAGCATGCCTATACTGCTCCTTGGCAGGTCTGGATGTTTACAATGCGTCAGATTGGTCGAAGCCAAAATATTCTTAGTGGATTCAATACCCTGCAGATACAGAGCACATGGGTCAAGGATTCCTCCTTGTTGGTACAAAGGTGACATTGCCTATCCTTCTCCTCGGGGTTCCTCCACCCATACCAATATGCCTTCAGCGGGACTAAGCCAAAGCTCACGCCCATTAACTGGTGCTTCATTATCAAGTTGAGGGGCGAGGCGAGGTAGGATGGCAGGGACCCGGAATCAGAGTGTTGCGGCCCAACTGCTGTGCCCCAGTTTTTTCACTGATTGTGCATCACGTTCTGTTGATATTACCTTTGCTTGTTTTGGCACTAGCTTAGCCACCACGGGGGTAGGCAGCCCACTTGCCCATATTGATTGTGCTTCCAGGGCCTCCACAGCATGCCTTAAAAACTTTCACCAATTTGTTGCCGGATTATTTATTAATGTCCGGATGTAGCTTTTTAGCGTATGCTCCTGGGCCTGCTTCGCTTTCAAGCAGTACGCTATAAACCTGGCTTTTAATAACCATTGCTTTGATGTCAACTTAAATAACCATTGCTTTGGGTAAACAGCCATTTGTACGCGACTTTTAGTTCACATACCATTACAACGCAAGCGTAACAACGCATGCGCTATAACAACGCGTAGCCTTTACTACGCATCTTATTACTTCGCATGCGCTGTTACAATGCATGCGTTGTAATGCGTGTATGGCTTCACCCGAGGAGGCAGAGATGACGGCAGTGGGGCGGAGGCCAGTGGAGACTTCACCCGAGGAGGCAGCGATGACGGCAGTGGGGCGGAGGCCAGTGGAGACTTCAACCGAGGAGGCAGAGATAACGGCAGGGTATGGATGGGTGAGCTGTGGGGCCTTGAGCGGCACGGCTGGAGCAAGTAGGGGAGAGGCGCTGGTGAAAGGACAAGGGACGTGCACCGAGGAGAGAGAGGTAAGAGGGGCTGTGTATTTTTAAAGGGTTTGTGTTTGAGGAGTAGTGTTTTTTTGGTTTAGGGTAGTGTTGTGGGTCGGGGGGTCGGGCAGGGTAGTGTTTGTGTGTAGGGACAGGAGTGGGGGATGGGGGAGGGTCGTGCAGGGGTTCGAATTTTAGGGATTAGGGTAATGTTGTGGTGTTTGTGTAGTGTAGGGTAGTGTCGGGGGGTCGTGCAGGGTAGTGTTTCAGTGTAGGGAGCGGACTGGGGGTAGGGGCAGGGTCGTGCTTGGGGTAGTGTTTTAGGGTTTAGGGTAGTGTTGTAGTGTTTGTGTAGTGTAGGGTAGTGTTTTAGGGTTTAGGGTAGTGTCGTGGGGTCGTGTAGGGTAGTGTTTCAGTGTAGGGGACGGATTGGGGGTAGGGGTAGGGTCGTGCAGGGGGTAGTGTTTTAGGGTAGTGTTGTAGTGTTTGTGTAGTGTAGGGTACTGTTTTAGGGTTCAGGGTAGTGTCAGGGGGTCGTGTAGGGTAGTGTTTCAGTGTAGGGGACAGACTGGGGGTAGGGATAGAGTCGTGCTGGGGGTAGTGTTTTAGGGTTTAGGGTAGTGTTGTAGTGTTTGTGTAGTGTAGGGTAGTGTTTTAGGGTTTAGGGTAGTGTCCGGGGGTTGTGTAGGGTAGTGTTTCAGTGTAGGGGACAGACTGGGGGTAGGGGTAGGGTCGTGCTGGGGGTAGTGTTTTAGGGTTTAGGGTAGTGTTGTAGTGTTTGTATAGTGTAGGGTAGTGTTTTAGGGTTTAGGGTAGTGTCAGGGGGTCGTGTAGGGTAGTGTTTCAGTGTAGGGGATGGACTGGGGGTAGGGGTAGGGTCGTGCTGGGGGTAGTGTTTTAGGGTTTACGGTAGTGTTGTGGTGTTAGTGTAGTGTAGGGTAGTGTTTTAGGGTTTAGGGTAGTGTCAGGGGGGTCGTGCAGGGTAGTGTTTCAGTGTAGGGAGCGGACTGGGGGTAGGGGCAGGGTCGTGCTTGGGGTAGTGTTTTAGGGTTTAGGGTAGTGTTGTAGTGTTTGTGTAGTGTAGGGTAGTGTTTTAGGGTTTAGGGTAGCGTCGGGGGGACGTGCAGGGTAGTGTTTGAGTGTAGGGACTGGAATGGGGGAAGGGGGAGGGTCGTGCAGGGGGCAGTGTTTTAGGGTAGTGTTGTAGTGTTTGTGTAGTGTAGGGTACTGTTTTAGGGTTCAGGGTAGTGTCAGGGGGTCGTGTAGGGTAGTGTTTCAGTGTAGGGGACGGACTGGGGGTAGGGGTAGGGTCGTGCTGGGGGTAGTGTTTTAGGGTTTAGGGTAGTGTTGTAGTGTTTGTGTAGTGTAGGGTAGTGTAGGGTAGGGTAGTGTTTTAGGGTTTAGGGTAGTGTCAGGGGGTCGTGTAGGGTAGTGTTTCAGTGTAGGGGATGGACTGGGGATAGGGGTAGGGTCGTGCTGGGGGTAGTCTTTTAGGGTTTAGGGTAGTGTTGTGGTGTTAGTGTAGTGTAGGGTAGTGTTTTAGGGTTTAGGGTAGTGTCGGGGGGTCGTGCAGGGTAGTGTTTCAGTGTCGGGAGCGGACTGGGGGTAGGGGCAGGGTTGTGTTTGGGGTAGTGTTTTAGGGTAGTGTTGTAGTGTTTGTGTAGTGTAGGGTAGTGTTTTAGGGTTTAGGGTAGTGTTGGGGGGTCGTGCAAGGTAGTGTTTGAGTGTAGGGACTGGAATGGGGGAAAGGGGAGGGTCGTGTAGGGGGTAGTGTTTTAGGGTTTAGGGTAGTGTAGTGTTGTGTAGTGTAGGGTAGTGTTTTAGGGTAGTTTTGTGCAGTGTGTGTTATTTAGGGTAGTGTATATGGATGTAGAAATTAGCGTAGTGTTGGGGGTTCTTTTTTTTTTTTAAATGCGTTGTATATTTATGCGGGGAATTGGGCTCCGTTGTAAAGACATTTCTTATGCATTTTAAAGCAAATGCGAAGTAATGGTATTCATTATAGAAAAATGCGTTGTAACGGTACTTGCGAACTAAAAACAACGTTGTAAAAGTATGCGTTGTTTTAGTTTGCGAAGTATCGTCATATATTCATTGCTTTGATGTCAACTTAAATTCTAAACGAATTTGAGCGTGAGGTACAATTTGGCAACAGGAACACTTTACAATAACAAGATGATTGCACTCTGTCCAACCAGGTTGTCATTCTGTCTCTGAATGTCATCGCCCCGTAGGCCACAGTTGGGCAAAATTTGCAGGGGTCTCCAGCGTACACGTAGGAAGGAGCTCTGTTCATCACAGAGGCAAAGGTCCCGTATTAATACCGGCAAGGATATGGCTGCCGGTTATTTTCTTCAACACAACCTGCATCGAGTGGGTGCAATGCACCATGGATTTTATTTATTCATGCCTGAATAAACTTGCACTATTACTAAATCCTCGTTTAAGGGACTCCTCATTGGGAAACACATCCAGGATACATATACTGTGAATAGGAGGGATTATTTCTGGACACATGATCTGTGCAGTCTTAACTGTGTGTCGAACATTGGACCCTATTGAATCCCATTCGGGACGGAAATACAACCGGATTTAAGGATCTTCATGCATTGAGTATAGCCCTGAAGAAGTCGCTGCGCACAACCGTAAGCGCGACGAAACACGTGTTGGCTAAGGCTGTTGTTAATAAACTGAAGCGCATGTTCCAGCAAAGACTCAAGCTTTTGTCACACTGTTATTGATATAATTGATACACTGTTAGCGTGTGCAGGGGACTGTTGTTCTGTTTTACCAGTGGATATCCACACGTTGGGGAGGAGGGTGGCTCTCCCTACCCTTATGCACCGCAATCCTCACTCAGTACTAGAGTATACTTACCTGCGTATTGCCCCGGAGCACCAATACCCTATAAAACCACCTACCAAGCAGTTTCAACTAAGTTTGGGGGATGCCCCAGTTATTTAGTTTTTCCTAACGCAGTTTGAAAATCAATGTATCCTAGGTACAGGGCCCTTCTCTTTTCTGCTCATGTATCTTCAATCAAATGGCAATGCAAATAAGATTATCTTCAATATGGCAGCCCTTTTGGAAGCCAGTTTAAGATGTCGGAATCAGCTTTCTTTCTTTTACCCAACCTAATAACTCTTGATGTAATATGCTGGCGTAACACTTCCCTTCCACATCTAGCAGTGCAATCAATCCGTAATTCCCTGGACATGATCAGGAACCTTTTTTATGCATTGGGACCAGGAGTGAGCCTCTCCATGTCTGGCCGGAATGCTTCCCCCTAATCAGCATTCCTGGAACAAAGGCGCAATCACCGCTGCCCATCTTGGCAATGCCCACTCATACACTGCTGCCGGGATGCCGTTTTGGCCGGGTGTGCCACCTACTCGCATTCGCTTGATAACTTGTGCTACTAGGCCAGGTGTTATCTTTGGTATTTCATCATCGTCTAACGCCACTAGCCTATTGTCGCCATCTTGATCCATGTGTTTCGTTTGATTGATGCTTGTTCTCGCATAAGCCATTGGGCTTTTCCACTAAAACAGCTGGGTATTCAGTAGGATTGCTTCTCTAATCTGAATTTACCACTTTTCTAGTTGTGTTTTATTCCTTCTCAGAGGGCTTGCCAATTCTAGCCTAAATATACGTATTTCCACAGTCTCATTTATATCGCCAGTGTCAGGAGGGTGAAATGCCACTCCATCAATGTCAGCCGAGATGATTTTTTCTAAGTCTGGTAGGTGGGAGCAGAGCTTCAACACGTTCCCTCTATTAAGAGCATCACCTTTCTCTTCTGAGATGCACTCACGGTATAATATCAACTTAAGATCTTGGCACTTCGCTATTGTCTCCTCATTTTGGCCCACAATATCCTGGTATTCATACTGTTTAGGAGGGAGACCTTTTCTCCTTCCTTGCAGCCTTGATCCTGGGTCTAAAACTGTCCACTGCTTCCCACGGTAGAGGCTGCTTTTTTTTGGACTTGGCATATTTTGGTTTTGTTACTGCACAGGGCTATTTCTGCGTGCTTGGCCTCTTGCTTCCTTCTTCATGTCCTCAATTAAGCAGTTTAATACGTCCGGCAGCGTCTCTAATTTCTTTAGAATTGGGCTACAGTGGCATACATCCTGCTTTTGGATCAGCTCTACTGAGTCTTGTGCTCTACTTATCGGGTTATTCAATCGGTCCAACTTGCTATCAATTCCCATAATTAAAGTGGCTACAGTCTGGAATATATTTATCTGCACATCCAGTTTGTCAGGGTGCAGGAGAGCTCCATTGTCCATTGCATTCAATGCATTGTTGATAGTTGTTAAAATATCCAAGGATGAGGGGGGGATAATTTCAATTTTTCAAGCTTTGCTGTCGGGATCAATGAAACCTGAACCAGAAAAAATTGAGCACCAACTTGCCAGTGAGCACCTTTCACCTTTCCATGCTTTGTTCCTTACTCCGGAGTGAGATCAACTCATTGCCTTCCACTATGCTGTCTTTATGGGAGACTGGGTTTTGATCATGCTCTAAAGTCATATTCGAGTCATCCCGGCTGTGCCCCTGGCTTAAACTCTCTTCTATTTTGCTAGCACATTGTCACAAGTATCCATTGGTGGGGTAGCTGATGTTGATCTGGCCTGATTCTCTTGGGGCGGTGTCCCACCCAATGTACCTTCTATTTTGGCCTCCTTTGTACTATCCATTAAACTGGCTGAGGTCAGAGGTATAGGTGACATTTGTTTTACCTGGGGCTCTGGGGCATCTGTTCCTCTTGCATATCCTTTGTGTTCCCCTTCTTGGGACATTCCCTAGCCCATGTTGTACGTGGCATTCCTACCAATTCTTCTTTCAGCTTCTTCCTTCTTGTTGTCACTGCAAGTGCAAATGTGCCAGGCGTTATTGTTGAGCCCTTTCCTAAGACAATTATTTCCAGGCTTAATGGTACCCTTATTTGCTCTTCACTATTTTGTGTGGCCACGTTGGGCTCTTCATTTCTTACCCCACTGAGGGACTAATCTGGGGACATTAATTCTCAAGACTTCCTGCTTGTTGAGATCAAATAGTCACTAATATTCTTATTACTGACTGGAGTTGTAACTGGTGTTGAAATCTGCTCCTTGTCTAGTTCATTATTGAGCCATGTGCGCAGTTTTCTGTGTCCCCCTTTGCAGGGTTACAACATCCTGTCTTTTGTCTCTTTGCCTCCTTATGACGATTGTGGTGTGCCAGTAGCTGAGCCTGTTTGGCGTTTCGTGTAAGCATAATCCTGCTTATCTTCCTTATCTTGCTTGTGCCGGCTGCTGGTTCCCGTTGCCTCTTTGTGATGGGGGAGCTTTTCTCAGGGGGGAACAAGCTGCACCCAGACCTAGTTGGGTCGCCTCCGCACCTACCCCAGCTCAACTCTCAATTGCAGCCTCTGAAACTGTGTCACACCTGCTAAGTCGTCGGGTCAAGCTCCTCGCTTTGAGTTACCGGTTGTCAGATTTTCTAGCTCTCCAAGTATTGGATTCCTGGACCTTTAGCGCCGCCTCACCTTCCCCCTGCTTCTGGTTCACTGCTGCTCCTCTGCGAAGAAGGGGCACGAGTGCGCTCTAATTACAGCCATTTTCAGCCAATGGGCAAAGTCAGTGCTCCAAGAGCCAAGCCACTCATCCAACCCCAAGTAAAAAAAAGTAGGGAGGGCGGCCGGTACTGAAGGGAAATCTTTGGGCAAATATGCTGTTAATTGTTGCTGCAGTAGACGGCATGGAGCACTGAACAATTTGGGCAGAAAGGGCTCCCTTCTGATGCTGCGATCCTCCTGCTGGTGGTGCTGAGATAATAAATGTGGCCACCACTGCAGAGGTAGAGGTTGCGGTTTACTCTGCTGGGGAAAGGCGCGTCGGCCGCTTCTGCCTCAAGTGGCGAGCACTGGGGCACTAGCTTAATCCGTCTACCCGCCACCACTTGCTGCTCAAATTCAGGCTCCCGCATGGTTACACTTGGATTGCAGGCATCACCGGGTCTAATGCGACACCCAGTGCTCGTAGCCCAGTGTCCGCTTCACCCCACTGGTGGTGGTGTCAGAGGGCCGCGAACCAGGGACCTGGATAGTCACCGAGAAGTGGAAGTTCAGGTGTGACGTCAGTTCGAGAAGAAAACATCAAAATAAATAGTTTAGAAAGCACAAGTGAAGCCTTTTTCTGGTTCTAAACTGTGACGGAAACACCAATTTTAATAGGATCCTAACAAATGAAGACATTTTACTAGGATTTGTCAATTGACAGATATTCGCTGAAACCCATTTTCCACACATTATTGTTTGTGCGCTATGTAGTTTTATCAGTAAAACTGTGCGTCTGTGCAAATGTAGTGGTCATTTCAATGGAAAATGTGCTGGCTACCACAACATGCTGTAGCAATATATTTGCAACAGGGTGCTCCAAAATGTACCACTAGCTACATACAGCACCCTTGCCACTCTCCTGCTGAATGGGCGTGGTTCATTTGTGACACTTGTTCTTTATGCGATGCTTGGATTTTTCTGAATCCCTAGGAGTTCAGTGGCAGCTAGTGGTCGAAGTGGGCGGGATTGGAGGGCACGACGTGCCCATATTTTTTTCATTTAATGAAAACAGTTCCCCATTAAAAGATAACCATCCTGGGACGGTTAATTCCGAGAGCTGAAATGCTTCAGCTGAAATGGAAGGCAGGGAGTCTCCTGTGCTGTGAAACTGAAGGCGAACAGACAGATAAACAGTCCTTATTGCCAGGGTGCCTGCCTGGAAGAAGTGTAAATGTGCATAACGGGTCAATCTGCAAATGTAAAGGGAGCTTGGAAGTCTGTATTGCCTTTAATTGATGAAATCACTTGACACTTCCTGATGAGACAGAGTTATTCTTTTTGAGTGGTATTGGAAAAGAGTTACCAGCTGAGGTGTGAAGTGTGTGCGTCTTACAGGGGCGTAACACAGACCACTGCACCCGAAGGGGCTGCAGGGGCCTGTGTCACACTCCTAACTATTCTCCACTGCTCCAATCAGGATTCAATTCCGTTGCTCTCTGGTTACAGATACAGACCTCTGCAGTGCATTAAGAAATGTCATACTGTATGATAGATTTCCCACTGATTAACTTAACTTGCATTTATTTTACATTTTAATTGTGGAACCGAAAAAAGTTACAGAATATTTTGTTTTTTAGCCGCGCCTTTGACCTCACCCCCACATCTACTCACCCCGCCCCCATTGTGCACAGCATCACAGTTCTCTTACTTTTTTTAGGTTTCACCTGCACAGCGCTTGCGCTGTGCTTGTGAAATCTAATGTATTCAATATAAATGTTAAAAGGGGCTTACATCCCGCCCTCTTGCCTTTCATTGGTTCCTGTTCTTGCCACTTACTTTTCCTCCATTTCTATTGACTGCAGCATACTATTACCTGTTATTCCACGTGTTGTGCCTCCTGTGCTTCTCTTATCAGTGTCCCAGCGCCGAAGTACTGTTTCTATCTGCTTTTGGGGCACTTTTTTTAATGTTGTGCTTGCCCTGTGCTTGTTTACACAATCTCCCCTGCATGGCGCTTGAGCTGTGTATGTCTACCTAATCATTCCCCCCCTGGCTATACGCATTTCAATCGTGCTTGTCAGCTCTGTTTTTGCGGCCACATCTCCCACTCCGATGCTTGTTGCCCTCGTTCCTCACCTCTCCCGCCACGTTATTTGATTTAGTTACCCCCAAAGCAAGTGGAGAGAATTCTTGGAACGCAGGTCTTGACATCCACCTTGTGCACGCCTCGTAGGCTCCACCCCTCACCTCCTACATCATCCTCACTGCGAATCCGGCTACCAGCCTGACACCAACATGGCAGCGAACTTGCAAGTGAGTACGACCAGCCATCAGGACAACGCCACCACATGCACATGTCGCGTCAATTCACACCTCGATGCTACAGTGTCTGCACTGCCGACAGCAGGGGAAGATGGCAGATGGAATCCCCTTCTCCCACTCAAGAGGTGAGGGTTGAGCTGCAGAAACCGCACTGCTCTGAAACACTCCCCTCGTATTGCTTATTGTGTATATGAGACAGGAGTACATGATCCTTCCCTCTCCCGTCTGTGTGCTTCATGTTCTCAGCTCTGTATGGTTTGGGGGCATCCAATAAAGCCATAGCACACACTTCCTGAGCCGCAGTGGAAAATACACGTGTCCCCACTCCAGCATTCTAATGGGGGTGTCCCCTGGGGTTCAGCACTTAGTGGATCATTCATCGCTCATGTTTGATCAGACATGCCTCGGCATGCTCTGCCTTCAGAGCATTGGTGGAGACAGTACACCTCTTGGGGTTCCCAGTGCAGTGAAACAGCTTCTTTGTCACTCCATGCTTTAACTACAAAGTGTCAGATGGAATATGTAAAGTTAGGGCACTTCACTAACTGGTGTCCAAGAGGCAGATGTACACCTGGCTTCATCTCTTGGAGGCAGGATAGATTTTTTTAAGCGCAGGTGTTGAACAATGAATGGGGGTTGTCCATGAAGTACATTTTACATCCAACAGAACAAACATATCAACCACCCACTCACCTGTTTATAGGAACCTGGAACACTCAATAGGAAATCGGCTTTACAACTGACAGATGAATAGATGGGTAAAATGCAATTGTTCTTTTCCCACATAGTGTGAAACCCCGCGCAAGCCGCATGGCTCCATCCTTACAGTGCAGGTGAGAGTTTGAGATGTTTACTTTTAAAGTGCATTGAGTTTTGAAGGGCAGTGAATCATTTTTGACAATGTATACAAATGTGCCTACGCAGTGTTTTGAAAATACAAGTGGAATATGTTTACAATGATGTATCTATTTTAGCCAGAGGTCTGCATTTGTGCACGTTTTTGCAAACTGCATTTTAAACATGAACATTTCAAACCAGACAGCAGGACGTGTCATTTTGTGCATTTCGGTCAGAGTGTAGTGGGCGTGGACCCATTTTAAGACTGACAGAGAACACTTCAGCAAAACAAAAGCATTGACGGAATGGAAAGTAAGTATTCATTGCATGCAGGCTTGCTTAGCCTGTCACTCCTCCTTAGTGAGGAAGCAAACAGGTCTTAAAACAGTGGTGATCAGAGGGTCTTGTAATTTTTGCAGGAAAGCTTTGTTAAATGGGGATAATGAAATCAAGGCTGTATGTCGATTAAACTGCATATTTAATGGTGCAGCTTTTCCACTATCTGTGTGTGCTATCTTCAAAGACATTGCATTGGCTACAGCCGCTAGTCTTACTGGAAATTGTTAATGGGATGGTTCACTGGAACCAAAAGTTGAATAGTAAACATAAAGAGAATACTAACTGAAGAATGACTGTACTTTTATTTTGCCACGAAAATGCTTCCTGACGATCTAAAACAGTGATTAGAAGAGCTGCTTAGCACGGAAGGTGAATTTTAGGTGTGGCCTTGGAGAGGACCTTTTATTTCTAAGAAAAATATATATACAAGGCACGCTTATTTATAGAGCTTTCAGTCAGCATTCTTCATCTGTTGGTCTGCAGTATTGTTACTCACATTTTGCTTCCGCACACCACAGCATAAAGCATAAAGCATGGGTCACAGCTGCCATCCCACTTCAGCTATTGGCTTACCTGACTGTGAGTGACACCATCCAGCTCTTGCACAAGGTGCACATGCACACAATAAGTAGCCCCATGTGTATATCTATCTATCCATCCATCCATCCATCTATCTGTCTATCTTAGCCAATGTTTGTTTACCTCAGGCAGTGGATGACAGCTACCCCCAATACTGCTACTGGTCCTCTTATGTAAAAAATAATTCACAAACAAAATAAGCAAAGGCAAAAGGTCGGCAACTATGGCCAGAACAATTGTCTTTGCCAATGTTTGTTTTAGTTGTCCAGCTTCTTAAATGCTTTGAGGTTGCAGTCTGCTTGTAGTGTTTGCTTGTGCAGAAAGAACTGTTGAATGGGTATGCCAGTGCGGGTTCGATCCTGACCAGGGCAAGACTGCACTGATTTACTTTTGAATTTCAGCTATGGATCATTTTCTGTTGTTTTTAGTGTAGATAGAATAATTTCTTTAGATTTTCTCTGGTCAGAGGCATGTCTGTTCAACTCGGGCAGTGTAGAAGAATGTGTATTATCATGGTACAACAAAAACAGCATATTAATAATCACATAGGCGAACACAAATGTATCCAGTGCTTGTTTTAATGCACTTCGACCGCTGGTGGCAGCACACATTCCCTTACTTTGAACCACTCAGTTAGGGCCTGTAATGGGCGTACTAAATCAGACTCCCCAGGGAGGCATACTATTAATGGGGTAGGACATTCTTCCTTGATAGACTACATCCTGGTAGAAACCAGGATGTGGCCCAGGGTTGTTGACTTTGCTGTCCTGCCTAGGCATGACAGTGATCACAATGCATTGACTCTGGAGCTGGAGATACCAGTTACGCGAGCTGGATCTCCAGCAATTACACCGCCAGATGATAGATTAACACTCAACACTAACAGGAAAAGAATACGCTGGCCGGTAATGCAACAATCCCCTGGTATGATGGCTGCCCTATACGAGGTTGTAAGCTCTTCTTTATTAGAAGTAAGCAAGGTAATAACAGAAGAAGGCATAATCACCTCACTAGCAGGGGTTGCAGAGATCCATAAAGGACTGACGACCACATTAGCAGGTAAACTCTACCCAGAGGGGCATCCCAGAGGCCACAGGAAGCCCCCGCACTCCTGGTTTAATCGCCGGTGTCGGGAGGCGAAATTGGCATTGCTGGAAGCCCTCAAATCTAATGACAGGCCAGTAATAAAATCTAAGCGGACCCTATATAGAGAAGCTATTGCTCTGGCAAAAAAAAATTGGGAGCAGGAAAAATGGGATTCCTTGCGAAAGGCTGGTATAGGCAATGATCTGAAGTCCTTTTAGAACCTAATCAACTCAGGCTGCAGAGAAGGAAAAGGGGCTTTTGAGCCTAACATTGCTGCAGAAACTTGTAAAAATCATTATCAGGCCCTGTGTTCTACACCTGAGGAAGAGGGTAACTCAGTAAACCTAATCAATGACCTACAACAGAGCGTACCTCAGGAATTTCCAGAGATAACCCTGTTGGAAATATCAAGTGCTATAAACAAAATAGCTCCGCACAAAGCACAGGGATTAGACAAAATTCCTGGGGATCTTCTCCTCTCGGAACCAACAATCTGGGGGCCATACCTGTGGGCAATATTTAAAGCTGAATTGGGGGAAATGCCGATCCCTAAAACCTGGGCCTGAGCAGAAATGATTCCAGTCTACAAGAAAGGTTGCCCACTTTTACCAGTTAACAACAAACCCATCAGTTTGATTGATGTGACACAGAAAATCGTTGCCCAGGTATTACTGACACGCATTCAGGACTGGATGGAGAATCAGAACATCCTGAGTCCTTTTCAAGCAGGATTTAGGAAAAATACCTCCACCATAGACCAAATCTTCAGGCTCCAGCTTTTATACTGGAAAACAGTGTTCTTAGAGGGTGGTAGCCTTTATTTAATATTTGTTGATTTAATAACTGTATTCGACCTAGTACCCAGGGACAAGTTGTGGTCTGTATTAAATGATATCGGGGTGCCCCCATATCTTCGCCATAGTATCAGGAGATTACATGAAGGAAACTTTGCCCAAAAGAGATATGGGAAACAAGGGGAGCTCTCTACGTCACTCGTTGTCAACAGAGGTGTTAGGCAGGGATGTGTGTTGGCCCCCACTCTATTCTGTGTATACATTAATGCCCTGGTAGCCACGTTGAACAAGGAGAAGGATAATGATACCCCAAAGATTGCTCAAAGCAAAGTACCGGCATTGATGTTTGCTGCTGAGACCCTTCTGCTCTCTAAATCTCCAATGGGCATCCAAAATATTCTTGATAGCTTTGGTGCTTTCTGCAGCAATAGAGGGCTAGAAATTAACATCCAGAAGACCAAATATATGGTCTTCAATCCAGTACACTCTACACGCCCCAATTCCTGCCTGAACCGCACCCCACTTGAGAGGTTATCCGTTTTCGAGTATCTAGGAGTCACCCTAACTGAAACAAGCATTGAAAATGTAATCGGTCTCCCATTTCTTTAAGTTAGAGCTACTGGCATAGTAAATGGTAATTTCCTTTTACCTATGTGTCATCAAATGTATGTATGTGGTGTGTAGTGGAATTATGTGTGTTGGATTAGTTAGTTGTGTAATTGTGTGGCACGGAATTGTGTCATGTGACGTGGATTGGATTTGTGTAGTGGAATTATGTGGCATGGTGTGCAGTGGAATTATATGGGTAGTAAATATGTGGTATTGAGTGTACTGGAATTATGTGGAGTGGGATTGTGTGTTATGGAGTGTAATTATGTGGAATTGTATTTTGTGTTGTGGAGTGGTATGTAGTGGAGTTTAATTATATGGTGTGCTGTTGAATCTTGTGGCACAATGTGTAAATGTGTGGTGTGGATTATATGTATGTGGTGTGTTGTGTAATTGTGTTGTTGGGTTGTATTATGTGATTTGGTGTTGAATTATATGGTGTGGATTGCAAATGTGTGGAGTTGAATTGTATGGTGTGGAACTGTGTCGATAGCTTTACCTGTTTGGTGACGAAAAAGAAGAAATAGGTATGAGCTAAGCTTCAGATCTGTGTGTTTGGGTGTAAAAAAAAGAAAGAGAGTTAGAGCTATTGCTGTTGTAAATGTAAATATGTTTTACCTATATGTTATAGATTGGAGTGGATGTATGTGGTGTGTAGTGGAATTATGTGAGTTAGATTGGAACTGGTAGTTGTGGCATTGTGTGGCATGGAATTGTGTGGTATAGAGTGGGTTTGTGTAGTGGAATTATGTGGCATGGAGTGGAATTATTAAGAATGGTATTTTGTGTTGTGGAGTGTTATGTAGTGGAGTTTAATTACATGGTGTGCTGTTCAATTTTATGATATGATGTTGAAATGTGTGTTGTAAATTGGATATATGTGGTGTGTAGTGGAATTGTGTTGTGCGGTGGAATAATGTTTGTTTCTTTTAATTATGGATGGATGGGTGGAATGGATTTGTGTGGATTAAAATAGTGTGGCATGGAACAGTGTGGTATAGAGTGAAATTATGTTGAGTTGAATTATGTGGCATGGTGTGGAGTGTTTTTATGTGGATTGTTATGTGGTATAGAGTGGATTTATGTGGGGTGTATTTAATATGGTACTGAGTAGTGTGTTATTAGGTGGAGTTGAATTATGTGTTTTGTTTGTTTTTTTAAATATGTTTTATTGTTTTCAAAACAAAAACATTCCATCATGTGCAGAATGAAAAGGCAATCAGGTGCTGGTTGCACAACAACATACCCTGGTCGCACCCAGGTATTCTTGACCAAGCCATATGCAACAGAAATCGTGTAGCGTTCCCCAATATATTAATTGCAACAATCAGCAAGAGCATCAAAAGCAGTCGTTTCAATAAAGGCCAATTATCAATAAAAATCATGTGAGAAGCACCCGTGCCACACATTTAAAAACACAAAACGAAACTCCCCCTCTCCCACTTATCCCCCCCCTCCCCGGCGTATCACACATATCAAAAGTTATGATAAAGGCAAGGTGTAGCCCAAAAGAGTACATTACAGGGAAACTGCAACCAGTATCAGGGAGTACAACGCTGTCGGAGGCAAATTTTAAAAAACCACAAAAAAAAAACCTCAGGAATACCCCAAATAGAGGTAGTCAAGTAGTGAATACACCTTGATCAGAACACAACAACCTAATCCCCAGCTGCGGAGTCCGCATCCTGATCAACCTCCGGGACTTTCAGCAGTATTACTAACGCTTCCCAAGCCCTTGCTGCCTCCAAAGCTTTCTCACTATTCGCTCGTCGAGCCAACTGCACTCTAACTGTGCCTTCACTTTCCGCCCATTTTCGGAGTTCAGCCTTCCATCTCTGAACACTTGGACCCTTCTTGGATTTCCAATGTGCCGTAATATCTCTTTCAGCTAAGAGAAGGCCCAAGTCCAAGAACTTACTAGTGATCTTGTTTTTAGAAGTATGAGGGAACCGGTGCAGTAGACAAGTACCTATTGTGGGCTCTATGTCCCTCTCCGTAATGTCACACAGCAGCGTAACCACCTCTTCCCAATACATCCCAAGCTGGGGGCAGGCCCACATCATGTGACAGAAATCCACACCCTCCGTATTGCAGCGCGGGCACATTGCTGAACCCATGCCGAAGTATGCATTAATTTTAGCCGGGGTGAGGTATGCCCGGTGGAGAATAAAAAAATGCACCAGCTGAAAACGAGCATTTCTGGTGCTTTTCCATGCCCGCTCCACTAGTTCAGCCCACGCCTTCTCAGGAATTTCTTCGCCTAAGTCCTCCTCCCACTTCTGTCGCAGCACCAGCAACGGTGTTAGGGCTTCATGCGTCATACGCCTATATAGGCAGGTAACTGCCTTAAAGGTGCCCGCTGCTAATACTACCTACTGGCAGGCCATTGAGATTTGTGGTTCAGACAATCCCTCCCTCCAATGCTTTTGTAGGGTGTAGGAGACTAGGATCTGCCTCTTATGGTTATCCCCACTTTTTGCTGGTGTATCACTGTTTTTCGACTTTAGTCTGGCTGGGGCCCTGCTATCCAGGACCCCAGCCTAGCTGCTTCCTCTCTAAATTGACTCCCTGTACCTTAAGTACACTTCAGATTGGATTCTGGGGTGCCCTTATAAGTCCCTAGTATATGGTATACTATGTACCCAGGGCATAGGTACCCCAGAGGCCTACCAGGGGTTGAAGCATGTATTGTGCCACCCCTGGAAGGCCCTCCAAAATGACACCACAGGACTGCTACTGCAGCCTGAGTAAGGTGGTGCATGCACCCCTTACAGAGATATAGGTTCACTATATCTCACCTATCACTGCACATAGAAACCTATCAGTCACCCCTATGGCAGGCCTTATCAATCCTGAAGGCAGGGTGCTTGGTTTTATGTGAGAGGGTGCCCATGCATGAGCAGAGCCCCTCTGCAGCCTTCGGAATCTCCTCTCCGGGGTTCTCTGTGGTGCAGCCTGACCATATACTCTTAAGTGCATTATATCTAATCGGTAAATGCTAACTTTGGGATGGCTGCACGGAAATATGTCGTGTTTGGTGTCAAACACCTTGGAATCATACCCCCACACCAGTAACTGGTGTGGGAGTATGATCCCACCCTTCTAGAGGGAGAGACATGACAGCACCGGTATACCCGGTACCACCTAACCAGAGCCTGGCATCACAAAATGGATGCTGCAGCCACAGACACGAGTCTGGCCTCCTGCTGCTGACCAAAACTCCGGCAGGGGAGGCCTGGACAATAGGTTTCCTGTCTCAGGGAGGTGTTACCAGCTCCCAGACAGGCCTTAGTGGATTGGGGCTGGGTGGGTGCACTCCAAGAGTGCTTTGAAGTCCTGCACTGGGGGCACATTTGGTGTCCTCGTGCATACCCCAGTTCAAACCGGTTGCAGGGGCTGCCAGCCCCTGCTCTGGCACGAAACTGGACAAAGGAAATGGGTGTAGCCACCCCTCTTTCCAAACCCTCCCATAGGTGGGTCCCCAGAGTTAGTCCAACCCCTTTCTTTAGTATAAGTAAGGGAACCCTGGCAACAGGACTTTAGATATCCCTGGATGAAACTCTGTAGCTGAATCCTGGACCTTCGACGCTCTACATCAAGATTAGAGGACTGAAGGATCTCCCTTGGGGTCAAGGAGTGACTCCCCTGCTTGGCAGGCACCAACGAAGCATCTGTCCGGTCTGCATCACTGAAGCTCCCGCCGGACGCCGAAGTCTTTGCATCACCAGAGGTGGATTTCCAGACTTCCCCGAGGCTGCCCTGAGTCCCCAGCAAAGCTGAGGCCCGTAGCTGTCGTGGGTAATGTGGAACCGTGACCCCTGGACACTGAGCACATTTGCAAGTGTACCAACTTCCTGACACCTCTTGAAGCCGTGCTTTGGGTTCCAAGTAGCCCTAGCCCCGAGCACCAATTGCAGCGAAGATCACTGGCCTACACTCCACGAGTGTCCCGTGGGCCAGCTCCAAGTGCGACCGCTCGAGGCTCCTTTGCGATCTCTAGTCCGAAGGGAAGCAAGGCGTTATCCTCATACAAGTCCCCCAGTGTGTGCAGACCCCTCTCCTTCCAGTCGGTCAACGCAGCCCAGCTGCCCCCATGTGGGAGAACAGTGCACATAGCCAAAGGGATCTCAGGGGCATAAGGACGTGCGATCTGTGCTCTTTTCTGGCTCCTGTTCCAACAGAGCCGAAACGTCCTGAACTCGTGAGTGAGTGCCTTAAGCTGCAACGGCCGCTGCAAAATAATGCAAGAGAGTACTTGCCCAGAGCCCCGCATTCCCTCCCGGTCGTCCGATCCTCTAAATTCCAACGCGACTGCCTGGGTGAGCCACTGTAGCTGAGCCGCCAAGTAATAGGTCTCAAAATCACGGACCGCCAGTCCACCCTCAGACTTTGGCCTCATTAGGGTTTTCAACGCCACTCTTCGTCTGCCAGCAGACCAGAGAAACCCCGTGACCATCGACTGGAGCTGTTTAAAAGTCGACGCCGGTATCCAGACCGGGAGGGTTCTAAAATAGTACAGCAGCCTGGGGAGAGTCACGATCTTGAGGAGGGCCACCCGGCCAGCCACTGAAAGGGGTAGGGTCTCCCAAAAGTCAAGGCTACTTTTAAAGCCCCGGATGGCCCGACCCACATTACCTTCCAATAAATCTGACTGCGCATGATAAATTCAGGTCCCCAAGTACGGTAGACAATGATGTTCCCACTGCACCCCATCCGTATTTGGAAGGCCACCCGCTATTGGCGCAGCTGGGAATAGGCAAGACTTCGACCAATTCACCCGGAGTCCAGCAACAGTGCCAAGGTCATGAAGCAACCGCTTTGCTCCGGCGAGGGCGTCACCCGTATTGGCTAAAAACATGAGTAGATCATCGGCGTAAAGCGCAATATATTGGATTTGACCCTGTACACAAAGTCCCGGATAACGTTGCCCCGTTCTGGCCTGGGCCCCTAAAGGCTCCATGGCCAGGGCAAACAACAAAGGGGAGAGCGGGCAGCCCTGCCTCGTCCCGCGGCCCACAACGCAAGCGGCCGAAATCAAGCCCCCCGTTTTCACCCGAGCGGTAGAATGCTTGTACAACAACGCCGTCCAATCAACAAAAGCATCCCCCAAGCCGAACCCGCGCATTACTTGAAATAAGTAAGGCCATTCTAAACTATCGAATGCTTTCTCTATGTCAACCGATAGGATGGCAGCGGCTGCTTTCGGATAAGTGTCAGCTTCCAATACACGAATCAGGCGTCTCACATTGATGGCTGTGTTCCTAGTTGGGATAAATCCCGCCTGGACGCTGTGAACTAAATGGGTCATATGCGGAAGCAGCCGGGCTGCTAAGATCCGACTTAAGATCTTATAATCGGTAGTCAGCATAGACAGTGGACGATAAGCGGTCCTGTCCGATGGTGATTTCCCCGGTTTCAGAAGTGGGATAATAATGGCCTCGCGAGTGGTGACAGGCAGCTGTCCTGCGCGCTTTGCTTCATTATAAAGTATTACTAACTTGGGAGCCAAAAGATCTATGTAAGTCAAATAAAACTCAATCAGCAGACCATCCGCCCCAGGGGTCTTCTTCCGCGCCATATGTTTAATTGCTCCCCGAACTTCCCCAAGCGTTATATCTTGGCCTAGCAACTCTGCCCGTGTCCTATCAAGTTTTGGAAGAGCAGCTGCAGCTAGAAACTCCCCAAGAGCAGCATCAGTTGGCGTCACTTTGCTCCGATAGAGGTCCGTATAATACGCAAGGAATTGGTTATTAATCTCCTGCTTGGTATAGCAAATTTCCCCAGACGGGCTACATAATTCTAAAATGACCGCACCCCGCCTAGCGGGGTTGGCCAGCCACGCCAATAACGCTCCAGATTTATCGCGCTCTGCATGAGCGCCTGCTACATATTTTTTAATATTGAAACAGCGCAGCCTCTCAACCCGCGGGCGACCTCCTCCCTCGCTTCCAGTAAACTCTGCTGCCTATCCGGGTGTCCGGGTCGTCCCTGCTCCGCCTCGCGCAGTCGCTGATCCGCAGTCTCTATGTCCTGCAAGAGCGTCTTACGCACCCCCATAATGTTGGAAATACAATGGCCCTGTAGCACAGCCTTAAAAGCATCCCAATTCACAGCAGTCGAGGACGCCGTGCCAGTATTCTCGAGGAAATATTGTGTAACGCCATCCCTCACCACCTCACGAAAGGCCTGGTCCTCTAACAGTTCTGGGGCTAAGCGCCATGTCGGGATTGTGGGGCGCATTTGGGCCCAGTGTATCCGTAGGAGTAACGGATTATGATCTGAGATTGTTTGAGTGAGGTACTCACTATACTTGACTGCTGCGTGAATATCCGGGGAACACAATATCGCATCTAAGCAAACATGGAGTTCGTGCAGTGCTGAAAAGAAGGAATAATCGCGCACACCCGGGTGATGTATCCTCCATGTATCAACTAACCCCCATCTATGTTGCCAATCCCTTCTAGCCTTAGAAATCTTATGAATAGGGGCATCTAGGAGAGGGGGATGAGACCTACCAGGGTTACGTCAGGAACAGAATTAAAGTCCCCACCCATAATCACCGACCCAGTCAGATATGGTGCCAATTTTCCAGACAGCAGAGTAAAAAAAGCTGGCTGCTCCGTGTTGGGTGCATATATGTTGCTCAGCACTATATCCCTGCCATTAAGTCGACCCGCGACCATCACATACCTCCCCTCTGGGTCCACCAATTGTTGCGTAGGCTGAAAAGGAATCCCCGCCCTAATCCATATTAACACTCCGCGCGCGAAGGCAGAATAAGCTGTAGCGAAAAGCTGACCCCGCCATCTACGCTGCAAGGCGAGACCCTCCTGCCGTGTAATGTGCGTTTCTTGAAGGAAGGCAATCTGGACCCCCCTACGGACCAAGTATGCGTGTATCTTATGACGGCGCACCATTGTATGCATGCCCCTGACATTCCATGATATACATTTTAGTTCAAGTAACGATCCCATGATAAAGCAGTGCACAGTACCCTAGAAACCTTTTAAAGGAGATACGCCAAGGCCCCAAGAACATCCCAATACTAAACAAGAAAAACCCACAACAGTCCCTCCCCAGAACAGGCACTACAACGCTAGTCCCCATCCAAACCCACTACACAATCGTTATCCTCTAGTAGCTACAGAGGATCGAAGGGGGAGGCGGCTATAAGCCGACGCTGCTTTGCAACAAAAAAGACAACCAGAGCAGTGTCCATGCCTCTAATAACACCAAGTGCCCCGTGCTCGGGGGCTCACAACAAAGGGCCTAGAGAGCTACCCCCGCCACCCCTCCATCCCAGCAGCATAAAACAGATATAAATAGTCAGAGCATTGCCTGTGAACCCAGAAATAGAATAAGTGACAGCCCAGCGGAAAGAGGGAGAGCGAAAGAGAGGGAGTAATAGGCATTAAAGCAATCAAATAAGATCATCTGCTGTCCCCGGAGTGACATGCGGCAACTTAATACTGTCAGCTTGAGACTCATCCGAGGCTGCCCCAGTAGAGGCTTTCTCCGACTCAGTGTCTGTTCCAGACTGCATTTTATGGTCCTGCAACAGTTCCGACACCACCCTCAGTGCATCAGACCTCTCCTTCTGGGGTGGAGAAGTGTGGCTCAATGGTTAGAGCGGCAGACCCTGATGCAGAGATCTGGCCCGGGACCAGGGTTCAATTCCCGCCTCGGCGGGTCTTGGGCTCAATTTCCTCGGACCTGATAATTCTCGCCTCGGTGCCTATTCTAATCATGGGTCCCACTCTGCAACTCTGGGCAATAGCTTGCTTAATCTCCACAACGGCCCCAACAGCGCTGGGATGCCTGGCTTCACCCTGGGGGTGCCCAGGAGTGGACATTTCACAGGGAAAAGCCAGGAAGGGTTCCACAGCGGTATGCGTACAGCGCCTGGACACCCCTTTGGGGGTATGGGTGCGCTTTATAAGTACAAATTTCATTTCATTTCCTTCTCCGTATGGGAGGCACTAGGTGTCCGCAGGGGGTTGCGGCAATGCCCTGTCCATCTGGCTCTTTGCGAGCGCCGCTCCCCCGGGGGAGGCGTACGCCGTTGTCCGTCAGCCCGCGGCCTGTCTTGTAGGATTCAATCCAGTCCCAAGCCTCCTTGGGATCATCACAAAAGTGAGTTTTACCATCCAAAACTATCCGCAGTCGAGCCGGGAACATCAAGGAGTACTGGAGCCCTTCTTCACACAATGCCTTCTTGACAGCTAAAAAGGACATGCAGCTACGCTGGATCTCCAGCGTATGGTCAGGGAAAATTGACACTCTGCTATTGTCCACTGTATACGGCCCAGACGAGCGCGCCTGTTGCAGCAAAAAATCTCTATCCTTGTAATGGAGGAGACGAGCGACCACCGGGCGCGGGGGCCTCCCCGGCGCCGGAGGCCGGGCAGGGACTCGGTGAGCCCTCTCCAAAGTGTAGAATTGGGTCAGTCCAGCAGGGGCCACCATGTCTCGAAGCCAGCTCTCCAGATAGTCAAGCATATTAGACCCTTCCACTCCCTCCGGAAGCCCCAGCACCCTTATGTTATTCCTGCGGTTACGGCCTTCGGCATCCTCGGCTCTTTTCTCCAGCGTTGCAAGTCTATGAGAGATATCCCCCATCTGAGCAGTAAGGGACTGCTGCACCGGTGCCATATCTGCCAGAGAGGACTCCGTTTGCCTCACCCAATCAGCCAGCTTGGAGTGTTCCGCCTGTAGGAGCCCCAGCCCCACCGCTACATTAGCAATGTCCTGATGTAGAGTGTCTTTGGTATCCGCTATGGCCTGCAAGATCTGGGCCAGCTGCTGCTGGACTAAATTATCGGCTGGGGGTTCGGGTGAATCTTGTCTTCTACGGTCCGACGCTGATTCCTCCTGGTCTTGGGGAGCCCCCGCCTGTTTGCCCCTGGGTTTCCCCATGCCTCTAGGAGCGCAAAGCCACCAGTCCGGCAAAGATGGATCAGCGGCGCCGAGCCGCGCAGGCTCCAGGACAGGTGCGAATCTCAACTTTGCGTAAGAATGCGAAGCCGTCCGCCAGGAAGTGCCCCCTCCAATTGCTTGTGCGCTGCACCAGCGGCCAAACACCAATGTCCAGGTACCACGGGCAGACCCCGGCCAGCGCCCCCAAGGTCTCCGCTGTCGCCTGCCCCACCTCCCTCCAGGCAGCACACACAACTCTGGACAACACCACCCAGGGGCATCAAGTATCCACAACTGCTGCCGGTCAACAATCGCCCCCCCCCCTCACTATGCAGCGTGGTCGCCAAGTTGAAGAGTTCAAGCAAGGGCGCCCAGGGGCCACAGCAGTCTGTTCCAGGCGGGAGGGAAGGGCGCGCGGTACAATGGAGGGCAGCTCCGAGTACGATCCCCAGCACTCCTTCATCAGGGGAAGCGGCACAGTCGTCAGCTGGGGCTGGAAAAGCAGGCTACCCCTGGTGAGCCAAGCTCCAGCCGCCCAGGGTCAGGAAAGTCCCAATGGCTCCACGATCGGTGCAAGCTCCGCTGCGTTCCAAAAGCGCTAAGGCAGCGGGCACCCACCTCCAAAATGGTGCCGATACCGGTGTCTGTGCGCAGCACCTCCAGTCGCGGCGGATCCCCCCCGGGGGAGTCCCGCACAAGAATGGCCCCCTCGCTGGTCACCCAAAGGGAGCACCGCCCCAGCAAAAACCTCCAATCCGGCCCAAGGAGGTCGTCCCGTCTTTGCGAGGAGGCTCGTTGCGTCAGGCACAGCGTCCGAGACAGCACGCCGGGCGAGAGGAGCACCACGCGGCTCTCACCCAAATCGCCCCTCCAGCACTCGGACAGGGAGTCCGGTCTCCCATTCCTTCTCCGGGGTCAGGTAAGCAAGCCCGGAAGGCAGGAAGAACCACTATGCGGCCTCCGGGCGCTCCTAGCCACTGAGCGCCGCCATCTTGGTATCACGGAGCCCAAGCCTTCTTTTCCGCGCAGCAAAGTGTGCGCCGCGCCTCCGGTGCCCAGGACCTTCAATTGCCGAGCCCAAAGATTACTCAGTGTCGGCGAGGGTCAGTAGACGCCCCCGGCAGCGGGGCACCAGCAATTATTTCAGGATGATCAGCAAGGCCGGCGCGGAGCTCCGAGCTCACGCATCCGTCTTCATCGGCCTGCAAGCCACGCCCCCTGAATGATGTGGTGTTGTGTGGTATTATGTGGATTGTAATTATGTTGCATGGTGTGGTTGTATGGATTGGCGGTGTATTGAGTGGTGTTGTATGGAATGGCATTGCATAGAGTAGAGTCTGTGGTGTTGAGTGGGGTGGTGTAAAGTGGAGTACAGTTGTGTAGCATTGTGTGGAGTGCAGTTGGTTGGAGTGGTGTTGTATAGAGCAGAGTGGCATCGTGTGGAGAGGCGAGGGGTTGTGTGGAGTGGTGCTGCGTAGAGTGGAGTGGCATTGCAAGAAGTGGCATTGCGTGGGTGGTGCTGCATTGATTGATGCTGCATGGAGTGGTGTGGCGCATAGTGGAGTGCAGTTGCGTGGAGTGCAGTTGTGTAGAGTGGGGCGGCACTGCGTAGAGTGGAGTGCAGTGGAGTGGTGTTGTGTGGAGTGGCGTAAAGTGGCGCTGTGTGGAGTGGGGTGCACTTCAGTGCCAGGGCGGATGTGCCTGGGCTCCTAGGCCACTCCTGTATTTTCATTTGTGTGCCAGATTTATTGCCTTTTCCAATGCTTGTTTATTAAAAGGGGGTTCATGAAATTAGGCGCGTGCAGTAACACGCAGGAGGAGATTCAATTAAACTCTCGCCTGTGAGGCAAAGTCAAGATGCAGGAACAATTTGGGAGGAAGTGTTCTGCTGTAAATGGCGTCATTCATACTCGTAAACTCTCGGCTTTTAGTGAGTTTCCTGCAGCTAGAATAAACCGAATATGTATTTCCTTTCCTTGCTTGTATCCCCAGGATGTTACCCTATGGTCCGTTATGGAGCCTGCTTTTACAAACAAGATGACAGGACCTGTGTCTGAGCACTGACTCAGAGTTTGAAGGGGCAGTTTCGGCTGGGATTTCGACCCCCAAAAATAAACCAGAAACTCCAGTCCCAGGTCTGACTTGACTTCTGTGGATTTGAGAGTCTTGACTCCACCCTTCGCCCCAAACCCGTCTCCCCTATTCCATCCCACCCCGCCCCACACACATTCCCCTCCCCTCAACAGAAGCATCATTTGAGGTAGGAGAAAGCCACAGTAGGCAGGTATTCCCTCTAAAACAAACTTTTGGGCTTTGAAAGCAAATAACCATTAGCAATGCCAATAGGTCACCGTTTGGCTTTAAATGAATGCTGTATGGTAATGGGAAGCACTACAAGTAAATAGCAAGGGGATGGATATGTAGTCGCGTGGAAGCAATTAACTGCAGAATAATATTGGTGTATGTTAAAAGGTCAAGTGACATTTGCACTGTCAAGCCAGACCTAAAAATCCATGAAAGTCAACTCTAAAGCAATTAAATAGCCCAACAGGTTTATGCATCTGCTGCTGAAATCCTTGTGCAACCTAACCTGTATGTGTGAAACCAGAGCGGGGCAAACCACATACTCATCCTTCCGAAGTCGATAACATGAGCATCGCCGTATTGTAGTTCAATAGCACCTACGAATCACTGCACTGTGAAGCCGGAAGGCTGAAATAACTTTATAAAACACGTAATTTTTTAGTTCCCTGTTGTACTTCACACAAGCTAGTAGCAAAACACCACATTAACCCGATTTTAAACTAGCCAATTCGTTTGCACAATATCAGGCCGAGGAGTTTCACATGGGGTTGAACTCATAGGGTAGATCAAAAGGGACTGCAGTGCAGTCACAAAAACGTCACACGAAGCCACAGTACTTGGGGTCGATTTAAACAAGAGGATAGCTCAAAAGGTTCAGGGCCTTCTGTAGAGATCTGCCTGCTGCCGGAAGGTTCTGGCCAAGAGCCCATCGGCCATTTGCAGGTGGGCGTCATTAGTTGCTCCACCGTGGAGGGGTGGGGGACCAAAGAAGTGGGTCATGATTGGAAGTGGTCATGAGTTATGCGACAGACGGGAGGGAGGGGGCAGAGTAGAGCCCTTTAAAAGTGGGCTACCCCCCAGTGGCCCCCTCTTTGTCCCCTGAAGTGCTTCGGGAGCCGGACTGAAAGTGGGGCAGCTTAACTTTGCACTCAGGATCATCCCCATGGGGCGGGTCTTTTCCAGAAACATCGCAAGGGCCATGTCGGGCTTGAAAGCAAAGCATCACCACACCCTCCTCTCAAGAGAGGTTAAAGAGAATCTGGTTATCTGGGTGGAGTTCTTGCAAGATTTTAATGGCTCAGTGATTTGGCCACGGCCGGCAGTTGGTATTAAACTCAGAAAAGACCAAAGTTCTGATTTTCGGGAGTTATCCAAAAAAAACACTCCTCAAATGGTATGTAGGTGAAGTACCAATCACTGTATCAAAGTCATGCAACTACCTTGGATGCTGGTTATGTGACTCGGGCAAAGTGCGCTTGCACGTGAGCAAAATTAAATCGAAAGTAGAGTCCACAATCTTCGCATTATGCAAACTGCATGAGAAGATGCAAAGCCCAACGATCATCCCAATCAGAAAGGTGTTACAGGCCAAAATAAGGGCGATTGCGGGCTACGCTCAGCAGGCCTTCCCGGGTAAAATGCACACAATGATGGAAAAAGCGCAATGTCGGGCGTACAAACGTATATTTAAATTACCAAATTATACCCGCAACAGCTGGATTCTCCTGGAGTTCGGCCTGGTGCAGCAGAGCAAAGAATGCCTAGGAGCGCACGCTAAATACTACTACCAAGTACTCAAAGCCCCAGAAGGGAGCCTGAAAAGCATGCTAAAATCCTTCTACGGTGGAGCAGCAAACCCATGGCAGGCATACATGCATGAGGCGGTAGAAACCCTAGGCCTGGCAACACAGAACTGGGTCCAAGATGTCGTTTCCTACCCAGCCATCAGAAAGGCAATTAACAAACAATGCTACCTATTAACAAGAGAGACAAACCGGGCTTACTTTGAGAGTGGTAGAGGCCCTCCTGGGATGGCTGCCAGATACACGGAGCACAAAGCCCAGCCCTACTTATATCAAGCACTGGGAAGAAAGGCCCTAAAAAACATCCAGTGGGCCAGACTAGTCCCTCTTCCAATAAAAGAACTGAATCCGGGGTGGAAAGCTCTCGACCAGAAAGTCCGCTGCAGAATCTGTGATTATAAATCGGAATCATTAACCCACTTGATCTGTTGCTGTCCAGGCCTGATACAACTCCGCCGGAAATTACTAAAGCCAATATGGTTAAGCAAAGGAGCACGGACAGCAACAGAAGGTGTTGCGGCGCTGTTCGCATGCACCCTACCGACTGAACTGGCCCGATTTGGAAGATATATGGAGGAAGCTCGACTCAGACTGGCAAAAGAATAAATCCTCGCAATCTAAGAAAACAGACTCAATGAGGGCAGTCCAATGTATTTTATAGTATTTACTATTCAGCTTTTACTACTCAGCTTTTACAATTTCCTTATGGCATCTTTTAAGCACTGAGATTGGTTATAACTGTATATGAAATTTCTTTTAAAATCTTGATGATCTTTTATCTATTTTCCACTTTTAAAACATGTTGGTACATTGCAAATGGTTTTAAGTAACTGTGCAATAAATAAAAATTCATTAAGTGAGTAATGCTGAACTAGCCCTGTACACTGATGCGGCTGGGAGCGTGGGGTTTGGAGCCATCCTGGGGAACATGTGGTGTATGCAGCACTGGCCAGAGTATTGGGTTGAGAGAGGAGTGACCAGGACCCTAACATTCCATGAGCTCTTTCCCATTATTGTGGCATTACATATTTGGAGGTCTCAGCTCTCTAGCAGCAGAATAATTTTTGGGTCAGACAACATGTCAGTAGTCTCTGCCATAAATAACCAAAGAGCACAGTGCCCACTCGTCCTGCACCTTCTCAAATCTATGATACTTACTGCTTGTTTTGCTTCCTGCTTATAGTGCTTTCGTTTTTGATTAGCCAGCCACTATTACATACCGAACTTCCCAAAGCAAGTACGGAAGTACATATTGACCACTATGGCACATTGTATTACGGGCACTGGGGAGGTCTTTCACGGGGTTCGACACAGTCGCGGGAAGAAGTGGAGTCTGGAAGCGTACTCGCTTACAGGAAAGGACGGGAAATTCCGATACACAATAGCGTCTTACACCGGACTGAACGGCAGTCGGTGTACACATAACCCTGTAAACAGGGGACAACAATACGGGAGCCTTTTCACTCCAATTAAAGGAGGACTTAGATACATTGGGTCAGCCGGGTCGGAAGTAGAACCGGCGGAGAGGTGAGGAGAAGTAAGAGAAGTGACGAGAATGACAGCCCTGAAGAAGTCGCGGGGTATTCCCCTATCGACGAAGCACGTGTTGGCTGGGCGTTGTGAAATAAAGACAAAGAACAGAATACAACAAATTACTTTTTCTTATACAATGATTGAAATTTGTAATACTGTATTAATATCTGCGTGTGCTGAGGATTGTTAGAAATTATTAATTGCATGTGTGTTGTTTTTAAAGCAAGCTCATGACTACAAGTACTGGAAGCAAGAAAAGAGAAATGGATTAAGTGCTTTTGTGGCAGCGGCGGTTTCCAGCTGTATCTGCTGCATAAACTGCAGAGTTCACAAAAAAAGCACCATGTTTCTAGCGCAAATGTATCAAAAGTCACTAAAGAGAACGTTTAGCTCCACACAGTGACAGATCCATCCCGTGCAAAGGTTAAAGGCACACCTTTCAGTTGTGGATCGCTAATTGCACGTGGTAAACTGGTAATAGTGTGTTAAACGTTTGCCAAACAGGACCAATAGCTGTTAAAATGATAAAACAACAATGTAATACTGCTACAGACTGTGCCATGTTATGCCTCATAATTTGCATTTTCTTGTTGTATAATTCTGTCAATCTTGCTACACATTGCCACATAATTCCAGTGGCCCCGATGTAGATCTGGGTTCAAGACTCTAACAATATACCAGTCCCTAAGTAGGGTCAATAATGCTATTACACCTTTAAACCCTTCCTCGATTTTTTTCCCCATTTTAAAAGATACATATAAACTATTTTGTCCCCCACCCACCTAACTGGTTATTTAATCTGGTTAAGATTCTGTCTGCTTATTAATAACAGAAGCCCTGAAGCTGCCCCAGGCTTCAGATCCAAGGCAGGGTCCTGGAACAACTGCCTTCACACCACGGGGGTGTCTGTGACCTGGGCTACAAATGCAGCACTGTAACCACAGCACCACAAACCCAAAACAAGCGCTATAAAGCCAAGCCATCTAGACTTGGCAGGCTGATGCCATAGTTCTATTTAAAGCAAGAAGAGAAAGGCATGCAAACAGCGTGCGCGGTCCTGCTCACTCCCGCAGCAATACTCCATGGGAGTGAGCTTGCGAGAAAAGGTGGGACATGCACCCACCATTAGCCATTTGCAGGCTATGCTTTTTAAAGGACACACGGAAAAGCCAATCCAAAACGTGGGTGGAGTCAGACCCAACAAAGTACAGACAACAGATCGCCTAACAACGCAAGAGCTGTGTAGGTTCGACCTAAAAATGGATTGGTCAACACACATTTCAAAAACGAGCCTTAAGTTAGTGCAGACATCAGGGGGGTTGGCTAAAGCGCATAGGAATTCCTTCTGCAAACCCAACAACCACACAGCTGAGATCTATAAAGTGCAAGCTAGGGGTGCCATCATGTATGGGGCGGAACTTTGGGGAACTGCTCAATGAAAAACATTACCAAAATTGAAAATAATTTTATTAGGCAGTTACGTGGACTCCCCCCTAGTACCCCACTTGTTCCACTCCGAATGGACTTGGGCGTCAGACCGATTGCAGAAGAAATAGGACTCAGACCACTAACCTTTTGGCGACACATTTGGGCTACTCCAGAATTGACTGCATATAGGTCTGAGTTAAAAGAGGTAATGGGTCTCCCTGGGGCAGGAATATTAGCCTGGCTCACATACATTAGGGACACACTCCAGAGCATTGGAAAAACGAGCATGTGGAGTGACCCCACAGTGTCATGCCCTGTAACATCTAGGAATGAACTTGTCAGGAGCTATAAGGGAGAAAAACGTACTCTCCTCCAAGCGAACTCAGCATTAGGCTCTCTAACAGTAACCTTTATAGGAATCAAAGACTATTATAATGCTGAGCCTTTTCTAGATGAAGTTCAACCAGCTTTAGCTAGGAAACTGTATGTCCAATTTAGGCATGGGTCAAGTTAGATCTAGATGGTTGATACAGCTGTAAAGAAATCTGGGGACCGCCCATTGTGCAGAAGTATTTAGGCTCCAGAAATACGATACCCAACAACCGATTGTATATGCTGTTTCAAGATTCCTGTTCTCTATGTGGTGCGTACGCAAGTTATTCTTGGGCCTCAGTACTCACATTTAAGCCACACTACTGTACTTTCTGGGGAAGGCCCAGGCTAGTTGTGGTGGGCGTTTGCTTGTTCCAACAGCAAAAAATGCTTCCCATGGGGCAAGAATTTTAACAAGAAGAGTGAGGAGACAAAATGGACCTTCTGTAATCATATAACAATAATTGCACTGCAGGGAATACCTGGTTTTATATTTCTTTTTTTACCTGAATGTATTCCATGTTTTTATGGGCAGGGCCGAGACGAAGATGCATCTACTGAGGTGTACATACACGTCTCAGAAATTTAGGCTTTAGAAATACGACTACTTGACTAAGGGCTGCGAATAGCACTGTGCAACAAACGGAGTCGACCATACACTACTTCCTTTCTTTTCTAACTTTGATGCACATAATGTGTCCCATATCCTTAGAGGAGACATTCTTCATCCATGCAAAAACTGCTTTGAACCATCGGGTAGTAGACTGTGTATACATCAAACAATTACTAGTCTTAGGAGTTAGTTATCCCGAGATAGGCATTGACTAGGCATCCAACATGGCGGACCCCCTTTAGCCCAGTTCTTAGGATTTTGGAGGGTTTCAGACTCCCTTTAGCCCAGTTCTTAGGATTTTGAAGGGTTTATCTTGTTTTGAGTTCATTTCTCTCTTGGAGGATATCATAAAATGCTCGAATGGACATTCATTGGTTAGGTGAACGTGCATTTATAACGGTGGCTATTTATACGTACTGTATGTATTTATTGCATTTGCACTTTTATGGTCATTTGACCGAAATAAAGTATTTTGATGATGACTAGTTTAATCAATCAATAGTAAACTTTATTCGATCTATCGAGATAAACCATAAAAGTACAAAAAGATAAAAAGTTACAATACAATACAAGACGGTAAAAGTGATTTCCGTTACGTTAAAAAGATGGAAAAAGTGTGTACAATTACAATTGAAAACCGAGGAGATGGAAGCAAATAAAGATTTCAGTTAGCAATCTGCTATCCATTTCAATCTACCCAAATTCCACTTAAAATCACTAATCGACATTTAAAAATATATTCAAAATATGCAATAAGAAAAAGACAAGGGTATAATAGGTTAAAAACCACATAATATACCTATAACAATACGGCTCCTCAACACCAGCCCAATTAAATATCAAAGTAAGAAACAATCCATGTCATAGACCGGGCGGACAAGTAAAATGGTCACAGCCCAAGTTTGAGGACACTGGCGGATAGGCTAATCGCAGCTTGATCTAAGCCTAACTGCACACCTCAAGAAGCTAAGGACATGTAACAAGGAGTTGCTGGTAAGCATTTGCAAGAAAATAAAAGCTGGTCTGAATTGTCTAAAGTTGCACTTCTTTAAAACGGGGATAAGATAAGATTTTCTAGGAAACTCATAAAAACTGCAAAACATTAAAAAATGCGTCATATACTGTGGAGACTTCCTGTCGCAGCCACAGAGGGGAAGACTCTGGCCCCTATGTGCCCCGGATGGGCCAGGAGATCATGAAAAAGGTCCAAACGGAACCTAGTCAATAAAAATCTATCGTGAGAGCTTTTCAGTCATAGGAGATAGGACTCAGTGGATGGGACAGTTTTCAATGGAAAATACCCACGCACACTAGGATTCTTCAGCTCCTCTTCTTCCCTGTCCATCTGACTTTTTTTTTAAAGTTCTCCTTCACCCAACTCTGATCTCTTTTACATATATTCTCTGGGTTGGTGAATAGATCGACTGTTCCCAGGTCCGCAAGTCGGTCTCTCACATACTTAAACCAGGGAATACCGTAATAGTGATCCAGGGAAAGGCAATCAATTAAAATGTCCTACTTAGGGCGATTCCCTTCCTAAGCCACAAGTTCCTCCACATTGATAAGGGCCGGAAAGGCAATAGATCAGAAAGAAAAGCCATCCCCAGTTCTTCGTGGACTATGATAAAGGGAATAGACTGCGGTAGGCATAAAAGATGTTTTAAAAAGGTGTTTTCGACAACCTGGAGTTCCTCATGCTCCATGTGTCCCCAGATCTCACTGCCATAGGACACCTGAGAGATGTACTTGGCCTTATAAATCTTTAAGAGGGCCTGATGGGTCTATTGCCAATCCTAGATGCAAAGTTAAAAATAGCAGAATTGGCCCTAACAAAATCTCCTTTTTTCCTACTAATAAGGGGGCGCCAAGTCATGGCGGCGTCAAGGACTACGCCCAGATATGAGAAAACATCCGTCTTGGGGACCGGCGACGAACCGACCACAAAGGAGTTGGGTTTAGTGGGACGTGAACCTACTTGCAATACAAAGGATTTGCTGTTATTAACTCGCAAATCCAGGTACTCCGTGAACTGGACAAATGAATTCAATAGTGATTGCAACCCCCTGGCTGTCCCGACCATAATGACTGCGTCGTCAGCATACAATAGTACTGGAAGACTCCGACGACCGGCTTGCCGACTGTCATATGTCAACTGCATTAAGGTTTGCTCCAAGTTGTTGATGTACAGGTTAAAAAGAACAGGGGCCAAGATACACCACTGGCGAACCCCTCTTTCTATTATGAACTGACGGGTGACTCTCTGATCCTTTGTGTATCGAGCCGCCGCCTTGGTGTCTCTGTGTAAGTCCCTCAAAAAACATACGATGGCTGGGCTAACTCCTAGGGACAACATGATCTGCCAGAGCTTCGATCTATTAACTAGATCGAAAGCCGAGGACAGATCCATAAAGGCTAAATAAACAGTGCCGGGGCACGCAACAGTGTACTTGTCAAGTACCAGGTACAAATTTAAAATTTGGTCCACTGTGGATCGACCCGAACGATAACCGTATTGGGTGTCAGACATGATGTTATTGTCCTCTGCCCAAGTAGAGAGCCTATTGAGGACGAAGCGACCTACCACCTTTACCACGGAGTCAAGTAGAGAGATGGGCCTGTAGCAATGGGTATTGTCCTGGTCTCCCTTTTTGAAGAAGGGTACAATTGTAGATAGGGCCCATGAGGCCGGACAGCCGGACACGGCGGCGGCATTAATAACCACAGTAAGGGTAGGAGCCCAAATGTCCATGTTTGAGATATAAAGGTCCGGAGGTATCCCGTCAGGGCCCAGGGCCTTCTTCTTTGTTAACCCTGCTATACCATCCCTAACTTCCTCCAATGAGAAAGCCACGTGGGGAATCCCCTCACCTAGACAGAGGAGGAGAAAAACATATTTTTTATTTCATGATTTTAAATACTTGATCATGTATTTTCATGACAATTTTTCTTTTTCTTTTTAAATTATCAACATTATAATCATCATTGGTTGGAATAACCTTGGTATTCAAAACCTTGTACACCATAGAAACACAATAACATTGACACAGACATTACATTCATTGCTTCACAACAACAGGATTTTTTTTTTTGACCATGTATAACATAAATGTTATACATGGTCAACAAAAAAAACAAAAAAAACTTTTTTCCTGCAATGAATGTAATGTCTGTTTCAATGTTATTGTGTTTCTATGGTGTACAAGGTTGTGAATAACAAGGTTATTCCAATCAATGATGATTATAAAAACAATTGGTCATATCAAAGGTGTGGTGTGATCCTGAGGTAAGTGTGTAAAGAGATATCAGTATTGGCCTAGCCTTACTGATTATGGGCCAAACCCCCTTTAGTTGTTCGTCCACTAATTAAAGTGGGCACCTTCCACCAGTCCAAACATCCCTTACGGTGATTTAAGAGGTCAAAGATAACCTTAGAAAGCTATCCAAGTGGTAGCTGTGGAGAGCAGCCTTCAGGCTTAGTCTTGAAGGAATGTTAAGCAGCTTGTTTTACCAGAATGCAACCTTATAGTATTCGTTAAATGAAAGGAGAACCACAGAGTAGTTATAAAAATATGTATTTATTAATATAACACTATCTAGTACGACACAATATCTCCTACACGGAGATAATCACAAAGCACACAATACTTAAGTACAGAAATGAAAGTAAATAGCACTAATACACAGTGGGCCCCAGGGGGGGACCAAACCATATAATAAATTAGTGGTATAAGAACCACAACTCGAGTCAAGACAGTGTCGAGAGGTTGTAGAATCGCTGGGACCCCAAGGAACCACCCAAGGTGAGTAGGTAGGGTCCCCACGGAGGACGGGTGCAGTGTGGGAACACGACCGGTTGCTTCGTACGATTCTATGGGAAAGTCGCGTCTGAAGTTTTAGAGTTTATGAACCCTACCCAGTGAACTTCGAAGAAACCCCGTGGAAGTTAGGAGGTTGGAGAGCCACCCCATCCGTGAATACTGAGGTACCCGAGTTACCTATCCCAGGGAAGCCGGGTGCATAGGGCTGAAGTGGCGTCGGAAACCGCCGTGGAACCCAATGGAGGACCTCAAAGAAGAGCCGCTGCTGGAAGGAAAAAAAGTGTCCAATTGAATCCAAAGGTGGATTCTTGTCAAAGAGTACCTGAAAGCAGAGGGAACAGAGTCTGGGTCACTCAGGAGTGACCAGGGGCTCGGTAGACGAATGCCCACCGATGTCGGGTGCTTCAGGTGCGTTGAGGGAGTTCTTTACTCGAAGGATGTCGAGTACTGGGGGGTCGTTGTCTGGCGGGAGCACCAACAAGCCTTGGCAACGGCAACCCACGCAGAAGGTCAGGGTGGGGTACGGTTCGGACCAGCAAGGTCTAGGAGACTCACCACAGCAAGGGGAGTCAGGGCAGGCCTGGAGCAACCAGGGGAGCCCAAGAAAAGTAAAGTTGACCCTCAAGTGGACCCACAGGCAAGAGGCACAGGAGTCATGAGAGGACCTTGAGCGATTTCACCAAGTAGCAGCCCACAGAGCACTCGGTGCAAGGAGGCCGGAGTTCTTGGTAGGGAATGGTGCCAGAGGTTGGGGCTACTCAGAGCGCAATGCACTTGTTCGGGAAACGCCAACAAGCATATGCACTTGCAAATGTACGCGGTGCACAGGGGTTTGGGTATTGCAGTCCCCACGAGGGATTCTGACCTCAAACTTGGTGAGAGGACAGCTCGGACCTAGAAGGACGTAGAAACTCACCTCCTGTGTTGCTGAAGCCTTCGGAGTCCGTAGGAGCTCAGGGTAAGCAGACCGGATAGCATTGTTGCAGTGCCTGCGAATGCAGGGGAGTGACTCCTTCACTCCAAGGGAGATATCTTCGGTTGTCCTTGATGCTCCACAGGTCCTGCATGGATCCTGTATGGTGCACGGGCACAGACAATGCTTCAGACTGACAGGGAGATGAAGTCGGGCCCAAATGAAGTCCAGCGAAGTCCAGAGTGTCCAGACGGTCAAAGTTCAGTGGTTTCTGGTTCAGAATCTTGTCCACATCGAATCTAAGGTCCTGCAGCCAGGTAAACCCTTTTGTACCCACGGGAGAGGGTTGGACAGATTCAGTGGACCCTCCCAGTGGAGGGCCTGGACAGTGGGGAGGTTACTCCCATGTCCTTTGTCCAGTTTGCGTCAGAGTATGAGCCAACTGCTCCCAGGACTGGTTTGAACTGGACTATGCACAGGGACACCAAATGTGCCCCTCATGCAGACTTTTGGTCGCTGGCAAGCACACCCACCCAGCCCTAATACACTCAATCCTGTCTGGGAGGTGGTCACATCTCCCTGTGGCAGGATGCCTATTGTTCTGCCTTCCCCTGCTTGAGCTTGGTTCAGCAGCAGGAGGGCAGAAATGTGTCTCTGGTCGGCAGCAACCATTTTGTGCTGTCCGGGACTAGAAGGCTGGTACCGGAAACACCAAGGACCCAACGAAGCTCGCTTCTGAGGGGTGGATTCATACCTCCCACACCGGTTACCGGTGTGGGGGTATGATTCCAACTTGTTTGACACCAAACACGATAGGGTTTGTTTCAGCCGTTTTAGAGTTGGTCATCACGCGGTCACATAATGCCTCTCAATATGTCGTAAATGGCTGTCTCACTGACAACCCGGGAAAATGGACTCCGTAGGCTGCAGGGGTGTTCTGCTCATGCAGTGGCACCCTCTCACTTAGAACCAAGCACCGTGCCTTCAGGATTGTTAAGGCCTGCTATAGGGGTGACTTATAGGTTTTAAGTGCAGTGACCCTTAGATATAGTAAACCTATATCTTAAGTAAGTGGTGCATGCACCAACTTACACAGGCTGCAATGGCAGGCCTGTAGTTCCATTTTGCATGGCCTCTCATGGGTGGCATAATACATGCTTCAGCCCATGGGAGGCCTCTGGGGTACCTATACCCTGGGTACATGGGTACCATATACTAGGGACTGACAAGGGTATCCCAGTATCCAATCTGGAGTGTACCTAAGTACATAACATAACAGTTTAGGGAGAAAGCAGGATCCCCGTCAGACTAGTCAAAAACAGTATCACATTTAGGAAAAAGTGGGGGTAACCATAAGATGCAGATCCTACTTTCCTACACAACCCCCCTCCCCCAAATGTAAGGAGATGAGACTAACCTTGCCCGGTTGAGTCTTCATGTTCTAAGTGGAAATATCTGGAGAGTCCCTCTGCATTGGCATGGTTACTCCCAGGTCTATGTTCCACTGTATAGTCCATCCCCTGTAGGGAAATGGACCACCTCAAAAGTTTGGGGTTTTCACCCTTCATCTGTTTTAGCCATAGGAGGGGCTTATGGTCTGTCTGAACAATGAAGTGAGTGCCAAACAGGTATGGCCTCAGCAGCTACAGGGCCCAGACCACAGCAAAGGCTTCCCTCTCTATAGCTGACCAACGTTTCTCTCTGGGGTCAACCTTCTGCTGATAAAAGCTACTGGTTGATCCTGACCCTCTGCATTAAGTTGTGATAACACAGCCCCTACCCCCAACTCAGATGCATCTGTTTGGACAATAAATTGCTTGGAGTAGTCAGGACTCTGCAGAATGGGAGCAGTGCACATGGCCTGCTTGAGATCATCAAATGCCTTCTGACAGCTAACTGTCCACTGAACCTTCTTGGGCATTCTTTTTGATGTAAGATCATTCAAGGGCGTCACTATGAACCCATATCCTTTTACAAATCTTCTGTAGTACCCAGTCAGGCCCAAGAAAGCTCTGATCTGAGTCTGGGTAGTTGGAACAACCCAGTCCATTATGGTCTGGATTTTGCTCTGTAATGGTTGAACCTGACCTCCACCCACAAGGTGGCCCAGGTACACAACCTTGCTCTGCCCTATCTGGCACTTAGTAGCCTTGATAATGAGGCCTGCTTTCTGCAGAGCCTCCAAAACATTCTTCAGGTGGACCAGGTGATCCTCCCAGGTGGAGCTGAAGACAGCTATATCATCAAGATATGCTGCACTACAGGCTTCCAGGCCTGTAAGGACTTTATTCACCAGCCTTTTGTCACAGTGTCTGGTTCCTCAGGAGCAGTACCCTCAAGAAGCCCACCTTCCGGCAGCTCTGACTCTGCGTAATATATACCAGAGGATCAAAGTGGCCAGACGAGGGGAAGGGAATTTGGGAGGGTACTGCGGGGAGGGAGATCTGGAACAAGATAATTCAACAGTTGAGTTCTGGTTCCCTATTTCTATATCTTATTATATATTTATCTATGAACTGTAAATTAAACAATCATTACCTGTGAAAGGAAAATCAAGGAGTTCAAAGAAAACATATATGTGCAGCCGTCACTTATCTCCAGTAACAATGTTTAAAATTTCATTGAGAGCACTCTCTTGGGTGCTGTTAAATAATGCCACAAAGTCTAGTACATACTGGATAAATATAAATAAGTACTCTTGTCTCTGAAAAGAATTCACTGATCACATTATGTGTCTGAATTTAGTCTTTGTGTTTGTTCTTGATCAAGTTTCCGTAATTGTTTCATTAGTAATACTCATAACGTTACAACAAAATCATCTATTCATCACTTAGGTATTTGTCTGTGAATTAAACAGAGTTTATATTGTTCAAAGAGCACTTCCGTAAATTCCCAGGAATAGTCTTGATTGGCTTGGTTTTATTTGAAATACTTCAAAATAAATTCCTGTATATGCGACACGTTGGATTCTCACGTGCGCATTCTTTAAGTATCACAATACGAGGCAAAATGTTTCTCAATAACTTCCTGTATATGCGACACGTTGGTTTCTCACGTGCGCATTCCTTAAATAGCTCAATACGAGGCACTCTAGTCAAAGCCTCTACATCTAGGAACAGTCGTCTCCTACCTTGAAATGGACGTCCCTGGGATGGTCCTTCATGAAAAAAGACCAGCGGAACAAAGGAAAACCTCACCAGCAGCGAAGACGTCGTAAAAAACGGAATTGGGAGACCGGAACGAAGAAACTCCAGCGGCTGTCTTTTATAGAGGCTGCGTGACGTACGGCAAACTCAGTGCATCAAAAAACAGCACATCGCTAACTGGCTATAAACATACATAATAAAAATAAAGTTACATAAGGAAATTAAAAGAACGTGGGATTAAGCATTCCTTATCGTTTTGGACATCAATGAAATAAAGACTGTGAACATTTGGCAAATGAACAAACCAAACAAAAGAGTATAGAAATGAAGTGCTCTGCTGTCTGTTCAATTCTGCTATACCTGATCATGTGGAAAGTCTAATATAAACAAACACAGCTAGTACACCGTGCCAGTAATAGAACAGAGTGCCAGGTATGAAGCACATCGTTTAGGAGATCATAGGGATCATGACAGTCCTCCCCATCAAAAGCAGAGACACTTGCTTACGCAGGCGCATGTGGATGGCGTTTGTGGAATTGGAGAATCAATCGTGGGGCATGAATGGCATCCTTGGGTTCCCACGAATCCTCTTCAGGACCGTAACCTTTCCATGAGATTAAATACCGCACTTTCCCATTCTTGCGTTTACTGTCTTTAATGTGTTGCACTTCATACTCTAGATGATCCCCCACCACCACCGCAGGAGGCCTTTGTTGCTGGCTTAAGCAGTGAAGTATGAAACACTGGATGGATTCTCATTGTCTTAGGGAGTTGCAACTGAAATGATACTGGATTTACGCATTTGATTATCTCAAAAGGCCCTATGAAGCGTGTATGAAAAGGGTATCTTTGCTTAAATCGTAGATTCTTAGTAGACAACTATACTTTATCACCTGGCTGGTATGTGGGACCTGGTCGTCTTTTTTTGTCTGCGAATTTTTTATACGTTATTTTTGCTTCGGCTACATTCCGTTGTAGAGATTGCATTATTTTTCTCATATTCTGCAATTTGTTAGTTACATGTGGAGTTTGTGTTTCAGTTTGATTTACCAATGGTAATGCTCGGGGATTCCAACCATGAGTGGCAAAAAAAGGTGACATTTTGGTGGAAGTATGCATTAAGTTGTTATAGGCAAACTCAGCTTCCCACAACAAATCCACTCAAGAAGCATGTGTATGAGCTAAATCACAATGAAGATATTGTTTCAGTACTCGATTGACACGCTCAGTTTGTCCGTCTGATTCTGGATGGAAACTGGTAGAGAGATTACTTTTTATTTGTAAGGCTGTACACCACGTTTTCCAAAGTTTGAAGGTGAATTGTGATCCTCGATCGGTAGTTATGGAGCGGAGTAAGCCATGTAAGCGTACCACATGAAATAAAAGCATGTCTACCAAGGCTGCAGTCGTTGGTAACCCCTCACAAGCCACAAAGTGTGCCATTTTAGATAGGCAATCCACAATTACTAGAATGACGTTTTTTTCCTTTGTCTTTTGGTAAGTTTGTAATGAAATCTAACGAAATATCTTCCCAAACATGTGTTGGTGTTGGTAAAGGAAGTAAATAGCCTCTTTTAGGTGAGTGATCAGATTTAGCTCTTATGCAGGTATCACAGGCCTGTACATAAGCAATGACGTCTTTTTTCCAGCTGGGCCACCAAAAAGTACGACTCACTAATTCTAAGGTTTTGTGCAACCTGGGTGACCTGCTAGGGGATGAATGTGACACCAGAGAAGTACTTGTCTTTGCAACCTTTTTTGTGGGACATACAGTAACCGTCCTAAAAAATGGAAGTCCATCAATCATGAATCTTTTTTTATCTTGTTGCTGCCAATAAAGTATTTTGGGTATGGGCATAATCTTTCTAATTTCAGTCAAAAACTGTCCAGACATTGTTATCCCAATAATGTGGTCACTTGATATCATGGCTCTTAACTCTTTTTGTTGGATTGGATTTGATGATTCTTCATAACGGGAAAGTGTATCTGCTTTCTTATTTGCACTACCTGGTCTAAAGGTTATCTGAAAGTTAAATTCTGCAACAACAAAAAAAGAGTCCACCTTAATTGCCGAGGAGTTAGAGCTTTAGCACATCGCAAGAATTGCAAATTACGGTGGTCTGTGTACACTGTAATGGGATGATGAGCACCAAACAGATAATGGTGCCATTCTTTGAATGCTAGTATTATGGCTAACAACTCCTTTTCCGCTATGGTGTAGTTCTTTTCTGCTGGTAAATATTTATTTGATAAAAATGCCACTGGATGAAGCTGATTAGTTACGTCATCTTTTTGTGATAGTATTGCTCCTATAGCAGTGTCTGAAGCATCGAATTCAACAACAAAAGGCTTGGAAAGATCCGGATGTTTGAGTACAGGAGTGGTCATAAAAGCTGTCTTTAGATCCTCGAAGGCACTCTCTGTATCAGAGGGCCATTGAAATGTGCGTCCTTTCTGTAACAATCTTGTTAAGGGGGTGGCCCTGGCAAAAAACTCATGGATAAATCTCCTGTAAAAATTGCCAAATCCTAAAAATCGCTGAACGTCTTTTGCAGATTTTGGCTCTGGCCAATTCTTAATTACTTGTACTTTTTGATCCGCCATGGTAATGCCTTGAGGTGAAAGAATGAAACCCAAAAACTCAACGTGATTGACATGAAACTCACATTTGGGTAATTTGCAGTACAAACCATGTTTACTTAAGGTCGTTAAGATGGTTTTTACATGGAGTTCATGATCAGATTGTGAATCAGAATAGATGAGTATATCGTCTATATAGACGATTACGAACCGGTCTAGGTATTCTCGTAAAACATCATTTATAGAAAATTGAAATGCCGCAGGGGCATTGCATAGCCCAAATGGTATTACGCAGTATTCAAAGAGACCATACCGAGTTCGGAAGGCAGTCTTCCACTCATCTCCTGAACGCACACGCACTAAGTGGTATGCTCCTCTTAGATTTAGCTTTGTGTACACTTTCGCTGTCCAAACTTGATCGAGAAGTATTGGGATAAGAGGCAGTGGATACCGATTTTTTACAGTGATGTTATTCAATGCGCTGTAATCGATATATGTGCGAAGTTCGCCATTACTCTTTGGCACAAAGAAGAGAGGAGAAGCTTCTGGGGATTTAGAAGGTCTGATAAATCCGTTTTTTAGTAATTTATCCAAATAGATACGTAGATGTTGATTTTCTACCTCTGTAAGGGCATATATTCTATTGCATGGTATCTTAGCTCCAGGTATCAACTCTATTTCACAATCGTAGTCACGATGTGGTGGTAATGTTTCTGCACTTACTTCACTGAAAACGTTGCGAAAAGATTCGTATTGCTGGGGTAATTCAGTATCTTGTTCCGCTGCCGTGGCAATACAATGAGCTCCAGTTATAGTTTGTGGTTCAGAATCTACTCTAATGTTTTGAGATCTTAACTGAGAAAGACATTCCTGGTGACACCAATTGGAGTTAAAGGTAATGCTTCTTTTGGCCCAATCAATCGTGGGGTTATGTTCGGTGAGCCAGGGCATCCCCAGAATTACTCCAAAATTAGGTGCATCAATTAGGTCAAAATGAATAGTCTCAGAATGTTTACTTTCTGATGTGTAACAGACCATAGTTATGGTAATGGTGGTATGCGTGATAAGGCCGGACGTGAGCACTGTACCGTCAACCGCATGTATCGATTCTGGTTTATCTTTCTTAACTGTGGGAATTTGTAGTTTGGAACAGAAAGTAGTGTTGATGAAATTCCCAGTGGCCCCGGAATCCACCATGACCACTACTTCCTTGCTAATAACATCTGGCACCAGGAACAGTACATTTAAGGTTAGATGTGGAGCCGAGATCTGAAGAGTATTGGCTATGATTTTATCAGAGGAATCAAAAAATGTACTCGAGGAAGTCCCCTGTTTGTTCCTCAAGCTTTTTAGTTTTCCTGTTTTTGAGAGGGTGTATCCATACTTTTCTGTCCTTTGGGTCGAACTGGACATTCTCTAACAAAATTACCTTTCTTTCCACAATATAGACACACGCCCATCTTACGTCGCGTATCCTTTTCTTCTTGGGTGAGGGGTTTTCGGACCCCACTAATCTCCATAGGTTCACTGTGGTCATTACTAGGTTGACCAATTCTGTCTCTGAGACGTACAGCTTGTTTAAAGTCTATTCTCTTTTTGTCTCCTTTTCCATTTGATAGGCGATGGCCTAGCCTTAAAGTTAAAGCTATTAACTCTGCACAATCACTGGGTTGAGGATCTATAGGAGATATAAGATCTTTTAGATCATCCTTAAGACCTCGATAAAAGAGAGCAGCTCTTTTTTCCTCCGGCCAATTTGTTTCTGAAATTAAGCGATTGAATTGTGTCAAGTAATGAATCAGATCTTTGTTTCCTTCTCTGAGTTCTAGAAGTTCTCGGTCAGCCGACCCAGTAATTGTACGTCTATTGAACACTTTTTCAAACTCCAACTTAAATGCCTGTCAGTTGTAGAGCAAAGGATAATCTGCATAAACCAACGGTACTGCCCACATAGCTTCGTCCCCACTTAGATATGAAATAAGAAAGGCAATACGGGATTGTGCGTCTGGAAATGATGTTGGTTTTACCATGAAATGCAGTTGAATCTGTGTCAAAAATGTTTGGAACTTGGTGGGATCTCCTGCAAACCGTTCTGGAGATGCTTGGGGTACTGAGGAAGGCACAGTTACAGAAACTGTAGGCCCTGTGGGCAACCCCCCAACTGAAGATGATGGAGCTGAACTGACTGGAAGTTGCGTTTGTATTTGAGCAACTCTACTAGCCAACATTGCTGTCTCCAATCGTGCCGCCGTTAGGTCTTTTTGCATATTCCCGAGTATTTTACATACATCCTCTAATGTGGTCATCTTGGCGATACTGCTCGGGAGGAACGTTATCCGTGGGCGGATTATTCTGTCACAGTGTCTGGTTCCTCAGGAGCAGTACCCTCAGGAAGCCCACCTTCCGGCAGCTCTGACTCTGCATAATATATACCAGAGGAATAAAGTGGCCAGACGAGGGGAAGGGAATTAGGGAGGGTACTCCAGGGAGGAAGATCTGGAACAAGGTAATTCAACAGTTGAGTTCTGGTTCTCTATTTCTATATCTTATTATATATTTATCTATAAACTGTGAATTAAACAATCATTCACACAGTGAAATATAAATCCCTAGGCAATTATGGAGTTACTAATGTTATAAATCTCTAAATATATACGTCCATTAGATACACATTATTTGTGAACTCAGTGTAACAATCAGCAGAAAAAATTAAAAATTACAATTTTTATTTGTGGTAGTTAAAAATATAGTTTATTACAATCTTGAAATCAATTCATAAAATAACACTTCATACTATATTTTGTATGTAGTTAGCATATAAATACATATACTCAATTGTATAAAAACAAACAGTTCTCTTCAACCGATCACATAAAATACACAGATTTAAACCGTGGCAGAAAAAGGTTTTTGTCTTCGACGAGCGTTTCGACGCAATCTGCGCCTTTATCAGGAAATGCCACACATTTACCTAAAACATAATTTTCGAGAGTTACACTGAAGTTCATAATAAATTGCAAAGTAGATTGACCATCACCTGAAAGTGTATACTGAGAGAGCAGTGAAGAATCATAAAGAAATATCTATCGTGTCTTCTTTCTAAGAGTGTGTAAAGAAGGAAAAGAACGTGACTAGTTTAGATATAGTCAGATTTATAGGAAGCCATAAGTCATAGTTATTAACTTATTAGTTACAGCTTATAAACTAGCTCAATGTTTTAAGTAAAGGGGTAAATAAAAACTGAAATTAAATCGTATATATAGGAAATCGAAAAATACGAACCAGTATGATGGGCTCTGGATTCCAATTAGGGCTGTTGGGGCCTTCATATTCCTGCTATTTTTCTTTTAATACCAATAAATAGGTCGGATTTGTGAGTCGCTTCTATTCTTTATAAACAACCTTCAAAAATCGACTATACTTCCTCTTTATCTAAGAAATGTGACCTGTCAATTTAGAATATAAATCCCTAGATACTTTATTTTGCCCATTTGCCTGTTTCCCAATAATAGAAAAAATAGCTGTCTAATCACCACTTTTGGTATACCCTCCACAGTTAAACTAAAAGGGAAAACCATTCACGAATTTTAATGAAAACTGTCTGAATATAACTGGAACTGTTGGAATTTTCTGAACACATCGATAAGGAGTTGTGAAAGTTTCAGGTACTGACAACCATTAACACAAATTTTTAACTTTATAAAGTAAACTTGTCGTATCGTGATATCAATAGCTGTTTATTGATTTTTTTATCTAGATTCCAAAGGAATACATACCGTTTTAAATATATAGAAATACGCGACTATCTTTAAGAAGGACATATCAGAGTCCTACAGGATCTAAATTAGGGTAACTATGATGTCCTCCACACTCGATATACAAAATTCGATGTATAAAGAAGAATTAACTGAGTACCACTTTATTAATCCTTCTACATTTTGTAAGCCCATCGATACGCTGGACCCAAGTACCCAACAATAAGTTGAATATAAAACGCTGGACCATAAGATCCAATAATAAGCCTGAAACAATAAGTAAGCATTCATCACTGGGTCTACCTAAATCTTCTTTCAATCGGAAATGGAATTCTTGGTGACTTAGGCTTCCTATAAATCTGACTATATCTAAACTAGTCACGTTCTTTTCCTTCTTTACACACTCTTAGAAAGAAGACACAATAGATATTTCTTTATGATTCTTCACTGCTCTCTCAGTATACACTTTCAGGTGATGGTCAATCTACTTTGCAATTTATTATGAACTTCAGTGTAACTCTCGAAAATTATGTTTTAGGTAAATGTGTGGCATTTCCTGACGAAGGCGCAGTTTGCGTCAAAACGCGCGTCGAAGACAAAAACCTTTTTCTGCCACGGTTTAAATCTGTGTATTTTATGTGATCGGTTGAAGAGAACTGTTTGTTTTTATACAATTGAGTATATGTATTTGTATGCTAACTACATACAAAATATAGTATGAAGTGTTATTTTATGAATTTATTTCAAGATTGTAATAAACTATATTTTTAACTACCACAAATTAAAATTGTAATTTTTAATTTTTTCTGCTGATTGTTACACTGAGTTCACAAATGATGTGTATCTAATGGACGTATATATTTAGAGATTTATAACATTAGTAACTCCATAATTGCCTAGGGATTTATATTTCACTGTATTAGTGCCCTGCCCTAGGAATTGCTGTATCAATTCGACAGGGGTGCTTGTTATTTTCACTAAATTAAACAATCATTACCTGTGAAAGAAAAATCAAGGAGTTAAAAAAAAACATATACGTGCAACCGTCACTTATCTCCAGTAACAATGCTGAAAGTTTCATTGAGAGCACTCTCTTGGGTGCTGTTAAATAATGCCACAAAGTCTAGTACATACTGGATAAATATAAATAAGTACTCTTGTCTCTGAAAAGAATTCACTGATCACATTATGTGTCTGAATTTAGTATTTGTGTTTGTTCTTGATCAAGTTTCCGTAATTGTTTCATTATTAATACTCACAATGTTACAACAAAATCATCTATTCATCACTTAGGTATTTGTCTGTGAATTAAAGAGAGTTTATATTGTTCAAAGAGCACTTCCGTAAATTCCCAAGAATAGTCTTGATTGGCTTGGTTTTATTTGAAATACTTCAAAATAAATTCCTGTATATGCGACACGTTGGATTCTCACGTGCGCATTCTTTAAGTATCACAATACGAGGCAAAATGCTTCTCAATAACTTCCTGTATATGCGACACGTTGGTTTCTCACGTGCGCATTCCTTAAATAGATCAATACGAGGCACTCGCGTCAAATCCTCTACATCTAGGAACAGTCGTCTCCTACCTTGAAATGGACGTCCCTGGGATGGTCCTTCATGAAAGGAGACCAGCGGAACAAAGGAAAATCTCACCAGCAGCGAAGACGTCGGAAAAAACGGAATCGGGAGACCGGAACGAATAAACTCCAGCCGCCGTCACAGCCAAAGAATAATCTGCAGGAAGCAGATGGGTGCAGCTGTCTTTTATAGAGGCTGCGTGACGTACGGCAACGTCGGTGCATCAAAACACTGCACATTGCGAATTGGCTATAAACATACATAATAAAAATAAAGTTACATAAGGAAATTAAAAGAATGTGGGATTAAGCATTCCTTATCGTTTTGGACATAAATGAAATAAAGACTGTGAACATTTGGCAAATGAACAAACCAAACAAAAGAGTATAGACATGAAATGCTCTGCTGTCTGTTCAATCCTGCTATACCTGATCATATGGCAAGTCTAATATAAACAAACACAGCTAGTACACCGTGCCAGTAATAGAACAGAGTGCCAGGTATGAAGCACAGTGTTTAGGAGATCATGGGGATCATGACACCTTTGGAATGGGGTAAGGGCATTCTTCAAACCAAAGGGCATCACAATAAATTGATAATGCCCACTAGGGGTTGAAAATGCTGTTTTTGGTTTGGCATCCTCAGCTAGTCTGATTTGCCCATAGCCAGCAGTGAGGTCAAATGTGCTCAGGAACTTGGCTGAGGCCAAAGTATCAATAAGCTCATCTGCCCTAGGAATTGGATGAGCATCAGTCCTAGTGACTGCATTGAGTCCCCTGTAGTCAACACAATGCCTCCTCTCTCTTTTACCACCCTGGGTGTGAGGTTTCGGTACCAAGGCCACTGGGCTAGCCCAAGGGCGATCTGAGGCCTCAATAACTCCCAACTCTAGCATCTTTTGGATCTCAGTCCTGATGCAATCTCTGAGATGGTCAGGCTGCCTGTAAATCTTATTTTTAACAGGTAGACTCTCACTTGTGTCCACTTCTTGGGTACACCAGGTGGTCTGACTAGGAGTCAAAGAGAACATGTGTCTGTGTTGATTGAGGACCTTCCTGCAATCAATCTGCTGTTGGTCAGTGAGGCTGCCTGCCAAGGTTACACTATCAACTGACCCATAAGCAGGGTTCTGAGAGAGGAGATCAGGGAGAGGGTCACTCGCTTCCTCCTGTCCCTCATCAGTTGCCATGAGCAAGCCCATGTCAGCCGTGTCCACAAAAGGTTTGAGCCTGTTTACATGGAGTACCCTGTGGGGGCTCCTTGGAGTGCCAAGGTCCACCAAGTAGGTGACCTCACCTTTCTGCTCAATGATAGTATGGGGTCCACTCCACTTGTCTTGGAGAGCTGCTGGGGCCACAGGCTCCAACACCCATGCCTTCTGCCCTGGCTGATAAACAGTCAGAACAGCCTTTTGGTCATGCCAAGCTTTCTGTAATCCTTGACTTGCCTCAAGGTTTTTGCTGGCCTTCTTCATATACTCAGCCATCCTGGAGCGGAGACCAAGTACATAGTCCACAATGTCTTGTTTAGGAGGTTTGAGAGGTAACTCATCTCTCCTTCACCAAATACAGGGGACCCCTAACTGGATGCCCAAACAGAAGCTCAAAAGGGCTGTAGCCAACCTCCTTCTGTGGGACCTCTCTGTAGGCAAAGAGAAGGCAGGGAAATTGGACATCCCATTTTCGCCTAAGCTTTTCTGGGAGGCCCATGATCATGCCCTTGAGGGTTTTGTTGAACCTTTCAACTAACCCATTGCATTGTGGGTGATAGAGTGTGGTGAACTTATAGTTCACTCCACACTCCTTCCACGTTGCAGTGATATAACTTGACATGAAGTTTATACCTCTGTCAGTTAAGACCTCCTTAGGGAAACCCACTCTGGAAAAGATTCCCAGGAGGGCCCTGGCCACCACAGGGGCTGTGGTGGTTCTAAGGGGAATGGCTTCTGGATACCTAGTGGCATGGTCCACCACCACTAGTATGTAACTGGGTCCAGGTCCGGTTGGAGGGTTAATGGGACCAATCCCAACCCTTTCAAAGGAAACCCCCACCACAGGTAGTGGCATGAGGGGGGCCTTTGTGGTACCACCTGACTTACCACTGGCTTGACAGGTGGTACAGGAGTGACAAAACTCCTTGGTGTCCTCGGACATGTGAGGCCAGTGAAAGTGAGGGACAAGCCTGTCCCAAGTCTTGCTTTGGCCTAGGTGTCCTGCTGAGGGAATATCATGTGCCAAGGTGAGTAGGAAGCCCCTAAACTTCAGAGGTATGACCAACCTCCTGTTGGCACCAGGCTTGGGGTCTCTACCCTCTGAGTAAAGGAGTCCCTCATCCCAATACATCCTGTGGGATCCACTGACACTCCCAGCAGCCTCAGCAGCAGCTTGCTGTCTGAGGGGTTCAAGAGAGGGGCAGGGTTGCTGTTCCAAACTCAGTTCTGCCCTGGAAGGGCCCCCTGTCCCCAAGAACTCAACCTGATCAGGTTCAAGTTCATCTGAGATAGTTCCTTCACAGGGACTGAGATCATCTCCCTCTAGAGACTGATCCTCACTCTGAGTCTGGGGGAAGACACAGCCTTAGCCCTCCTGCTCCTTCTCTTGGAATACCCTTGGTCCATTGTTCCAGTATCCAAGGCCTGTTCAGTGTTTGGCAGTTTGGCCTGTGACCTGGTCAAACGAAACACATCTGCAGAGATGTCCAGCATTGCTGCATGAGTCCTAAGTTCCACTTCAGCCCAGGCTGAAGTCTCCAAATCATTGCCCAACAAACATTCTACTGGTAGGTCTGAGCTAACCACAACTTTCTTAGGGCGAGTTACCCCTCCCCAGCTGAAATTAACAACTGCCAAGGAATGGTCAGCCCTGACATTGTTAGCATTGGTCACTTGGTACATCTCTCCGAATATGATTTGGCCACAAGATCATCTGTCACCATAGTGACAGTTGCACCTGTGTCCCTGTATGCCATGGCCTCCTTACCATTTATCAAAGGTGCTGTCTGTATTTGCCCAGATTACTGGGACTGACAAATAGGGTGGCAATATCCATGCCACCATCACAGACCAGCACAGCCTGAGCTGGAGTTCTGACTAGGCCAGAACTCATCTCAGAGCCCAAGGTTAACCCTACTAATCCCTTGTTCCCTGTACCACCACTTGTACTTGATCTAGGGGGTGCAGTTGCCTTAGGGGCAGTGGTGGTAGAAGGATTTTCCTTGGCTTTTGGACAATCGGCATCTTTTGTCCAATGGGTCTTTACCTTACAAAAGTAACACCAAGGTTTCTTTTTGCCTTTACCTTTGTTGGATTGTGACTCCCCCTCAGATGCAGGTTTTTGGGGCCCTGGTAAAGACTGTTTTTGATCTTTACCCTTGTCTCCACCCTTATCTGGAGTTTTAGAATCTTGCTTCTTCTGGTCACCACCAGAGTTCTGGGTTTTCTGCTTCACCCTGGTTCTGACCCACTTATCTGCCTTCTTTCCCAATTCTTGGGGAGAAGTCAGATCAGAGTCCACCAGGTACTGATGCAATAACTGATTTTGGCAATTATTAAGGATCTGCTCCCTTATAATCAAATTATACAATCCATTAAAATAATGTACTTTGCTGCCAAGCAACCAGCCTTCCAGAGCCTTAATAGCACTATCCACAAAGTCTACCCAGTCCTGATTCAGTGTCTTCTGGGTGTCGCTGAACTTAATCCTGTACTGTTCAGTGGTTAAGCCAAACCCATCAATGAGAGCACTCTTCAAAACCGAGTAATTGTCAGCATCCTCTTCTCTAACAGTGAGGAGCTTATCTCTACCTTTGTCAGCAAAGGAGAGTCACAAGATAGCTGCCCACTGCTCTTGTGGGACCCTCTGTACTTTACAGGCCCTCTCTAAAGCAGTTATCTATTTATGGATGTCATCCCCAACATGGTAGGGAGGGACAATCTTGCTCAGGTTCCTATTATCAAAGGAATGTTCCTTAACTCCAGGGACACTGTTGCTGCCACCATGGGACTCTAGTCCCAACTTTTTTCTAGCTCTCTGGACTTTTAGGAACTCCTTATCAAGGGCCAACTGCTCTTGCCTGAGCCTAAGCCTAGCTTTCTCAAGTTCAAGAAGTTGGTACTCCCTATCAAAAGAGTGGTACCTCTTGCTAGATACAGAGGTCCCTACAGACTGTCCTGAGTGATTAGACTCAGCAGAGGGAGATCTAGATCTCCTTGGTAAACTCTGCACTCTTCCAGGAGGAGTGAAAAGAGGGCCCTCATGGCCTCCTCCACTCTCCTCTTGAAGATCTGAGTTATCCAGGTGAGAACAATCAGGTTCTCCCTGGTCAGGGTTAGAGTCTAGGTCATAAAAGGTGTCACCTCCTGACCTGTCTTCATTCCCTGTCCCACCCACTCTCACCTGTTCATCTGACCCAGGGGTTTTCCTTAAGTCATCTAGAAGTAACACCTCTACCAGGCGTTGAGTGTTGGCACTTCTTCCTGTCTTCAACTTTCTAGAGGCACACAGGGCTTTCAATTCCTGGAATGAAAGCTCACTGTACCTACAAGGCAGAGAGCCACTGGCATCTCCTTTAGCAGACATGCTAAGTGTGGTGAGGTGTTGCACCTACCTAAACTAGTGGGAACTAAACTCTCTGAGGTTGGAGAAAGGGTGTGCTAGACCCTTGACTTACCCAACCCTACGTTCAGTAGAACTTACTTATTCTAAGCTAGTATTATATGTACCTAGTACTAGTGGTTTTTCAGTTAATCAATACAAAGATTTATCTGGTAAAACAATGCAGGCTTTAATCCCAACCGCTGCACACCAATGTAAGAAGTTGGCCTGGTATATGCTGTCCACTAATTAAAGTGGGCACCTTGCACCAGTCCACACAACCCTTATGGTGATTTAAGAGGTCAAAGATAACCTTAGAAAGCTATCCAAGTGGTAGCTGGGGAGAGCAGCCTTCAGGCTTAGTCTTGAAGGAATGTTAAGCAGCTTGTTTTACCAGAATGCAACCTTATAGTATTGGTTAAATGAAAGGAGAACCACGCAGTAGTTATAAAAATATGTATTTATTAATATAACACTATCTAGTACGACACAGTATCTCCTACATGGAGATAATCACAAAGCACACAATACTTAAGCACAGAAATGACAGTAAATAGCACTAATACACAGTGGGCCCCAGGGGGGGACCAAACCATTTACTAAACTAGTGGTATAAGAACCACGACTCGAGTCAAGACAGTGTCGAGAGGTTGTAGAATCGCTGGGACCTCAAGGAACCACCCAAGGTGAGCAAGTAGGGACCCCACAAAGGACAGGTGCAGTGTGGGAACACGAGCGCGTGCTCAGTACAATTCTATTGGAAAGTCGCGGTTGAAGTTTTAGAGTTTAAGGACCCTTCCCAGTGGACTTCGAAGAAACCCCGTGGAAGTTAGGAGGTTGGAGAGCCACCCCACCCGTGGATAATGAGGTACCCGAGTTACCTATTCCAGGGAAGCCGGGTGCATAGGTCTGAAGTGGCTTCGGAAACCGCTGTCGAACCCAATGGAGGACTTCGAAGACGAGCCGCTGCTGGAAGGAAGAAAAGTGTCCGTTGGAATCCAAAGGGGGATTCTTGTCGAAGAGTACCTGAAAGCAGAGGGGACAGAGTCTGGGTCACTCAGGAGTGACCAGGTGCTCGGTAGACGAATGCCCACCGATGTCAGGTGCTTCAGGTGCGTTGACGGAGTTCTTGACTCTGCAACTACAGGTACAAGGAGGCGTCGAGGACAACCAGGAGCCGGATACGAGCTGTCCCACGAAGGATGTCGAGTACTGAGGGGTCGGTGTCCGGCGGGAGCACCAACAAGCCTTGGCAACTGCAACCCACGCAGAAGGTCAAGGAGGGTACAGTTCGGACCAGCAAGGTCCAGGAGACTCACCACAGCAAGGGAGTCAGGGCATGCCTGGAGCAACCAGGGGAGCCCAGGAAAAGTAAAGTTGACCCTCATGTGGACCCACAGGCCAGAGGCACAGGAGTCACGAGAGGACCTCGAGCGATTTCACCAAACAGCAGCCCACGGAGCACTTGGTGCGAGGAGACCAGAGTTCTTGGTAGGAAATGGTGCCAGAGGTTGGGGCTACTCGGAGCCCAATGCACTTGTTCGGGAAACGCCAATAAGCATATGCACTTGCAAATGTACGCGGTGCACAGGGGTTCGGGTATTGCAGCCCCCACGAGTGATAGTGATCTCAAACTTGGTGAGAGGATAGCTCGGGCCCAAACGAAGTCCAGAGTGTCCAGACGGTCGAAGTTCAGTGGTTTCTGGTTCAGAATCTTGTCCATGTTGAATCTAAGGTCCTACAGCCAGGTAAGCCCTCTTGTACCCACGGGAGAGGGTTGGACAGATTCAGGGGACCCTCCCAGGGGAGGGTCTGGACAGTGGGGAGGTTACTCCCATGTCCTTTGTCCAGTTTTGCGCCAGAGCAGGAGCCAATGGCTCCCAGGACTGGTTTGAACTGGACTATGCACAGGGACACCAAATGTGCCACTCAGGCAGACTTTCGGTCGCTGGTAAGCGCACCCACCCAGCCCTAATACACTAAATCCTGTCTGGGAGGTGGTCGCACCTCCCTGTGACAGGATGCCTATTGTTCTGCCTTCCCCTGCTCGAGCTTGGCTCAGCAGCAGGAGGGCAGAAATGTGTCTCTGGTCGGCAGCAACCATTTAGTGCTGTCCGGGACAAGAAGGCTGGTACCGGGAACACCAGGGACCCAATGAAGCTCGCTTCTGAGGGGTGGAATCATACCGGTATGATTCCAAAATGTTTGACACCAAACACGATAGGGTTTGTTTCAGCAGTTTTAGAGTTGGTCATCACGCGGTCGCATAATGCCACTCTATATGTCGTAAATGGCTGTCTCACTGACAACCCGGGAGAATGGATTCCGTGGGCTGCAGGGGTGTTCTGCTCATGCAGTGGCACCCTCTCACTTAGAACCAAGCACCTTGCCTTCAGGATTGTTAAGGCCTGCTATAGGGGTGACTTATAGGTTTTAAGTGCAGTGACCCTTAAATATAGTAAACCTATATCTTAAGTAAGTGGTGCATGCACCAACTTACACAGGCTGCAATGGCAGGCCTGTAGTTCCATTTTGCATGGCCTCTCATGGGTGGCATAATACATGCTTCAGCCCATGAAAGGCCTCTGGCGTACCTATGCCCTGGGTACATGGGTACCATTTACTGGGGACTGATAAGGGTACCCCAGTATCCAATCTGGAGTGTACCTAAGTACATAACATAACAGTTTAGGGAGAAAGCAGATAGACTGGGGTCCTGATTAGCAGGATCCCAGTCAGACTAGTCAAAAAGAGTATCACATTTAGCAAAAAGTGGGGGTAACCATAAGACGCAGATCCTACTTACCTACAACTATGTTCCAAAAATTAGAACTGTTAGTCTGGGTGCTGGCTTCTATAAGGTTTGCCCAGGTTTCGTCTTTTAAAGCAGATTTACGAGTGGCCAGAGCAGTGTTTTTGACAGGCCTTAATAGTAGAGGGGTCTCTAGGTTTCGTGGCAAGGGCTATTCTCAGGCTCTCAGATACTCACGAGCATTTGGAATCAAACCATCTCGGAACTGCAGGAGAATGCTGTGCCACCGGGGCCTTTAGTAAACTCACAATTGTGCCCGAGATAGCATTAAAGGCCCTAAGATATCTGATGGCTCAGCCAAGCAGTCTATACAGGTTACACACTCCTTGTGACACTGGGAGAGCAGGGGTCATAGAGCTTGTCAGGGGAAATCTGGAGCCACTTCAGTCTCCTCCCGCCATCCGTAGTTGACAACGAACCCCTGGGCTCCCCCATATTTATTTGAGCGGCCCGAGTAGACATACACACAGGGTTATGATCACTGTGCTCACTCTCCTGAACAGCAAAGTCCAAAATAAAGGCAAAAAAGGGGGCGGAAACAAACATAAAATCAATAAACAATTCACACCCTCTGCCAGTAAAAGTAGGATTGATATCGTTGCTCTCCGGGGACAACTTATTCCTAGATAATGTTAAATCGTGCTCATTTACAATGGCGTTAAGTAAGTCGCCCTGTGGCGTGTGTTCCATATGCAAACCAGAGACCCGTACACAACCCATATGTTCAATCCCTCCACGCCATGGGTCCCCAACAGATGGATGTTAAAATCTCCTGCAATCACAAGGTTAGTGTGGCTCTGATTTTTCAGACACAGATTTCTCAGGAGGAAGCCCAACCGGGAAATGTTACAACCTTCAACTTCAACGAGAGAGGATACAACGTTATAAATGTTCAGAACCAACAAGTTAGTAGATCCCTTGGAAAACATCAGGGCCTGCAAGGAAGAAGAGTCCGTGGGCACTGCTACACAATTACTAGAGATAGCCAAGGAGACTAAACTGACCAAACCCCCCTTGGCACATGAGGGGATAGCTGGTACAAAGAATGTTTTAAAGCCCTCCAAGAAAAAGTTGTTAGCAGTGGCCCACGTTTCCTGCAGGCAAATTACATCATACTATTATATAAAGGATATCCAGCTCGGATCATGAAACCTGCTTGCCAACCCTGCGATGTTCCAGGAGATAAATTTGCATTCAGGAGGGGCCAAAATGGTTTGATCTTGGATTTCAGCTAGGGATCATTTTCTGTTGTTTTTAGTGTAGATAGAATAATTTCTTTAGATTTTCTCCGAGCAGAGGCATGTCTGTTCAACTCAGTCAGTGAGTGTGATGCCTGAGACGTGACCCTCTCTGGGTCTAGTCATGGCATCTGTTCAGCCATGGTCTGTGCAGGTAACAGCGGTGGGGCCACGTGGGGGGGGTTTCAGGGACGATGCCGAGGGAAAATGTATTATTTATCTAATTTTCCCTCTGCATCCTCCCTCGAAATCTTCCCCCCACCCAGTGCTTTAAATGGGCCGGTACTCACCGGTACTGAGTACTGGCACTTCTTAAATTTATCACTCTGAGTACCGGCACTTCTCCACTGCCGAGGAGAGTACCGGTACTCATGAAAAGGTAGGCGCATTGGCTGAGAGTGCTAATGAGCAGGAGTGGAACGTGTCTGGCAGCCAAGGCGCCACTTCTGTAGCCCCGATCTGAGCCCCAGCTGAGCTATTCAGCAGGGCTCATTTGAATAATGTCCGGTGCTCACCATCACGCTGTGCTTGATAGAGCAGGGTCGAGATTCATTTTACCTGCTAGTGTGCGCGTATGATTTTCAAAGCGCAGCACTTCAGGTAGTGAAAAGTCAGTGCAGGGTAATACTTTAAACATAGAAATGTTATCAGGGGCAAGGGCGGCGGATTCTCACACTTCCCGTACTTTCTCTCGATCGGAGGGTTAATGCCCAGACAATGCGATCGAAGAGGCCCCTGGAGCGCTAATTTAACTGCTTTCTGCACTGAGGCACCTACCTTCCTAACGCCAAATGCCTCAATTACCCGGTCTGTGCATAGAAGGCTTTCTTATATGCCAAAGAAGCTCAAAACTAGCGCCGCCAACCCTGCTTGCTGTTGCTGTTCCCCGGGTCACGTCAGGTCCCACATGGACACACTGTTGCGGAAGAGCCATGTACAAACTGGCTTAATGACGCCTTCAAGGCTACAGTACCAACCGGGAAAAACTCCGGGAATCGCACTCAACCATCAGCCCCATGGTTTACTGAAGCTCTGCGACAAGAGAAACAAAACTGTCGCCGATTAGAAAGGCGCTGGAGAACAAAATACGAGGGAGAAGATAAAAACAGCTACAAATGCGCACTAGCTAACTATAAATCCCTTTGATCACTGAAAAAAGGACTTTCTTCACTCGACAAATTGAGCAAGCCAAAAACTCAACTAAAGAATTATTTGGGGTGGTAGAAAAGCTAACGGCTATATCGAATAAAACAACTTCAGGGAGTAGTCAACTCCTTTGTGACAACATAGCAACTGCTTTCAGGAATAAAGTCTATGAAATATATAATAATTTCTCCGCTATCCCCAATACACCAAACAAAGCTTCCCCTATCACCAAGACAGAAGAGAATGGTGTTTTTAGGTTCTCACAGGTGCCCAGAGCTTGTGGAAAAACGTATTCAGGAAACAAAATCAGGCTCTCCGTTGGATCCCTGCCCCCCTGTAGTACTAAAAAGCATAGCAAAGGAGGTGAGTCCTATACTGACAAACATTTTTAATAATATGTTTTTATCAGGCACATTCCCGGCCATCTGGAAAGATGCAGCCATTCTTCCTTTGATAAAGAAAGCAAACCTGGATATAACCATAACAAGCAACTATCGTCCAATTGCTAGGCTACCTTTCCCGGCAAAAATAGTTGAGAAAATAATGAACAATCAACTAACACAGTTCATTCAAGAAAAGAATTACTTGACCCTCTCCCAATTCGGTTTCCGCTCAGGGCATAGCACGGAAACAGCACTTATCAAGGCTACTGAGGAGATCAGAGCAGCAATGGACCAAGGGGTGCGGCTGTTCTGATTCTCCTCGATTTGTCAGCTGCCTTCGATACTGTGCACCATGACACACTGCTCCAGTGTCTGGAAAAATTAGGGGTAAAGAACCTAGCCCTATCTCTAATAGCATCATTCTTGAAAAATAGGAAACAGACTGTGACCTTAGATCAGTTTCAAGCTGCTCCGTACGTACTCCCGTGCGGGGTTCCTCAGGGTTCACCGTTGAGCCCATCTTTGTTCAACATTTATGTGTCTGAACTGGCTCCCTTCGTTCAACATTTCGGCTTCAATTTGACATCATATGCCGATGATACTCAGATTGTGGTAGAGGTGCATAAAAACCGAGTCTCGCCTGCCACACAACTTCAGAATTGCATGAGGGAAATTAGTCATTGGATGGGAAGGCATTGCCTCAAACTAAATTCGGATAAAACCGAGGTGGTTATTTTTGGCAATCTCCGACCTATGTGGGATGATGTATGGTGGCCGGCGGAAATCGGAGAACTTCCAAAGCCAGTAGAAAAGGCTAAAAACCTTGGGGTGTTGATCGACAACAAACTTACCTATTCCCAGCAAACCAATGCCACAGTTTCACCTGCATTCTACTTGATAAGAAAACTGAAGAAGATAACACCCTACATTCCCCTAGACCTTAGGAGGACGGTGGTAACAATGTTAGTGTTATCAAAATTAGATTACTGTAACGGCCTCTACCCTGGGTTACAGAAGCAACACCTGAAAAAATTGCAAATGGTACAGAATGCCGCTGCTAGGCTCTTGCTGAATTTACCAAAATATCATTCCATCTCAGAAGCCATTCGGAAACTCCATTGGTTACCAGTGGCACAACGCATTAAGTTTAAAGTACTTTGCCTGGCCTATAAGGCACTGAACAATACTGGACCAGCATCACTAAAAAGTCTTTTCTCCTGGTACCACCCAGGCAGATGTCTAAGGTCTACTAACGCCAGGTTGATGCTGGTACCAAGAATTCGAACTGCGAACTGGGGAGGTCGAAGTATAAGCTACTGTACAGCCAAACTCTGGAATACTCTCCCAGCAAGTACAAGAGTGGCCAATTCCCTCATCTCCTTCAGAAAAAATCTGAAAACCTGGTTGTTTAACTAATTTCATCTTCTAATTCTTTCTTCTCTTTCTGTCAAGGCTATATTAAGGTCCAGCGCCAAGACACCTTCGGGTATTCGTGCGCTTTAGAAATCTCACTAACATAACATAACATGTCCGGTCGGCGCCCATGCTGTGGCAGGATGTTGCATTTCCTGCCTGCCAGCCCGGCCCCAAGGCCCCCAGGAATTCCCCTGCTGCATGGAGTTAAAGGAGGAAGCCGGTGTTCGAGAATCGATCACCTGCTCACCTCCTCCTAACCTCGACATGATGTGCTATTGCTGTGCCCAGCCCAGCAGAGCCCAACTTCTGCCCCAGACTCACCACGCCAGTGTGAGTCTCATAGTGGGAGCAGATGGCACAGGCTGAGGCAATGCAGCAGGGCTCGCTGTCTGACTCTCTGAAGAAGAAGAGACAGGCAAGAGAATCCACGTGGTGCCAGGCCAGCAGCTCCTCTCAGTGGATCGTTCTGACAGCTGTAAAGAGATTCAGGTAAGTCAGATATAAATTTAATAATCTCCTGCTGCTGACATTTAAAATGTTTGTTACGAAAATGATTAGGGCGCTCCAGCACTGCTTAGGGCCTTGCAAATGGGCACACTAGAGTTGTCTGTCTGTGCTGAAAATGCGCTACGTTTTGTCTAAGCTAGCAGTTTTGCTGATTTATTAGTAGTGCAAAGTGTTTAACATCACTGCTTGACAGTGCCACTACGAAGCAGCACCCTTTATTTTCTCAGCACAGTTAGACTTGCTAAGTCAGAGATAAGTCATGTGATTATTGTTCCCGCTGGAGAGAGGTCAGAGTTTTCTCTACTGGCAGTTTTCACTCTCACCATTAAGTAGCGTAGAGGGTTAATATGCCTCCTTCAAAAAAGCATATTGTATTGTACTGTATTGTATGTGGATAGCTCAGTGAGTTGCTGTTTTTGTCACAGAGATCCCTTTGTCACAAGTGGTTTGGCCGCACCTGAAGCTGAGGTTGGGGTGGAGGGTGCTGATTTTTTTAGAAATTAAATAATAGCTTCAAAAGCACCTGCTGCAGAGTTTGACTTCCTTGTTGCTCAAATGAGTGTGATTTCTGTTATTTGTCTATTTCCATTGAATTCATTCCATGATTTTGGTCGCAAGAAAGTGCCACTCTAAGTGTTACACATCTAGTTGTTGCCTGACTCTCGTAAATCCACTGAATCTATGAAAATGTCACACATAAGCAATCTGAGACATTAGCAGCTATACTCAAATGGGTGTCATTTCTGATATTTATATGATTCCCTTGTCTTCATTGCAATTAAAAAAGCCACGGTGAAGAGTATAACATGGCTTTTAACATACCGGAGTCTTTTGTGTGTCTGCTCATGTTTGTGTGTTTGCCTGCATGTGTATGCCTGTTTTTTGTAAGAAAAAAGCGAGAGAGAGAATCAAGACACTCTCAGGAGGTATTTTAAAGAAAATGGGTGGCACTTTGTGTGCACATGTCTGCTCGGCGACAAAGGTTCATAAATAACGTAGTAGGGAGTGTTGGTGGGTGAGTGAGTGAGTGGATGGATGAGTGAGCAAGGGTGGATGTATAGATGGATGAATGGATGGATGAGTGAATGGATGGATGGATGAGTGAATGGATGGATGGGTGAAAGAGGGTGGCTGATTGGATAAAAGGGCAGATGATGGGTGGATAAGTGAAAGATTGGATGGATGAATGAAAGGGAGGGAGGATGGATGAAAGGGTGGATGATGGATGAGTGAAAGGAGGGATTGAGTGAAAGGGTGGATGGAATGAAAGGGTGGATGGTATAAAGGAGTGAAAGGGTAGATGGATAGATGAGCGAAAGGATTGATGGATGAGTGAAAGGGTGGATAAAGAGATGGATAAGTGAAAGGAGGAATGGATAGGTTTAAAGATGGATGGATAGGTTTGGATATGAATGGTGGACAGACAGAATGGTGAAAAACTGAATGATGGATGAAAACTGAATAGACCACAGAATGTAAAGGGTAAATGGTGGACATCAGCAGGTAAATGGTAGGATGAAAGGATGAATGGATAGATCGATGGAAGAGACAAGAGATATCTTCTGGGGAGGGTCATGATGATTTGCTTCATTTGCTTGGTGCCATAAGAGCTTTGGTTCGAAGTGGGGGTATTTTCAGTTTCTTCCTACTCACGTGCTCAAAAATATATAGTATTGTGCCAAACAGCAGCAATTAACAATATGGCATTAAGAAGGTGCAACTATTGCAAAAAGGAAATGTTAACATATTATCGCATTTCTCTTTCATTTTGTGTAATGAGTTAACCTGCTTTGTTTATATAAACACATTTATCATGTGTTTTGGTGTGTGCTGCAACTATTATAGAAGTCGTTAAATATCATCATGTCTTGCCCTTAGCCCCGCCCCTAGCCCCGCCCACTCACTACACCTCTAGCTCATTTTAATGAGTACCTGCACTTATTTTTTCCCATTTAAAGCACTGCCCCCACCCCCAACGTGGCCCCTCCGCCCAACGCTGTTACCTGCAATTGACCGCGGCTGCATCTGTCCGCAGGATTGTGTTGCTTTGTAAATTCCCCTGGCATACACAAGTAGAAGAATGTGTATTATCATGGTACAACGAAATACACAAGTAAAAGAATGTGTATTATCATGGTACAACGAAAACAGCGTATTATTATAAATCACATAGGCGAAACCAAATGTATCTACCAGTGCTTGTTTTAATGCATTCCAACCGCTTGTGGCAGCACACATTCCAGCACCACTGTACTGATGAGGTTAAACTTTCACCCAGACAGAATTAATGTGTGTTAAAATAACAAAAAGCGAAATGATGCTTCCACAGAAGATGCGTCGTTACACCGCATAATTTCCCTGCTACATAATTCAGTGACCCCTGACCCGGACGCGTGATGTGCTCCCCCAACGCCTGACACTGCCAGCGGGCTCGAGTACACCAAGTCCCTGGCCCTTCAAAGACTCGCCCCCGCCGTCTCACACTCATGACCACCTTGGCTGTAATCCGGAACCTTGAAGCCCGAGGGCGTGCGGTCCACTTCAAATACGCGCCGCACTGAGAGGAGGAAGGAGCCGCGTGAACACCGCCCTTCCAGCACATTCTTGACAGAAGTTCGTCTCCAGAAGAGCTGCCTCGCGACCTCCAGCAGTCATGGCCACCTGCGTGAAGCTGAGCACCGGGGCTCTCGTGCCGGCGCTGGGGCTGGGCACGTGGCAGGTAAGGTGGGGGCAGGTACACTACAGGCCGAAGGCCACAAGCTAGGATGTGATTGCTTGGGTGCCCTGTTGGATGTGACCAGGCATGAAAAAACCCGGGGGTCTCGCAAAGGCGCGCGGCCGATGAAATTAAGGGCGTGATTTAAAAACACGTCTGCTAAGAAATCTGTGCTTAGCATAGTGCGCCGCCCGTAAATGTGCCTCTTCTGTCATTTTATCCAGATAAATAATACAAGCAACGTTCCACCTAGAACAAGCCAGGACTATTGGCTTTGCCAATGGTTGTTAGTTGCATAAACTAAATAAGCAACAACGTTGGCTTCGTTGTGTAAATAACATTGAAAATGCTACAGTTCTGAAATTATGAGACTGTGAAAGAACTATAAGGAGCATCATTGACGTTGCATCAAAGGCACTGAAGGGTGGGACTGCTGCAGAGTTAAAGATTTTTTTTTTTTCACCCTGAGGATGAGGGCTAAAATGGAGAGCCCAATAGGGACCTGTCTCAGCACACGCTTTTTAGAACTGCCAGTGGCCCCGGCAGGACCCGGCCAACTTAAAGCCCTGAATGTGACATTGAGCCTGCAATAGATTTGGACCCTTTGGACGGAGCGTGTACATTGTGGGGGGCGGGCGTGGTGGTAGGCTGGCAAAATGAAATTCATACAACCTTCATTGTGGTCAAAACCGTAGTATTTCATGGTTAATGTGCATGAAATGCCAAAATATTATGTGCACATTGCACTGATCACTACAAAAAATCAGTGATCATGGCTGTACCACTGAACAGATAAGGTCGCAACCCTATTGTATTGTGCTAAACACGCCATTAATGGGGCATCGCAGCGCCTTTCTTTGGTCCACAGTGGGCTTTGCAAACTTTTCCATCCTTCGCGAGGCTGTGTGTTGTGTGAAACGTACGGAATGGCTGTTATCCCAGACAGATGCCTTCAGTTCTGAACGGGCCTGGGTCTCAAAGTGAGACCCCCTCCCCACCCTACCACTGGATCATGGAGGGATCTCATGCGCCGCCAGGGCCTGGAATGAGCTTCCTTTCCACCTCAGGAACACCACAGAGCTGTTGACATTCAGGAAGGGACTTAAAACCTGGCTCTTTACTTCTTAGTTCAACACACACCTTGTCAACCGGAAGGCAGTACTCAGCGCCAGGACACCTTCGGGTAACAGTCGCGCTTAAGAAATACAATTAACATAACATAACATCTCGTGTGATAAAGAGGTGACGTCACTGCTGCCTGGGCCTGAGGTCACTACAGTTACCCCTCCCCAGCGCCGGCTCCAGTATGAAGTGCGTCTTGGCGATGGAGCGTTCACACCTGCTAGAGAGACGGCCTCAGTGCTGAATGAGCATGGGGTTCACAAGAATTACCCCTTGAGCTACCTCTCCCCATGCCCAGTATTGAGGGTGTGTCGGGTCACGTTGGGTGGGGAATGGTTTGACCATGCAAGTACAAGCCGCAGACTCGAGTGCACTGGTAGAAATGGCCGTACCGAGTGCAGCAGCAGGGCCAGATTGCCTTCCTGTTCCATTTTGGATTTCAACTGTTTATATTGTTTGTTACATAGGTGAAGAGCGGTACAGAAGTACATAGATTCGGCCACATAAAGGGCATGTAGGGACATAAAGAGTGGACAACCTGGATACGTTTAGAGACAATTAGAAGGAAACTGCACTTGGAGCGAAAATAAAGTCTGTGGGTGGGTAAGAGGTAAGTTGAGGTGTGTGCATACAACTATGAATTTAAACAGCTGGCGAATAAAAGCATTGTTACGTTATGTTAAGTGCTCTTCTAGAGCGCCTGATTATGAAAAAGGCGTATTGGCGCTGGCTGAGATAGCAGAAAAATGAGACCCCATGAATAGCGATTAACAAGACGAGAAAAACATGTCATCAAGGCTTTCCTAAAAGCCAAAAGGTTGAATGGCTTTGATGTACATGGGAGGGCATTCCAAGCCGTCGATGCTTCAAGCACAACGCCTCTTTATATGCATAATCATTCAACGCTCCCTCAGGGGTAAGCGTTACTTTTCTTTGTCTTATCGTCTTCGTCCTCCACCAAGCTCGTTGCTTCTCTGGCAGCTCATCTTCCCTACTCTCCCAAGAGACCCAGTATCCTGTCACTACACTAGTGTCAAGTCAGTTTCCAGGTGGTCAGCACTCCATTCTGGGGAGGGGATGACGGCCAGAGCTGCTCACTTTGGAACTGAGGAACCAGGTCCGATTCTCAGCACTGGCTTAACATCCTGTGATTCTGGGCAAATCACTTAATTCCCAGTACCTACAAAACCAACAAGCATTGGCAAATCCAACTGGTCTTGCTTTTGCAAGATTTAGAGCTATAGGTGTTGTAAATGACAATGTCTTTTTACCTATGAGTTATGGAGTGGAGTGGATGTAGGTGGTGTGTAGTGGAATTATGTGGGTTGGATTGGAATTGTTAGCTGTGGGATTGTGTGGGGTGGTAGATTTGTGTAGTGGAATTATGTGGCATAGTGTGAAGTGGAATAATGTGGATAGTAATTATGTGGTATGACCCAGTAACCTATCGCTACACTAGTGTCAAGTCAGTTTCCAAGTGGTCAACACCCCATGCTGGGGAGAGGATGCGGCGTAACAGCCAGAGCTGCTCACTTTGGCACTCGGGAACCAGGTTTAAGTTCGCACTGGCTCAACATCCTGTGATTCTGGGCAAATAACTTAATCTCCCTGTACCTACAAAACCAGCAAGCACTGGCAAAGCCAATAGGTCTTGCTTTTGTGAGAGTTAGAGCTATTGGTGTTGTAAATGACAATGTCTTTTACCCATGAGTAATGCAGTGGAGTAGATGTATGTGGTGTGGAGTGGAATTATGTTGGTTGCATTGGAATTGTTAGTTGTGGAATTGTTAGTTGTGGAATTGTGTGGTGTGGATTGGATTTGTGTAGTGGAATTATGTGGCATGGCGTGCAGTAGAATTAGGTGGATAGTAATTATGTGGTATTGAGTGTACTGGAATTATGTGGAGTGTTTTTTTGTTGTAGAGTGCAATTATCTGGAATGGTATTTTGTTTTGTGGAGTGATATGTAGTGGAGTTGAATTATGTGGTTTGTTGTCGGATTATGTGGTGTGGAATGGAAATGTGTGGCGTTGAATTGTGTGCCGTGGAACTAGGTGGTGTTGAGTGAAATTATGCTGATTGGAATTATGTGGCATGGTGTGCAGTGTATTTAAGTGGATTGTTGCTATGTGGCATAGAGTGGTTTAATGTGGGGTGTATTTATGAGGTATTAAGTAGAGTGTAATTATGTGGAGTTGAATTATGTTGCGTTGAGTGGTATTATGTGGAGTGTAATTATGTTGGGTGGTGTTGAAATGTGTGGTGGGGAATTGTGTGGTGTGGAATTGTGTGGTGTTGTGTGTCACACTAAACATCCAGGTATGCCACAAGGTACCCAGGCGAATGGAGCGATTCTCTTTATTCCGCATCTTCTTCAAATTAGTCAAATAGGATTCACATTAATGAAGATTACAGGATTTGCCCAAGATTACACAATGTAGTCAAGTGAGAAAGTCGGGATTAAATCCCAAGTTTACTGGATCCACAGTCAATAATTTAAGCTCCAGATCTCAAATCGAACGTATATTTGGTTAGTAACTCATTTCTTGTGAAGTCCGTTAATTTCCAAAATTCAGATCTTTTCATTAGATTTTATGAGACAAGCAAACAAAAAATAAAACAAAAAAAAATAAACATGGCAGACAAACTTGATACATCTATATTTTACCAATAGAACAGATCCTTATAGCACTGATGGGCGATGCCACATCGCGTATAGCCAATCCTTCAATAACATTCTCTCTCATCTTGGTATAATGTCTCCAACACCAACAAGGCCATATCCATGGTAGTCAACAGCTGCTTGAGGGGGAGAACAGAATTACCTGTGGGGCTAAATTTGAACATGTCTACCCGTGTGTGCATACCAAAGTACCCCAGCATGGGAGCTGGCGAGCCCCAGCAGCGGACACAAGAGAGAAGAAGCAGGCTTGTGTGCTTTTTAAATTATCAGCCAGCTGGAACGTGATTTCCTATGCTACATTCTTTTTAAAAGAGCACAGCCATCGTTTGTTTTGATTTTTTTATGGCTTACAGTAATCCATTGTCTCTCAGAAGGCAGAGACGTGCAGCTAGAAATAGGTTTTAATTTCCAGATTTCTCAACTTCCTAATTGAGTTTGCTGCTTAATAAAGGTGTATTATTATGAGTAACAAAAAGCACAGGGACCTAATCCACAGTATGTGTGCATTTAAGTACATACATTTGAACATTCACTGCCTCTGCAGCAATGCTTCAGTGACCACCTCTCCTATAGCTCCCCTACCCCTCAAACTAAAGGGCTTGTTAAAGAGGTGCACGCATGTGCAGTTTCACAACGAGAGACTTTATGCCTGAACAGCTAGGAACAAAAGCGCAGAACGGTTCGATCTACAGGCAAAAGCTTCTAGCAAGGAGTGATACAGGGCTGTTTGGCATGACCATTGACGATCTGCAATATTTCTTTTCATCGACTATCACAATATCAGAATAATCCCTGCAAAAAAAAAAAAGGCATAGCCATGCCAATATAAAAAAGCTAAAATCTGTTTATAAAAAAAAAAAATACAGTGAATGCCGTGTGTGTTTCCAAACTAAAAATGGCATCAGCAGAGTGAGTTTGTTTCAGAAAGACAAAATACACAACATTCTGAAAATCCGAGCCAAGGCAATCAAGGTAACCTGTGTGCTTCTAAACTAAAAATACTATGTGTGGTTGAAAAATAAAAAAATGCTGTCAGCTGAACGCGTTTCCTTCGGAATGCCATCAAACACAACATACAAAAACACGAGCCGCTGCAATCAGAAAAAATAGTGGCCCAAAACTAACACAAATGGGCAGCAGGGAAAGACTACATGTAATAGGGCCAGGCTCCGTGGGAGGGAACGAAACAACAAAAGGAGGGACAAATATAAACAATTCACCACAGAATATCATGGATTTGCGAAGGGCACACATAAGAACAAATGAAAAAGCGAGGAGTGTGCTATAAGCCTAGAGAGTTGATACAGAATGTCTCAAAGAGACAGCGCATGCACTGCCTAGGGGAGACCTGAAAATGTATGTGTCCTTGTGTAATGTAACAGGTTCTCATGAAAAGCTCTTCTATACTATTGAGTCGAATTTGCACTATAGAAAAGTGAAAAGAATACAGGGGCCTGCAGCTCCCTCCACCTTAACAAGAGAGCAGTAGATGAGGTCTCCAAAGTGGAAGAGACAATATACTGAAAGGGTGCAGGATGTAAGGAAGAGATACTTTTCAATGTGGCCTAACAACTAGAGCGGTCAACTTCAAAGTTGGGAAACTGGGTTCTGGGCATATCATTTAATTAACTCATGATTAACAAAACGAATGTGTCCGTCTGTAACACAACTGGTGCTCATGTAAAGTGCTCCGGTAACTATGGGTGGAGTTTGTGCTATATAAAACAAAAACATAAAAGAGGAGAGTTTAGGCTGATACAGGAGGAGAGTGGTATGGAGAAACCTTAAGACATTCGTCATACATGTATGTACCTTGAAAACTCTGGTAGAGTAGGGCCTTGACCAGCCCTTGCTAGCCTTACTTGTGACTTCTGTCAGTACTTTGTTTCACTCCTACCCAGCATTAGCGGCAGCTGTTATGACACTCGGCCCACCGCCCCACCCCAAACCGAGAGAAGCTTGCTACTGCTCATCCAGACAGGCCTGTTAGAGACAAGTCTCACTTCGCTGACTCCAATCCCTAGTGGCAGGGGCAGGTTTTGATGCCAGAGACGGGAGAAGATTCCTCAGGGACCATTTCTCTGCTTTGACAAATTATGCATACAGTATGTGTGGACATCATGCACAACACCGAAATACTCCCACATAGGCCACACTATAGACCTGCACCCTGCCACTGAGCACAATCAATGCAGTAGTGCTACAAATCCACAAAATGTTTTGCAGTATGAAGCAAAATGTACTAAAAATGCAACTACAATAGAAAACAACTACAATATATTTTATTTGTACTCTGCCAGTCATTTCAGTAGTGTGCACAGTCCTCCTCCGGACTATGCTGTCTGTTGCATTATGATATTTGGTGTGCAAACTGAGAATGTGCAAGACTTCTCAGGTGGCTGCCCTTTTATATGGGCGCCCTGTGTGCGCCGCGGGCAGCCTCATAGTGCCGAAATAAGAAACCCTCCCCACACAATATGAACATAGCATGCACTGTAATAAATAATGACACAAAACAGGTTTGTTGGAAAACAGTTTGCTGCTGGTTTATTTCATACAAGGAGTATGCCAACGTAGTGGGTTAACTTACGGGCGATCCAAGGGCAGGCAGCGGTGACTGACCTAAGCTGCCCTGCCCGCCTGATGAGCCAAACTGCACCGTGGCCAACCCAATCGGTGCTACCATTTATGTGGGGATTCTACCCCTTAAATACCGTGGACGACCAGTCCATGACTTTACTCATGCCTTTTTAGGGGCGGAGAGTAGCAAGGCAAGCCCCCGGTTGCTCAGGCTTACAACCGCCCGAAGGACTAACGGGGCACCAACGTTTATCCAGGGTCCTGCCGTAAAGACTCCTGGGGTTTGGCATAGGGCACCCCTATTGTGCTCCTGACGAGGGTATCCCTATGTACCAGTCAGCCTCTGGATCACCCTGTAACTCCGCCAAAGCACTGTTTGTGGCTGTCGTCATATCCTGCCCCCCCCACCATGGCAGGCTCCATAACCTCCTGCAGCCTGCAGATACCAGTCCTTTTAGCTGGACCAATTCCCTATCTATCTCTGGCAGGTGTGCCCCGTCCCTATCGGGGTACCATGTGGTGTTTAACTAAAGAGGCCTTGATTAATTTACCAAGCCCTTCTTATTTTATTTTATTTTATTTTTAAATTAAGTTGAACCAAGCCCTCCTGCTTGGGGGACTTGTACTTGTTTTTTTTACCCTTCTGTAGAAAAGTTCGATGGCCTCCTCGGAAGTTGTGAACTACTGTTCTCCTCTTTAACCACAATTCCAAGTGATGTCCATCTGGTGCCCTTTGTGGATACCGTGGACCACCACAACACAATACCCTTATCTTTACCCGCTGACCTCCAATTGTATGGGAGTACAGCGCCTGCAAGAAATAGGACCCCCTTGGGGAATTAAAACTACTGCTCTCTTCGTAACCCCAGTTCCATGTGATATAATCCATTGTGCACTGTTTGCAAGTTTGTGCATTTGCATATGGGGGTTGACTAAGCCCTTGTTTACCACGCCTACTTGGCGTGTCCCAAATTTGAGGGTTCAAACTGATACCATGTGCCTACCCAGCAAGAGAAATACAGACCCCCTGGAGAAGGTCATTGGGCAGGGACTGGGTGGAGTCTTGAGACCAGTGGTTACCCCCCCCCCCCCCCACCTGCTTGAGCTAGCACCTTAGGCATGGCCCTCTCCCTCATAGGAATCATATGACATGCATCGAATTTAAGCTGTGTCATGTCCTTTCCAGGGCGCCTGGTGATCCTCTCCCACCTAAAACAAGACAGAGGTGGATCTAAAAACAGGGGGTGCGGCCTGAGGTCCCCCCAAGTGTACTCCAAATATTTTGCTACATATCATGTCCTTATTGTCTGCAAAACCCATCAGTCCGACTGCGATCTTCAGATGCTGTGTCGCTATGCTGCTGTACCCACCCTAGCACATGTAGCCCATAGCCAGACTTTTGCTAAAGGTATATGTGAGAAGCTGGCTTGGTACTTATGTAAGTGGGCACCTTGCACCAATCCAGACAACCCTTATGGTGATTTTAGTGGTCTTAGACAACCTTAAAAAGCTCTCTAAGTGACGGTTGCGCGAGCGTGCTTAACAAGGTGGCCGCCGCCCAATAAGTCTCCTCATTTAGCCCGCATTTTCATCAATTTTAAAGCCATTTTCAGGCTTTTCTCACCTTTTAACTAAGTACAGCTTTGTTCCTGTGGCCAGCGCTGCCTGGAAACATCGTTTTGGTGACCTTTTGGGCATTTTGGAAGGCTTTTGGTCGTGCTGTTCCTTCCACCGAGCTGTTCCTGTGGAGTGCTGCCGGAGTTTCCTATCAGGAGGGCGGAGACATATCAAGGAAAGGATGAGGCTGTGGCCTTAACCCCACTCACAGCTAGTTCTAGCTGCTGCACATTCTCCTGCTATGGTGACATCTTGTTTAATGTTATTTATTTTGCGGTTGAAGTGTATTTGAATTCATTATATATATTTGGCAAGGAAGTTATTAATATGGAGGGAAAAATGTGCATGTTACAACCAACAAATGTAAACAAACAATTTCTCCTCCACCAGTAAAGTAAAAAATGTGTTAGTCACTTTATTGGAAGAGTTACAAGCAGTGCGTTCTAATACTGACAACATTGTTGTAGAACTTAAAAATATTCACAAAGACATGGCTAGCCTGTCAATGAAAGTCTCCGACAATACAATAAAAATTCAGGATAATAAGGCAAAAATTGACAGCAGATTGCCTCTCACTGCAAAAATTGAGCCTATGAATACTCTATTACTTGAATTGCAAAATCGTAATAGACAGTATACTTTGTGTAATTCTAATTTACCAGAGAGTGTTGAAGGTAATGACTGTAGGCAATATTTGGAAACCTTGATACCTGGTCTTTTACATTTAAAATTCCCGGAAAAATTCGAAATTGACAAGGCACATGGAATTCCTTCTCACCGTAATCCAAGCAATTTTAAACCGCGTCAGGTGATTTTTAAAGTCTTGTGTCACCATCATCTGGTTTTGATCCGGAAAGCAGCTAGAGATATCCCAACTCTCATGGTTAATGGAAATAAAATTTTTATACATCAAGACTTCGCCAAGGAAGCTGTTAAAATTCGCAGAGATTTCACTGAGCTTAGACCTCGACTCAGAAGCTGTGGTTTTAAATATGGCCTTTTTGATCCATCTATTATGAGAATCTGAAAGGATGGTTTCTCAAAATCATTTCAATGCCCTGATGATCTTCGTGTTTTTTTAGATCAACATTCTCTGCTCTCCATGGAAACTAGTGACACATTTCTACTTAAATTTATGCATTTGAATATGATTATTCTAAGCCTATTTGTCGATTTTTCTATCAGGTCATTCTTGCATATGCGTGTGTGCGTTCTGAATCGTTATTTATGTTTCTATGTTGTCTTTTTTATGTTTGTCCTTGTCCTTCCTTTTTCCCCTATTTTTTTTCTCTAGAGCTACTCTTTAATCTCTTAAGCTATATTTTTTCTACTCTTTAATCTCTTGAGCTATATTTTTTCTTTCTCTTTTCTATTTCCTTTCTTTGTTGATTATCGATTATATTAATAGAATTAAAGTTGTTTCATTCAATGTTAAAAGTTTAAGACACCCTGTTGAAAGAACCAAAATTTTAGATTATTTAGCCAGGCATAGGGCAGACATTTGTCTACTTCAAGAAACTCATATTGATGATACAGTTTTATCATACATCAATAAACATTGGGTTGGTAATATTATTTTTTCTCCTGCAGTCAATAAAAAGAATGGTGTTGCTATTCTTTTTACAAAAAAGTTAAATGTTCAAATACTTTCCAAATTTACCGATACATAAGGTCATTATATCATAGCAAAAATAAAAATTGATACCACCATTTTTCATATAATTAACGTTTATGGTCCAACAAATGATGATTCTAAATTTTGGTCTAGCTTTACTTCTGAGGTGATTAAAATAGGGAATGTTCCCCTTATTATTGGTGGCGATTTTAACTTAATATGTGACCTCCTATTGGATAGACACTCTCAAACTAACTATCGTCCCCCTAAAGCTTATTTCACTTTAAAATCCTTTTTTAAATCAGCTAAATTGGTAGCGTCCACATCACCCAAAGAGAAACAGTTTATATTTTTCTCTAACCCTCATAATTCTTACTCACGAATCGACTATTTGTTAATTTCTCGCTCATTAATTCAATCATTTTCTGATCCTATAATTCATAATATTGATATTTCAGATCATGCACTGTTGGACTTGGCCCTGCTTGCAGGGTCATCCCTAAACTTTTTGGCCTTCCCCCTAGTCTTTTTCCTGACATAAGGTTGGTGGTTTCAGGACTCTGGGCACTTTAGCGCTGGTTAGCAGTGCAAAGTGCGTGTGCTTTCTGCCTTCCATAGGCTTACATGAGGAACCCCCCCCCCCCTTATGGGATATCTCCCCCATGGTAGAAAATATGTATGCCATGTTTGGTATGTGTGAGATGGAAATATTAAATGCTGCGCAATGGTGTGCACATATTTATTTTCACCATTGTGGAAATGCCACTTTTAAACCTTGGCATTTCGGTGTGCTGTGTGCCTGCCTTGTGTAAGGCTGGCTCCGCCCCTGGGGTGTGTCTGCCTCCCAGACCCCAGCTCAGGAAGGGAGGAGGAAGTCTGGCAGACAGGGTGCTCTACACCTCCCCCAAAACCAGTTGGGACCGGTTTCCCCAGAGACCCTTCCAGAAGCTTCTGGCCCTTTCTAGTAGGTGGGGTGAGGGGTGTATATATAGAGCAGCTGAGACTCCATGTGGGTGTGCTTGGGTTTTGACTTGGAGGGGGACACTCTGCCAGGAGGTACCGCCGCAAGGCCCTGCGTGCAGGCCCCTGTGCCCATCTGTGCCCCTCTGCTGTCCCCAGGACCAGGGAGAGACTTTTGCTGGAGTGAAGACTGCTGTGCCAGGAGGAGTGCCACATTATGGGAGTTGACTGTTCCAAGGAGCTGCTGTCCTGTTCTGATGAGCTGCCCACTGCATGCTGATCTTGGCCAATATTGCCTGTCTGCTCTCCTGGCCCCTAGCGCCTCGTGGACACTACTTTCTTGTGTGGGACCCTGGAGCTGGAAGGAGCCTAGCGCCTCATGAGCGCTATTTTATTGTGTGGGACCCTAGAACTGTGAAGCCTCTACCGCCTCGTGAGCGCTATACCTGAACCTTGTCCGGGGAGAAGGAGCGTGAGTCCTGCAGCGCTGGGCTGTCAAAGCGCTACGAGGGAATCCCGGCGTGTGGGATTCCCCCCTGCCTGCTTGCTGGACAGCGGGAGCCCACCCCGCATTCTGCGACTCCTCGCGGGTGCCCACCCCGCATTTGTATGGAGGAATCACCGCCGCCGGCCCGGGAGTCCCCGGAGCACCGCGCGGGCTCCCCCGCTGACATCAGAGGGGAGCCGCGCGGGGATTGGTGCCTGGCAGGGAGTTGCCCGGCAACAGGAAACGCGTCACTGCTGACGCGGAAAGGACGCTGCGCTCGCCCCTTGTCCAGACGCGGAAAGGAAGCTGCGCTCGCCCCCGTGTCCCGACGCAGGAAAAGGCGGCCGGCCTCCCGGCGGGGCTCCCGTGAGGTGGGGAGAGCCCCGCGGTGCCAGAGGAGGTCCGGAGCCGCCCAGAAGAGGTCCCGGGATCGGGCCGGCCGGTGAGGTGTGCCGGCCCACCTTCAGCCACCCAAAGGAAGCGGCCCCTGGAAGACAGAGAGCCCGGTGAGTGGGGCTCATTGGGGGTACTGGTTGTGGAGGGGGCACCGGGGCACATTGTCGGTGCCCGCCCCCCTGTGGTCCCTCTAGGTGGACTAGAGTGGTCGTGCTGGCTTTCCAGCTGCCCCGCCGGGCAGTGGGCAGCTGCTACGTGCAGCCACATTTGTTTTGAAGCCCCCGTGGGGCTCCAGCACGGACTGGGCCACAGTGCCCCGGGGGGCTACACAGCGACGACGCAGTTGCGGATTGCTGCAACGGGAGGCATTTTTTTTTGAGCCTCGGGTCACAGGAGGGGACCCCAACTGGCCGGTACTTTGTGGGCCACATAATGTTTGTATTTTAGAGTCCCCGAGTGGGGCTCCAACGGGCACAGTGGTGCCAGGGTTGCTTTGGCTTCTGTGGGCCTGACTCTGCCTCAGCTGCGCCACCGTAGCGGGCAGCTGCAACGTTGGACAACCCTTTCTTCTAGAGTCCCAGAGTAGGGGCTCCCCAGGCGCCGTAGCACCACCTGCTTATTTCCCCAGCTGCACCACGAGAGCTTGGGCAGCTGCAGCGACTGGGGGACATTATAGTAGGTGTGATTGGGTGGTAATCTGTGTGCACTACGGATTATGTTTTATGCCCCAAGGCCATATGATTATGCCTAATGTTCTTACGCTGAGGTTGCCTTCATGCTCTTGGGATTAAACCTAAAGCTACTAGGGTTGTGCCTAATGTTGCATTTATGCTGATGGTCAGGTCTAATGTGTTTCAATGCCTAATGCAGCCAGGGACATGTTTGTTTTGCTTACCAGGGAGGACCCTACATTAGGGTGAGTAATATGTGTGCACTACTGATTATGTTTTATGCCCCAAGCCCATATGTTTACGCCTAATGTTGCCTTCATGCTTCTAATATGGTTATGCAGAATGTATTTTTAGGCTCATGGTTATGCCCACTGCTAATGAGGTTTATGCCAATGCTCTGACCCTAATGTTGGGACCTCTATGCTCACATTTTGATGTGTAATGCTAATGTGCTATATGCTAATGGGCTAATGCTATTGGAATGTATGCCTAATGAGATGCCCCGTGCTATGCCTACAATCATTATTTGGTTATGCCTAAGGCAGTGATGGAGGGTACATGGGGTTACCGTGTTTTTCATAAATGTCATGCTATGACGCTTGCATTTCATGCCTAATGTGGTTTATGCTAATGTGTTTAGGCCGTATGCCAAGGTGACTTACGACTATTGTGATGTTGCCAAGTTTATGATCTTGCCAGTAGGTACTGGCTGTTATACCCTTATTGCTGGTGTTTTGCATTTATTACCTGTACTTCTGTGATGGCTCTGGCAGCGACCCGATTGGCGCTGCCCTGTATATAATCCCCTGTAAATGGTGACCTGGCGCCAGTTGGTGCAGTGTATAGATTTCTGTGATTACACTGTGTTTTACACAATACAAAAGTTATTTTTACATAACCTTGTGTAGAGTCTCTTTATAGTGTGCCTAGTGTGTCGTCGTGTGTGGGTGCTGCGCAGATGCTTTACACATTGCCTCCGGAGTTTAGCCTACCCGCTCCGCGCCAAGCTACCCCGTTTCTAACATGCACTAATTTCAGGTGTTTTACAAATTAGTTCCATTCAACAATCCCACTCTCGCTGGCGTATGAATACGAATATTGTTCTTAATGAAAATAATAAATCAAAACTTTTGTCAGCAATTCATTATTATTTTTCTTTCAACCCCGAAGGATCTACTTCACTTGTAATTCGTTGGGATGCATTTAAGCCATATGTCAGAGGGGCAACTATATCAATAATGGCACATGATAAAAAAGCTTTTAATGCTAAACAAAAAGAATTAGATAAACACATAGCAAAATACGAACGGCTCTTTATTTCGTCGAACGACAATAAATACAAAGTGCAATTGCAAAAATTTAGATATGAATTAAACTCATTGTTAAGTAAGAGAGCTGGTATACACATTTCAAATAATAAGGCTAAATTTCATTTCAAAGCTAATAGATCTGGACAGCTTTTGGCAAATTATTTACGTGTTAAAAAAGATAAACTCCAAATTAATGCAATTCATGGCTCCAATGGTAAATTGGCATTTTCCCATAATGAAATTGTTAATGAATTTTTGATTTACTATTCAAATTTATACAGTAATCCACCAGCTTCAGATATGTCCAGTATTGATAATTTTTTGCAATCTTTTGGTTTACCTAAAATTACTCAGTCCGTGAAAGAAAAATTGGATGTACCAATTTCATTAGAAGAAATTAATTTAGCTCTTAAATCTCTTAAACTGGGTAAATCACCTGGAATGGATGGTATTCCTGCTGAATTTTTATAAATAATGTTCTCCTTACCTACTACCTCATTTACTTAAATTATTTTCTCACTTCAGTAATTCAGGATCTACTTCAGGATCTTTTATTGATGCTTTGATTGTAGTACCTCCAAAACCTTATAAAGACCCCCCTATTGTTTCAAATTACCGCCCCATTTCTTTAATTAACCAAGATTGTAAGCTTTAGGCAAAAATTCTTGCAATCAGATTGACTTCTGTGCTTGATGCTATTGTTCACATTGATCAAATTGGTTTAATGAAATATAGACATTCTGTAAATAACACTAGATTATTATTTCATGTTATTGAAGCTGTGTCATCTTTGCATCTTCCCGCTGGAGTCCTTGCATTAGATGCTGAAAAGGCTTTTGACAAAGTACATTGGCAGTATCTTTTTTGTACTTATTCTGCATTTTATTTTGGCCACTACTTTATTCGTATGATTTCTGCACTCTATTCTGGTCCATCTGCTACACTTTTCATTAATGGTCAATTGTCTAATTTTTTTTTCCTTTTTAGAGGCACTCGATAAGGTTGTCCCCTGTCACCCTTACTCTTTCTCCTTGCTATTGAACCTTTACTTATTGCCATCAGACACTGCATAGAAATAAAAGGTATTACTATCAATGATGTTACTGTAAAACTTCAGCTTACGCTGATGATGTATTATTATAAATTAGTAATCCTGATTCTTCCATTCCTCCCCTATTAAATCAAATTCAAACATATTCCCAGATTTCGGGTTATACTCTAAATACTAACAAGACTTGATTTTTTCCCTTAAATGTGCTTTGTACCCCTGATATGCTCCCCAATAACGATATAATATGGTAAAAGGACAAACTTAAATATCTTGGTATCCTATTCTCTCATACCATTAAACAGTAGAGTAAATTGAATTGTGAATATATTCTTAACCATATTAATGACAAAATTAATAAATGGTCTGCTTTACACTTATCTTGGTGGGGGAAATTGACTCTGTTAAAATGGTTATTGCTCCAAAAATATTTTATCTGTTATCTATGATACCTACTCAACTTCCACTTAAGTTTTATAAATCTGCAGATACTCTAATATCGAAATTCATTTGGAATAATAAAACACCCCGTATAAGCTATAAAAAAATTGAAAATTGAAAAATGTAATGGTGGTTTTGGTTTACCAGATTTTTCTAACTATCATAAAGCGTTTATTTTAAAACAAAGCGGCTTTTGGTTCACTAATACAGAGTTTAATATACACCTTCATGGCTTCTCAGTGAAAAAAGTTTGATTTCATCGTTTCCGTTGCCTACGTTAATTACAATGTCCTCTTCTAACTCTTTAATACGAAGATCTGCAATACTAAAATCTAAAAAATTAATATTGCAGGCTTTAGATTCTCTCTTTTAAACACCTATTTCTCATACCTAAAATATATCCTTATGGTATAGTCCTGTTATTAAACTTAATCAAAATATACAATTCTGGCAATCTTGGATAAAACTAGGTATTTTTTATTTAAAATATATATATTGTAATAATACTTTTTTATCTTTTGAAGAACTGCAGCAAAAATGTATCTTACTTCCATCAGATATTTCTAAATACATTTTTTTATGTAATTCTATTTTTGATTACTTTCTCAGCAATTTTCCAATGGAAAATGTATCGAATTTAGAGAAGTATATTCAAACAATAGCTACTTCCTCACAATCTGTCTCATTGTATTTTATAAAATTGAATAATTTTGACAAAAATAACGTTGATTTTATTTCTTCTTTTTGGAATAATGAACTCAATCTATCTTTTTCTCGAGATGTATGGAGGAAAATATGGTTAAATAGTGTCTCTGGATGGTTACCCGTGTCCTTATATCAAACTAATTCTTTCATACTATTTAATTGTTTATGGACTCCGCTAAAAATGTATAATGCAAAACTATTAAATTTGCCTAATTGTTGGTACTGTAAATTAGTTCCAGGTTCGTTAAAACGTATGCTTTTTGTATGTAATACTGTCTTTAAATTTTGGAATGAGGTTTGGGATGTTATTATAAAATAAATCGTTTTTTAGTTAAACTCATATTATATTTGTTGATTTGTAAATCGATTTTACTTTCAACAAAACTGTCAGATTCTAACAACAAGCTCTTTGACTTCTTACTATCTGCTGCTCTAAAATCAATTACTGCCAATTGGAAAAACGCTTCATTATTGTCACTTCATATGTGGTGGTCATGGATAATTTTTACAAGAAAAGGAGCTGATTTGAATATGTTGGGTGTTGTTCACAACACATCTACTTACCAGTTATTTTGGAAACCAATTGACAATTTTATAGCGTTATATCATTAATGTTTTATATTATATAATAAGTAAAGTCTGTTAGATTTTATTATGTAGCTCTTTTCTAATATACTTGCTAAACTAGCCGTTGTCCCCCCCTTTTATTTTAAATTTTAGTTTCTATTACATTGTAGATATTAATGTATAGGTACAATGCATTATATTTATGAAGTACTGTAAATTTCTATGTACCCTATCCTTGCTCTTTTTGGTTTGGTCTATTGCTTTATCATAAATTCAATAAAATATTTTGAACACAAAAAAAAAGAAAGCTCTCTTAGTGGTAGCTGTGGAGAGCAGCCTTTAGGCTTAGTCCAGAAGGAGTGTAACACAGCTTGTTTCACCAGAACATAATCTTATAGGTATAGATTAAGTGAAAAAGAACCACACAGTGTATTTATTAAAATATATATTTATTATAAGACACTCACTAACACATACAGATGTCTCCTAGCCAGAGATATACACAATGCACACAATACTTTGCAATAGAAACAGGCAAGTAGCACAAAATCCACAGTGGTCAGCAGGGGGAGACCAAACCATATACTAAAATAGTTGTATGCGAACCACAACTCGAGTCAAGACTATACGCAGAAGATGTAGAAGTGCCGGGGACACAAGGAACCACCCAAGCTACGTAACCAGGAGCACCACGGAGGCCATGTGCAGTGTGAGAACACGACCGCAGGATCAATGCAAGTCAATGGGTAAGTCGCAGTTGCAATTTTAAAGAAGAAGGACCCATCCCAGTGGACCCTAAAGAAACCCCGCGGGAGACAGAAGGTGGTAGAACTACCCCACCCATGGATACCTTAGGAACCAGGATACCTGCACCAGGGAAGCCGGGTGCAAAGGTGTGATGTGGCGTCGGAAACCGCCGTCGAACCCAATGGAGGACTTCAGGAAGATGCCTCTGCTGGAGAAGGTGAAAGTGTCCGGTGGAATCCAAAGGTGGATTCAAGATGTGAAGAACCTGCAAGCAGAGGGGACAGAGTCTATGCCACTCAGGAGTGACCAGGAGGCACGGAAGATGGATGCCCACCGATGTCGAGTGTTGCAGGGGAGCTGATGGTGACCTTAAAACTGCATCTGTGTGGACCAGGCGATGCTGTGGAAGACCAGGAGCTGTACACAAGCTGTCCCACGTTGGATGTCGAGAGTTGAAGGGTCAGTGTCCGTCGGGAGCACCAACAGGCCTTGGCAACTGCAACTAACAGGGAAGTTGAAGAAGGTGCAGTGTTGGGACCAGCAAAGTCCAGGAGATTCACCACAAGCAGGTTAGTCAGGCCAGGCCCGAGCAATCAGGGGAGCCCAAGGAATTCAAAGATTACCTTCAAGAGGACCCACAGGCCGGAGGCATTGGAGTCGCGAGAGGACCTCGAGCAGCCTACCAAAGATGCTGGCCCATGCTGCAAGTGATGCCGTGAGGATGAAGATCTTGCTCACTGGAGATGCTTGAGGTTAGGGGTACTTGGAGCCCAAAGAGCTTGGTGGAAGGAAGCCAACAAGCCTTTGCAACTGCAAGTCGATGCGGTGCACAGGGGTCCGGTTCCTGTGGCTCCGACAAGGGATACTGGCCTCAACTTGGTGAGAGGACAGGGCAGGCCTCAAGGAATGTGAAGACCCACCACCTGTGTTGCTGTGCCTTTCAGAGTCCATGGGATCCCAGGATCAGCAGGCGGGTCAGCTTAATTGCGGAGACTGCAGATGCAGGGAAGTGACTCCTTCACTTCAAGGGAGATTCCTTCAGGTGTCTTGGATGCCCACAGGCCTTGGAAGGTTCCTGTATGGTGCACAGGCATGAACGTTGCAGCAGACAAGCAGGGCAAGGAGATCAGGAGCAGCAGGAGTCTTCCCGGTTGTAGCCTTGATGCCCAGAGCGAAGTCCAGCAAAGTCCAGAGTGCCCAAACGGTTGAAGAAGTGGTGTCGGAAATGAATCGTGTCCCACAACAAATCTAGGGACCCACCCACAGGTAAGCCCTTAAATACCCTAAGGAAAGGGTTGGGACGATTCAGGGGTCCCTCCCTAAGGAGGGGCTGGACAAGGGGGAAGATACTCCCCTGTCCTTTTTCCAGTTTCGCGCCAGAGGGGGAGCCAACGGCTCCCTGAACTGGTTTGAACTGAACTATGCATTGAGGGCACCAAGTGTGCCCTGCACGCAGACTATGTGGCGTTGGCAAGTGCCCCCACCCTGCCCCAATACACTAAACCCTGTCTGGGAGGTGGTCACACCTCCCTGTGACAGAATATCTATTGTTCTGCCTTCCTCTGCCCGAGCTAGGCTCAGCAGCAAGAGGGCAGAAACTTGTCTCTGGCTGGCAGCAGCCCTAGCTTGCTGTCTGGGTCTGGAAGACTGGTACTGGGAGCACCAAGGACATCCCAAAGGAGCTTTACGGTGCATGGAATCATACCTCCCACACTAATAGGATTAGTTACAGCCAGTTTCAAGATGGTCACCCCGTAATGACGTAGTGCCCCGCTATATGTTATATGGCTGTCTCACTTACAACCCGGGAGAATGGACTCCGTAGGCTGTAGGGGCGTCCTGCTCATGCAGGAGCACCCTCACACTTAGAACCGAGCACCCTGCCTTTAGGATTGTAAGGCCTACCTTAGGGGTGGCTTATAGGTTTTAAGTACAGTGACCTTAGATATAGGGAAACCTATATCTTTTGTAAGCTGGTGCTAGCACCAGCTTACACAGGCTGCAATGGCAGGCCCGTATTTACAAATTGAGTGTTCTCCCATGGGTGGTATAATACATGCTTCAGCCCATGGGGGACCACTGGTGTACCTATGCCCTGGGTACCTTAGTACCATATACTAGGGACTGATAAGGCTGCACCAGTGTCCAATGCGGGGTGTACCTAAGTACTTACCAAACCAATTTAGGGGAGAAAGCACAGAGACTGGGGTCCTGATTAGCAGGATCCTAGTCAGAAACAGCATAGCACCAGGCAAAACGTGGGGGTAACCATAAAAGCAGATCCTACTTTCCTACATAACCCCCCCCCCCAAACGTAAGGAGATGAAACTAACCTTGCCCAGTTGAGTCATCATTTTCTAAGTGGAAATATCTGGAAAGTCCATCTGCATTGGCATGGTTACTCCCAGGTCTATGTTCCACTGTATAGTCCATCCCCTGTAGGGAAATGGACCACCTCAAAAGTTCAAGCAAAAAGTGGGGGTAACCATAAAAGCAGATCCTACTTTCCTACAGTATACCAGTGTGCCAAAAAGATGCCCTGCTTTTGGATAGTGAGAACCTGGAGTAAAACATATGAACAGATTTACCTGCACCTTCTTAACTAAGAATGCAAAATGTGTTCTGGTGATTGTCAGCATAGGTGCTCCAAACCCATATTTCTCAACACTATTAAAGCCACAGCACACTTTTTGGAATGACAAACTAATGCAACTCACCTGGCTGAAGGGATGCAGGTTTTTTTTTTTTTGCTTAATTGCTGGAACCCTTTACCCACACTCATCTTTACAGTATTCTGCTTCATTTCATGTCATCATTGCCTGCAATCCCGTCACTGTCTGCCTGCGATCTTTAGATGCTGGGTCACCCTGCTGATGTCCCCACCCTAGCGTGATTCCCAGTGCCAAACTTCTGCTAATGTATACCAGAATGCAGACAAGTGGAGAAAAAGCTTCTGGATGGTGAGAACAGGAGAAGAACAGTATGCACAGAATCCAACCCCAGTCTAACTGCGGACTTTTGATGGATGCTATGTTGCCGTACAGATGCACCCACCCTGGCGTGGTTTGCCCAGCACCTGAATTCTGATACAGATATTGCCGGGATGCAGACAACGAGGAAGCTTTATGCGGGAGAAAACGATGGGTAACTGAATGCTCAAATCTTGCCTGCCCTCTCCTAAATTATGGAAATGTGAATTGCTTTAATACACTTTGTCAGCCATTGTCCTCCAAACAAGTGTTCCCCACACCTTGAGAACCCTGCCCTCTTTCCAGGGCAACCACTCCTACACCACCTGGATGTACCAGTCATAGGGCAGGCAGTGTCTAACTTTAAGTGAAGTGTTCTGTGGTACACACTGGTTTTGCTGAGAGCACATTCCCGTTAACTGGCCACTAAGTTTGCACCACACCCGTTTTATTGATGCAACTCTATTGAACCAATATTGTGTCATAATCCAAAACTAGTGGGTACTTGTCTTTTGTGCATCACCAAGTCAGTCCCTTGCTTAGTTTAACCATATTAAAATCTTGCGGTTTCTTTACACTTTCTTTTCCTTCTCTGACTGCACCATGAAAGGTGTTTTGTTCACCAGTCCCAGTGTTAAAATTGATTGAAATTTAAAGCAGTATTTGTCTGGGCATGTCCTCCCATTCGACCTCTACAGCTGGAATACCCAACTTGATCTGCTAGCTGGGATAACTAAATTGCTCCCTCTCAGTGGTAATTTGTAGTAAAGTAATTCATGGTGCTGACAACCGCAGGGGCCTATTGTAGGGCTGTGTATATGCGGCCCTGGATGAACTTGCACAATCAGCCTAGTGTGGATGGGTTGTCCACGTTGCCTGGCTGTAGTGCAATACCTTTGTCCAAGCAACTCCTGACAAGATGTGCCAGTGAAGGTAAAAGTAAGAGCTATAGCCAGCCCGCCTTACTTTCCTCTCTTCCAGTTTTCTGTGTATAGTGTTTGTTGGAGCATAACATAATTGTGTATTTGTGAAGCGCACATGCTCCCATAGGCATGTTGGCGCTGAATAACAGATGTTTGTTACCCCACTCACTGATACTCATTTTAACAACCTCAGAAGGATGAAAGGTTGATTGAACCCAACGGGGTTTGATCCTATGACCATGAGGTCAAATCCACCACAAGACCCAGCAGATAAATCAGTCCAGGTTTTCTTTGCCATTGCCATGACCCCTCCTATGCCCTTTTGAACTCACCATTTAACCTGCAAGTGCCCTTTTGGATGACACCCCATAGGGGACCTGGCAGTCCTATTTAACCTTCAAATCCTCACAGTATAGCAACACTCACCGCTGCAGATGCCTTGGTGCTTGAGCATGCGCTGGTCGCACTAGTTAATTCAGTAATTATTTAAATTAATTTAATACAGTGTATATGAATAAAACGATGCACAGGCAATTGAAAATTTCACACATTCAGTAAATGTGAAACATTTTCGACTTGTCCATCAAAATTAAGTTAGTCGCCTTAGATCAATTTGTGTGAGCAGTGCAAGTGCATCAAACAGAACCAAGTATGGACGATAAGTGAGCCCAATTGAACTAAGACAGAGGCTTAGTGTGGGTAGGTTGTCCAAATGTTGCCTGGCTGTGGTGGAATTGCCCCCCCCACGTGCAGCAAATTACTGTACGATCTGCTCACACTACCCAGGCTGTATAAATATTAACAACGTGAGTGGTCCAGTGACATTAATGTCGGAATCTAAGATTCCCAGTTTAGGTTCTAACGCAGCCCACCTTATTGTGGGTCCTGCAAGGACTCCTCTGCCTCAATGAGAGTAACCTAGATAATTATCACTTAACGCACTTGCATGTCACTCAAGAAAGACACCTAGCAACAACTTGATGCACTGCAGCTAGGAGCGGATTCAATCCATTGCACCTGGCACTATGGGGCCATCTGGTAATGTTTGGGTGGCCAGGAGCCTTATTATAGCTTTAATGCAGTTACTTCTGCCTCGAGAGGGACATCTAGTAATGACTTGAGGTCCTGCAGCTATGCGAAATACCAAAACTATTGGCTTTGCCCAGCCATGTTCCTAATGTGGAGACAGTAATTGAGCACAATGCCCCCAGGTGTGCACACGTTGCCTGCTGGGAGGTTCAAGGCCATACATACCATGTTGCAAGTGCAGCTGCGAGTCCTGGAATGCCACATAATGTTGGCATAAAGACTGGCCGTCTGTATACCGGGACCTTGTTTCATTTGGGGCTATGTGCTAATTGTATGTGCGCTACCTTTCTGAGCATGGCTTGTCTTGTCCTATTTCATTTTAACTTGCTGGATGCAATGGTGAGAGAGGCCCGAATTGGCATTAGCGAGCATGTACTTCTGTGTGTGTGGTGGGGACGTGCGTTTATTTGCTGAAGAAGCTGTTTAAACTGCAGTATCATAAAACCTTATAGAAGATACTGTCCCCGTAGTTCATAAAGGAAGTTGGGGGAAATCCGATTTAATTTATAATCTATGGAAATGGACATTTACCACAATGTGTTTTATCTAGCGCTTTAGACCGTACTTTGTTATCTCAGCGCTGTGTCTGGAAGATGCTCTATCTGTATGTGTTTCCCGTCCTTACCACATCAGGAGGAAAGGAGGCAATGCAGGGGATCACATGTGTATTTGTGCGCACCTTCCCCCTGAAAGGTGTCTTGGTGCTGGATCACATAAGTGTATTGATACCCAACTTAATGGTACTCATTTTATCAACCTCAGAAGGATGAAAGGCTGAGTGGGCCTGCCAGGATTTGAACCTGAGATCATGGGGTCAAACACAGTCCCCTATGAGGGGGCGTGGTCGAGCCGCGCAGCAAGATGGCCGCTCGGTGAGAGGGCTCCGCCGGCCGTACTAAAATCCGAGCAAAATCCTGCTAATGGAGAAGCAATAAACACCTGATTTCGACGGAGATCCTCTGATGAACGTGGCTGGCTCCGCTTGAGTAAGAATCCACTGCCTGATCGATACGCTAAGCTGCTTTGCCGAGGGGCTGCGCAGGGTCACGTGGCGGGCTCTGCACAAACGCCGTGGTGCGCTGCCTGGAGGCTGGAGGAAATACGACCCCCGTCGACGAAGCGGTCCACGACCCGCTGTGAGGAGCGCGACTGAGAGGTGAGAGGCGAGAGTTGCGTTGGGGGCCTTTCGGTCTGGTCGGGAGGGATGCACGCTCTGGTCCATCGCACTTCCTGATGGCGGGCGGACAGCGGAGCTCAGGCCGAGGCCCACCCTGCTTCAGCGGGGGACGCTGTTACACCCAGGAGGATTCGGGCGGCGGAGCGGGAGGACGATCGCCATTAGGTGAACCCCCCTGGAGGACATAAGCGGGTGCACACAGAACAGAGCTGTGCTCCCCCGAGCGGCTTGAGGACCTGGTACGACATGCACGCAGCCCGGGTGGAGTTCGCGACCGGTAAGCATTTGGGCCGCTTTGAGTGAAGACACCGTGGGCTTCCCCCGAGGGTGGTAGGCGTGGAGCGGGGCGCTCGAAGCGGAGGTGAGAAGGCAAGACTGAAGACTTCGGCAGCCTTCCCCCCTGTTTGGGGTGACACGACCTGTGGCTGGGTGTGCTAATGCCAGACAATTCGTCGTGTCTCATAAAAGGAGTGAGGCAATATAGGCAGCGATTGCCACAAGATCAAGCTACACGTGGCACATTGTAGTCCGTGAAGAGCGCTGGAGGCACACAGCATTCAACGATAGGTGGGGTCTACTGAGGCACCAGAGGCAGTGTAGATCTGCATAGGTAGACAGTGATTGGGCCCTACAATTCATTTCACCCGAAGTGTGCTGCGCAGTCACATTGGTCAGCATGGGGAAGCATGATCCCAAACAGCCCAGATTGACTTTTGAAAATAAGAGGGTCACTAGGCATAAGGATGCAGTCACTGATCCTGAGATAGAGCAGGCATCGGGAGAAGAGGTCGATGGCCCAAACAACAATTTCAGATCCCTCCTGCTTGATATGAAGTCCAACCTTAAGACAATTGACACCAAGCTGGATAAACTCACCTCTCAATTAGATCAAGTTAAGAAGCAGGTAGATGTCCACGAAAACCGCCTGGATCAACTGGAAAACCATACATCTGAGGCCCACGACTTCCAAGTAGAAACAAAAGAACAATTGCTACAAATGGACAAAGTGCTCACCATTATTAGAGCCAAAAACGATGATCTCGAGGCCTGCTCATGTAGGAATAACTTTCGCATAACGGGTATTCCGGAAACCACGGCGATATCTCAAATGGAGACATATGTGGAAGAGTTACTAAAATAACTTTTTGGCTAAGATCTCTCCACCATGTTTATAGTAGAAAGAGCTCATCGCACCCTGGGCCCCAGACCGCCCGCCCGCCTGTTGAATTACCGAGACCGTGATATCATCCTACGACGGGCCAGAGAGCGGAACACCATCATCCATGAAGGGAACACTATATCGTTTTACCCAGACTTTACACCTGCGGTGCAAGCAGCCAGACGTGAATTCGCACAGGCCAAGCGCATCCTTCTTCAGGCAGAGGTCCCGTATGCGCTGCTTTACCCAGCCAAACTCAAGGTGACATACGAGGGAACAGTACATCACTTCACAGATGCCAAATCAGCCATGAAGTTCGCCAACCATGTAGGGAGCAGGAAACACTCTCCGAAAACGACTGGGGAACGCTCCTCGGAAGCTGGATTAAGCGACAATGACTGAGATAAGAACCCAGGGCAACGCTCCATAGCATTCTAAATGGTTATGGCTGTAAGTACTTACTGCGAGGAACTCGCTACATCGACACACAAGCTGGGTAAGCACATACTAGGCAACAAAACCGGAAGCACGCCCGCAGATCGCTTGCCTTGAATATTGACTTTTGTTTCTCTAATATCTGTACGGCCACCCCGCCTTTTGGCAGGGTTGTAAGACGGCGCAATCATGCCCCCAGGGAGATCTCCCACTTCTAGGCCCTGTGCTTGTTGCTGGGGCACTGTGTTAACTTCTCGGGTAAGGGAGGGCTCTTTAACACAACCTGGTTGGGGGGTTGGTGTGGGTGGGGGGTGGATGGGGGTTGTTAATGTTATTAGGGTCGGAAAAGCACGTTATGAACAACTACCAGGTTATCGCAGCTGGTCCCCCGCCCCCATGGCTAAATACTGGGCTGATATTTTTCTTAAGATAAACACAATTTTAGGGAAACACATTACACCAACTCCAACGGTGGGGATATGTCAAGGATACCCCGATAGAGGTTCGGAAACTCCACGCTATGCTGCTGTTACTAGATAAACGCAGGGTGGCCATGAACTGGGGAGATAAACGCGCACCCTTGATTAAGTCCTGGATACAGGATATCACTTTTTGCCAAAACCAACTGTCCGCCTACTGGAAACTAATGCCAGAACAATCTAGGCCTAAAGACATCTGGGGGCTGGTTCTTGCATGGTTACATACCCTCCAACCTGACAATACTAACCCCCCAAGCATCGTGGTAGTCAACGCAGTAGACGGGGCATCCACGGCGGAATAATTGGCTCTTCACCACACTTCAAATAAAGCCCGGAGAGACGGGCGGGACAGTTGGGTATGTTGCGCAGTACTTTTGCTAAAATACACTGGCTTGTTGAGTATATTTAAAGCTGATCATAAAATGGGCCATGGTTTGAGAAGCGTGGTGTGATTTGAGACTGTTCCTCTGGGATCACTGACAGAATATCGACAGTCAGAATATCAAGCTACAACAATATCGACACAAGAATATCGATGTCCAGAGTATCGAAGTCCTATCTACACAATGGTAAGTACAAAAATATCGATAAAAAAATATCGTTGTTAAAAATATCGGTTTTTTAATGTATAAAAAATTATGTAAAATAAAGTAAATAATACATATGATTAAAAAAACATAGTTCAAATTATTTAAAAATGTTTAAAATGATAAGTAATACATATAATGTAAAAATCAATTAAACATAAATATGTATAAAATATAATATATATACTTACTTAATATTTCTAAATAATTATTTTAATAACTTTTTAAACATATTAAAAATTAGAAATACATATATATACACATACACCAATAATATAAATAAAAAATAAAAAATATATATAACAAATTAAAATATTACAATATTTTTAATCTTTTTAAAATACATTTTACACTACATTAACTAAAACAGTAGAGAAAATATTGGATAGCGGAGGGGATAAAATGACTATTCCCACTCCAGACAGTGCAACAGTAGGGAAAGTGTTGGATAGCGTAGGGGCAAAAATTACTATTCCCACTCCAGAGAGTGCAACAGTTAGGAAAGTGTTGGATAGCGAAGGAGTGAATGCATAAACCAGCCCCTGTCAGTCTAAAACCAGACAGTGAATCCACAAACAGGCAGAGGCACATAGGATGGTTAAGCAAGAAAATGCCCACTTTCTAAAAGTGGCATTTTCAAACACAGAATTTAAAAACCACCTTTACTAAAATGTGTGTTATTAAATTCTGAGTTCAGAGAGCCTAAACTCCAAATCTCCAGCTGTTCCCAATTGAAAGTTACACTTTTAAAATGTTAAAAGCAGCTCGAATGTTAGCCTATGGGAGAGCTAGTCCTTGCAATAGTGAAAAACGACATGCACAGTATTTCGCTATCAGGACGTATAAAACACAACACTACATGTTCTACCTTTCACATACACTGCACCCTGCCCATGGGAGAACCTTGGGCCTACCTTAGAAGTGTCTTACATGTAAGCAAAGGAAAGGTTGGGGCCTGGCAAGTGGATGTACTTGCCAGGTCGACATGGCAGTTAAAACTGCGTAGACACTGCAGTGGCAAGTATGAGACACCTTTAAAAGGCTACTTGAGTTGGTGGCACAATCAGTGCTGCAGGCCCACTGGTAGTACCTTGCTTACAATCCCTGGGCACACACAGAGAACTGTACTAGGGGCTTAACAGTAAGCCAAATATGCCAATCCTGGAAAACCAATCATAACATAATTTATAGCAGGAGCCCTTGCATTTTATAGATACACTAAACCAGCAAAAAACGAAGTCCAGCATACCATCAAAAACAGGAGATCAGAAAGCAAAAAGACATGGGAAACATGCCAAAAGATGCCAGGTCTAACACATCCAGCTGAAAGTAGAGAGAACTACCCATCCACCTGGGAGTTCTATTCACTAGGGAGGAAGCACCTTGTACAGACCATCAGCGTTGGCGTGTTCTGTGCCAGGACGGTGTTCCAGCGTAAAGTCCATTCCCTGTAGAGAAATGGACCACCTCAACAGTTTTGGGTTCTCGCCCCTCATTTGCATTAACCATCTGAGGGGCCTGTGATCTTTCTGAACTTGGTAGTGAGTCCCAAACAAGTAGGTTCTTAGCTTCGTCAGTGCCCAGACCACATCAAAAGCTTCTCGCTCAATTGCATTCCACCCCAGTTCCCTGGGGAGTAGTCTCCTGCTAAGGAAGAGCACAGGCTGGTCTAGGCCCTCTTCATTCAGTTTTGAGAGCACCACTCCCACACCATGCTCTGAAGCATCTGTCTGCACGACTAATCCCTTGGAGAAATCGGGTGCCATGAGCACGGGTGCCGTGCACATGGCTGCCTTCAGGTCATCAAAAGCGTTCTGACAGGCACCATCAGTCCAGATCACTTTCCTTGGCTGCTTCCTGGAAGTTAGCTCAGTCAAGGGGGCAACAATGGTGCTATACCCCTTGACAAATCTCCTATAATAACTGGTGAGACCTAAGAAGGCTCTCACCTCTGTCTGGGTCTTGGGGGGGCTCCCAAGCCAGAATGGTTTCAATCTTAGGTTGTAGGGGCGCCATCTGGCAGCTTCCTACCTGGTTCCCTAAGTACACCACAGACCCCCTGCCCTATCTGGACCTTACTGGCCTTGATAGGGAGGCCTGCCTTCTGCAGGGCCTTCAACACTTCCCAGAGGTGCTGCAAGTGATCTTCCCAGCTGGAACTGAACACTGCAATGTCATCCAAGCACGCAGCACTGAAATCCTCCAGTCGAGCTAGCACCTGGTTGACCAACCTCTTAAAGGCGGCAGGGGCATTCTTCAACCTAAATGGCATAACCCAGAATTGGTGTTGCCCCTCTGGTGTTGAGGATGCAGACCTCTCCTTGGCCCCATCGGTCAAGGCAATCTACCAGTACCCAGAAACCCAGATGTTAAATCAAACATATTGAGGAACTTAGCAGCTCCCAGCCGATCTATGAGCTGATCAGCTCTGGGGATGGGATGCGCGTCAGTCCTGGTGACGGCATTGAGTTCAGGAGTGGCAATGGGTGCAGCAGCCTTTTGGGACCAAGACTGGCAAAGGACTGTGGGAGGGCTCTATCACCCCTAATGACAACATCTTAGAAACTGCTTCTTTGATGCTGGCTTTGACCCTGTAGGTCAATCTGTAAATCTTGTGCTTTACAGGAGGACTGTCCCCATGTCCACACCATAAGTACACCAATGGGTCAGGGAGAACAGCGTGGCAAACTGCCCCAACAGCTGGTGACAGTTACTCTGCTGCTCTGCGGTCAGGATAGGGGAGAGGTTCACACCTTCCACTAACCCATCTTGCTCCTTGGCAGATAGGAGGTCAGGGAGAGGTTCACTCTCCTCTTCCACCCTATCATCTGTCACCAAGAGCATGCTTACTTCAGACCTCCAAAAGTGAGGCTTGAGGCGGTTCACATGTAGGACACTCAAAGGGTTCCTGGGAGTCTGCAAGTTCACCAGGTAGGTGACATCACTCCTGTGCTCCACCTCCTCAAAAAACCCAGTCCACCTGTCCTGACTGACTGAATTATTTATTGAGCGCACTATTGCCGAGGCGACTTGGCGCTAAGCGAGGATGAGGGTGTGGCTGCTGCGAATCTAGGATTTAGTGAAAAGCCAAGTTTTTAATGCCTTCCTAAACAGGATCCTGTTGGCTTGTAGTCGCAGCTGTGTGGGGAGGGAGTTCCATAGCTTCGCCGCTTGGAATGAGAATCCCTTTCCTCCCCATCGGACTCTTCTTGTCTTAGGGAGGCATACCAGCCCCAAGCTGCCAGACCTTAGTGTACATGTTGGCACATACCGAGGAAAGAGGGGCCTAATATCCGCCGCACCTCCTCCGTACACAGCTTTATGTACTAGGCATAAGGCCTTAAAATCCACACGCCGTCGGACTGTAAGCCAATGTAACTGCCTTATGCCACTAGACGTCGGATGGTGTTTAGGTAGGCCCAGCAGTATTCTTACGGCAGCGTTCTGCAGTGACTGAAGTTTGGAAAACTGTCTTGCCCCAGCTCCCAATTCCAGCGCGTTGCAGTAATCAATTCTCGACAGAACCAAGGCTCCTACGACCGTTTTCCTTAAAGAAAAAGGAATAAACCGAAGTATTTTCCGTAGGACCTTGATCATGAGAAAACAGGCCGAAGTAACTTGATTAATTCGAGGGGCATGTGTTAAGTCCTTATCAATCAAGAAGCCTAGATTCCTTGCATTAGGCACAGGGACAGGACAGGTGCCGGCTTCTGGAGGCCACCATAGATGATTCCAGATTGAGGGTTTTTGGCCAAACTCTACTACCTCGGTTTTTTCCGTGTTGAGCTTTAGAAAATTTGAGTTCATCCAAGCCATCAATCTTGTGAGACAGTTACGGAATCGTTCTGCTGTTATTTCCATGCTATGTGTGAGTGACACCACTAGCTGGGTGTCGTCTGCAGACGACACTAACATTAGACCTTGATCTTTTATCAGTTTAGCTAGTGGTGTGACGTACAGATTGAACAGTGAGGGGGATAAGGCTGATCCTTGAGGGACCCCATATGGGAGGTGGAACTCTCCTGACTGGATGCCGTCCCAGTAAATTTGTTGAACCCTGGAATCCAGGAAGGACGTGAGTAGGGTTAGAGCTGTGTCCTTGACACCCACTTCTTTCAGCCACTGCAGTAAGACCCTATGGTTTACGGTGTCAAAAGCGGCCATTAGATCGAGTAAAATTAGAACAGCTCCTGAAGAGTACAAGGCTTTACTGGGGCCATGATCCAACACTTTCTGGCCAGGTTGAAACTCTACCTAAGTGGCATTCTGGTCATACCAGTGTTTCATCTCTTCCTGGCTTGCTTTCAGATTCGCCTGAACGAGTTTTCTGAAGTGCACAGTCTGGTTTCTAAAGGCCAGCATGTAGCTAAACACACCCTGGTGAGGTTTCCTGGGAGCTGTGTCCCAGACTTCTTTCACCAGACTGAGAGGTCCTCTGATAGGATGCCCATACAGTAACTCAATGGGACTAAAACCCTGCAGTTCCTCCCTGTAAGCAAAGAGAAGACATGGCAAGAGGACGTCCCACTTACGCCTCATGAGGTCGGTCAGACCCTTGATCATGCCCTTCAGAGTTTGGTTGAATCGCTCTACCAAACCATTACCTTGGGTGTGGTAAGGAGTGGTGAACTTGTAAGTTACACCATACTCCTCCCACAGGGATGTCATATACTTCGATATGAAATTGCTACCTCGGTCGGATACCACCTCTCTGGGGAAACCCATGCGGGAAAAGATCCCCGTCAACACCCGGCCCACCACGGGTGCCATTGTTGTCCTCAGAGGAATAGCCTCCGGGTGGCATGGTCCACCAAGACCAGGATGTACCTGTTGTCCATGGCTGTCTTGGGGTCGAGGGGCCCCACAATGTCCATCTCCACCCTCTCAAAAGGGGTTCCTACAACCGGAAAAGGTTGGAGAGGAGCCTTACACTCTTCCCTACTCTTACCACTTGCCTGGCAAGTTTGGCAAGACCTACAATGTGCATCCGACTGCCTTTGCATTTAGGGCCAAAAGAAGTGGGCGGCAATCCTGTCAAAGGTTTTGTCTCACCCCAAATGTCCTACCAAAGGCACGTCATGAGCCAGACCCATTAGGAAGGTCCTGTAGTGCTGGGGTACCACCAGCACACGGGCTGACATAAGCTCAGCAACCTTAGGCTCGCTTTATAGGAGATCATTCTCCCAGTAGATCCAATGTGACCCAGGCTGATCACCAGTCGCCTGGTCTGCAGCCTGCTGCCGCAAACCAGCTAGAGAAGGGCATTCCTTCTGCTCCCTGCAGAACTCCTCCCTGGTGGAACTCCCCCCCTCCTGCTGCCAATGGGTCAGCTCAGACAGGTCCCCCAGTTCTGCCACTTGTTCCCCTGGAGGTTCTGGGGCATTCCCTTCAAGGTCCGCCTCCTCCCAGACCGTGGGAACATCTGGGGCGGGAGACCCGTGCTCCTTGCCCTTTCTTTTGACAGGCACCTGGGCCACTGTTTCTGGCTGCCGGTCCTTCTGATCACCCTTTCTGACTGCCATGGACCGAATGGTCACACGTGCCCACTCTGACAACCCCAGCATCTCCAAGTGAGACCCGAGCTCCATATCCTTCCACAAGGACTGTTCCAGGTCGGTATCTAGCAGACAATAACAGGCATGGTGGGGCTCACAACCACCATCAAGGGACCCAAGACCCCCCCCACACTCAAAGAGAACCAGAGCCACCTTACATTGGTGTTTTGAGGTGTCTATAGCAACTACTTGGTGGAATGCGCCAGGGACTATTTGCTCCTCAGATACAAGGTGACACTGGACCGATGTCACACTTGCTCCATTATCTCTCTACCCTTCTCCCATTGATGGTCACCCATTGACTGAGCTTTTTAGTGTTAGCAGGAAATAGGCTTCCATGGATCATCTCACTGTCCCCTAGAGAGACAAGGGTCATTTCTGCGGGATCACCACCCTCACCTGGGAACCACTCCTCCCGAGCGCCACACTAGCCAACACCTTGGACTGGCCACCAGTGGGTGGCTTTGCCCACTTGGGGCATATGGGATCCTCCTTCATGTGGCACACCTGGTCACATGTCAAGCACTTACAGGATCCTGTCTCTGCAGGCTACCCTGAAGGGACCCATGGTTTCTTATCTCCTGTGGGGCAGGAATCTTTGCCCTGGGTACTAGTTTGGGGCCCTTTAAAGAACTCCTTTGCTTTACCCTTGTCCCCCCACTCTTTTGCTGGGGACTCTGCCCACCTGTGGCGGGGTCTCCCCTATACACCTTCTTGTGGACCCTGGTACTCACCCAGTGGTCCGCCTCCATAGCAAGCTTCCTAGGGTCAGTCAGCCTACTATCTGTCAAGTGCTGGCACAGCTCTGCGAAACACAGACTAGACAAGTGCTCCCACACAATCAAATTGTAAATCCCCTGAAAATCTGCCACGTAACTGCCCTTCACCCAACCATCCAGTGGCCTGCAAAAAGAATCTACACATTCTAACCAAGTTTGGGCATTAGTTTTCCTACTGGATCTAAACTGATCCCTGTACTTGTCAGGAGTGAGACCATACCTGGTTAGGAGGGCCTCCTTCATGTCAGTGTTGGTGAGGCTGTACCCTTTACCCAAAGCCAACAAGGTGTCCCTCCTCTCCTCTCCGAAGTGTTGCCACAATCCAGCTCCCCAATTCCTCTCAGTAAGTAAGTACATTTTTATTATGCTTGATTAATTAAAACCATGGCATACATTGAAAACATATTAAAATAGAGATTCTTTGCTCAAATACTATGAATTAAAACGATATTAAGACCCACATTGTGCTGCAATAAAACAATTTGAAAATGGTCATTAAAAGATGGTCTCATGGTTATTACATTCTTCAACACAATGGATTACTTAAACAGTTGAAAGTTCGAAATTGATAAAAAGTTATTAGTTGGACTGTCAACCCACCAGGGACCCTCCACAGAGCTTTTTGTTGCACATGGGTTGATTATATAGTGTCTAGACCACGACGGAGTGCTTTTCCTGAGCTTAGGGTGACAAACTTCAATTAACGCCTGTTTTGACGTCCTGATGCCACCGTAAAGTGTTCTTAATAAGGTTTAGCTGGACTGACTCAGGTAGTGCCCAGATCCATTGTAATGGGTTGATTCGTAACCAGTGGGAATGACTTTTTCAGTCTCTTTGCAGTAATATCAAAAAGAAATTTGTAAGGCGGCAGTTTAGCTGCGCTAACACTGGATTGAAGCACAGCATTACAGCCTGCCTGCAGGACCTAACTCCATGCTGTCTGAATATTGGTTTTAATAAGGTATTCCTTATATCCCTTAAGTTGTTACAAATACAAATGACATGGATGAGGTCCTCTGCACCACGGCCGCACAAGCGGCAGAGCTGGTCACCACCTCTTCTTTCCCAAGGGGGTAAAAACGGGTTGATCGGACAGACTCCCAAGCGGAGCTTTAAGAATTTTTCCTTAGTGGCTGTTTTTATTCCCGTTTTAAAATAAGGTTGGGGTTTAAGGACTTCGTAGTTGTTAAGCACTACCCAGCCGTGAGCTCGTTTGGCTAGTGCTTTTTTGTCCTCTAAGGCAGGTATTAGTCGAGTTGCCTTTGTAACTATTTTTTTAAATGAGGAGTGAACCATTGGGGTATTCCAGAGATCAGTCAGACCTAGAAACTTGATGGATTCCAGAAAATACTCTCTGGCTGGCGATTTTCCAGGGCGAAACAGCTCAGCCCAGAGATGGTCATTCAAGGATCCTTCCTCGACTCCTCTGATTTTATGCCAGCATTTTACGTAGGCTCCCCTTCTTTCAATCGACTGTTTTTGAAGCCCAAATTCCAGCCGTATTTGGGCCGGGGAAACATATTTGGGGAGTTGAAAGATCGCTCGATAGGAGTTTACTATTATATTGTCTAGGACTGTTGCATCTTTTCCTTTCAGTGATTCACTCCCGTAAGTTATTGTAGGTTGTAGTTTGGCTCGCAGGACCTTTAACAGAGGGTCAAGCGTTAGGTCTGGTAACTTCTTCTTCAAGGGTTTTATGGCTAAGTAAGTCATAACTCCCTTTCTCCGCAGAGATTCCATCTGCCGTTTAAAGGAGTTGTTTTGATCTAGAAGTATTCCCAGATATTTATAACTTGTTGCTTGGTCTAAGCGATATTGCTTGGTCTAAGCGATACCCGTCCAGGAACCAATTAAGGTTCTTCTTCTTGTGGTAGTTTACTGCCATGATTTTTTAATTTTTTAAATTTATTTTTAAGGCATTCCGTTTTGAAAAACTGTGAGTCGCATCCAGAAGATGTTGGAGTCTGATAGGAGTCCGACTTATAAGGACCAAATCATCGGCGTATAGCGAGTTTGACAGTATCATATTTCCTAACTTCGGGGCATGGGATGTGCATCTGTCCAGTTCTCCCAGAAGATCCGCTAGAAAAAGGTTAAAAAGCAATGGGGCAAGGACGCACCCTTGTTTTAACCCCTTCGAAGTTGGAACTCTTTTCGATAAGTGTGTCCCGGCACCTAGCTTTATCCTGATCCAAGTATCTGTATGTAGGTACCTGAGTTGGTCTAAGAGAGGAGTGGGTATCCCCCAGCCGTCTAGTTTTTGCCAGAGCTTAGTTCGATCTACGTGGTCGAAAGCTGCTGTATAGTCTATAAAACAAAGGAATAGGGGGTATTTTCCCTGCTTCGCAGCGTCCATAAGCATGGTTAAAGCCATAATGTTAGTTGTGGTGCCTTGTTCTTGGCGGAACCCTGTTTGCGTTGTTGGAATTATATGATTCTCAGAAGCCCAAGTAGCTAGTTTGTTTGAGATGATCCCCGCATAATATTTGGCCTCGGTGTCAATGAGGGCGATCAATCGGTAATTGTTCGGAGCGGACCTCTCGCCTTGTTTGTAGATTGGGCTAATGATTGAGCCTCTCCATGACTCTGGGATTATGGACGTTCTAAGCACATATCCAAAAACTGGTACTAATGCATTACTCCAGAATTCCGGGTCATGTTTGTACAGCATTGGCGGAATGCTGTTGGGGCCGGGAGCTCCTGCCGGTCTGCCCCAAGCTATTTGTTTCCTTATCAGCAATGCTGCGGGACCGTTGTGCTCCTCTGTTGTACTAAGTGGGCGGTTTAGGCCTAGTAACGGTTCCATCTCCTGTTGCTGTTGTGTTAACCCGGGGTAACTACTTTCCTCAACGATAGCAAGATTTTGGATTGTTGCTTCCTTTATGGGGCTGCTGATGCTTTTATTCCCCGGATGGACAGAGGGGGCAGCTGTTTTTTGCTCTGCGTTGTTGAAGTGGTTAAAAAGATAATCAACCCAGGTCGCTTCGGTTATGTTAGAGTTTATGCCGGGATGGTTGGGCCGATGTAGTCTATTAACTGATTGCCAAAACTTGGCACTATTGTTCAGGTTTGCATCATAGAGGAGTTTTGCCCATAATTCATTGTCCTTAGTTCTTTTGTTATCCCATCTCTTTTGCTTTATTAATGCCTTTGATTCGCGGAGGGTGCGTTGCAGATTCAGGTCGTGTGGTGATTTGCGGAGTTGCCTTAGAGTTTGATTTATGGATTGCTTTAGTTTTTTAGAGGCTGGACTTTTTGCCGTCTTCATTGGGATAGCTGCTGTTTTCCTCTGTTTCGGACCTGTCCTAGTTGTAAATTTATCACCGAGGAACGTAACATACTTATCCCAACTTTCCAATGGCTGGGTCAGGATGTCCTTTCCTTGATTAAATAAGTCTTTAGCAGTAGTTGATATTTCCTCTATGTTTCTAGAATTACATCTTATTCGTTTAAGGTTTACAGTATCATCAGTAACGATGGTTTTACAGACCTCTGGAGATAGGATTGGACTTGCTTTGAGTCTCAGTTCTTGTGGCATGTGGTCACTGAATTTGTTGTTGCCTATTTTAAAAAGGCGATTTTGTTGAACAGTGTTAGAGTTGTAAAGGTAAAGTCTAAATGGGAGGATACTTTGGCTGAATGGTATGTAGCTGCTGGTGGTTTGTCCCCCTTAAGACGACCGTTTAAAGCTCTCAGGTTTAGGTGCTCTAGTTCCTGAAGCAGGTACTTCGAGCATCTCGCTGGTTTGATGGTTTTTGAGGGACCTTGTGCCAGAATTCCCCATGCGCCTGTTAGATCTTGCGTAGATTCCTCATCCTGGTCGTGCCCTAAGAGGTGCATATTGAAATCACCAGCCAAGATGATATAGTCTGTATCCTCTTCTTCCATTAGTCTTTTTAGTTCCGTTGCCAGCTCCTTCGCTGCTTTTACTTTTTGTTTAGGATGCACGTAAACATTTAATATTATTACTTTCTGAGGGGTCTGATTGAACTTGAGCGTTGCTATTATGGCCTGGATGTAGCTTGGAGGCGCTATGGGGATCTTTAGGGGAGAGATTTCACCTATTTCTGTTATTGAAGCTAGGAGCAATAGACCCCCCGAACGGCGACCAAAGATAGATCCCTTAGTGGCCGGGATAAAGCGAGAGGTGTAACCTTGTAGTTCGAAGGGTTTGTCTTCCCAAGTCTCCTGGAGCAGGATCATATCAAAAGATTTTAAGTAATTTAGGACCTCTTGGTCGCTGGTTTTGGAGACTAGGCCATTAATGTTCCAAATACATATGTTGGTTTCGTGTTGCTCCGCTAGGGGTTCCGGAGAGTTAGGCAACCGTTGTCAATTTGATTGCGCTGATGTTATTGTTCGCTGTATATGCATCCAGTTATTAATTGATGAAGGATATGTTAAGTCAGGTTGACCTTCAGTTGGAATCGAAGCGATTGTCAGATTGGCTTCAGTACGGGTACCTGGAGTTCTACTCCTTGCTCCTTTTAGCACTGAAGTGGTCTTTCTATTTTGACTGTTAACTTCTGTGCTTAAAAAAGGAGTTGGGTATAGTGGTTTTGGCACTGGTTTCAAGATTATCCCCCAGCTTTGAAATCTATTTTTTTCCTGTATGATTCTGTATGCTATCTCAGAGGTTTTCCATCTTGTTTTGGTCACTTCGGAGCTTGGCAGGTTATTATTTTACAAAAATTCTATTGAAAGTAGGTTGGAGGTATTGATGTTAGCTAGGCTTGGGATGGAATACTAGAGCCGTAGCACGTTCCCTCTATTTAAAATGTCCACTCGACCTCGTGATTTGTACTGAGGTGAGAAAATGATGGTGTCGGTCTCTTCTACCTTTGGTGATTCCTAATTTTGAGACTGAGTGGCGTCGCTATTGATTACTGAGTGGGCAGGAAGCCTAAGGTGGACATTATTGACGTTATTTATTCCACAGTTAGCATTATTGTGAGGAGTTGACAGTAGATCGGTTGGTATCCAAGTTTTGTCTTGCACGTTGGTACTTTGCTCGAGGATTTTCTTCAGCGGTTGCAGTGACTCTTTGTGACTGCTCTGCGGGTCAATACCCAACTTCGAACTTGCAGTTTGGGCATCCTCGGTAGATACACTACAAACTTGGAATGGTTTGGCTGGCGCTTGTATGAGGTAGACACTCTCCAGGTTATTGCCCTGAGTTAGAGAGCTTTGAGTTAGTTTGCTGACGGGTGGCCTCCTAGATGATTTGTGGGAACCTTCCTGACTATTTTTTGCTCTTGATGGAGGGTGGCGGCCCCCTGACAGTTCCTGTGGAGTTTTGGATCGTATGGACGGTCCCTTTGTACTATCTTCCACGGCTGGAACTGGGGAACTTAAAGTGTCCTTACTACTTGGATCTGGTACAATTGAACTTAACTGGAACTGGCTAACCGGGTGTTGAACCTGGACGGATAATTTCTTATTTCTTCCTTTCCTTTTCTGTTTGCGACGGGTTTTCATTGGTGGAGAGTTTTTATCAGGCAATCCCACTTTGGTGTTTTGCGAGGGCCCACTTCCTCTTGAAAGGTAATCGCAGTTTGTTGATGTCGTCTCCATGGGTTGGGGTTCTGATTTTGTTTTTTCCTCCGTAAGTGCTTCACTACTCGTAGAGATCTGAGTTTTGACTTTTGGTTTCAGAATGGATAATAGGTCGCATAATATTGACGGTAGCGTAAGTAGTTTATCCACTATTGGAGCGCAGGTACATTCTTGTTGCGATGATTGGGTTTTAAGGGCAGCTTCTTGCCCTCTCTTTATTAGTCCGTTCAAATCGGCTAGCTTACTGTCAATCCCTGAGGTGAAGTCGGCTAGGGTTTGGAGAACTGTAAGCTGAAGATCCAGTTTATGGGATTGATATTGTAACGCTGTAGTTGAATATTGCATGGTGCTTAGTATTGTTGCCCAGATTGAGTCTTTATTTATGTAGCCTATGTCGCTTCTCTCTGAGCGCGCAATATTTGAAGGGACTTTGGGGTCGTGACTATACGAGGCGACTAGTTCCTCCCATTCTTGGGAGGCTAAAAAGGACATGTCGCCATTAGAAGTATGAAGATCTTCATGGGGAGACGGCAGACTATGCCCTGAAGATGAATTTTCCAAGGATATGCCGGAGGCCGTCGGGGCCATTAAGTCTTCTAAATGAGTAGTTGGCAAGTATTGAAGGGAGGTGTTTTTAGGTTGAAATGTTCGGTCCCTTGATTTTTGTTCTGCTCTCTGAGCTTGTTCCGGAGAGAGTGCATGATGGAGCTTGAAATCAAGTCCTGTGTCTGGTCCCTCTTGTTGTGGTGAGATTTGAGTATCTATGGCAGAATGAGCCTCCACTGCTTGGGAGGAGACTTGATGAAGCTTGGGGTCTGAGCCTGTTTTTGACCCCCCTTGTTGGCGGGATTTTAAGATGACTAACTCTGGTAGACTCTCACTTATAGCCTTGAGAGATAGAGAAGGCTGTAAGGAATTGTGAGCGTTAGCGTCCGGAGTGCAATCCTGTAGTTCTTGTATTCGCTCGTTATCCCTCTGTTGAGCGTCGTGATGGTTGCTGCCATGTTCCATGTTTATGCATGACCCGTTAAATTCTTCAGCTTTTAGCATTACTTCGTGGTTTTGTCGAGTAATTATCTGGTCCGCACTGAAGTTTCCATTGATTTTATCATGAGATTTTTCATTTGAGTGAATTAATACGACAGTTTGTTTTGTTGAGGGTTGTAAGGTTAGATCGAATCTACCTGGTTGAAGAGGAGTTTGCAACCCTTTTATAGTGCCGCTTTTGGAAAATATTGCTGTTCCAGGATCTTTCAAGAAGGAAAATTTTGTGTATATCTTGGGCTGAAAGGAACAGGGATTTCTCCTTTGGGGTGACCCCTCTATACTTATTAATTATTGACCTTCCGAACCCGGCCTCGAGTGAGCTACGGCTTCTGTTTCCATTTCAGTTAATACATTTTTGTCCTCCTGGCTTTGAGAGCCGTTGTAAGTTGTGACGTTAGAAGGCAGTCTGTTGGGGGGGCTAGAGATCTTGTTGACCATCGATATGTCGTTTGTTCCTTCGAGTTTTTTGCGTTTTATTTTATGACTGTCCGGGCCAAAACCGAGAGGGCCATTATCCCTGCACCCACTCTCACTCTTGTTTTTCCTTTTTGTTGTTTTAGATTGTGGTCTTGGTCTTGTTGGAGTCTTTCTCACTCTGCCTGACCTCATGGCCCCCCTTCCTGCTGTCATGTCCACTTTACACCTGGTGTTAGGCTGCGTTTCCTCGGTGTGTTCCTCGAGGTGTGCTTTGTCAGTATTTTGCCAGCTAAGGCTATCCTATTATGACGCTGACGGAAGCTGGCGGTTGCTAAGGATGCTTGTAAGTGCTTGCCTAATAGTTGGAAAACACAATTTACGAGTTGTAGAAGTTGTAGGAGGTTGGAAGTTGGAAGTCGTGAGCGGGGCGAGAGGGTGAGCGGGGCTATCAGGCAAACCGCAAGCCGCACCCGGACCTGGCCGGGCCGCCTCTGCGGGGTCACCGAGCTCACACTTAACAGCCTCCCTAATGGAGGGCTGTGCTCACACATGCTAGCTCAAGCACAAGCGCAAGCTCGCTCACCTGCCTCTCTGTGGCTGCTGACTGATTGCTGACTGGATAGATGGCAAAGCTCCTGGCAGATTCTCCCAACACAGCGACGGAAGGACTCTGCCCCAGCCTCCGCCTCCGCTCCTGGTAGTCCTGGTAGTCCGATGGCCCGGCGGTCACACAGAGGTCACACAGAGGGCAGAGAATGGAGGACCGCAGCACAACGCGTCAGGAAAAGCTGCAGGCTGACGAGAACGCTGGAGAGCCCACTCAGCTCTGCCACACGCAGCCCGCACTCCGCAGCAAGGTGCAGCTCGAACCAATGCTCACTGGGCCAGTAAGAGACCTCGGATGAAGCCGGAGCCAAGGCTTGGAGCCTGGTGAGGGTCGGGTGGGAAATCAAAACCCGACCACGGAGTTTCTCTGCGTTCTCGTCTCGTCCTCCCTCGCTGCACTCGCTGCACTCAGTGAATCGGGAAACGTGCCAATTCCTCTCAGGGACTGCATTCATATGGATAGATGCCTCATAGCCCTGAAGCCACCTCTGTATGTCATCCCCCTTCTTGTACTCTTTTCCTACCGTCTTGGGAATGTGTACTATTCTATCTGAGAGCAGTGAGGAATTGATGCCACCATCTGTGCTGGACTTACTCTTTAACTCCAGATCCTTTATACCATGCTTATGGTCTAAACCCATCCTTTGTGACTCCATCTTGAGCCTCTCAAGCTCTATTTGAGGCCTCCTAGCTTCCCTCCTGTCCTCCAGCTCCTCTAGGGACAAACCACTGCTGCCTGGCCATGTTCCATGTTTATGCATGACCCGTTAAATTCTTCAGCTTTTAGCATGTCAACCTTTTGAATTGACTCCTCAGCCTCCACATTAAGATCTCCTGAATGCCCACTGGCTTTCTGGCTGATACCAAGGTCCTCAGGGCCTTCTGTAGCTCCTCCTTTTTGGTGAGACCTTTCACTTGGACTCTGAGGTTTTTGCAAACTGCCTTCAGTTCTTTCACAGTATAGGATTCCAACCTATCCTCCTCAATAACCTAATCCAGGGATGAAACTGATGATGCTCTTGACTCAGGCATGATTCAGGAGGAAGTTAAAGTTCAAAAAGATTGGAACACAAAAATAGACCAAAAACAAAACAGTATGTGGTACGTAGTTGTAGTGAGCTGGCTCTGTATATACTATACCAAAGTAAGGTATAGTGTGCACAGAGTCCAGGGAGTCCCAAGAGGTATAGCAGAGGCTAATTTAGGTAAGTACTAACAGCTCTCTTTGTGATAGTGTGGGTGAGCAGTTAGGCTTATCCAGAGGGTGTGTTAAGCATTTATTGTGTTCACTCAATCAAGGCTGAAGGCACACACTCAGAAACTGAATCCAGACCAATTGAGTTTTTTTACAATTTTACAATTTATAAGTATAAAAAAAACAGTATGCTTATGTTTTATTTTTAGGACCAAGTAGGAGTTGGCACAGGTAAGAAAAAAATATACTCTCAAATGCAGTACTTCACAAGGAAATGCGGTTGTGGTCGAATTTGCAATAGTTACAGGTTGGTATTGATTCAAAAAGCAGTTGACATTCCACAATAATTACTTTTAGAATACTTTTCAGTTACTTTTAGATTACTTTGAGTACTAGGGTGGTATGCCTAGGTACCACAAATAAGGATCTCACAATACACAGTAAGTAAGACTTTTCTTGGCTTGAGTTAATGTTACTGTTCTTCCCATACAACACAATAGTTCAACTCTTAGAACATTATAGGTCCAAAATCGCATAACATGGGTTCCTATGGGAGAAAAATGGTCATCGGTTTCACAGGTATGTAAACGTCTTACAATTGGGAGTTTTGGGGGTTAGGACCAAGGTTCTCCAAGGTCTAGGTTGGCAATGAGTTGCACCACCAGCGGCACTGGGGCGCCGGGTGCAGAGTGCAGGGGCCTAATGTTATCCAATGGGGCTAAGGGGGCCTTCAGTTAGGGACTGCTTATAAGCAGGCCACTCGGGTGTGGGAGCAAAGCTCCTGGGGTTAAGGTCAGCACTTCAGGGGCCAACAATCAGCACAGGAGCTACACCACCAGCGGCACAGGGGCGGCCGGGTGCAGGGTGCTAAGGACGCGTCGGGGCCCTGTGCTTTTCAATGAAGATCTTCGGTTTGGCAAAGCTGCTGCAGGCTTGGGCAGTGAGGCTTCCTGAAGGTGACCACCAGCTGGAGAGGTAAGTTGGACTCTTGGGGGATGCCTGGACACTGTCGGTTGGGCCACCCAAGGCCGTGGGACGTCCGGTGCAGGGGTGTCTTCTGGCATCAGGTTTTCTTACCAGCTCCAGTCGCGGTCGGGGGGGACCCTTCAGGTTGAGGCTGTAGGCGTCGTCTTGAGGCTTTAGGGAGGTCGGGGATGACCAGATCCCAGGTCAGGATCGCTGAGGAGACCTCCTTGTGGTGTTGGACCACTTGAACTCGGGCCGTGGGCATCAGGTGTGGGCTGGTGCAGAATCGCAGAGTCGCCGGAATCTGGATTTTGGTCTTGGAGTCTTTGTTGAGCAAATCTGGTGCTCACCGAGACAGAGTCTGTAAGGTGAGTGTAGGCCAGGTCGTCCGGGCTCTGGGGGGCTGCTGGACACACCGGGTTTTTCGCTGTAGACAGGTCGAAGGCGGACAGGCCGGTAGGGTTGGGGGCCAAAGCAGTAGGTGTCCTCTTCTTCCTGGGTCAATGCGGCTCTTCAGACCTTCTTCTTGCTTTCTTGAATCTGAGGAGGCAAGGTTTAGGGTGGCCCCTAAATACTGGATTTAGGGGCGTTAAAAGGGGTGTGCAGGTCGGGACCAATGGGTCCGTTCCTTGGGGTAGGTACACCCTCTATTATGCCACCCTCCAGTGGGAGGGGGGCATGAGCCTCTTCCTAATTGGCTGAGTCCCCTCATCTTCAAGATGGACGAGACTGAGATGTGGGCTTCACCTTGCCTCCCCCACCTGAGGGCTGGGGTTGGCAAAGGTGGGCACACCTCTCTTCGTAGCTTGGTTTTCCCGCCGATTCTCCTGCCCAAAGTGGGGGGCAGAACGGGTGGGAGCCAGTTGCTGGGGGCAGCAAAAGGCAGGGACAGCTTTCAAAGGCGGTAGGCCTTTGAAGCTTCCTCTTTCATGGACCCAGCCCATCCTGGGGAAGGAGGCATGACACCTCTGCCCAGGATGGCCTTTGTTTCTGGACCCGGAGAGCGGAGGCTCTCTACGCAGGGTTCCAGAAACCTGTCTGGTGGTGGCCAATGGCGGGTAGCCATTCAGGAACTACACCAGGGCTGGTCGGTTTTCAGGGGGCATCCCTAGGATACCCTCTGAGTGCATTTTACATTAAATCCAATACTGGCATTAGTGTGGGTTTAATGTGCTGAGATGTTTGCTACCAAACATTTTTGGTAAAGCCATTTTGGAGCTGTGGAGTTCGTAATCACCAACTCCCAGACCATATACTCTTTATGGCTTTACTACACTTACAATGTCTAAGAATGGGTTTAAACAATGTAGGGGTACAGGGCTTATGTCACTGTACCCTCACCTTAGGGCTAGTGCACCCTGCTAGAGGGGTGACTTACCTAGACCTTAGGCAGTGGGTTGCAGGCATGGCATACAGAGATGTGTGCCATGTCGACTCTTCACTTCTCACAGCCTGCAATGGCAGTGTGTGGGTGTTAAGGTACAGGGCCTCTAAGGGTGGCACAATAGGTGCTGCAGCCCTTAGAGGCCTTCCCTGGTTACAGTACCCTTGGTACCCAGGGTACCTTTTACTAGGGGCTTGCCTGTGGCCAGAGATATGCCAATTGTGGGTACAAAAGTACAGTCTTGGGAAAGAACACAGGCCCTGGGGACCTGATTGGCAGGGACCCAGGGCACATCAAGTCAGGTTGCATCAGATGTCAGGCAAAAAGTGGGGGGGTAACCATGCAAAAAGGGGCACTTTCCTATACAACCCCCCCTCCCCCCAAAACAAAAGAGGATGAGACTAGAATTTCCCAAGAGAGTCTTCATTGTCTAAGTGAAATAATCTGGAAAGGCCATCTGCATTGGCATGGGCAGTCCCAGGTCTATGTTCCACTGTAAAGTCCATTCCCTGTAGGGATATGTACCACCTCAAACGTTTTGGGTTTTCTCCTTTCATCTGCATTAGCCATCTGACAGGTCTGTGGTCAGTTTGAACTAGGAAGTGAGTACCAAACAGGTATGGTCTCGGCTTCTTCACGGACCAAACCACAGCAAAGTCCTCCCTCTAAATGGCACTCGAACGCTGCTCTCTGGGGAGTAGCCTTCTGCTTATGAAAGCAACAGGTTAGTCTTGACCATCATCATTGGTTTGGGATAATACCGCTCCTATCCCTAGCTCAGAGGCATCAGTCTGCACTATGAACTGCTTGGAGTAATCTGGAGCCTTGAGAATAGGTGCTAAGCACATTGCCTCTTTTAGGGTGTCAAAAGCCTTTTGGCAGCCAACTGTCCAGTTCACTTTCTTGGGCATCATGTTGGAGATGAGTTTTGTAAGGGGAGTCACAATAGACCCACATCCCTTCACAAACATCCTATAGTACCCAGTCAAGCCAAGGAATGCCCCAACTTGGGTTTCGGTTGTTGGAGCTTCCCAATCCAGAATGGTCTAGATTTTGGGTTGAAGGGGTTGGACTTGGCTGCCACCTACAAGGAGGCCCAAGTACACAACAGTTCACTGCCCTGTCTGGCACTTAGATACCTTGATAGTTAGGCCTGCAGCTTGCAGGGCCTGTGCAACCTTCCCTAGGTGGACCAGGTGATCCTGCCAGGAAGAGCTAAACACAGCAATATCATCAAGATAAGCTGCACTAAAGCCTTCCCACCCAGCAAGGACTTGATTCACCAACCTTTGGAAGGTGGCAGGGGCATTATTTAGACCAAAGAACATCATAGTAAACTGGAAGTGCCCATCAGGTGTGGCTAATGCTGTCTTTTCTTTTGCTCCAGGGGCCATGCCAATCTATCAGGACCCTGCAGTTAAGTCAAAGGTACTTACGTTTATGGCAGCCCCCAACGTATCTATCAATTCATCAGCCCTGGGAATGGGGTGTGCATCTGTCTTGGTGACAGCATTGAGGCATCTGTTATCCACACAAAACCTCATTTCTCTCTTTCCACCCTGTGGATGAGGTTTGTTAGTAGCACTGGGCTTAATAGTTGTACTGATGTGATCTTGCATATTTAGGTATTTGTCCAAAGTTATACCTAAAGATTTAGCCGAGTCAACAACATGAGGAGTGCAGTTAACCGCAGTAAGATGTTTGAGCTAGTCCAAGGTAGGTGCAGAGTGGTTGCGGGGGGGCAATCAGAAGGAATTCAGTTTTGAGGGTATTTAACAATAGATGGTTATGAGTTAACCATTGTTGAGTTTTTAGGAGTGCGTCATTTAGAGTTTTTATGTCATCTGGAGAGGCGATCTTCAAATATAGTTGAGTGTCATCAGCATACATATGGTACTGGATGTTAGAGCTGTTCAGAATATCGGAGAGCGGTTCCATAAAAAGGTTGAAAAGAGTGGGCGAAAGTGCGGAGCCTTGAGGTACTCCAATGGTGACCACGGTACTGGTTGCAAGGGATTGGTTAACTTTGATTCTTTGGGTGCGGTTCTGTAAGAAAGAGGCAAACCAGTTTAAGACAGGGCCTGGAAATTCCATCCTATATTGAAGAAGAGCAATTAGGTTTTCATGTTTGATGGTGTCAAATGCTGAGGACAGGTCAAGAAGAATCAGAAGACAAGGGACGTTTTGATTAAGGGATCTCAAGGCGTCATCAACTATGTGAGTTAGAGCAGTTTCAGTACTGTGCCCCGCTCTGAAACCCGACTGGTAGAGGTTAAAGAGCTGAAATTTCTCAATATGGTTTCAGAGCTGTGTGTGGACGCATTTCTTGAGCAGTTTAGCTAGAGTCATGATGCTGGTGATCGGACGGAAGTTATTGGGATCAGCTAAGTCAGCATTGGGCTTCTTTGGGATGGGAGTGACTTGACCTGACTTGAGGCAATCTGGAATCCTCCCATTTCAAGAATTGCTACCAGGTCTAATATAACTATCATAAAACTGGGAAATAGACACCATTTTACCTGCAGCACTATGCTTTCTCAAGACATTGGAAACTAGTTATTGTTCAGAAGATGTTAGAGTTGTAAGAAGGGTGGATGTTCTGGCAAATCCATGCATGTGAACATCTACATAGAGCAGTCACAAGCATGTCATATCCGTGAATATGATTTGGTAGTGTCCTCTGTCTGTTCCATACATTCAGTGCTGACAGAGTTTTAAAATCTTCTTGCAGATGCTTGTAAATCTAACTTTCAGAACCAGTGCAGTTTGGGGGCATCTAATGAATCCATTTGCACTAACAGAGTGCTTAAATGACAATTTTTAATGTTGATCAAGGCAATGATCAAAGAGATGGAATTGTGGGCTCCACACATCAAAAAGAAATGTTGATTCTTTTAAAAACCTGAAGACCTTACTGGGATAAACTGATGATGAATTACCAAACAAAGTATTGGGATTTTTTTAATCTAGCATCTGCAAGGTATGCAATGCAATTTTTGTGAGTACTATCCACTTCCAGAGGAAATGAAAAAAGTGATAAATATCCTTTTAATGTACTTATTGACAGTTTCACAGGGCTAGCAGCAGCTGAAGAAAATGGATTGATTGAAATCTCTACAGATAGTGCACAATAACCTAAATTCAAGGAAAATTCTCAGGCAAGTTTTAGGCTGCATGTGTGGAAACATTATCCCGGATTATTGTACAAAGCACTGAAGGCATTACTTCCACTCAGGTCTTATACACATAAAAAGTAAATACAAGAAATGCTTGAGATCTGTAGAATCTGACCTCAGGATTCAACTTTCAGAAATAAAACCAAACATTGAAAAAACAGTTGCTGAGATGAAGCACCAATGTTCCCATTAAAATTCTGAAGTTTGTATATTTTTTCAGTTGTGAATTAATAAAATATTTTGTCATTTGAATATTTGTTTGATGTGTACTTTTTTATGTATTTTTGTGGTTAAGAACCACTACACTAGTGTGCTAAAGCAAGGCAACTTGTCAAATCTTTTCACGTTGTGCAAGGTTCACATCTGCACACAGATTAGGCAGGCTAAATATGATTTGAGTGTCATCCACATACATACAGAAACTGATCCCTAGGTGTTGTAGGAGAGTGGAATAAAAAGTAGTAGCGACAGCCTTGCCCCAGCTCCACTTCATCTAGAGATTTTTCAGGATAGAATGATTTATAGTATTAAAGGCTCTTCACAGATCTAAAAGTACCAGTGACCCAATACACTATTATTGACCACGCGTCGAAGATCATCTAAAACCAATAGACTCACCAGTTCTGTACTGTGTACTGTCCAAACAATCGTCCAAAAGTTGTTGATATCTTGCATGTTAAGTGTAGGTTTTTAAAAAGAGAGTTCACAGCGGCATTTTATCATGTGCTGTGGAAAATACCTTATCTTAAAGAATAGTTGAATAAGTCTAAGGTAAAGAAATTGCATGAATTTAGCTAGGCATAAGATATTTGGACAGCTTGTAACAGTGGCACCAAGCTCAGTGAAAGAGTTTAAAGTAGTCACAATTTAGATATTTTAAATTGTCATAGAAAGGTTATGAGGTGCAGGAATTCTTTCTGCCTGGTTATTGTTACGTATTTGTTTAATCTTGCTGAAGAACAATTAGGCAAGATTATCACATAGCTGTTTGGAGTGTTGCAAGGTAGTGAAGGAAGAGGAGATTGTAGTTCTGATGGGCATGGGAGGACCAAATTATGCAGCATGGTTGAATACATTTTTCGGCAATAAAAGTCAAACTGTGCGTCGTAATGCAGCACATTCTGTTTCAACATAGTCAAAGCTTTAGAGATACTCTCTGAAAAGCAGCCTTTCTTTATCTGATTTTAAACTTATAGGTGGGAGCTATGTTGATATATCATGTTATTTTATGTATATTATAGTTTCTACACCACTGTCTTCATGCTTTGCCAAATTCGAGAGATTTTACTTTTTCTGTGAACCAATGAATTTTTGTTCCATATAGCTATATCCCTAGAAGGTCGATTGAGATTTTTTTCTTTTGCTCTGTTGACTAAGAACAAAAGTGACGAGAAGAATACCTGAATTAGACACTGGTCATTACTTGGGCAGTCCATGTTTTAATCCCTGTGTTGCAACATAAGCATCCAAGGAGCCGCTCTCAGATGTATCGTCTGTTTCCTCACCGGAAGAACGCAAAACGTCCGCCTTCCCCCTTCACCTCCGAGCCCAAGGAAATCATCTGTGGAGTACCCCAAGGATCCTCACTCAGCCCCACCCTCTTCAACACGTACATGACACCGCTGGCCAGCATCACCAAAGCCCATGGACTCAACATCATATCCTACGCCAGTGACACACAAATCATCCTCTTACTCTCTGAAGACACCACCAACACCAAGACCAATTTCCACAACTGCATGACAGAAATTGCCAACTGGATGAAGGGCAACTGACTAAAGCTCAACACGGACAAGACAGAGGTACTGATTTTTGAAAACAAAAACTCCCCGTGGAACGCATACTGGCGGCCCTCAGAACTCGGACCTACTTCTACCCCCACTCATCACGCTAGAAACCTGGGCATCATTTTGGACAACAAACTAACTATGACAACTCAGGTCAAATCCGTCTCCTCCTCCTGCATCGTCACATCGACTACGGACCACTCAGAACGCCGCGGCCAGACTTGTCCTGGATCTTCCTAGACGAGCCCACATCACGCGCTACCTCAGGGAACTCCACTGCCTCCCTGTAGAGAAAAGATGCCAGACCCTGCACAACTGCGGACCCGCCTACTTGAACCATTGCCTGAACTTCCATTAGCCCACCAGACACCTCCGCTCTGCGTCCCTTTCTCTAACCCTCACCCCCTACATCTGACATAGAAGATGCGGAGGTCGCTCCTCCTCTTACCTAGCAGAGAAGACATGGATTGAGCTACCCATTCATTTAAGGACCTCCCCATCTCTTCCAGAGTTCTGAAAGTCCCTGAAGACCTGGCTATTTGGCTAATTAACTGGACCCTCCCAGCGCCTGGATACCCTTACAGGTGACAAGTAGTGCTCTACAAATCTACTGATTGATTGAACTCTAGAGGTCTAGTGTCTCTTCGCTTGGAGTGATGGTGCAGCACTGTGCGGCCCAAGAAAATTGGCCTGTTAGCGAGCAAGGCTTGAGGCATTATTTAATTGCATTTGGGCATGCTTTCCGGGTGTGCTGCAAAACTGGAAAAAGTCATTGTAAGTAGGATAAAGGAGATATATCTTAAAACTGTTAATTGAACCTGCATCACTCTACAAAAGAAAATACAGTCTAGAGTCACCTACTTATATACTAACAATTAATATAACTTTTAAAGGCTGCAGAGCGTGTTGATAGGTGTCTTGTGGCCATGGCCATTTAATGCATCCTTACAGGAAGCCGTGATTCCACCTGAGTGGAAGCATGCTATGATTCTCCCACTTCTAAAGAAAGCAAATGCTGATCCGGCACAGTTGTCTAACTTTCGCCCCATTTCCTTGCTCCCAATCTTCTCCAAAATTCTAGAAAAACATGTGAACTTGCAATTGACTCGGTATGTTGAGTCCCAAAGGTTCTTACATCCCTCTCAATCAGGCTTTAGGAAAGGCTTTTCGACAGAAACCACGCTTTTGGGAGTTACTGAGATGTTGCGCAGTCGTTTGGATGCCGGTGACACTGTGGCACTCATACTATTAGATTTGAGTGCCGCTTTTGACACGGTATCCCACACTGTGCTATTGCAAGCCTTGTGATCCATTGGCATGGTTGGGCCTGCCTTGAAATGGTTGGCAGATTTTCTGGTGGACCGTACGTACCAGGTCTTCTCCTCAGCTGCAACTTCCAAAACCCACGCATCCCCCTACGGGGTACCACAGGGCTCTATCCTTAGCCCTTTATTATTTAATATTTATGTGAAACCTCTGGCGGATATCGCCGCTGAGGCGGGGTTGTCGATCTTTTCCTACGCTGACGACACCCAAATAATCTTCTCCCTTTCTGTTGATGGAGCGTCCAAACCCTCATCCCTTCAAACAGGGTTACGTAAAATTGCGTGGTGGATGCAAGCCAATTCACTAAAACTTAACGGGGAGAAGACCGAGGTGTTGATACTGGGGAATAATAAAGAGCTTTGGGGTCCCCAACACTGGCCACCTGAACTGGGCGCCCTTCCTCAGCCTACCCACCAAGCCCGTAATCTGGGTTTCATTATGGATGACCAGCTCTCTATGAAACACCAGGCGATAAAGGTGGCTGCAACCTGCTTCTGCATCCTTAGATTTTTTTGCTTAAATTTTTTTTTATTGGTGTTTGTATTTTCCATGGTACATCATTGTATTACGTTGATTATACATAAAAACATGTAACTTCAGACAGTGCGGATCAAACATTTAATTGTACTTGAATTACATCTTCAGAGGTCTAAAGTGAGCTTGGGACAGTTGATTAGTGTCAAGCGTCTGTATATGTGGGTTCCCACAAGGACGCGAATTGTTGTGTAGTCCTCCTTTCCCTCCCTGTTTACCGCCTTGGTTGGCGACCATGTTTTTGTTCCCAATATATAAAAGCTAACTTTACGCTATCACAAGATAAACAGTAACGGTGGGGGGTAATAGGGAAAGGAGGGAGGGGTCTGGAATGTCCACGAATAAAAATAACCCTTGTAGTGAGTATCTGTCTTGTGGTCGGTGTCAGTTTTCCTACTAGATGTCCGTAGCCTCGGAATTGGGGAATCAAGGATGCCAATGGTAAATTATGTCTCGTGTCACAGGTCGGGCTGTCAGTTTGGCGGGGCCCAGCTACGTGGGTGATCCGTCTGCTAATATGACTTTTAGGGGTTCGCACTTGCTCGTACCCTCGGGGACAGGGGTGGGGTCTGGGATTGGGATGGCGTAGCCCCAGGTGATTCTACTTGTGTTATCTCTTGCGTGAACCGAAACAGGAGTTGTGCCCAGTCCATGGAGATGTGGTGTTTGCGAGTCCCTTTCACTTCCTCCTCCCGCAGTAGCGTTTCCTCCGCTGCCCCCATTTTTTAACCGCCCCCACCCAAGCTGTTTCAGGGGTCCCGCCGGTGCCCTCCAGTGCATGGCTATTCCCCTCTTTGCCAAGAGTATCGCTAAGGATGCAAACCTGCCCTGCACTTTTTCTGCCTTCCGCCTGCGGAAGATTCCCAGGGCGCATGCTTCCCATGTGGTTATGTGCGTGAGGTGTACGGTCGCCCTCAGTACCCGATGTATCCTATCCCAGTATGGTTGGAGTGTGGGACAATCCCAGAACATGTGTTTGAAGTTGGCCTCGGGTGTTTGACATCTGGGGCATGCAAATTGTGTGTCGGGATAAAAGCGATGTAGTTGGTGCGGTGTTAGGTACGCGCGATGTAAAACATTGAATTGGATGTTTTTGAATCGGGCGTTCCTTGAGACTTTCTTTGGGTATTCTAGAGCCTTTTCCCATTCCTGGTCGTGAAGCACTCGTCCTATTTCATCCTCCCATTTTTGGCGTAGGGCCTGCAAAGGGGCCGTATTCAATTCCCTAATTGCCTTGTAGTGCCAAGTTACTAAGTGTCTGCCCCCGCCCATACGTAGGATTGTATGTAGTACAGGATGTGTCGGTGGTTCCCCTTCAGCGAGATCCCAGCATTGGCGGGCGCTGTCTACCAATCGCCTGTGCATTAGGAATTGTCCTGGGGGGAGATCGTAACTATCCCTCATTTGGACGTATGTTTTCAGTTGCCCATCTTCAAACAGCGTTTCAATCTCTGTCGCTCTGTGTTCCGTCCATATCCGGAGGGCACCGGATGTGTAGTAGTTCTTTTTCTGTGGGAATCCCACTAGTGGGAGCAGTGGGGAGTAGAGGGGTATGTCCCGTGACATGCGGTGTATACGCATCATACATTTGCGGGCTATCGACACCTGTAGGGAATGTGTACTTTGAGGCTTGGTGCCCGGCATCAGTAATCTCCGGATAGCTGGGAGAGGCATCCGACCCATGTCAGTACATGTCTCCTCTATGTGTCGTTCTGCTGTCCAATGTGACAGCCATTGGAGCTGTGCCGCTAGGAAATACGCTTCGAAGGAGGGGCTCCCAAGCCCCCTTGTGTGGTAGGTAAGTAGAGGGTGCGTAAGGCTACTCTGTGCCTGCCGCCACCCCATATCAACGTCGTGAGTAGTGTGTCTAGCTCCTGAAAAAGGAGCGTGGCGGTATCACCGGGAGATTGGTGAAGAAGTAAAGCAATCTGGGCACCATGATCATCTTTGCTAAGGCTACACGCCCGATAGGGGCCAAGGGCAGGGTCTTCCAGAAGGCGACTGCCGCGCGCAGCCCCGCTAAAGTTTTGCGGTGGTTCCCCTCGTATAGATCCTCGGGTGAATGGTACAGCCGCACACCCAAGTATCGGGGTGCCTCTGCATTCCAACCAAGTGTCTGGGGTCCCAGCATGATCTCCGAGGGAGCCAGGTGGGGGCTAAGGGGGAAGATCGTCGATTTTCCCCAGTTGACGTTAAGTCCGGAGACCTCTGCAAAGGTCTGTAATATCTCCCAGATCGGCGTAAGATCCCTCGTGATATCCCGCACATAGATCAGGAGGTCGTCGGCATATAATGACACGCAATGGACCGTGTCCGCGATCGGGATACCCCAGGTTTCGCCCTCCTGCCGTAGACGGATGGCTAGAGGTTCTACCGCCACGGCGAAAAGGAGGGGGGACAGGGGGCACCCTTGCCTCGTACCTCGCTCCACCCGGAGTGGATCTGAGATATACTTTCCCACTCTTACTCTAGTGGTAAGGCCCTTATAGAGGAGTTGCGTATATGCCAATAGGGTCGGACCGACATGCGCTTTTCGAAGGGTTGCGAACAAATATGGCCATAGGAGCGTGTCGAAGGCCTTTTCAAGATCTAAGACTAGGCATGCGGCCTGCGGAAAGCGGTCCCGTGCTCTGTCCTGAATATGAAAGAGTCTGCGTATATTCTGTGATACCGTGCGGTTGGGAAGAAAGCCATTTTGGTTCGGGTGGATCAACTGCGGGAGAACCTGTATGTATCTGTCTGCTAGTATTTTCCCTAAGATCTTGCAGTCCGCGTTGAGCAAAGTTATGGGCCTGTATGAGGACGGGAGAGTGGGATCTCTATTCGGTTTTAGGAAGGTAACCAAGGTAGACTCCCTAAGAGAACTAGGCAGCTCTCCTGTTTGTAGCGCTTCGTCGTATGTAATTACGAGGCGCGGGGCTAGCTGTCTTAAAAGGCGGTATAGTATTCCAGGGGAAGCCGTCCGCTCCCGGCGCTTTACGACGCGCCAATGCCCTGACGGCCTGAATGACATCTGGGGATTTAATTTTGGAGTCCATCGCTTTCGCGTCCGCCGATGGAATGCCAGGCAGGGGTGTGGATCGAAAGAAACGGGACACTGCTAGAGACGATGACCGTGGTGGGGCTTGATAAATTTCCATGTAATAGTCGCGAAAAATGTGTAATATCTCTACTTGCGATTGTTTAAGGATGCCAGACTTATCACGCAAAATTGTGATGGGTGGCATTTCCGTGTCTTGTTTCGCGAGCCAGGCGAGGAGTGTACCTGCCCTATTCCCTTCTCGATGTGTTCGGGCTGCATACTTTCTAAAATTGTATTTGCGGAGATCATTCATGGTTTCCGCGTGTGTTGTTTTCGCGATCGCCACCTGTTCTGGGGTAGCCTCTTCCTGATCTAGTTTTTCGTCAGGCCCGCCAGTCGTGTTTCCGCAGTGTGTAATGATCGCTCCAGCACTTGCCACACCCCTATTATGTGTTGAATGCAGTGCCCCCTTGCCTCGACCTTAAATGCATCCCATTCTACTGCTCTAGACGATGCTGTGCCCGCATTTAGTAAGAAGTATTCCTGAATGTGTTCGCCGTGTGTCTGGCAAAAAACCGGGTCCGTGAGGCACTCTCGAGGTAATTTCCAAGTAGGGACTGGGGGATGGGGTGGTCTCCATCTAAGGGTCACAGTATGTGCATCGTGGTCGGACAATACTCTGCCTAGGTAGTCAGTGTGTTGTATCAGGGGGACCAGTGTTGCTGAACAGAGGAATCTGTCGAGCCTCACTCTGAGATTGTGCGGGGCGGAGTAAAAGGAATATATCTTGGTGTTCGGATTCTTTTCGCGCCAGGCGTCTATAAGTGACCAATGGGTAACCCAGTTTTTAAATTGTTCTGTCTGTTTTTGCGCGGGTGAATGTGCCGGTGGGGGATGGGATCTGTCTAACCCGGTGTCTAGGGTACAATTGTAATCCCCTCCCAATAACCACGGTATCGTAGTGTATTGTGCTAGTACCCCTGTGAGGCGGGTCCAATACTGTTCCTGTTCCACATTGGGGGCGTAAATGCTTCCTATCAATATCTCCTTGCCCTCGAGGTGCCCTGTTATTAGGGAGTACCGGCCCTCTTTATCCACCACCCTGGACTGTTCGCTGAAGGGGATGCCAGGTCTGATCCAGATTAAGGTTCCCCTAGCGAATGCAGAGTACGTTGTGGCACAGATAATTCCTCGCCATTTTTTACGGAGGCGGTCCACCTCTGTCCCCGTAAGGTGTGTCTCCTGGAGGAGAGCCACCTGTGCTTGCTGTCTTTTCATGTATGCATATATTGCATATCGCTTGCTGGCTGTATGCATACCCCTGACATTTAATGTGACCACTTTTAGGTCTGTATTGGGGATTCTAGCCATCCTTTATGCCTGATATTTGGGTGACGTGTCTCGTGGCGTAATGTCCCAGCATCTCCCGTGTCCCCCTCGTGTCCGGATGTCGATCTCTGTTAACCGAACCATCTGTGTGTATGTCGTGTGTTCGTGGTCCAGGGAATGTGGAAGGGATATATAACTGGGGGGAACTGAAATGCGTCAGCGGGAAACCATCCCAACTAAAAGGACCTATCATTGGGAGCGTTACGTCCAAACTGCACAACATGTGCTAACTCTAGTTCGTTATATGGGGGGAAGTGGTCGTCGGCCTCCGTCCATCGCCGTCGCTGCAGCTGCCCACTCATTGTCTATATCTTATTGTTGCCACCGCCACTCAGTGGAATCCATTGCGAAATCCGGTCGGCGGACTCGCCTAATACCGGAGAGGCCACCAGGGCGTCTCTGGCTTGTCAAGTATCCTTTCTTAGAGTGGGAGGCCCGGATGTCCCGAGCGTCCCCACCCTCGGGGGTCCGGTGTGGTCACCAGGGGGTGTCAAATCAATGTGTCTGCTGTTTGGGGGGTCACCATCGGCGGAGTCCCCGAGCCATCCCCTGGGGTGCCTCCGCCGCTGCCCTCCTCTTCGGACGTGAACAGGTGCGGATCCCTCTCACCATCCGTGCTGTCCCCCAGGTGTCCCAACTCTGCAACTGCTTGAAGCGCTTTCCGGCGTTCTGCAATGATTTGGGTGAGGTCCGGAGAGTTCTTACTGGAGGAATCCGAGCGCGAGGTTAGTTGAGTGAGTGTGACCTTTTTCTGTTGCCGGCGTTGGCGACCTGATGAGCGACTGACCTGCGCCTTTTTGGTGTGGATCAAGTTCGTCAAGTGCTGGTCAGCCCAGTCGCTGGCCTCCGAGGGGTCCGAGAAGAAGTGCGTGGTTCCGTCGTGGATGATTTTGAGCCGAGCCGGGAACAGAAGCGCATATTGGATGTTCTTTTGGCGCAGGACGCGTTTGACCGCTGTGAAGGTGGCTCTTTGTTGCTGGACTGCCCGCGAGTAGTCCGGGAACAGCATCACTTGCTTATCCTCCACTCGGATTATGCCCTGCCGCCTCGCGGCTCGAAGAATAGTGTCTTCTGCATCCTTAGATGGCCCAGGAAAATGTTGTGGATGCTGCCAGTTTCTACTCAAAGAACTGTAGTCCAGGCTCTTGTCACCTCTCGCCTGGACTATGGCAACATCCTCTTTCTAGGAGCCAATAAGGATGTGATACACAAGTTGCAGGTTGTACAAAATGCTGCAGCCCGCCTACTTTGCCGCATCCCGAGAACTGATTCTATCTCAAGCTCTCTACGTGAACTTCACTGGCTTAAAGTTGAGAACCGCATCAAATTTAAAACTTGAACCTATATGTTCAAGATTAAAACTGGCAAGGCCCCGGAATACTTGAACACTATTGTCCACCAATATGTCCCGTCACGTCCCCTTCGCTCATCCACTCAAGTTAAATTTACGGTTCCTAGGCACAGATTGTCACGCATGGGTGGCAGATCCTTTTCTTGCCTGGGCCCCGCTTTGTGGAACTCCCTCCCTCTGTCATTAAGGAAAGAGACCATCTTTGCCCACTTTCGTAAGTCATTGAAAACTTGGCTGTTCAATCAATAGATTTCTTCCTTTTCTCTCTTTGGTCCCTGTCAGGCGGCGCCGGGAAACCCTTGGGTAGCTGTGCGCCTTATAAATTCGAAATAACATAACATAACATAACATGGCTCAAGACACATTCCATTAAACCCTTTTAGTCTACATATTATTGTATTCTGTTACCTCTGGCGACTTGATTGATATCTTTAATAGAAGTCAATCTATTTTCAACTGTTTTGTTTGTTTTCACATCATTCTTGCTCAAAATCTTCTGTGCCACACACCTTATCTTACAGTGGGTATCTGGAAAACCATCTTGAAATTTTAATCCACACTGCCCCCTTCCATTATAGGCATGGTGGGTGTAGTGTCCTGCTGGACACGTTCTAGTGTTCCGCTTGCTGTTAACCTACACTGCACACCCACCCACCACAGGCGTCACCAGTCAGGTGACCCTGCTAATAAAAGGGGCAGGCGTCAGTTAACCAGCGTACCCACGGTGTCTGTGTTACTTGTTCTAGTAGTATGTGGGCCCAGGGCCCACAACACCACAATGGGGAAGGGGTAGAAGAAGCAGAAAAGACAGCATGCAATTGGGGCCCAGGAGTAAGAGGGCTGAAAATACCCCAATAGTGGAGTGTTTTTGAGTTAAAATCTGTTTTTGTTTGCTTTATTTGTCCTTAAGCCTCTTGTTTATTATGAGCTAAAAAGCAACCATGACATTATCTCAAAAGTTCCTCCCACTGCCATAACTTGTCTTCCCATAACGTTTTGGAACGGGGCTTGACTTGAAAACATTTTGCCTATAGAGGCTCAAAGCAAAAACGTATAAGGACCTCTGGTCTAGCTTCTTAGTTTATGTGGCCAAGCTGAAAATCTAACTCTTCATGAGGTTTAATCTAGCAGGCCGCCACCTTGCACCGCATAAATGTAACAGTGTTACGTTTACGTTACTGCAAGAGCTCAACTTGTCCTCCGAACCTCACTCCAAAAGAGTTGTACTAAAAGCACCTATGCCACCTCTCTGGGTTGTCTGGACGCCCATTGGCGTGTGAAAATCTTTCCATCCTAAGATCGACGGCCATCATGCGGAATGTTGCAGGGGACCCATCGATACACTCGGGCTTGCTCTTGCCTACTACCAAGGCCAAGCTGTGCAGTATATCCCTGAGCACCCGTTGCTCCACTTCCAATCCCTACCCTTCACCACTCCATTTGGCGCGTTCGCGCTAAAGGGGGAGGTACCTAAAAATACTGCCCTTCGACTGTCTCGATCGACTCACCACGACTTGGCCAATCAGGAGCCTCGTAACCCCTCGCCGTCCAATGCCAGAGGTGGGAGGGGAACAGCGCGCGCCCGCTTGATAACTAAAAAGCCGAGGGCGTCGCGTGCAATCCCCCTCTCGCGCACCTCTCTGACTGAAAATTTTCTCTAGAACTGCCCCGCCACGTCCAGCAGTCATGGCCACCAGCGTGAAGCTGATCACCGGGGCTCTCATGCCAGCGTTGGGATTGGGCACGTGGAAGGTAAGGAGAGGCAGAACGTGCATAATGAAACATATATATTTAAAAAAACCATAATGTGTTATATGCGAAATATGACGGCGGGACCAGAATGCGAGCTCACTTTGCGTTGGATCTGCCCTGTTTTATATTTTTCATTTATTTTCTGGTATGTTTATATTTGCATTTTGGCACCATGAGTGCAGGACTTTAAACGCACCAGGATGCACGTTAGCAAAAAGAGGGAACTATGAGCTTACATAACTCGAGTGTTGTGTTTCTCTGCAAGTCAGCTACGGTTCTTAAGTGACTGTGCTTGCAACAGAATATGTATCCTTTAGGTTGAGGGGAGGTATGGGGTAAGCGTGGTTATGTGACAAAATGCCATCCATGTAAACTTCATTCTAGCCAAACCGAAGGATCTAATGTCCAAGGGCTATGAAATAGGAAACTGTGGTATTATTACAAAAATCAAACCCTGGCTGCGCTGCCGTCCCCAGAACATGGTCGGCGAACAAAAGCATTTCCACCAGTTGCATAAAAGTGAACATTCTGTCCGTGCAAGTGTTCTTTCGCATGGGTGAATGCTGTCTGACTGTGCTTAGTGTGTCTGAGGTCTTTGTAATGCATTTTTCTCGGTTAAAGGTCATGGTTGCTTATTTCCTCATCCTGCATGTTGAACGGTCATTCAGTCAAGGAGCATGCATGTCTGACTCAGTGAGGTTCACCCGTCCTTATGGGTTTCGGGAGACTACAGAAGCCTGACTCCAGGGGTTCAGTTCAAAACGAAACCGTTAGCTATGATCCGATTTAAAAAAGCATCAAAAATATTCAAAGTGCGATATGCAGATAGCCAATGTGCAATGATGGGACTTGTTAAAAACCATTGCAGTTGACTAAAATAAGATAAAAACAGATAAAATGTTCAAAGTGCGATATGCCAATAACCAATGTGCAAATATAGTAGGCAATCAGTGCAAGGCTAAACGGACGTAGTAATCACCAGGAACCAAGTCGTACAGTGGATCCCGTCCTCTCATACTGGATATCGACCAGTACTTATTTAAGGTGCTGCACATCATTTGTCTTTCCGCCGCAGAATCACCGGTTACTACTTGTCCTTCCTAGCTTGGCCAGCATATTTTGTTATTAGGTTCTGCCTTTAGTTACTCCTGGGTGGTGCCGCAATGGTTGGGAGAGCTGTTGTCTAAGTAATTTGGCGCATCTCGCCAGCCCCCAGGGAGCAATGATCTTGAAGCAGATAGAAGATCCTTCCTGGCCCAAAAACCAGGAAGACCGGATAGAGAAGTAGCCCTCTTTTGGTGATCTAGGGCGGGACAGCAGCATAGGAGATGTAGCATGATTTAATATTTGTAGTTGCATAGCCTGCAGTCCCTTTTTCCTCCTAGTCCTGCCCAGGCTTGATTAAAGTCTTTTATTGGGAGCACCAATAATCACATATACAATATGTGTCTTTGCATTTATAGATTAAAAAAAATAAGGTTGCAGCTTCCCAACTAAGTAGGTGTCATTTAGGGGCTGAATTAGCACCAAGTTGGCTGCCTATAGTAGGTCTTGTTCTAAGGAGGTCGCCTTCAGTTGCTGATTGATTGCTTTTTTCCAAACAGAGTATGAAGCAGCTCCATCGTGGAGGGCTGCTTCTTCAATCTGTAGTGTTGAAATAGCAATTATTTGGTTGAACCAAGGGTTATCAGGAACTTCGAGGAAAAAAAAATTAAGATGGCCTTTTAAGGAATTTGCTGGGGCCTTCCTGGTCCTAACGTAAAATTTCAGCATGGAGGATTTACAGTCTAGTGATTGATTCACTAGTCCCAGTTCTAACCTTAATCATCAGTGGCATGCATATCTCAGTTGCTGGAAAGTCTTTTTATGCAATCTACAGTGATTTTGCTTTAAAGTTGAATCCAGAGCACCCGGGTAAGCGTAGAGGCCGTACTGCTTGGCTGGAAGTAGTGTCGCCTTTGTTGTTCTTAGAATAGGGGCTGCAAAAGCACTGCTTAATAATCGATTCCATATGTAATGGCAGCAACTTTCTTCTCAAGTTTTCTTACTTGAGCTGCTGCTGGACAGTTTTCGCTAAACCGCACATCCAGGTAATTATAGTACCTCGATGTTCTGATTGTCTTGCTGCCCAAGCGCCAAGTCCAATTCTTTTTGCTCCAGTGTCTTACAAAAACAAGCATTTGCAAAGCAATAGGTCTTGCATTATTTAATTTTACAGCTATTGTTGTAAATGCTAATTTGCCGGAGAGTGCCAATGGCTGAGCGTTGTTTTCATTTAGCTGGAGAGCAGTGTGGTGCGCCGGTTGAGGGGGCAGAAGACTGCTCCGAGCTCTCGCCGTGTTGTGGCACCGAAATGTGGCCGGAGCACGGCATGCTGAAAGATTAAGCGGGTGTGGAGCGCCGGGTGGGCGGGCAGAAGGCTGCTCAAAGCTTGCGGTGGCGTGCCAGGCATGTATCGCGAAAGCTAGTAAGACACAAAAGCGAAGGTGAGGGGAGGAGACATGCAGCTGAAAACTTGATATAAATACAGCCATTTGTAACAGCTGAGCGGTAGAAAATAAAGCGCGGCGCTCATGAAAACGGTGCCGTGCTGAGTTAGTCTTTTAAAAAATGGAGGTGGGAGCGCCGCGCCTTGCAAAACAAAAGGCGCGGCCGCCACATTTAAAGATACAACATGGGCAATGTAAGCAGGAACAACTTGGTAACCTTAGCTCGTTTGCACTTATTATTTATAAATGACATGGGCATGAAGAGGGATGCTCGGCTGGAAAGTGCCAGCGGCTGAGCTTTGTTTTCACTTAGCTGGGGATTGGTGTGGTGCGCCGGGTGAGGGGGTGGAAGAGTGCTCCGAGCTCTCGCAGTGTTGTGGCACTGAAGACTGGCCGGAGCACGGCATGCTAAAAGACTAGGCTGCTGTAAAGCATACGAAATCCGGGCAGAGTCTCGGCGTCATAAGCGTGAAGTATGTTTTTAAACAATAAGATGCCACTGCAATAACAAGCTGATTATAGGCGGGCAAGCAGTGCGGTGCAGAACAAAAGAAAGGCACTGCCATACTTAGAGCGCGCTCCGAGCTGGTGATGCTTGCTGTCAATGTAAAACACATAAACAGAACAGTTAACGAGCAAAGACGCAGGCCAACTAAAAAAGGAGTTCTCTCCATGTATAAATAACCTGAACAGTAAGAACGCATGTAAGGGGAACAGTCCTCATGGGAGGATACAAAATTCCAAAAGGAGGGGCTACTAAGTGTATTCACCAATGTAAAGCCAGCATTTCTAAAGGACATCAACAGGAACCAATGAAAGACGGGGCGTTTTTTAAAGGCCATATCACAAATACTGCATGTCTCAGAGACCGTGCAAGCCTGCCTAGGCGAGACTTAATCAGGTTGATGGCCCGGCCCGGAAGCCTTATTAAAAACATGGCAGGCTATCCTCTTATAGAAAGGCCTTTAGCTGCTCCAACAGGACTCAAGCGGAGGCTTTGGCTTCTGTGTCCAAAAGAGCAATCTGACTATAATTTGAGGCCAGTGTCTGATACCCCTTTTTATATATAGGGCAAATACTGGACCCTCTCCAGGCATCAGGGATAGTAGCGGATTGAACGGCTAAGTTGAAAAGCAGAGCCAACAACCTGGCCCAACTATTGGCAGCAAATTTGAATAGGCTCGCTGTTAATCCGTTCGGGCCAGGGGCCCTGTCTGTTTTCAAGCGGTTGATGTAACATTCCTAAAGCTTGTTAGCTCACCTGTGGTGCTCTGATTCTTTTCCGAATAGGTGTACTGTTCCTGCGCCTGTTCGCAGTTTGGCGGTGATTTTTAACACCTGATGTTAGGTCATTGAAGGGGTTTAGCTTTTGGACCTTTACCACAACCTGGCTAGTGGTCAGGGTAACTGCTTGCCAGTCGACGTATAGTTGTCACATGCCTAACCCACGCTGCTTCAGGAACTCCATTCTCCCTGGTTATGTTACCATTTTTTAATTTGTTGACGTGGTCCCAGAAGTGTGCTTGGTTTGGATCTTTGAGCAACTGAAAAGCAGTAGCCCATTCTATTTGATTCCTTTCCTTCTGCTGTTCTCAGACTATTTTTTTGGTGGGTTGTTCTCATATGTTTTACTGCTGCTGCAGTAATGGCAAAAGGTTTTAGTCGGTGGGCCGCTGGGCTTTGCAAAGAGCTCTTGTAGAAATGATGGCTTTATCGTAGTGGAATGCTGTTCTCTTATCCTGACCGATCAAATGAGAATTGTACTTAGGCTTGTTGCTCATCAAAAGCGTTCTAACGTCTCCCAAGCACTTCTCCCACATCACTAGGGCTGATACTGGGTGATGCAGCTTTAATGAGGGCACAAATGCACCTAACCAGGTGGTGACTGTTGCTGTATATTCTGGCCTCCACTTTATTCTTTTTACGAAATTCATGGTCTCCTCCCCCATTGAAGTTCCCACCTGATTACTCTTGTACGATAATTAGATTCAGTGAGCACTTTAATGGGCTGTGATTGCTGTCTGTTCTAACTTATTTCAAAGTTTGTAAGCTGGGCTGCTAAACCTTCGGGGAAAAAGATGTAATCAATGGTTGTTAGGCCTTTGCAAGTCGGAGGGAATAACTGTCCCTTCTCTTTCGCCTCAGTCTCCTTTTGCGCCAACGTTAATTTATGGGTTGACCGGAAGGCTTAACGTAAAACCCTGCACTAGACTGGGTGGTGCGTTCTAGAGGCACCCCCATACCTCTGGTATTAAAGTCTCCTGCAATTATGATTTAATGACTGGGGTATTCCAAGAGAATCAATTCAAGGCTGTCAAGCAAGTTGCTTACTGTCCACTCCAGGGGTGCAACTAGACCTGAACTTCGGGGTCGAGGCTAACATATCAACCAATGGAGGTGGGGCTAACAGTGAAAACAATGGGGCTTACGTCCAATTCAATCAAATAGCGTGACTTACTCTGCCCTTACCCTGAGTGACAGTACCAGAAGCAGTGCTGTGATGCTAAACATGAATTTCCTGCTCATAGGTGGTAGTAGACCAGTGCAATGGTGCTGGTGCCCAAGCAAGGTTCTACAGACGTGTGGTTCTGTGTGGACTACTGTGGCATCCCTTGAATCAGCTAGACTGATGTGCATCAAAACCCCAGATCTGTTGAAATTGTGGGCCAGTGGGTGCTGCAAAGTACTTGAGCACCTTTGACCTGACCAGCGGTTATTGGCAAATAACTTTAGTGTCAAGGGCCCGGGCGAAGATTGCATTTTTTACAGCAGAGGGACTAATCCAGTTTAGGTGGATGCCTTTCGGGTTGAAGAATACTTCTGCCACTTTCCAGTGCCTGGGAAACCATGTTCTTATAGGTTTGGAAGAGTTCTGTGTGGCCTACCTAAATGACATTGCTGTGTTCAGGAATTTGTGGAAGGACTACAGGAGGCTTCGGAGTAGGTGCTGGACGGGATACAGAGTGCGAAACTGACCATTAAGGCAACCAAGTGCCAGGTGGGGTAGTCTACCTTGGGCATCAGGTGGGGAATGGGAAAATGCACACACTGGATGTAAAAGTACAGTCTGTGCTGGGGTGGGAAATGCTACCTACTCAGACAGAAGTTAGTCTTTTTAAGACTGTAATTACTACAGAAATTTTGTAGCTAGCTATGGGACTTGAAGCCTGATAGTTCCATGAATGTGTAAGTGAAAGAAGACGGTAGTAAGGACACGTGAAAAAGTTGGATCAAACGGAGCTAAGCAGTGGCCAATAGTTTGACAATATATGTGTAATAGGAGAAGGTGGGAAAGACAAAAATTTCCCAAAGAATGATTCGGGTGCAGCTGCGCCAAGACCTCTAATTTGATTGGTTACTTGAAGTCAAATTAACATAGTTAAAATTGGTCAGCATCTTTATCTTTGTCATTCGAAGAGCTAAGTGTATGTGGTTTCTGCAATATGTGCCCCCAAGATTTGCAGACTTTTTGTCGGAGTCAGGATTTAAGATGAGCCTTTATCACTGCTTTAATTTTGTTGAGTTATTGGGTCATGCAGATGTTTTTAGATAATTCATACCGCTCAAGTTACCACAATGGACAGAACAGTATCACAGTAGCCTCCGTCTTCTAACGGCTTGCTTCTTGACTTCAGATGAGGAGTTTGAATGATCCAGTAACAATAGCCCCATTTCTGTTTGTGCCTCTGCTTTCATACGGCTTCACCTGTACATGGGGCTAGTGCACGTCATGCTACTCAATCCTTTTAGTCCTGAAAGTACTCTGACCATTACCTTGTACTATTTAGATGCACACTTCTGCATCTCCTTACTTTCATTCATTGTGATCGCCCCGTTCATCTGTGGTGGTCAAGGTGACTCGGATTGGATTTTGGTGACAAGTATGTTTGCATGTCTACATGTTTTGCATATTGCTAATGTTAGAAATGGGATCTCTGGTTGGCTGAGGCTTGCGCCAAAGCCAGGCAGAGACCACAACTCTAGTCAGGGCAAGGAAGTTACACGCCGAAGATAACCCCTGCTCACCCCCTTGGTAGCTTGGCACGAGCAGTCAGGCTTATCCCAGAGGCAATGTGTAAAGCGTTTGCGCAACACACACACAGCACAACACCCAAGGCACACTACAAAAGGAACTCCACCCAAGGTTATATATAAAAATAGCCTTTGTATTATCATAAAACACCTTAGAATAGTACTCACATACAATACTGTGCCAACTGGCACGGGACACTATTTACAGGGGATTATGTACACATGACAGGGCCACTGTCAGAACCATCACTTAGTAAAAGGTAATAGATGTAGAACACATAATAAATGTAGGACATATCAGAACCGTACAACCAGTAATCACTGGCAACCACTGTACTTAGCATCAGCCTGTAACATAAACCATATTATGCACAGCATCACATTAGGCGCAAAACCTTATGCGCCAACCTCACCAACATAAACACATTATGCAATTATCTCTCCAGTCTAAACGCATTAGACCATAACATCCTAAGTATAAATCACATTAGGAAATAATCTCAGGGGAAAATAACTCACAACCTAAACGCATTAGGAAGTAATAACCTCACAAGCATAGAAACATTAGGCAAAACCTCATAATCCTAGAAATACATTTAGAGGTATGAAACAGGGTGCGTAAACCATAGTAAATGCATCACATTTCCTAGCACCACATTTTAGGACAGAAATCACATTAGTACATACCTCACAGTAGAAACCTTAGCAGAGGTATAAATCACATTTAGGGCCTGGCGCCCTACAAATCTAACAGTCCCCCTGGCCATCTGGCCAGCTCAGAAAAAGGGGCTCAAATGCCCTATGTCCAAAGTCGGGCGCGCTGCCAACGCAGCGAAAGTCAAGGGTGCGCAAACTGCGCAGGCCTAAACGTAGCAGCTGCCCACTACTTGCTGGGCAGCTGGGAATGTAGGGGGCAAAAGGAGTGTATCTTACTCCTGTCTAAATCAACAATAATGCCCCCAAAGAATCACACCTAAACGGTGCAGCTGGCACTAAGTGCTGCGCAGCTGTGAGGACCAAAATGTGGGCCCTGGCACGCATGGTGCTCTCTAGGACAAATATCGCAAAACATTGCAGCTGCTCTCTGTCAAGCGGGGCAGCTGGGAAACCATAATAGGCCCTGGCACAACTGTGCCGTCTGGGCCTTGCTGGGGCTCGTAAATAACATCTCCCCCATCGGTGAAGTTGCCCACTGTCAAGCGGGGCAACTGTAATCATCTCGGCCAAGGGGCCCAGCACCACGGTGCCCTCTGGGCTCTAAAACAAACTATGCCCAAGGTTAGAGCCACACAGGCTCTAAAGATAAATGTGCCCCGCGTTGGAGCCATACTGGGCTCTTAAACAATTATGCGACGTTGCGGGGGGAGCCACGCTGGGCTTTAAAACAAGGATGCCCCATGTTGGAGCGGCCCGCTCTCCTGCGGGTCCGCTCGGGAGCTAGGCACCGCCTGTGCCTCGATCTTGCTTCCCCCCCACCCCCCAGCCATCCCCTACTCACCGGGCCCTCGATTGGGGTGAAGCCTCTTCATTCCTGCTCCTCTCCTGGCAGGTGGGAGCGACAGCACTTCTCCGGTCTCCTCTCTCCTGGCGCGGGGCTTCCCTCACTCACGGGAGCCCCGCCGATCAGCTGGCTTCGCCCGGTCCCTCTTCTGGGACCGGGACTTCAAGGTGGAGCCCGCGAGGCTCCAGGGCGCCTTCCGCTTCTCCCTTCGCCCGGTCCCTCTCCTGGGACCGGGACTTCAGCATGGAGCCTACGGGGCTCCAGGCGTCTCCTCAGGCTGCGGGGGCGTGCGCGGGACTTCCTCCGCAAAACCGGAAGTCCCGCCCGCCGCCAGGCACCATGTTGCCTGACTTCCGCTTTTGCCGCGACTCGGGCCGCAGCGGTAATCGCGGGTCTCCGGGCGCAATGAGGGGTAGGCTCCCTCTAAAGTCAAAATATAAAGCGGGGTGGGCACCTGCAATTATGAGCAATAAGTGGGGTGGGCACCCGCCATTTTAAATCAGAATAAAGCGGCAAGATGCGGGGTGGGCTCCCGCTCGGCACGACAAAAATGCGGGGGAATCCCTACGCCGGGGATTCCCTCCTCCACGGGCAGCTCAGCGCTGCGGAGCCCTCGTGCTCCTTCTCTGGGTAATTAAAGGATAGCGCTTCCAGGCGCTAGATGAAGCCCAAGTCCTGCAGGCAAAGAGATGGAGCAAAGGAAGCTCCCAGCAAAGAGGTCTTCAAGGTCCAGGGGCAAGGCAGGGCCCAGGGAGGCAAGCCCTCCTGGCAGCCCCCCCCTGGGCCAAAGCAGCCGCACGCCCCTGACAGATTCGAGTCCAGGAACAAGAACCTTTTCATGGGGTCACAGCCCCTTCTTTTATACACCAAAATCCCTTTGTGACACAGCACAGGGCTGGGGAAAAACCAGACGCAACTGGTTTGGGGGAGCTGTGGAGCACTTTGTTTTGCTCAGCTCCTCTCTCCTTTCACAGGACAGGCTAGGGACATCAGACGCACCACAGGGGGTGGAGCCAGCATTGTAGAGGGAAGGCACAGCCCTATTCAGACCCAGGTAGCACTCCTCCTCTCACTATGTGCAGATCTCCCTATTCAGCCCTGCGCTGACTCACCCTGCCCCTCCTGGAGCCACACACACCTCACAGCCCCTGTCACTCACAAGCCAGACATGCAATTCACATCAGGCAGGCAGACACAGAGCACACAGAAATGCCAACTTCTAGAAGTGGCATTTCTCTACCAGTCACCATAAATCTGCGCACACCATTGCGCAGCATTTATTCTCACGAATTCAGACATACTAGACTTGACCACATTGCTCCTCACATAACAGGAATTACCACTGACACTCATCCTCAATGCATTCCTATGGGAGGGCAGGCCTGTCTCCCCACACACGCACACAGCGCACACGCACTTTACACTGGGCCACAGTGCTAAAGTGCCCAGAGGTCTAAAATCACCAACACTACGCAGGGAAAAGGCTAAGGGACAGGCAAAAAGTTCAGGGGTGAACCTGCCAAAAAGGGCCAGGTCCAACACAACCCCCTACCAGCCAAAACGCAGGGTAGACCAATCACCACCGTGATGGGCTTCCCTGCTTGGGGCGATAGAACACGGACGCAGGCCCGCAACTGCAGGGACACCCTCCGGTCCTACGCCATTTGGAACCCATGGAATCCATCTAAGAGGAAAAAAAACTCAGGACCAACTAGGCTACCCCACCGGTACTCCTTAGTTGTCCACGGCCAGGACCAGGCCCTAGGCCACCCAGATGCCACTGGTCCTTGCCAATCCACAGAGTGGGGGGCAGTAACCCCTGGCATACAATAGCCATTCTCCACTCTCCCTCAGTGTAGTTCCAAACTACCACTGATCCCTCAACCTAGGGTCCGCACCCTCAGGCTGACCAGAAGTCACGGGTGAAGCATCTCCTCACCCTACCTCTCTTCTGGGGTTACGCACCCTCCCAGGGGAAGCACCCACCAGAACACAACTCTCCCACCAGTTCAGGACCTCTCTCCATCAACTGGTCTACCACCTGGGATCCAACTTCACCGGGGTCAGAGGCGAGGACTCCCTCCCTCTGCACCCCCTTCCAGACTCCGATACCCTCCCAACTGGAGTGGTACCCCCTAGAAGGCAAACCGGCCAGGACACTGACTACAGTCGCCCTGCCGTCCAGATCCGGAAACACCGGCTACTGGCTCCCCAACCCAGGGACGTACCGCTTTGGTCAGATGCCTGGAAAACCAGGACTTCACAAGGGTGACACATCCCTAGCGTGTCGTGTGACAGTCTGCCTGGCGCAGAGCTCTCGACCTCCTGTCCCTCTGACCGTGCGTGAAGATGCGCCAGGACAGAAGTGGCGCACACCATGGTCAATCATCGGCGACTCGGCCCTTCTGGCTGGCCCCTGACCCACTGGTCCCCACTGGGGACTCTTTCCCCCTCTCAACCCTCTAAACCGGACCCCACCTGCGTTCAGGGGGGTACTACCTCACAATTGCCCGGAGAACCAGCACTTCCTGGGAGCACATATACTCTCCCGAGGGTGACACCTCACTAATGTGTCTTGTGACAGTCTGCCTGGCGCAGAGCTCACGACCTCCTGTCCCTCTGACACTGCGTGAAGATGCTCCAGGACAGAAGTGGCGCTCACCACGGTCAATCATTGGCGACTCAGCCCTTCTGGCTGGCCCCTGACCCACTGGGGACTCTTTCCCCCTCTCACCCCTCAAAACTGGACCTCTGCACTCTCCCAACTGGAGCAGTACTGCCAGACACTAGAACTGCTGGAGGTCTGATTACAGGCACTCCCAGCTCACCTAAAACGGGAAAAACCACCTCTAAGAACGGTCCAACAGGACAGACTAGGCTCCCTACCTGGTGTTCCCTCATGGAACCAACCAGTACTGGAGACTGAGGTGCGGGCACTTCGGGACACAGCCCAATCTCACTCCTCCTGCGAGACAGGATGTGAGTCCCTACAACCTCCTCACTATAAGGGTACCTAGCTGGGCTACTCTGAACCATCTTACACTGCGAGGGTTATCGAGACACCTGCACCATTCTTCTCGGGTCACTCCCCAACACGGAAAACAACCAATCACTCGAACATCCAGTGCATCACAACATTCATCCACACACACACCCCCCCCCCCCACACACACAAGACTGGTGAGACATATTCTTACTGTCCCTGAATCTCAACCTGCCCCCTCCTTAACCGGGAACCAGGTACCATCCTCTGGGAATGGGACATCCTGCACTGGACTACATATCGCTGCCACCACTGGATCCCACCCATCTGGGGATTCCAGAAAACTTACACCGCACTTAGGGGATGATCTACCCTCCTGAGCTAGTGACTCCATGCCAATTAAGTTACCACTGTAGGCCAACCCTAGAAATAGCAGACAGCACAGGGGCAGTAACAACTCCTTCAGCTTCAGGCCAACCCAAGGACTAGCAGACAGTACAGGGGCGGTAACAACTCCTTTAGCTTGCGCTTCAGGCCAACCCCATAAATAGCAGTCTGCACAAGGGCAGTACAAAACTCCTTCAGCTTCTCTGGTTTCTGTCCTTGGCAGGACACCCAACTCATAGTGCAACAAGAACACACATTTCAAAAATGAAATGACACTTAAACAAACTTAGAACAATAATCCCCTTCCATGTGACTATCTAAAATGCAGAGTTTTGTAGTGCAGCCAGTTGTCGCCGTGGTACTGCGCAAACGCAAGTCCTATCCCACCGCTGATCACCAATGTTAGAAATGGGATCTCTGGTTGGCTGAGGCTTGCGCCAAAGCCAGGCAGAGACCACCACTCTAGTCAGGGCAAGGAAGTTACACGCCGAAGATAACCCCTGCTCACCCCCTTGGTAGCTTGGCACGAGCAGTCAGGCTTATCCCAGAGGCAATGTGTAAAGCGTTTGCGCAACACACACAGCACAACACCCAAGGCACACTACAAAAGGAACTCCACCCAAGGTTATATATAAAAATAGCCTTTGTATTATCATAAAACACCTTAGAATAGTACTCGCATACAATACACTGTGCCAACTGGCACGGGACAATATTTACAGGGGATTATGTACACATGACTGGGCCACTGTCAGAACCATCACTTAGTAAAAGGTAATAGATGTAGAACACATAATAAATGTAGGACATATCAGAACCGTACAACCAGTAATCACTGGCAACCACTGTACTTGGCATCAGCCTGTAACATAAACCATATTATGCACAGCATCACATTAGGCGCAAAACCTTATGTGCCAACCTCACCAGCATAAACACATTATGCAATTATCTCTCCAGTCTAAACGCATTAGACCATAACATCCTAAGTATAAATCACATTAGGAAATAATCTCAGGGGAAAATAACTCACAACCTAAACGCATTAGGAAGTAATAACCTCACAAGCATAGAAACATTAGGCAAAACCTCATAATCCTAGAAATACATTTAGAGGTATGAAACGGGGTGCGTAAACCATAGTAAATGCATCACATTTCCTAGCACCACATTTTAGGACAGAAATCACATTAGTACATACCTCACAGTAGAAACCTTAGCAGAGGTATAAATCACATTTAGGGCCTGGCGCCCTACAAATCTAACAGTCCCCCCTGGCCATCTGGCCAGCTCAGAAAAGGGGCTCAAATGCCCTATGTCCAAAGTCGGGGCGCGCTGCCAACGCAGCGAAAGTCAAGGGTGCGCAAACTGCGCAGGCCTAAACGTAGCAGCTGCCCACTACTTGCTGGGCAGCTGGGAATATAGGGGGCAAAAGGAGTGTATCTTACTCTTGTCTAAATCAACAATAATGCCCCCAAAGAATCACACCTAAACGGTGCAGCTGGCACTAAGTGCTGCGCAGCTGTGAGGACCAAAATGTGGGCCCTGGCACGCATGGTGCTCTCTAGGACAAATATCGCAAAACATTGCAGCTGCTCTCTGTCAAGCGGGGCAGCTGGGAAACCATAATAGGCCCTGGCACAACTGTGCCGTCTGGGCCTTGCTGGGGCTCGTAAATAACATCGCCCCCATCGGTGCAGTTGCCCACTGTCAAGCGGGGCAACTGTAATCATCTCGGCCAAGGGGCCCAGCAGCACGGTGCCCTCTGGGCTCTAAAACAAACTATGCCCAAGGTTAGAGCCACACAGGCTCTAAAGATAAATGTGCCCCGCGTTGGAGCCATACTGGGCTCTTAAACAATTATGCGATGTTGCGGGGGGAGCCACGCTGGGCTCTAAAACGAGGATGCCCCACGTTGGAGCGGCCTGCTCTCCTGCGGGTCCGCTCGGGAGCTAGGCACCGCCTGTGCCTCGATCTTGCTTTCTCCCCACCGCCCCCCAGCCATCCCCTACTCACCGGGCCCTCGACTGGGGGGGAAGCCTCTTCATTCCTGCTCCTCTCCTGGCAGGTGGGAGCGACAGCACTTCTCCGGTCTCCTCTCTCCTGGCGCGGGGCTTCCCTCACTCACGGGAGCCCCGCCGATCAGCTGGCTTCGCCCGGTCCCTCTTCTGGGACCGGGACTTCAGGTGGAGCCCGCGAGGCTCCAGGGCGCCTTCCGCTTCTCCCTTCGCCCGGTCCCTCTCCTGGGACCGGGACTTCAGCATGGAGCCTACGGGGCTCCAGGCGTCTCCTCAGGCTGCGGGGGCGTGCGCGGGACTTCCTCCGCAAAACCGGAAGTCCCGCCCGCCGCCAGGCACCATGTTGCCTGACTTCCGCTCTTGCCGCGACTCGGGCCGCAGCGGTAATCGCGGGTCTCCGGGCGCAATGAGGGGTAGGCTCCCTCTAAAGTCAAAATACAAAGCTGGGTGGGCACCCGCAATTATGAGCAATAAGCGGGGTGGGCACCTGCCATTTTAAATCAGAATAAAGCGGCAAGATGCGGGGTGGGCTCCCGCTCGGCACGACAAAAATGCAGGGGAATCCCTACGCCGGGGATTCCCTCCTCCACGGGCAGCTCAGCGCTGCGGAGCCCTCATGCTCCTTCTCTGGGTAATTAAAGGATGGCGCTTCCAGGCGCTAGATGAAGCCCAAGTCCTGCAGGCAAAGAGATGGAGCAAAGGAAGCTCCCAGCAAAGAGGTCTTCAAGGTCCAGGGGCAAAACAGGGCCCAGGGAGGCAAGCCCTCCTGGCAGCCCCCCCTGGGCCCCAGCAGCAGCACGCCCCTGGCAGATTAGAGTCCAGGAACAAGAACCTTTTCATGGGGTCACAGCCCCTTTTATACACCAAAATCCCTTTGTGACACAGCACAGGGCTGGGGAAAAACCAGACGCAACTGGTTTGGGGGAGCTTTGGAGCACTTTGTTTTGCTCAGCTCCTCTCTCCTTTCACAGGACAGGCTAGGGACATCAGACGCACCACAGGGGGTGGAGCCAGCATTGTAGAGGGAAGGCACAGCCCTATTCACTGACCTTGACTGGTAGGTCGCTCCCCCACCACACAGCTCCGTCTGTGTGCCCTGCTGCTGCCCCTGATTGTGCTCGTTTTTTCCTTTCTGTGCCCCCTTGCTGCCCCTGATTGTGCTCGTTTTTTTTCCTTTCTGTGCCCCCTTGCTGCCCCTGATTGTGCTCGTTTTCCCTTCTATGCCTGTTTCCCGCCCCTGCGGCCCCGCCCCCTCACTGCCCATTCGCTGCCCCATTCCCTGCTCTTCCCTCCCACCTCCCCATTTATGGCGGCCGCTGCGTGGTGAAGAGAGCGACCCCTGACCTTGACTGGTAGGTCGCTCCCCCACCACACAGCTCAGTCTGTGTGCCCTGCTGCTGCCCCTGATTGTGCTCGTTTTTTTTCCTTTCTGTGCCCCCTTGCTGCCCCTGATTGTGCTCGTTTTCCCTTCTATGCCTGTTTCCCGCCGCTGCGCCCCTGCGGCCCCGCCCCCTCACTGCCCATTCACTGCCCCATTCCCTGCTCCTCCCTCCCACCTCCCCATTTATGGCGGCCGCGCAGCGGACGTGCGCAGCGGGCGCGCCTAAGGCAAGCCCGTCTGCGCCCGACCGCGCCCAGCGCCAGACCCCCTGGTCCGGGCATCCCCGCGCCCGCCACATCAACAGACGCCGATACGACGCCAGCACCCTCCACGCACTCAACCCCGGAAAAGATCACGCCTGCTACCAGGCCACCCCGAAGCGCACCCAAGGGCCCTTCACCTGCCGGAACTGCAGCTTCGCCAGCACCCGCCCCGCCAAACCACCGCCCAGGAAAGAACCCAACTACCTCAGATGCATCCTCCTCAACACCCGCTCCGCCCGCAAACACGCCATCGAACTCTGGGACCTTCTCGACTCAACCTCCCCAGACGTCGCATTCCTGACGGAGACCTGGCTGAATCCCGCTTCAGCCCCCGACATCGCCATTGCCATTGCCATCCCGGACGGATACAAGATCACCCGCAGGGACCGCACCAACGGAGTCTGAGGAGGCATCGCCATCGTCCACAGGAACACCCTCAGTCTCAACCAACACCGACGACACCCTCAGCACCGCCGAACACATGCACTTCCAGATCCACACCGATCCCAACACCACCCTCAGAGGAACCCTCATCTACAGACCCCCCGGACCCCGACCACAGTTCAGCGATTCCATCGCTGACTTCGTCAGCACACACACCATCGCCTCCACGGACTACATCCTCCTCGGGGACCTGAACTTCCACCTCGAACAACAAGGACACCAACTCCACCACCCTGATCGACAACCTCGCCACCCTCTGACTCCGACAGCTCGTGACTACACCCACCCACGCCGCCGGCCACACGCTAGACTCCATCTTTTCCGCAAGCCCACACGTCTCCTTCAACCACACCTCCGAACCCCACTGGACTGACCACCACTGCATCCACTTCACCTACAGGAAGCCCACCACGCACCACAGCACCGAACAAATGCGTCGCCGCTGCTGGAGCAGAGTCACGGAAGACCAGCTAACCACAACCCTCGCCCTGAGCCCACCCGCCGAACCCTCCGACCCCGACACCGCCGCCCGCAACCTCAGACAGTGGATCGACGACTGCGCCAACACCCTCGCCCCGCTCAAGAATCCGCCCAACAGCCACACCAGCAAGAAAGCCACCTGGTTCACCGAAGACCTCCAGGCCTCCAAACGAACATGCCGAAAACTGGAGAAGATCTGGCTCCACGAACGGACAGCGGACAGCTACGCCGCCCACAAGAACGCCACCCGCAGTCACCATCACCTCATCGGATCCGCCAAAAGGGCCTCACTCAGACCGCCTAGACAACAACGCACACAACAGCAAAGAGCTCTTCAACATCGTGAAGGAACTCTCCAACCCCAGCTCCAACACCAACGACATCCAGCCATCGCGAGACCTGTGCGACTCACTGGCCACCTTCTTCCACCGCAAAATCGCCGACATCCACGACAGCTTCAACACCACGACCGCCCCGGCAACCACCGAGACCACTGCCCCCACAACCACCAACCGCCTGCTCTCCTGGACCAACATCAACGACTAGGACACCAGCGAGATCATGAACACCATCCACTCCGGTTCACCGCTAGACCCGTGCCCTCACCACATCTTCAACAAAGCCAGTACAGCCATCGCGCCCCATCTCCGGAAAATAATCAACATCTCCTTCGAGACAGCAACCTTTCCGGAAAGCTGGAAGCACGCCGAGATCACCGCCTTACTCAAGAAACCCAAGGCAGACCTCAAGAACTTCCGACCCATCTCTCTGCTCCCGTTCCCCGCGAAGGTCACCAAGAAAATCGTCAAACAACTGACCCGCTACCTCGAGGAGAACAACATCCTGGACCCTTCCCAGTCCGGCTTCTGCAGCAACCACAGCACCGAAACCGCCCTCATCGCCGCCACCGATGACATCAGGACCCTGCTAGACAACGGAGAAACAGCAGCCCTCATCCTCCTGGACCTATCAGCCGCCTTCGACACGGTCTGCCACCACACACTACGAACACGCCTTCACGACGCCGGGATCCAAGAGAAGGCCCTGGACTGGACCACATCCTTCCTTTCCGGCAGAACACAAAGCGTCCGCCTCGCCCCCTTCCGATCCAAGGCCACCAAGATAATCTGCGGCGTACCCCAAGGCTCCTCCCTCAGCCCAACGCTGTTCAACATCTACATGGCACCCCTCGCCCACGTCGCCCGACAGCACAACCTCAACATCATCTCCTACGCCGACGACACCCAGCTGATCCTCTCCCTCACCAAAGACCCTCACACCGCCAAAGCCCACCTCCACGAAGGAATGAAGGCCGTCGCCGAATGGATGAGGACCAGCCGCCTGAAGCTGAACTCGGACAAGACGGAGGTCCTCATCCTTGGTTCCAACCCTTCAGCCTGGGACGACTCCTGGTGGCCAACATCACTGGGAACGGCCCCGCCACCCACCGACCACGTACGCAACCTAGGGGTCATCCTCGACCCCACCCTCTCCATGACTAAGCAGGTCAACGCCGTTTCCTCATCCTGCTTCAACATCCTCCGAATGCTCCGCAGGATCTTCAAGTGGATCCCCACCGAAACAAGAAAAACAGTCACCCAGGCCCTCGTCACCAGCAGGCTGGACTACGGAAACGCCCTCTACGCAGGAACGACGGCTGCAACGCATCCAGAACGCCTCTGCACGTCTTATCCTCGACATCCCCGACGCAGCCACATCACACCCCACCTGAGAGACCTGCACTGGCTCCCTGTCAACAAGAGGATAACCTTCAAGCTCCTCACCCACGCACACAAAGCACTCCACAACTCCAGACCAGCCTACCTCAACAGACGACTCAGCTTCTACACCCCCACCCGCCTGCTCCGCTCGACCAGCCTCGCCCTCGCCACAGTCCCCCGCATCCGGAAAACGACCGCCGGCGGCAGATCCTTCTCCCACCTCGCCGCCAAGACCTGGAACACCCTCCCCACCAACCTCTGACAGACCCAAGACCTACTGGCCTTCAGAAGACTCCTCAAGACCTGGATCTTCGATCAGTAGCAGCACCACCCCCCTCTTCCCCCAGCGCCTTGAGACCCTCGCGGGTATGTAGTGCGCTTTATAAGTGACATGATTGATTGATTGATTGATTCAGACCCAGGTAGCACTCCTCCTCTCACTATGTGCAGATCTCCCTATTCAGCCCTGCGCTGACTCACCCTGCCCCTCCTGGAGCCACACACACCTCACAGCCCCTGTCACTCACAAGCCAGACATGCAATTCACATCAGGCAGACACAGAGCACACAGAAATGCCAACTTCTAGAAGTGGCATTTCTCTACCAGTCACCATAAATCTGCGCACACCATTGCGCAGCATTTATTCTCACGAATTCAGACATACTTGACCACACTGCTCCTCTCATAACAGAAATTACCACTGACACACTCATCCTCAATGCATTCCTATGGGAGGGCAGGCCAGTCTCCTCACACACGCACACAGCGCGCACGCACTTTACACTGGGCCACAGTGCTAAAGTGCCCAGAGGTCTAAAATCACCAACACTACGCAGGGAAAAGGCTAAGGGACAGGCAAAAAGTTCAGGGGTGAACCTGCCAAAAGGGCCAGGTCCAACAGCTAACTTGTCACCCTCTGGCCTATTCATAGCCTCTTCAAATAAAACTACAACAATTAAACAGTAATAGCTCTTTTGTGGTCGGTTTAAATGTCAAAGGAAAAAACTATTGCTTTCACTAGTTGTAGTAATGATGTTAATTAAACATTTGCTGGCTGATTTTGTTCACGGTGGCAGGTTTGCGTTCTATAAAGTACACAAATGTGGTTCCTGGCTCGCTTCTCTGGTGCACTGCTATAGATATCTTGTGTGTCAACTGTGCATCGACTTCATCTGTTTGCCCACTCTATTACTGGCCTTTACAGGTATTTCCTCAATACGGCAAACGTTTGCAGTCTGTAAATGTAACAAAGGTGAATGAATGATACCTTCACTCTGCACGATCCTTCTTGCTTTTTTTTGTTTTTATTTACATTTGTAATTCGAATCCAAATTTGAAAAAACCTAGTTAGTGCTTATGTGCATACACAATCATGGAAAAGCTTGCAGTTAAAATGCCAAGCGCACTTGGAGTGCATCTGCTTTTAGATCCCTGCCGTTGAGTTTTGGGCCCAGCTTGTGGGGTGGAAACTGCAGCAGTGAATTACGGATGACCTCAGATACAATGATATGCGAGGCATGGTGATCATGTTGTGGCAAGTGTAGCTTCACCCTTATTCAGCACCCTGAAGCGCATGCTCTTTTCTGGGCATTAATTCGACGGTATGCGCGGGGATTAAATAATTGCCTTTCCGTTGTTCCTATTCTGGCTTTCAGTGCTTCCAAGGCACCCACAAACTTTCTCTGCCACCTTTCCTGTGCAACATTTTCTTAAGTAGCATCTATAGCTCATTTCCAGCTTTGCTTATTGTGAGTTTTAGAATTACAAATGTGAGATAAAAAGTCTTTGGTTATATGTATATAGCTAGATGACCCAAACATAGTGTCCCAAACACATGATCTCTGAAAGAATTATATGCTGCTGGTGCTTGAACACTGTTCAGGCAAACATTATGCCTTTGCCGGAATATTGTAGTTCACTTTATTTGAGTCTGCTGAGAAACCCCCTGTCGGACACATTCTTCTAAGGTTTGTTGATTGGAGGTAATTTACTTTACTTCTGGGGTGCTGGTGTTCATTATTTGCTTCAACTTTTACTTTGAATGCCCTACAGCGTGGTGCCTATTTAGTCAGTTTGGTAGAGGCATTTACCAAAATGGTTTCGGTTCTTGCTGCTAGATGTAATCGAACAGTTACCAGATCTCTTGGTGGTGGTAGTTTGGGGAAGGTGGAGCTATCCCAGAAACGCCTGGATGAAGTGATTTTTCTCAGCGGCCCAATCCCAGCTCTCTGCAGCAGCACCTAAATCCCACATCGTAAGGTATGCAGAGAAATTTGCCACACCATCCAGAACAGGACATCGAAACTTCCTCACAATGTCACATACAAATCAGAAACCGTTACACTGCTGTTACCAGACCCCTTTGGTGGACTTACTCTGGGGTAGCACCAGAAGAATCTCAGCAACCCCTTCTGTTGTGACCCGCTTAATGCTTCCTCTCGGTGAAGGCCACATTTGCAGAGGACTCTTGCTTTTGGGGTCTTGAAGAGCATAGGCCGAGAAGTATGTAGAAAGGACTCCCTAACAGTTAGAGCATAAGCAATAATTATGCACCAGAACATTAGACATGCACACACTTCTATTTACTTTTCAAAGAATTACCCTCCTAAGTCACAATATACTAAATACCCAGCGTCACACCTCGTTCCCATGTTGCAAAGTATTGGAAACGTTCAAGCACACACACAACACTGCTAATTGATCATTGCAGGTCTGCCATCAAGCATGCCTATTCATATACACAACCTCATTGGACATAGCAAATTAGACATCCTACATTGCTCCTTTAAACATGTAGTTTGACACCGTTATAACCACAGGAGAACTGATCCACTGGAAGGTACAGTGGAGCAGCTGGTATCCCAAAAACATTAACGCTAACCATAGCCGCCTCCCCCTGCTGACTTCTTTGAAGCCATATAGATCTGCATGGAGAGCTCTCCCAACATTCTATCACCACCTCTCAACTGGACTATCGGATATATTCATTGAACACTTCTCATCTCTATTATTGCTTTCCTCACCTCAAATCACTTGCACATAGTGGAGGATTTGAAGTACTGCCTGGAGGATAACTTGTTTCCTTTGCTGAAGGTAATTTTCCGAACTAGGAAACAGTCTAGGTATAACAATGTTGTCCACAAGCCCCTCACAAAATATGCAAGCATCATATACCTCAAAGCCACCATTTACAAAGCCTAAAAGACCTTGAGTACAGAAATGGTGCAACAAGTTGCAGAGCTCTAAATAACTTTAAGGTTTACAAAACATCACCTCACCCAAATACACCTATGCTGCCATACCACACACCAAGGATGGATACAGACAATGTGCAGAAAATCAGAACTGATTTCACAGTAACACACCCAGTTGCCTTCGCTTCACCGTCCCATGCCCTCCACCCACAAGCATAGTTACGAAAAAAATACATTCACTACCTCTGACCTCCAAGAGAATCCTATTGATAAAGAAAGCTCAGACCCTGCAATAAGTCATGTGACCCATGCCTATTTGCAGTTGCTGTATCCATGCAGAAATGCTTGCAACAGAACTATTTCTGTATTTGTCAGTTGCTCTCTAAAAATAAAACTGGCATGGCCCAGATCTCCACCCCGCGCCCCCCCAACACTCCAGTGATCCCTTACTCAAACAATCCACTATTGATGCAGTGGGACACAACTATTGGTGTACCATCACTGTCTCCTCATACTGTCAGCCACCAATATATCTGCAGAAGCACTTGGATGGTTCACCTTGTTGCTGTTCATGTGCAACAAAAAGTGAGACTGAGACCTCTCCTCAACCAGCCCAGTTAACTTGTGTCGTAAGCACCTTACACCTGCCTGTTGCTGTTCTGCTTCTACCACCAACTCTTTTTTTTCTTTTTTTTTTTTTTTCCCCTAGCTCCCAAACACTGGAATCAGTTACCCTTACAGCTATGCTGTTGCTCAGACTTAGACTCTTTTAAGAGACCCTTGAAAACATGGCTGTTTGATCTTTAATCATCTCATGGAATTGTGACTGGTTTAGACTGCTCTGGCGCCGAGATATCCCCTTGGGGATGATTTGTGTGCCTAACCAATCTATAAATATTATCTCCTAATGGACACTGCAGGCAATCCTGACTTCCGCGTTCACTCCTTTACCGATGTCGTCTCAAATCTTTTTTTATCAAAGCTGGGAGAATCCTGTTAGTTCATATCTGCATCAAATTGGCCAACACCGAATGAGCTATACCCTGTGGCAGGGTATATACCATATCTAAAACAAGTTTCCCCTGCCAAAACTTATTTCGATTGTGGTTGATAAAGTAGACTGTTTATATTTCTAACAAAGTGAAAAATATTTATTTGCCAAGAACTAATTAATAAACAATCACCAATATATACAAAATATATTTTGTCTTCATCAACCAAATCTTTAAAATTATTAGTACAAATATTTTATAAACCCCTGCTCATATAACTAGATATGACATCCTACAGATACACGCGTGCACAGACGTACATTTGCCTACATAGACTCTGTACAGAAACATTAGCTTGGGATATGTTAATTCAACCAAAATGTTGGTATCGTCGATGCAGCATTTCAGAGGTTGCATTAGATTCACCCCACCTTCATTTGGACATAATATTTAATATATCCTAGCAAATTCTGTATTCATCTGATACAAAACTACTGATAATGTATCCACACTTTGTACAATGCAATTTGTACAATATAAAATACATCTTGTAGAACTTTCATCTCAGTGTACCGCTTTCTGTTTGTGAAGAATAAAACCTATGTTAGTTGATGAGACTGCTTGCCAAGGCAAGTAGATAAGACTTCTCACTTCCAGAAGATTTAAAACAAATTATTTTCAGTTTCTGTGCATGATAAAAGGTGGAATTTTAAGTGATTTGCCTAGAACAAATCTGTATTTGGCAATATGCCCAAGTTGGGATTCAACCAGAGTACCTAAGCTTGCAGCTAAGCTACCAGGCCACTTCCCCTTCTTTCTGTGCCACTCCCCTGTGCCATATCTTTTTCCATCAAACCCAAACCAAGATACCTAGGAGTCATTTGGAATGCCGAGTTGAACCTATAATTAACAAATATGATTTGTAAGTAAATCTACACTTTCAAATTGCTCCACCCAAAATTACCCTTCCATGCAGAGCCCTAGTAAACCATGCAGTGTATGTAGGAACACTCTGTAGTGCCCTGCTTGCTGTTTTACCTGCCTACCAGATCAAGATACTGCAAAACCCCAAAAATAGGCTGTCCACTATTTTGACTGCAAAAATGCAGGAAACAGCCTTTACATCGGCCGCCAAACAACGCACAGCAGTTACAATGAATACGTCTTTGCCATGCATGCCGTTACAACGACATGCCTTGGGGAAATCTGTGTTTGACTTTAAAGTCAAACACTTTCCCTTCTGTTGCTCAGACTGTAGTTGGGAATAGTAAATTATACCGCTCCAAAGTCCAGCGCTTTCCCCAAGGTCTATCCTTGTAACGAGATGCGTCGTAAAGCCATGCGGTGTTCCAGTATATAACTCAAAAATACAATTTTATCATAGTCCAACTAAAAGCTCTGCACTGCCTTTATATGGAGGAATTGAGTTCAGGGTATTCATCTACAGGTACCCGATAGGCCAATCCCACAAATGCCACAATGAGAGGATAAAAATACCAACAACCATTCTGCCCTCTCTGTCCCAGAGGAGACGACATTCTAAACCTACCAGAAACAAAAGCCAATTCAGCAACTCGCTGCAGTAGCACTACTCCTCTGGAACAACCTGCCTCTGACATCTGCAAAGCCCCATCCTTCATGTCCTTGGGAGCATACTAAAACAGAGTTTTAGCAACCTCTCGACCAACTTCATTACCCACTAGGCCTTCTGCTCTGGAACTCACTGCTAAGAAACAGTTGTGCAAGCCCTTCCTGTAAGGCTTTAAAACCAGCATTAAACTGTAATTTCCTGCCATTAGAACGCAATTGAATATTGACCCACTTGCCCCATGTTGCTTTAAATATGTACATTCCTCCGTCTATGTCTCGGTAGATGCTGATATTTGCCTGTAAAACTGGCTGAACTAACCCACACCAACCATTTAATATGATCTACAGCATTATTAATGGAAATTTATCGAATGCTACGTAAATGCATAAAAAAAATCAAGCAGACTTGATGAGCAACACAGACGCTCATTTGTTGTTTAATTCAATATCGCAACCTGTCTGAGCTGAGCATGCATCTTCCCATTTCTCGCTTGCCTTATGTGGCAGAATTGCTGGAGACAACTGTTACCGCTCTACTACAGCTAAATGAGTCAAATAACTTATTTGAACTTGAGATGCTACTTCTAGGCACCCGTATTCGATTGTTGGGTTGAGAACATGCAATTAGGAAAACACTAAGCAGCAATCATACTGCAGACTATGCCTCCGATGTAAGTGCCTTCTAACAGTTGGCAGGTGCAGACAGTGCTATTCAACTATGAGCCAGATGTACGAATGCTTTTTCTTGTAAATCTGTAAATCGCATGTTTTTCAAATGTACTAGACCGCTTTAGCGGTTCGGTAAACTGATAGTTTTTCTTTGTTTTTTTTTTTTTAAACCATCCCAGTTTCCTTTAGGGAAAATGAGATGCAATTTTAAATAAAATAACTATTTAAAAGCAATTACAGACATCATGGTCTGCTGCCACCAGCATCCCAGTGATGGCAGTGAGTTGTAGTGGATCGCAATTGGCGATCTACCTCATTAATATGTATGAGATGGGTCGAATTATGACCCACTGAAATTCACTATTTTGTGAATCGACATGTACATAGGTTGGCTCACAAAATGCCATAGAATTCACAAAAAGTGGGCAAATTGGGACCACTTTTTGCGAATCTATTCTTAGTACATTTCGCCCTATGTTTGTTCTTTGAGTTTTGCTTACAAAAGTGCATTAGTTAAGAGATTCGGGCCTGTCAATCATATTTATAGAGCACTCGGCTGCCAAAAGGCCCCCCGTTACTGGCACACAAGAGAGGACCCAAAAGCGAGACTAAATTAATTTGTCTACGAGCCAAGTCTTCATCTAGGAACTAAACAGGCGTGCCTTCTCAAGAAGCCGCAAAGCCAAATGTAGCGAATTCTAGGCCTTGGGTGCCAGGACAGTAAAAGATCAACCGCCTCCAATCTTCAGGCGAAAACAAGGGTATTTTATGGAACAATTCGGTTTATTGAAGCCTGTAAACCTAATTACACAGCTATCCACCTACAACTAATGGCCGGCAGTGAGAAGGGTATAGGTAAGGTATTACATAGCTGTTTGCCTACAACCCTGAGGCCGGCAGTGATAAACAGGCAGTTTTTAAACATTAGAAACAAAAAGAATCCACCCAATAACTTCCTGCTCCCCCCCCCCCCCCCGCTCCACCACACAAAGCTGAGACAACCATAAAAACGTATGTCCTGGGCCCGTAGTCGGGAGAAACAGACAAAGTTGGTGTGAGGGAATCTGAGGTCGCTTCCTGAGGTTCGTGGGGGATCAAGTGTAGCGGCCGTAGATCATTCGGGCATGTTAATTCTCTTAAATTCTGAAGAAAGGATGTGGATAAAAGGAGTCCATAGATCTGGATAGGAGATAGCTCTGTCATCGATAGCAAGGGACAAGTGTTCCATCCCAAGAATAAACCAAAGCTTGTGTAACCATGTAACATGGTCGGAAATTTTCTCAGTTCCCCAAAGCGAAAGATTACCTGTTGCACTGCGCTTAATGCCAGAGCCATTTGTCTGCTGCGGTTATAACCCCACTCCTTGGGAGTGAGAACACATCTTAACTCCTGTCCTAAGCCTGTCTGCAGCTTTTTGCAGTTTGCAAACGCTTTAAATGGTAAACCTAGATGAAATGCATTGGCATAGCCCAATCTGGAGGTGATTGTCGCATGCCCAATAGGATTCGTGTGTCGAAGGACACATTCCAATGTTTTTCTTCAGCACCTGTAGCAAAGCATAGTCCCGCCACTGAAGAGGGCTGATGGCCAAAGGATAGAGTGTTGTCAAATTTAACCCCTTGGTTTCTCCCCACTGCCATTGGCGGAGGGGAGCGCCCAAGTTCCTCCAGCCACTAGTCGTTGGACCATCAAGTGGCCGATTGTCTTAAAAGGAGGATTTCTTTTGGATGCATTGCACATTAAACAGTTCCTATTCATCCAGTCTACCACCTCTAGCAAGCATTTCTTGAACAAGGCCAGCTCAACCGGGTCCTATTTCCCAAAAGAGAAAATAAGTTGGGTGTCATTGGCGTACGAAATCACCTGTTGGAAAAGGCCCTTTTTGTAGGATTACCCCAAACGTTTTGCCTTCCTTCCGCCTCTTCTGTTTTTGACTTCGTTGTTGCTAGGTTTAGGACTCTGAGCACTTTACCACTGCTGACCAGTGCTAAAGTGGTGGTGCTCTTATCTAAAGTGTGGTGACATTTAGGTTATCCATGATTGCTATTTTTGGTTCACTTACAAGTCCCTAGTAAAGTGGTATACCATATACCTAGGGCCTGTAAACCAAATTCTACGAATCGCCTGCAACACTGATTGTGCCACCTACAGAAGTAGCCTTTTAAATCTGACTCTGGCCTGCCACTGCAAGGTCTGTGGGTGCAGTTTATTGCCACCTCAACTTTGCATTTCTAATTACTTTCCAAGCCTTAATCTCCCCTTTATTACATATGTCATCCCAAAGGTAGACCCTAGGTACCCCTAAGGGCAGGGTACTGTCAGTAAAAGGCAGGACATGTACATTTTTGTTTTACATGTCCTGGTAGTGACAACCACCCAAGTTCGTTTTCACTACTGTGAGGCGTGCTCCTCTTCTAGGTTCACATTGGGGATTCCTTAAACACCCTTTTTTAAGTATGGTTCCTGATTGCAGAGGAGTAGCTGCTTTGTTTTATATAATTGGATTGGTTATGACAAATCCTCTTTAGTGTTCAAGTTAGATCTGTTATTACTAATCTAGAAATGTCACTTTTAGAACGTGGACATTTCTCTGCTGTTAGCTCTCTTGTGTGCCTTACAGCCTGTCTTCAATACACGTCTGGAGTGGGGTGGCAATTACACTATGTGCATTACCTCTAGACAGCCAGAAGAACCGGACATTCAGCTGCATCAGCGTCCATCTGCATACTGAGTGATGGGTCTTCCTGGGCAAGATGGAGGGGAGGAGCTGACATGTACACCTGAATAGGTAGTGGCTTGGCCTCAAACAAAACACTGATTTACCCCTCCTAACCCCAGACACAGAATTTACCCCGCAAAGGCTTTGACTTGTAGTCACCTCCACTTCAAGGACACAGTTGGCTAGAAGTATTGGGTATAGACCCTTCTCACTAGTTCACTTTGGGATTATAAGGAGTCTCTGCCAAGAAGATGAGCTGTGCTACAGGAGGGACTACCACTTTGCTAACGGCTTTGCTGTGTTGGCCTGCTGATTGCTGGGCTACAGAAGAGACTGCCACTTTGCTATCTGCTCTACTGTGTTTGCCTGCTAACTCTTCCCTGGGCGGTGAGAAGAACTGGACCTGTTCTCTGCAACCATATGCAACCTAAGTAACTATAAGGGCTTGTTGGCTTGCCCACTGTTTAGGAAATCTCAGTTGGCAGGGTATGCCCAGACGTGGGTCCCTTGCTCACTTTGCCACTGGATTCAAGCAAGCCTGGCTGATGACGGCTGAAATGCCAGAAACCGGTCCTAGGATGCTTGTTTCCGGTCCAGGGAAGACATGGCTTGGCAGTTCGGGCTGGACTGTTCCCATGAGGCACAGGGTCAGACTGATTTGCATATGGCCATGTCTGAACTGGGGTGGTGGAGTGAGCTAAAGAATGATGATGGATTAAACCCAGATCAGTTGACTGGGGGTGAGTGTTTGATTAGCTCAAACGCTCCGTCCATCATCCCCTTTGGTATCCCTAGGAAATCTCAGGGCCATCAAAGATTTAATTTGTACAAATGACTGCTGCTAGGCTCTGCTAATCCGGAGTCTGACTCTGCCTGACTTGACCTCAACCAGTCCTGCGCCTTTGCAGAGTGTCAGCAGCTGCTTTTGGACATCCACACGCATCAACACGGTGTACCGATGAAGAGCCAATGTGTCTGCCTGCTCGAGCGCAGAGCATCGTGTTTTTTGACTTCACCGAAGCTGCAGCGCCTGAAGGCAGTCCAACGTGACCTAGCGCACTCTGCATGCATCAAGAAAAGACTGGTGTCTGCCCTCTGACTTGAATCACCGCATCGTATCCAACAAGAGACGACTCCTGCAACGCGGGTCCCGGTGCAAACTGCACCACTGCAATCCATCAAGAAAGGTGCTGTGCACTTCGGGACTTACGGGCTCTGGACTGCCTGAATGGAGCAAGTAGATCAATCTCCCGCAAACTTGACCTTGCCTTTTAATTGTAATAACTTTGGAGGCACTACTTCGTGCTGACTCGGGGAGAAAGCCTGTTCCCAATCCACTGTGTGGATCGCTGTCCTTTCTTTCCCCAGCGTAATCGTAAAGAACCTACTGAATGCGCACGGTCTCTTTTAGAATTGTACATTCTTAAAGTATTTGTAACTTGAAATGCTTTAATTGGATTTTTATCTTGTTTTGAAGAGTAAAAGATTATTTTTGTACCTCATTGTGAAGTCTTTATTTGTGGTGTTTTCACTTTGTTGCTGTAGCCACATATGCTCCATTGTTTTCCACATTGCCTCTTATGTTAAGCCTGACTGCTCTGTGCTAAGCTACCAGAGGGTGAGCACAGGCTGATTTAAGTGTGTGACTGACTTACCCTCACTAGAACTGCTGTACCTACTTGGAAAGGGTGCATACCTCTGCGAACTAGAGATCCGATTTCTAATAACCATGATGCCAAATTTTTCAATAATGTGAGCCAGCTGCGGCATGTACACGTTAAACAGTGCAAGTCTCAACGAGGAGCCCTGGGGAATGCCGTATGTCATCTATTTAGGTGCTGAGAAAAAAAGCTACAAAAATCCGATTGTTCCTTGTCCGCTAAAAACAAAGATTGAATCCAACTCAGAACTGTACCCCTAATCCAGAAATCGGAAAGTCTGGATAGCAAAGTGTCATATGTATTATGAAGACTACTCTGTTGTGCAGAACAAACAGTTCCAACAAACTTTGGCGAATCCAGTAGGGCTCGCATTTAGAAAGCAATTGGCAACTTTCTTTTTTTGCAATGGTGCATCGTGCACTTTCTAATTTTTTTTAATCACATTTTTACCTTGCTGTTCAAACAAGGCTGTTCTTTTTAGTAGTGTATGACAGTGAAGCAAACCGCTTCGTAGCACTTTGCAGTTGCTAGTCCCTTGAGGAAAGATTAAAAAGAAATGTACAGTGGGACAGGGACTGGTGGGCTCGCAATGGAGCGAGACGTCTATGGCTGGGAGCGAATGAGTCGGTACCTAGATAGAGCATGGAGACCTCTGTGATAAAAATAACAAATAAGGTGTGTGTACTACTGTTTCAGAAGTTCACATTTGCGAATGTCGTGGGCTTATATCTAGGCTGATGGACAACGGAGTTTGGTAATGATTTTAAAACTTTGTGCTGAGTGAACATAGTATATGTTTTACATAAATTAATTTACTTTTGCTAAGGGGAGTGTGAAAGTGCTACATGAGTGTTTCTGAGCCATTAAATGTTGGATTAACATTTTGTATAGCATCTGCTGAATTGGTATGGTCTTATTTTTGAAAAATCCTGTTTTTCAAAAGAATTGGGATGGATTTAATGATACTAAAATGTTAGTCTCGTAACCAATAGCTACTGATGAGAGTGCTGCATAAATTGCTTTTCCATGCTACATAATTCAGCAAACCGTGCACATCATTTTTTGTTGTATTGCCCCAGATTTCCTCTCTCCCTTGTTTTATCCTGCCCCACAGATTTAGCCTTTCCATGATTCTATCCTGCATCAGGCACCCTTGCCTAATGGGGCAGTCCTGATGGCTTCCTTTCTTCAACCTAAACCTCCCCTTAACTTATTATTACCTCTGTTATTTCTCTTTTTCACCAGTGTAATGCTTTCTAATTTTTTTTCAGTAAAATGTCAACGATTAATTAAATTACTACCTAAAGGCCTATTGCATTTATCCTTGAATAATTCTGGTATAGGACAGTACCATGATAATGCTACTTTGATGTCAAGTTATCATATGTCAAGTATAATTTTCTGTTTTTGCAAAGAAAATCAGATCTGTCCTTAGTGTTTTCGACCTCTCTAGCTGTCACCAGAGGTCTTTTTAAGTCACACAAAAAGAATATACAGTAAAGGGCTTTAGATAAACCTGCTTGAGCCATTGGCTGGTTTAGGTCAGCCTCCATTCACCGTATTTCTGTCTTCCACATTTTGTACCAGCCCGTGGTATTTCAGTATTGTGTCCCTTTTGACATTTACATTTTAAATTGGTGACTGGGCACAAAGACGTTCCTAGTGGCTTTTATGTTACCAGTGAATTTTGTGCCTCCATCACCCATTTGAAAACTAACAGCACCCAGTTGTTTCCTTGCTGAGTCTGTCGGACTCCAATAATATTCTCGTATATGGCACATTGCACCGAACTACACTGACCAGTTAGCCATCACTGAATGCTCTCACCCACACATCTGAAGGCAACTGGGGCTGTGCTGTGGTTAACGTCTAAAGCGGAACCATCTGCTATTTTTATACTTTCCTCCTATTACTACGGCTGCAGCAACCTGCTATTGTGGGTGTTCAGGCTTGATGAAACAGGGAAGTAAGTGCCTATGAGGCTACTAACCGGCTTTGTCCAGAGAGGCCTACTTTCCTCCTGGTCTCAAGTGGTTGCCCACTGGCGCAGATGGCTATGATTCTCCAAGCCAGATTGGTAGATGTGCAAAACTTGCACCGTGCAAACTAATGTTGCTTTTGTGGCACCATCACAGAGGAAGTCCCACCCCAAACGCTCATCTAGACCACTGCTGGAGGGCAGGGCCAGCCTTCAAGCAGCTGAAATGAGTTTTTAGATAGGGGTGGTGATGTTTGGAGTTAGCTGTCACAACGACGTGCTGGCACCCTGTGTCACAATGGCCAGAGGCTCTCCTCTGAGCTAATCTGTTTCCAAGCACAGGTACACTCGTGTCCAACTGTGGCTGCTAGGCACGCTAAGTAAAAACAATTGGCAGAAATTGTCTGAACCCAGAGCATTCCAGCTTCCGCGACTGGGCCCCACAGCAGCCACAGTTTCAACACCTGGTCACAGTTGTGGTATTGATGCTAATTGGGCATGCACATTTTTTTTTTTTAGGGGCGTCCCCTATGTTGGGCACTGAATAGCACTGTTCCAAGGTGGCCGTTGTATTCGATTTGTCTTTGGGAAATGCGAGTGCAAGCACAGAGAAGTAGAAGTGATGTCTGCAGCAGTATGCACCTGACGTGTGCCTTACCTGCTCCTACACTGCTGGATTATATTGACGATCTGAAACCTAGTTATTGGCAGTACTGGTCAATTTCAGAAGGAAAGCAGCACAAACATATTATACTATGCTGTTGCTATTTGTATATTCTATATTGTACCATTGATCTGGTTTCATAGTGCTTTTCATTCCAAGATTTCCAGCAGACTGGTGTCTGAAAACCTTTTACTATTGAAGGTTTTGTGGTCGGTGTGTAACACTGCATGGTGTGACTTACTTTGTTTGAGGCTGTTGGTTGGAGAATATAACCCCTTTATTGCTTTAGTGTACTTAAGTTGTAGGAGACTAAGTTAATCCGAAATGTAACCACCCAGTTATGTTATAACCAGCAGTGCTTTTGAATTAAATACTTTGGACATTTTAGGCAGGAAAAAGTTGAAAATGCATTTCCAAAGCTGGCCTTGTTTATTTACTGATGGGTGAGTTTTTGTGTGTATGTGGTATAGGTAAGTGGGAGAGTGCAAGAATGAGGCAGTATTTTCTGAATGAATGAATGGTCCGTGATTAGGTACATAGACAATCGGATGGATGGTGAGTTATTTAGGTGCATGGATAAGTGAACATAATGTAGAGGCAGTCTGGACCGGTTGACTTTGCCAATGTGTGGGTTTTTTTTTTTTTTTTTTTAGTCATTACCGCTTTCTGCTCTGGTTGAGGCACCACTTAATTACAATGATATTTCTCTTTTTGTCTTTTTTTTGTCAATTCAGTCTCCTCCAGGAAAAGTAGCAGATGCTGTGAAAGCTGCCATTGATGTAGGATATCGCCATATAGACGGTGCCTACGTGTACGAGAATGAGAATGAAGTAGGGGAAGGAGTTCGTCAGAAAATCCAGGAGGGCATTGTTAAACGAGAGGACATGTTTATCGTCAGCAAGGTATTGTTTTCAGGGAGAAGCTTGTGCCCCTGCCAGGCAGACGTAATTCTTTACAAAAATCTAAATGTTTGCAGTGTGGTTTATAGTGTGGTAGATATGAAGGATGTTTTGGGGACAAATGCACACTCAAAACTGATAGGAACGTGCACCGCTGTCGTAGAGATGGCGTCTTTCCAAATATCTAAATATGTATGTTTACAGTGTGGTTTGTAGTTTTCATAGATGTGAAGGATGTTCTTGGAACACGAGCGCTTAAAAACTGATAGGAACGTGCCTTTCTTACACATGTGGTGAGTGTAATTGTATTGGAGCTCCCCCCACAGAAAGATTAACCGTATTTATGCCATATATGTGGAAAACTCCCCTTTAACCTTAAATATTTCAAGACCTCTGAACACATAAAAAGAACAAACTTAATTCCGAAAGCTGCTGGCAGGCAATATCTACCGCTGTACTGTGTGTGTGTGATATCATATCTATCAGATGCATCCAGGGCATTATATTGGCAGCCACAAATGAAATTGTCAATTTATTTCTTATATAGCACGTCTCAGCCCAGTGTAGGAAGTCGGAGCTCTTACATTTTACACGTGACAAGCATGGTACATAAAGGGGGTGATGAAACTATAGACCATGTAAAAATTATAGAGCATCTGACGAAATATGATAGATATAGACTGTACAACCAATTTCTCAATTCCAACTATCACCATGAATCTAGCACATTCCAAAAAATCCCATGTGTTTGTTCAATAGATGCTGAAACCCAATCCGATCTCCTCCCGCTGTTTCACCTACAAAAAACATCATGTCATCAGCACGGCCTCTTACAAAAAAGTCATCAGTCTGCTACAAAAAGGAGCCCACAGAGACCTTCTTTCCATCGATAACTTGCTGTCACCTTGTCCAAACCGACAACATGACCATGTACTACTTAAACAAACTCATTCTTGTGCCCTGTCCCTGGAAGCGCAGGACATTTGGATGTCTCTCATAGCCAGAAATTTTACTGTATCAGCCATTCACCTGCCAGGAGTTCAGAGCATTCAAATGGATTTTCTCAGTTGCAATTTCCACGAAACCCATGGCTGGATTCTACACGATGACATTGTGCAAGACATTTTTCAAGAATGGGGGCATCCACAAATCGACCTGTTTGCAAACACAACAAAAAATGTCTTGACTTCACATTCAGGTTTTTCCAACCAGGGTCGAAGGGGAATACCCTTTTGATAAGTTGGTCAGGGAAATTTCATTAAGCATTTCCGCCAACTCTGCTGATTCCAACAGTGATTGACAAATGGTACAAGTCCATTACCAGAATGATTCTCATAGCACCAGAACCGCCTTGCCAGTAGTGGTTCACAGACTTGCTTTACCTGTTGGAGCGGCCACACAAGAGTTTGCCATGCAGGCAGGATCTCCTGTAAGTTTGGAGAGCATATTTTCCAGCCTAACATTCCCTTGCTGAGCTTGACAGCAGGCTCCTGAATTCCTCCATAATTTGTCGCCGCATCATATATAACAAAAGGGACAAGTGTATTTTGTTGGACGCTGTGCAGGACGAACCAGAGGCACAACAGGGGGTGAGCATGCCTAAGGACTCTAAATCCCAGGCTCCCCTGACGCTGCCAGACGCGCCCAGTGGCGCTTAAATACAAAGGAGAGCACCCGCTGCGCGGGACGAACCAGAGGCACAACAGGGGGCGAGCACGCCTAAGGACTCTAAATCCCAGACTCCCCTGCACCGTTGACGCTGCCAGACGCGCCCAGTGGCGCTTAAATACAAAGGAGTTTTACGAAAAAAGGGATCTGACCACCTTGCTTCAGTTTCTGCTTTTTATTTTAGCAGATAAGAACCAATGTAATTTTTTCCTTGGTCCTGGCTATTGCATTGCCATTAACATATGTTTTAGTGCTTGTGTTAATACAATCAAATGTGTACAAAATACATCGATTGATACACCTATTAAGCATCACCAACTCATAAGCAAAAATGTGAAAATATAAAACAATTATTTCTGTGAACAAATGTAAAGCAATCACATTAGTTATAAGTGCAAAACATCACATTACACCGCCATTTGTCAAAATGATCAATTTTCTGAAGGAACTCTAATATTGGCAACTATTTAACAGCTTTTTTTTCTATACAGTTCCCTAACCAAGGGGCTCTTGATGGTATATATTTTATATTCACAATCCCTAGCTTGCCTACTGGCTATATTTAACATGAAGCCCTCATGGTGTGAAGTGAAGGTGCCGCCGACGCGTTTCCAATCCCTGTTTTATTAAGGGATTTTCTTCAGGGCGAATTGACTGGGTGTAATCTGAAACTTTTATTCTTGATTGTAGCTCAAGGTTTTTCCTACTTTGGATATTTAACAATCTTCTTAATTACTCGAGTTCTAAAGGCTCCGTGTTGTAGAGTCCTTATATTCCAACTGCCAACAGTGTGCTTCTGTCTCTCGTTCCGTTTTTGGTTATTGTGTCGCTGTTGCTGGTAATTTGAGGCAGTTCAACGCGCATTTCCTTTTGACTCTGGCTTGTCTGATTCTCAAAAGCAGAGATTTGATTAAAGCGCCGCCATTATGCGGAGTGATTCTGCAGTGTAAATACAAAGGAGAGCACCCGCTGCGCGGACGAACCAGAGGCACAACAGGGGGTGAGCACGCCTAAGGACTCTAAATCCCAGGCTCCCCTGCACCGTTGACGCTGCCAGATGCGCCCGGTGGCGCTTAAATACAAAGGAGACCACCCGCTGTGCGGGGCGCGGGCCGGCCCGTCCTTGCCCGGAAGAGGCAGGACTGGGCCACCCCTTTCTTTTGGTCCTCAACTTTTGCATTGTTGAGCACTTTCCGCGGAAACCTGCCAGAGCCTTAAATAAGTGAGTCATTTATTTGGGAGGACAAATAAACTTGATGGGTGCTGGGTGTGACACGGAGTGTCCAGAGAACTGACTGAACAATATCGTACTTCTTGAACCCTCAGTGGTCTGGTGATCACTAGTTGTGTTTTTTGTTCCACAACTGGTAGCCCTCACTTAGTGAATACTGGTGTACTCTCCCACCGCACTATATATATAGAGCCCGCAATTGAATGTAATTACAAGGGTACTGAACACCTTTTAACGGATAGATTTGGTATGTAGGGTAAAACCTCATCCTGCGCATAATCTCCACCCGCTTATTTGTCTACCTTCAGTGGTCAATTAGGATTAGGAGCAGAGGGCCCCTAAACAACTAGCTGCTACAGCAGACCGTTCTTAGCCCATAGAATCAGGGGGCCTTTAGAAAAACTGTAGAGGGCTCTAAATGATCACGTGGAACCTTGCTCCAAAACAGTATCTAGCATTTTGGTATTTTTCGCCTGTATTTTGTTGTATTTATCCTGAACCGCTTGAATTGGCTAGTCTGCTGTCTGGGAAGGCATGGTCAAGAGGAAGCAGCCCACGCAAGGGTCCAGTGGGGGGGGGGGGCGGCGGTGACAACCCTTGATTTATTTCTGACTAGGGCTGCAAATGTTTTGTCCAACGAAATTGCCTTGACTGAGCGGAGACTTTCGATGGAATTGAATAGTTTGCCCCTGAGCCCGGTACCATCGAATACCCCACCCCAAACAGTGCAAAGTGAGCCTGTGCCGTCACCACTGGTGGTCACCAACTTAATAGATGAGGTTGATGGCAACCAAGACGAGGGCCCCTCCTTATTTGAGCCACCAGTAAAAAAGAAAAGAGGTGGAGGCAGGAAAATGGCGCAGCAGCCAAAAAAAGAAGCAGTGCCACCCACTGTTGATCAAACTAATGTGTTTGGGTCAAATTGTAAGCAGCCTCTCTTCATAAGTAGAAGAAATCTTAAAGTCATACTTATCCCCTATTATTGCTAGGCTGGATAAACTAGAATTATTATTGTGTCAGGCAAACAAACGTCTCATTGTCAATACCTCGGATAGCACGGGGACAGAACCGATGGGGCAGAAGCGTCCTTCAGTGGTAGAGGGGAATGAAAATAAGTCACTCCCACAATAGGGGGTCGCTAACTAGTAAAAGTACACCAAGGGCACACAGGGCGTCTCAGCAGTCACCTAGAGATAGTATACAGATCCTAGATAGGACAGGCCCACAAGGAATGACTGGCCATTCTGAAAATGGTAGGGCTCAAGGAACTGCTCCAGACGCAGCCCTGCGCGAATCACTAGGGGCTGTGCCTAAGGAAACTCGATTGATTCATGGGAATGAGCCCACTGGCCCGAAACCCCTTAATCCAAATAGTCTGCTGAGACCGAGAACTGCCCCTGAATCAGCCCCACTTGTGTCTGTCCTAGTAGGAGTTCCTCCCTTACAGGAGAACTCCAAAGAGACAACAATGGATTTAATACACCAGGTAATACACTGGCTGGACAAATCACAAACATATGCTCTATCTTTTGCCCCCCATATTATCATGGCTAGAAAAGTTGGTTGGGTGGGGGAAAGCCACAAGGAAAGATGGGAGCGGGGATTGTATTGTGGTCAATGTAACCCATCCCACACACATGAGCCATGAAACGAGGCCAGATGAGAGCAGACTCGTACACGGGAATTCAGGATCTTCCACTTTCTTTTTTCTACCCAGAAGGGCCACTACACCCTAGTAGTGAGGGAAACCGATCTATTCGGTCCCAAGGGAGATTGTTGCAAACACAACAATTGGGCATTACTAGGAATACAATAATTCCTCTTACAGATAGATTTGCATCATTAAGGGATCTGGATAGTGTCAATTGACAGCCAACCCCTGTTGATATTACGGTTGTGAGAAGTTGGCCTGGTATATGCTGTCCACTAATTATAGTGGGCACCTTGCACCAGTCCAAACAACCCCTTATTGGAGATAGGTTAAAGACAACCTTATTGAAAGCTATCCTAGTGGTAGCAATGGAGAGCAGCCTTCAGGCTAAGTCTTGAAGGAATGTAAAGCAGCTTGTTTTACCAGTCTATAATCTCTTGAGTGACCAAATGAAAGAGCACCACACCAGGTATATATTCAAAATATATGTATTTATTGCTAAACACACCCCTCTAGTCTCTTTATGAGGCTAGAGTTCGAAGTACATAAGTTAGAAGTTATTTAAACACAGTAATAGCACAAATACACGTTTGGGCCCTAGGGGCGTACCAAACCATATACCAATAAAGTGGTATAAGAACCACGACTGAACTAGACACTAGGCCTAGAGCCTCTAGAAGTGCTTGGACCACAAGGAACCAGCCAAGGTAGTGACACAGGGGACCCACGGGGGACGCGTGCAGTGTAAATACACAACCGCGATACGCCGTTGACTTCTATGGAGAAAGTCGTGATCGGGAAATTAGAGAAAAGGGACACTTAAAGGAGGACTTGGAGCAAACCCTTTGAGATCTAGGACTTTGAAGAGTCTCTACCCACGGGAGCACCGGAGTACTCTTGTTACCTCACCCAGGGAAGCCGGGTGCATAGGTGCCTTTTGGGGTCTAGTTTCGTCGTCGATTTGAATGGCGATCTGCTGCAAAGTGCTGCTGGCGACCAAGTGGAAAGTGTCCGGGTGGATCCAAGAGTGGATCGGAGATCTGAAGAACCTGAAAGCAGAGGGGACAGTCTGGGTCACTAGCCAGTGAACAGGAAGGCGATGGACCGATGCCCACCGATGTCGAGTGCTTCAGGTGCGTTGACGGTCGTCTTGACTCTTCAGCCACGATGTCCAGGAGGCGTTGTCGGCGACCAGGAGCAGGATTCGGGCTGGTACACGATGTCTGTCAAGTGCTGAGGTGTCGGCGACCGGATTGGACCCAACAAGCCTTGGCAACGGCAAGTCTCGATGAAGATGTAGATCGTCGATGGTGCAGACCAGCAAGGTCTGGGGAACTCACCCAGCGAGGGTAAGTGAGGGCAGGCCTGGAGCAACCAGGATGCCCAAGAAGAAAAGATTGGCCTTCGTTAAGGGCTACTAGCCAACGGGCTAGCGACCGCGAAGGAGCCTCAAGACGCCGCACGTTGAGCTGGCTCACAGGACACTCGTGGAGTGGAGGCCAGTGATCTTCGGTGCAGTTGGTGCTGGAGGCTAGGGCTACTCGGAGCCCAAAGCACGACTTCGTGGGAGACACAGAAGAGGATGCACTTGCAAATGTGCTCGGTGTCCAGGGGTCACGGTCTCACGTCACCCACGATAGCTACGGGCCTCAGCTTTGCTGGGGACTCAGGGTAGCCTCGCGGAAGTCTGAGAATCCACCTCTGGTGATGCGAAGACTTCGGCGTCCGACGGAGCTTCAGAAATGCAGACCGGACAGATGCGTCTTTGGTGCCTGCCAAGCAGGGAGTCACTCCTTGACCCCAAGGGAGATTCTTCTGTCCTCTAATCTTGAGTAGAGCGTCGAAGGTCCAGGATTCTGTTTCAGAGTTTCGTCTAGGGATAATCTAAAGTCCTAAGGACTGGGTTCCTATACTTATACTAAGTTTAGGGGTTGGACTACTCTGTGGCCCCACCTATGGGTGGGTCAGGGCAGAGGGGTGGCTACACCCCTTTCCCTTTGTCCAGTTCGCGCCAAAGCAGGGGCTGCAAGCCCCTGATCCGGTTTGAACTGGGGTATGCACAGGGACAACAAGTGTGCCCCCAGTGCAGGTCTCCAAAGCACCAGAAAGTGCTCCCGCCCAGCCCCAATACACATTATCCTGTCTGGGGAGGTGGTCACACCTCCCTGGGACAGGAAACCTATTGTCCAGGCCTCCCCTGCCGGAGTTTCGTTCAGCAGCAGGAGGCCAGACTTGTCTGTGGCAGTAGCATCCATTTTGTGATGCCAGGCTTTAGAAAGAAGTTACCGGCCAGGCCAGGGTTAACATGTCTCTCCCTCTAGAAGGGTGGAATGCTACCCCCGCCGCCAGAATTGGCGGGGGGTAGTATTCCAAGATGTTTGACACCAAACACGACATGTTTAGGTGCAGCCATTCCAAAGTTAGCATTTAACGCGAGGTTATAATGCGCTTAAGAGTATATGGTCAGGCTGCACTACAAACCGCATCAGAGAAGGGTCTCCGAACGCTGCAGAGGGGCCCTGCTCATGCAGGGGCACCCTCTCACATAGGAACCATGCACTCTGCCTTTAGGATTGATAAGGCCTGCCTTATGAGTGACATAGGTTTATATGTGTGTATGTATTTAGTGATATAGGTAACCTATATCACAGTAAGGGGTGCATGCACCACCTTACCCAGGCTGCAGGAGCAGACCTGTGGTGTCAGTTTTGATGGCCTTCCAGGGGTGGCATAATACATGCTGCAGCCCCTGGTAGGCCTCTGAGGTACCTATGCCCTTGGTACATAGTATACCATATACTAGGGACTTATAAGGGCACTCCAGATTCCAATCAGATGTGCCTAAGGCACATGGAAACCTTTTACAGAGAAAGCAGATAGACTGGGGCCCTGAATAGCAGGATCCCAGTCCAACTAAGTCATAAACCAGCAAAACACCATAAAAAAAAGTGGGGGCAACCATATAGTCAGATTCCACCTTCCTACAACGGTTAGTACTAACCCTCCTTTAATAGCGCAATCGATTAGTTCGCTTCCACTACCCTGTGACCACAAAGTGACAGATCCTCTTGTGTGCACCTTTATGACATGGAACATTGCAGGGCTGAAGGCAAAAAAGGACGACTAGCAGTGGTTAGCGATAATAGCGGGTCACATTATTGCACTCCAAGAAACGTGGGATAAGTCTGACTCCTTTGTAATGGATGGTTTTGCCCCATATTTTAAATCTGCATCCCCATCAGCTGTAGGACGATCAAAGGGCGGCTTGCTTACCCTAATATCGCTTAATTTGTCATGTACCGTCAAGGGTCTGCCTAGCTCCTCTCCACACCTGCTAGCAGTAGAATGAACCTTTCCAAGCAGTGTAACATTGGTGATTGTACATTTTTATAACTCATTTTGTAGGGATTATGATAGTGAACATTTAAATGATCTCAAAAGCTTTATAGAGGATCTTGTACAGGAGAGACACACTCCCTACGAAACAATCATAATGGGGGACTTTAATGTACACCGTTGACAACTAAAATGTTTATTAGAAGGGGAGATTTCTGAAGACTTGCCACCCGTGGCCCATTTCGAACATTCTATTCAAGGCGCCCGGCTAGAACGTTTATTAGCTAGTAATAATTTATACTGTCTAGAGTCTGGGGATGAAGCCGAGGTAAAACCTTCGTTTTTGAGAGAGCAGTTCAACCATAGATTGTTGTAATATCAGCCCCTCTATACCAACATATGCGGGAAGTCAGGGCGGCCCGGACTGGTTTTAGTGATAACAATCGCATCATTGTTGAATCTAAAGGTTTACTGGTCTTCCGGAGTGCTGAGTTAAGAACCTTCGCAAACTGGGATTTCCAGCCCACGGATCAGGATCGGAAAATAAGATGGGAGAAAATTGTCCCCGAGCTCTTTTTAGTAGTTATACACTGAGGGCAAAGAGGATATTGAGCAGTGCCTTAATGTACATAACAAGCCCACAGAAGTACTAGAGGCTTTTGACAAAGCGAATTGGTAAAAAGCTAACAGGTGAAAAGAGCTCAGCGGGTACTAAGGAGGCTAAGTGGTTTTATGCCGATTGCTCTAAAGCTCACAAAGCCCTTATGGTCGCACTAAAAGGTCTACCTAGAGATCCTGAGTTGATTAAAAGTCGAAGGAAAGCATATGATTTGGCTCTAAAATTAAGGAAGGCTGCTTTAAGGGAACAGGCATGGGAGGAACTAATACAGGCAAGTGCACAAGCCGATAGTGCCAAATTCTGGAAGGTAGTAAATAGCCCCTTTTTTAAAGATAATAATACGACAAGAACTGAGTGCGTTATTCCTGCCGATCGGTGTTTTTTTTTTTTTTTATTGGTATTTTCAATTACATACAATGTACGTTTTGATGCAACAAACCAATATGCCAGGTATACATTTTCTAGTCTTACAATATCGCAGCATACACACAATCATCTGCCCTCTACATATGTCTTCCAAAACGTTGCGCTTCAGTGCCACCAGGACCATTAGCCATGAAATCTAAAACCAGGAGAGATAGTAATACAATAATATAATAGCGGATGTCAGTCACCATCTGGCAGCGTCTATCATTGAGACATTTCATAAAATCATTCCACCTTTATCCCACACCCGCAGTACGGGCATCGTCCGGCGCAACATCCTCCTCCCCATTTGTCTGCTTCCTAGCCCATTCCACAAACGGTTCCCATATTTCCCTTGGTCTGGAGGTGGGAGGCATCAATTCCCAAAAAGTAGTGAGCTGGGAGTGGCCGTATGTAACCTCTCTAAGCCATTCCATGGTCGTAGGCCTCCACCCCCTCCCCCAGTGCACCACAACTTGACGTTTGGCAAATAGCAATAGGAGTGCATGTAGTTTACGCTTCTTAACGTGTGTTCTTTACATAACCTAGCAGGCCCAACACTGGGGATGGGGAAAGAGACAAACTCAGGATCTGATTTGCTGAAATATCTTGGACCAGTAGTCAGCCAATGCAGAGCACTCCCATGCCATATGTATGAAATGCCGATCGGTGGGTTAGTCACTTTGAGCAGATCTATGCAGAGGTTGCTATAAAACAAACGGACTCCTCCTGGGTACCGAGTGCTGCACCACTCGCTTTAGGATTTGAGGTAAAAGGTACAGAAAGCGATTGAGGGTATGTCTGCACGGAAAGCCCCTGGTCCCGATGGGATACCTGTGGACCTCTATAAAGCAGATTCTGGTACATGGGCGAAAATTTTAACAGAGGTGTTCAATGCGGCTACAAGGGTAGGTCTACCCCACTCATGGTCAACGGCGGTGATTTTTGCCAATTTATAAAAAAAGGTGCCAGGGACGATCCTGCCTGTTATCGCCCGATCTCCTTGCTGGATTCCGCAGCAAAAATAATGGGCAAAGTAATTTTAGATCGTCTAAGCATTTGGTTGGAAGAAAAAGATGTGTTGTCCGAATTGCAGTTTGGTTTTCACAAGGGTAGGGGTACAGTGGAGCAATGTATGAGCCTACTCATGATCACCAACAAATATACCCTGGCCAAAAAAGGGCGTATGTTTTTGGCTTTTATGGATTTAACGTCTGCTTTTGATAGGGTAAACCGGTCTAAGCTATGGCAATTGCTGCTCAAAATAGGGATGGATAGAAACTTAGTATGTTTCCTGCATAGGTCCCATCTTAATTTGACTGCCTCGGTAAGGTATAATGAGAGTGGCTCCATAACTAAAACCTGGAAGGTAAAAAGAGGGGTGAGGCAGGGGTGCATTCTTGCACCGGTTTTATTTACACTTTACATAAATAAGTTGGGGGCAGTGCTATCAGACTCATGTTTAGACATCCCAAGAGTAGGTTCCAAATTAATTCCAGCTCTTTTATATGCAGATGATGCAGTTTTACTTGCCAGGACTCCGATTGCTTTGAAATGTTTAGTTAATACTTTTATTGATTTTATGGTAGCACTTGACCTTGCGGTCAATTTTACTAAATCTCATATAATGTCAATTGGTAATCTAAAGGGAGAGAAAAAATCCCTCACATGTAAAGGTGGAGTGTTAACCAATGTACCAACATACCCATACTTGGGTGTGTTATTCGATGAAAATGGCACCTGGGTGGCACAGCGTGCATTAAAGAAAAACACTTTGGCAAGAGCAGCTGAAGCCTCACTGGATTTCGCTAGAAGATTAGGGAGTAAACCCATACCACCACCACCACTGCTGCAGATTTATAATGAGAAATGTGTCCCTATGACCGTGTATGGTAGTGTGGTATGGGGCTACAAGGAATGTAATTAACTACAGGGAGTTGAAAACAAACTTGTGTAAACTCTTAGCTGCTCCTTCCAGCATTCCAGCTTTTATGGTACATGAGGAACTAAGGCAGAGCTACATTACAGATCACATTGCTGCAGCACCCTTGATATGGTGGCTAAAAATTTGGTCTAGAGATAAGCCAAACCTAAACCAAATTATTTTAGAGGACTGCATGATGTTAGACAGAGTTGCAGATATTCCCTGGTTAAAGTATGTCTCTCGGCAGCTTTCAGCTCTCTGGCAACCAGAGCTATTTAATCAACCGAGAAAGCTGCACTCCAAGGATGTGAAAGCTATAAAAACCCAATTCTTAACAAGGAGAAATTTGGATAGGGAATTAAGAAACCTACATGCAGACATTTTATGATTATAAGTCCTGGTATTTTAAATCAACCTTTTTGGTCTTTTGTTAATTTGCATCATCGTTTTCTTTTATCCAGGTTTAGATTTAATTGTATCCACTGGTCCCTTACTGTACCTAAAGGCTTCTCAAAGACAGGAACCCTACAACCATGTGCATGCGATAATTTTTCTGACCAAGATTTGTTGCATTTTATGTTTTTCTGTGGTTTTTATACTGAGCTGCGAGCTAAGCATATTTTACCACTTTTTAGAGATTGCTATTTTGCACAAGTAAGACCAGCACTGATTTATTTACAAATGCTTTCCTCGCCACTTTTTTGTTATGGGGTCGCAAGCTTCTTATCAGCGGCAATATGTAAAAGAAAAAATATGGGTTGATGAAAGCAATGGCTTGGGCCTATCTGGGAAATGTTTTTAATAATATGAATGAATTTTATCTGTGCTTTTAATCACATCCGTAGTGTAGTTAAATCCAAAATGTATGTTCTTTTATGTGAAATGTACTTTTATGGCCAGAACGTGGCCGAATAAAGTTTCTATTGAATTGAAATTGACATTAGCATAGAGGGGGGCTGAATAATATACATGTAGTAGGATAGTGCTTAAGTGTTAAGGCAATGTGAAGTTTCATTTTCATGTACTCTGATTTGCTGAGGAATTTATACATTTGGTCAAACCACAGTACTTCTGCAGTTTCATATGCAAATAAATGTATAAAAAAAAGACGGTACAAGTCCATTACCAGAATGATTCTCATAGCACCGGAACTGCCTTGCCAGTAGTGGTTCACAGACTTGCTTTACCTGTTGGAGCGGCCACACGAGTTTGCCATGCAGGCAGGATCTCCTGTATGTTTGGAGAGCATATTTTCCAGCCTAACATTCCCTTGCTGAGCTTGACAGCAGACTCCTGAATTCCTCCATAATTTGTCGCCGCATCATATATAACGAAAGGGACAAGTGGATTTTGTTACAGGACAAGTAGATTTATGAAGCAACCTGCCCCATGGACAAGTAGATATTTTATTAAATCCCACACCCCTGTATTTAATGTGCTCTGGGGTCCCTGCACATGGGCGGGACTATTCAATGCTTATGACAATGATGAGGATTCCCCTGGAAGAGAATTAGGATTACAGGTAAGCTATTATCCTTCTGTTGTACGTTGATTTAAGTCTATATTTCATCGGGTACAAAACCTAAGAACAGTGCATATCCTTCCCATGTTGGCCAACACGTTTTGTCCTTATTTAATTAGTACTTTTTCAGTGCAAGTCAAAGTTGGTTCATTTTTTTACTGCCAGTTATCAGTCTATGTAGCACTAACTTTCCATGTTTCATTCAGCACAAGAAGTGCCTGCTTCATAGGGTTAGTGTCATGATGTGAGTGCCACAGTTTGATGTTCCTAATGTTATGTTTTCTGCCCCATAAGTCGTATTCAGTAATGTAATTTTGTTCTTGTTGGAACATGAACTGTTAAATTTTCTTCGAACAAAAGAGGTTTTGAACGTGCTTTTTAAAAATCCTCTGCATAAGTTACTCTTGAACGTGTAAGAATGCGGCCCATTTTGTATTGTATATGAAGACATAAACATTAAACAGAATGATACCATAAGGCATAGAGTACAGATGTATATTAATCATCTAGCAACAGGGAGATATGAAAAACCATTTTAAAGCAGGCTAAAGTCTGGAGTGCAGTGTTTAGATTATGTATATAGATGTCTAGAAAATCACACAGCCAGGTATGAATATGCCACAGATTTAGGCCAGGCTGTCAATCTATCCCAGAGAGTATAGTAAATCTTTATATTCTACTTCTTAACTGGGAGAATGTTTGGGCTTTCCGTAGGCCGGCAGGGTAAGAGTTTAGAATTTTGGGGCAATGCCAGAGAATGCGTGCTTCAGTGTAATGGATTTCTTGAACTGAGGCAGGTTAGTTTTGTCCCTTTTTAAGGGTAAGTTGAAAGGTGCGATATGATTGGGTGCTTAAGTTCAAATACTTGTATGCAGTCAGTTTTGTGTATACATTGAGCCTCAAGAGGTAGCCAGTTCATTAAATATAGGATTGGGGTGATCTAGTCTAATTTTCAGCTGCCAGAGGAGCAGGGCTTCAGAATAAAGCACAGCTTTCAGAGGTGTAAGTCTGAATATGGGTTGGCCATTGCTAAATTCAATTTGACCATGGCTTGCACCAGTTTGCGGCAGGCCTTGGTGGAATTTTCAATTCGGCCCGTGGAGTCAGCGGAATTTTGCTAATTCCGCCTTACTCCTGTAATGCAAAATTACTGATAAATTAAAATTCTACATCTCCGGCAGTGGAATAAAAAAATTAGGCAGTGGTTTCTAAAGTTTGAAACCACTGCATATACCACTCTGCGCCCTTCCTTACTCTGCAGTGATTATTAATTAACTACATTGAATGTCAGTGCGCAGAGTGGTATTTGGCTGCGCTATTCTTAGTGCAAAATTCATCCTCATTCATTTTTGGACAGGAGGGTTCATTTTACAATGAGAAAAAAAGCTCCAAATGCCCACTTTGCCTTGTTGTGCTGTTCTCGAAATCTGGTGGAATTTTAATGTAATTCTTCGTGATTCCACGGAATCAAGCTCCGCGAATTCCACCCACCCCTAGTCTAAGGTCGAATCTTGGGAGAAATGGTCTTGGAATTTAACGGTGGTGGTTTGTATCTTTTATGTTTTTTACACTTGCCTTCAAGTGGGAGTCCAAGTTTAGAGTCCAGTAAGATGCCAAAGGATTTTGCAAACGTGATAGTTTTGTGGCAGAGGCTTATGTCATTGAGGTTTTTGATCCAGCATGTTAGTAGGCTGTTGCTATTTTTGGGAGCAAGTGTAAGGAATTCAGTTTTACTGGGTTTTCGATATGAGCTTCATGTTTGCATCCAGTTTTGGATGTTGAAGAGGCAGCTTATTAGTCTTGTGGGGCTATCCAGGCATTCCATTTGTATGTACATCTGGGTGTTGTCACCATAGTAATGGAAGGCGGTGTCTTGTGTAAGATCTCCATGAGACTCAACACAGGATTGAATAGGATGGGGGCTTAGACAGAGCCTTGTGGTACTCTAAACAGTGATGGGGTGAATTTGGAGGTAGTTGCCTTTTCTTACTTGCTGGAAACAATTTGAAAGATTGAACATGTCTAAGCTGGTTTAAATTCTATCCGTGCCTATGCTGAAGGATGGCTAGAAGGATATCATAGTGAATTGTGTCAAATGCGGACAAAAGTTCCAGTAGGACAAGGAGACAGGTTTTCCCTTGGTCACAGAGTTGGAAAGAATTCTCAACTATCTTGAGGACTGCTCTGGATCCTGGTAGGTTCCTAAAAGATTACTCTTTTTAATATGTTCATGTTATTGTGAGACTACACATTTTTAAGCAACTTAGACAGAAGGAGTCCAGTTATTAGTCTCTAGGTTTCAGTTTCCACCGTGGCTTGGCTCCATCCTTCGATAACAGAGGTTATGTGACTAGAGTCTGGTACAGAACCTTTGTGGAAGGAAGTATTAATGTAGTTTATTCACAATGGTGAGTTGGCATCTCTGAGCTCGTTCGCCTGTGGAGAAGACTAGGAAATATCGGCTTAGTGTGATGGTTTATTGAGTATTTTTTTCAAACTTATAAGGAGTGACTGAGTTGAAAGTGTTCCAAGAGGTTTGATGTGTTCTTGGGATGAATGATTGTGTTAAATTGACTGCTGGAGAAGAGTTTGCCTGAAGTTAGTGATCTCATTTAAGAAGAGGTTGGGGGAATTTTTCACACCTATATTCATCCGGTTGGTAGGCGGGGGCAGAGAACTGATAGCTGAGGACATTAAACTGTTCTTTAGGGCAGTTCTTGGCACTGTTCACTTTGCTTGTGAGATAGCTTGCCTTTCTATGGAAAAGAAACCCTATCATCCATGACTGGTACAAGGTTTGTTCTAGTAGTGCATTTCCTCTCTGTGCATTCAGTTTGTCTTATAATGAGTCTTTGTAAGTTGTTTTGCTGGATTGTTGTTGTATATTTCAGAATATATTCTAAGTGTCCATGTCACTGCTAGCATTCAAAACATTTGACTAAGTAGATGTCATGCCTGTATTATATTTTAAAAAATATTGCTTTTTAACCCTTTGACTACCCCATGACCATACTGGTATTGTGTTAACAAATTGGGCTTCTTTCCACCGAAGTGTATACATGTACGCCTTGGAGCACGGAAGGAGTTAGCTTGTAATCAAGATATCCACGTTAGATTAACCTTGCAGTAGCACCTTGAATTATGCTGTAGCGGAAAGGTGTGCAAACTCCCCTCAATCTGTCTGTGCTCAGATCGTCGGACAAAGTTTCTTCCAGTGTCTGAGGTGATTCTGCCGCTAAGTGTGGCAAACCACTAGCATCTAAATATTCCTTTAGATGTTCTCAATGCAGGGATGTTTCCGCTTTTACAGTGTTCATTGTAGACCAGGAGTCTCCAACCAGTTGCTCCCAGACACTTTCTGAGTAGGTCGCAGTCTCACATTTTTTCTTTTAACCTTAAGAGAAGGCTGTTTATTTTACATTATCATCAACCTGCAGATATCGGACCCTGATAATGAGCACTGTTCAGTCAGATTGATGGGCCAGGCTGGGTCACAGAGATGAAGGACTGTAGAAATTAATTCTTAAATAAAAGTCCTTGTCAACTCAAAATTGGAGCGTGAGAACAAAATGTTTCTAAGTGTTTTTACATGGAAAAAATTAAAATTAAAAGTTACCTTAATGGTTTAACTCTTCATTTTAATTTTCTCTCATTTCAGTGTTGCATTTACAAGCAGCAGGCCTCTTGCTCTCAGCGGCCAGTAGACACTGCTATATTTATACTTGGACAAATAGTATTTTTGCTCAAATAAGAGAAATTCAAAGTGAAGAAAATGTTTTCTATAAAAATTAAGTATTAATGTCTTTCTTCACTTTCAAACGAGCCAAATACCTCCTAATGTTTTTATGAAGCATGTTCAATTAAAATTCAGCGAGAATTATGGTAACACCAACGACCTTCAAGATCGGTCAGCTTCACCATGCTGTCACATTAGTTGCTTGTTTATTGATCTCTTTACTTGGTAGTCATTGCCTTATTCAGATATGTTCTACATAAGTGAGGCTTGTCTCTTTTATCATTTGTGGGTTGCAAGATCCTCACTAAATCAGAAGTACCTCTTGAGTGTTTTGATGCAATTTCCACAGCTTTCCAACACAAGCACCCATAACCATTTTTTTGCCCCTTATACAGTTCTTAAAAGTTTCCCAAACAGAGTATACTCTTTCTCTGTACATTGTAGTTCAAAGAAAATCACAATATGTTCTTGGAGGAGATACTTAGACACTAGATCTTTGAGTACACAACATTGTAATGGCTTGTAAGGATCAATGGGTTGAGCACTCTTAAATACAAGTTTCAGTGAAATGTAATGGGAAACAATCTAAAGGTATTCCACATCCTTGTGTTCAGTATCCCCACATTACCTTTAGCAATAATGATACCTGCAAATACCCAAAGTACAGGTGAGTAATGGGAATTCTTTTCACCTCCTATTTCTGGACGAGTAACGGGAGTTCATCTTGAAGAATGCCAGGGATAACCAAATGTCACAATCTTGCAGTGAGAAATGAGTCTCCTAAAAAAGTGGCATCTTCATTTGAGTTCTCATCGGAAAGGTAGTGACCATGTGCTTCTTTTAAATCCTACTTGTACTCCTCACATTCCCAGTAATACGTTAACTCGCCCCCCCCTTGTGGACGAACTTGGCTCCTGAGTCCCAGAACAGCTTATCACCAGCAAACTATTCCGCATTGTTCCCAGACTGTGGATCAGCATGGTGTGGGCCAATAAGTCTCTCTCGCTCTCTGTCCCTCCAAAGAGCTGAGTCATCAACTCTGCCTCTTCATATCCACCTTTTGAGTTGCAGGACAAGGCACAGCCTTATTCATATGCGATTATGTACATGGTGCTGCAGTTTTGAGGGGGGGTGGGGGGGGGGGGTAGGGACCTCCACTACATTCACAGCGGTTTCCTAGAGACCAATACCAGTCAATTCCATTATTGAACCTAGGTATGGACATTAGTGCTGCCATGCAGCAGCTTTTGTTGTCCCCCTATAGCCAAGAGAAATTAATGAGATCAGCCTGTGAAACGGGAAGGCATGTAGGCTTGCACCTGGTGGCTAAGCTACTCCAATTTTATATTTTAATGTTAATGTGTATTATGAAGGATCCAATGACTCAGAAGGAAAGTCTACTCTCCTTGTAATACTAGTTTGCAATCATGGGTATTTTCATACAAATTTTACCTCCCTTCTCCCTGGTACTAGCGATTAGAAAATAAGCAAAGTGTTAGTGTCATCTTACTTTGTTTTGACATGCTAGTGATTAAAGTGAGGCATCTTCCCCTAAGATGCATTTTGGATTTGTGAAGGACCTTTTCTATGTAAAGCACCTTTTTTTCATCTTTTTGAGGTGGTGTTCTATGGGAACGGTGTCCTTTCTAATTTAAAAATAGAAAAATATATTTAAAAAAATGTTTTGCACAGCAATGCTGCTGCACATGCTTTTAACACCTTTTTAAGTTTTCTAGTTTGTTTTAAATACGTTGCTTTCTTTTTATCGAAAGGTTAACTGGGTAGAAATGTTGCGACTACATAACCATGGTTTACGTTTGGATAGATTTATTTCTCTGAACTTATTCCAGGATCCCACACAAATATATTGATTAAAAAATAAAAAATAAATGCATTGACTTAATATTAATTGTTGAATTTGATGGCAAACAAGTGTTATGTTAATTTTTTCTTACATTTAAATGTAGGTGTCAATGTAAAATGTAATACCTTTTTATGATATGTTTCAATTCTAGCAAGGCCACAGAGGGGGGAGGATTCTGGATTCTTTTCCTTTTCTACTCCAGCAGTTCAAAGAAGGATCATAAAAAAACATTTTTTTATCCATGAAAAATATAAAAACACTACAGTGCATTGGAAACTGAAGTCTTCTAAGTAAGTTCCTGCTTATTTCACAACTTCCTGCATCAACCTTGTGATGGAGGGAGACCATAAAGGTAGTTCAGTAAACTCTGCCTTTGGCAACAAAATACATGCCCACTTCAGCCAATCTGATTCCGCTTTGACCCCAAAGTGAAACATGCAGCTGACCCACTGAATACACACTAGATAGTAATGCGTTTCAATTACCGTCCACTTGGGTTAGAATTGAACTGTGATGGATAACGCAGCTAACTTCTCTTGTAGCTGTGGTGCACGTTTCATGAGAAGTCGATGGTAAAGGCTGGATGTCAGAAAACCCTGGATGCGCTGAAGCTGGACTATCTTGATATGTACCTGATGCACTGGCCGATGGGGTTCAAGGTGAGTCCTTTATTTCAATACTACTGTTATTAGTGGATTATGACTGTTGAAATAGGCTTACTGTTTCAGTATAAGTCCTGTCCTATTTACACATTATTGATGCTCCATCTTTGAAGCTAATCCCTTGCCTGCTGAACGATTGCCAGGGAGTTTGTAGTAATATTATGGCTAGACAGGAAGCCAAGATCAGTCTTGGCAAAAAAGTTCAAACCAGCCACAAGCTGCAGGTACCTTTTGACTAGAATGAGACAGTAAGGGCATGCCTGGGTTGTGGAAGCCTATCCTGCTCTGAAAGCAGTCCCTTCGCCTACAGCCCACAGGAAAAATTCCAGAGGGAACCAGTGGTCCAGCACTCATGTACACCCTGTGGTAAAAAAAAAATACCTTTTGAAATGCCTTTATTTTCATTTGGCAGGCTGGTGACCAGCTGTTCCCCAGTGATGAAAATGGGAATGCAATTCCGAGCAACACTAGTATTCTGGAGACCTGGGAGGTAAGAAGATTGAAGGCCTCCAGGTGCAGCACAGGCTGCACAGTCTGAAGAATAAGTGGTCGAAGCATGTAGTGATCTGTGCCTTGTTGAGATTGATTCTTTTGCTATGTTTTGTCTCAACTGTTTAGTTTTGTGAACTGCATTAGACCTTTACCTATGTTTCGCAATTTCTGCCGCTTAATAACTTTGCTCAACATACTATGCTGTATTCGGAGCATGTGCTGAAAACAAATCTAAAAAGTTATATTTTTGATTTTGCTTGGTTGAAAAATTAAGCATGCTTGAATTTCTAGAATGTGCTGTTTTTCTTGTGCGTCTGGGGTGCAGGATTGTAAGTCTTCTCTTGTACCCTATGTATTTTATATCTTCTGTTCCACAGAATGTCTTTTGGGCTGGGAAGAATTGTAGCAATTTGTGAATTCTTTCTGCTATATAAAGTTGTGCATCTGTTGTGCTGCACTAAATAGTGTGACTGTGTGCTCTGTTGGCCTTTGTTATTGGGACTATCTGGCGGACTGTGTGGAGAAGTAGATCTTTTGTGCTTAGTGGGCCTTTTGCACTGGGTGTATTCTTCTAGCACAGTAGAGTTGAGGATCCTCTTATGTGTTGTGTTTGAGATTGTGGCATTTCTGTCCGTGTGGTCACAAGGCCTCTTTTAAATTTGGATTGTGGGCACTCACAAGTTCTCTTACCTCTTGAAGGCCATGGAAGAGTTGATGGATGCAGGTATGGTGAAGGGCATTGGAGTTTCCAATTTCAACCACTTTCAAATAGAATCCATCGTGAACAAGCCAGGACTAAAATACAAGCCGGCAACCAATCAGGTAAACTTTTTTAAGTGATTGGTTTATTTTTTTTTGGGGGGGGGAGGGGGGGGAGGGAAGTCTTTTTTTATTAACATTTTAAATTTTAGCAAATACAGCAGCACCTTACTAGCAATGTTTTGATCCAGCTGCAACTCCAGCATTGACAGCGTATTTCCCTAATCATTGAGTTAAGTTTCCCACAGCTCCCTCCCCTTGTCACTGCCTTCTTCCCCCTCCTCAACTATTCAGACCTTCTCAAGCCATCCCTTCAGGCACAGGTTCCAGGACCCTCTCTAGCAAACTTCCCCACCCTGTTGTCTCTTCCGATGCGCTTTATATGCTTCCCATCAGCTGGTGCCCATTCCTTCAGATCTACCCTCCAAGCCTTCACCGACAGGACTTTGATCTCCTTCCAATGAATAGGGATGTGCCTTCTGGCTAGCACTGTTCCCAGCATTAGCATTTGCATTTTACAACTCTCTTTTCTGGGCACCACTCTAAGTGGGCACAATTTTATAGATCCTCCTGTCCCACTGTGTATGAAGTGCCTCCAACACTTTCCCCCAGTACTCCATCAGTGAGGGGTATGCCCAAGTCTTATTCAAAAAGTTAGCTGATGACTGCCTGCACCTACCACAAGCCATAACATCCCTCCCCCACCAAGGTAATCCTATTCAGCTTAGTCCAGTATTTCCTGTGCAGATAGTGAACCTGTATTAATTTGAATCTAGCACTGGGGGAAACTTGCCGAGCCTGCTCACAGGCCCTCGTCCACTCGATGGCCGTGATTCCCTCAGGGCAATTCCCACTCCAGCGATCCTTCGCTAAATCTGTGGAGCCCCCTCTATCCTGTACCAATGCTGTCTGCAGGTGCGTTTGTCAGTCTATGGCAGCCTGCCAGGTCAAGCAGCTGTCACTACTGCATGCTCCTGTGGTCTGTCTGGGAAGGTGGGCCAAATCCCCTGTGCCTCGTGCACCAGCCTAGCCTAGCATAGTGCAGGAACAGGCCCGGACCTATCCCAAACTGCTCCTGCGCTTGGGCAAAGGAGATACATCTGTTCAAGCACAAATTGCCTCCACAGGCACACCCATCTGGCTTTGTCTGCCTTCAAGGCAGCAAACGGTCATATCTCCCACAGAGGTATGGTATCCACAAAGGGGACCACTTTGTGCCACACCTCTGCTGTTAGGTGTATTAGGTATGGAAGGGCTTTTGGGACTCCTTTATGTAGAAAACTATATACATGTAGTGGACTAAAAAAAGGTACACTGTGTAAACCAGTTGGGATTTTTCTTGGACTCTTTACAGAGGCACAAATGACACCTCAAATGCTCTCTTTTGTGGTAGTGTGGGCAAGCAGTTGGGCATATCAGAGGGTAGTGCTAAGCATTTATTGCACACAAAGACAGTAAGTAAGACACGCACTCAAAGAAATCCAACACCAATTGTTAAATAAAAAAAAAACACTTACCAAGATCGGAATCGGGCAAGTACTTTTCAAGTCATGAATTTTTACAGTTTTCAAAGGTTGACAGTGCAATTTTTGGAGAGGCAATGTTCTCCTATGGGGGGAAAACATGTACTGCAGTCTGGCACTTAACAGCGACTTACGGGACATCTTTTCTGGACTTGGGGTGAGTATGGGGCAAGGTCCAAGGCCACACCAACACGTCACCTATGGTGTGCTTGGGGTGTCTGGGTGCAGAGGTGTATTGCAACATCGGGTGTCCGATTTCGCTTCAATAGAGAACGGTCCAAAGAGGGTATGAGCTGGGACTGGGGGACCACTCCAGGGGAGCCCACAGGGGGGGGACTCGATCCTTGAGGTGCTTGGGCACATAGGAACATCATTGGTCCACTGCTCCAGCTGTGGGGTTCTGGTGCAGTGGTGTTTTGGCATTGAATTCGACCCTGAAGTCCATTGCGGTTGGAGGGGGGTCTGCAGAAAGAGGCTGCAAGCAGCAACTGGAAGTCCAGACTGGCCAAACCCAAGGGTGGACTCTGCTCTTGTGGGTCTCACGACCCTGTGGGCTGTCACCTCCCTCTGAATTGGGCTCTGGAGTGCGGTGCAGGGGTGCTTTGAGGTGTCTGGTGCAGGTGGTCGAGGACGCACTCTTTTTGGTTTCTGTAGAAAGGGGCAAACAGGACAGCTGGGCCACTCTTTTTGTGGGTCTCACTGTCCCTGAAGTCCCTCTACTTGCAGGTCGGTCTTCCTTGACGTTGGTGTCCATAACAAGCCTTAGTTGCTGCAAGGGACCCGGTACCTCGGGTATTAATACTGTGCGGCTCCTGTCAGTCCTGGCTTCCCCACACTTGGAGGAAGGACGGATCTGACGTGTGAGCACAGCTACCTCTTACTGGGTGGCTGCAGTGTCTGTAGTCCCGGTGAGTAGCAGTACGGTAAACTGGACCTGCCTTGCTTATTTGGTGTCTGCGGTTGCAGGGGAGTAGTTCCTCTACTCCAAGGGAGTTTCTTTGGCAATGGGCGAAGCACTGGCAGCCCTCCGGGTTTCTTAGCGACTGCACAGCGGCAGGACGAGTCGGTTGCTCCACGAGGGCCGGGTGCAGCAGGCAGGTTTAGCAGGGTTGGCGCCAAGTCAGCCGTGCTCCTCGGTTCTCGGGTCAGCAGTCTTCATTGTACACCTTTTGTGTCCGTCGAACTCTCCAGACCTGGCATCAGGGGGTTCCCTAAATACTCAATTTAGGGGTGTTAACGGGAGTGAGGTAGTGGCTAGTGGGCTACTTACCCCTGGGGGCATTACACCCCCTAGATGCCCACTTCCTTTGGGGAGTAGGAATCACCCTGTCCCAGAATCTCTATTTTCACCATGCACAATAAGGTGGAATTTCTAACTTTGTGTACACTTCAGGCTGTTCACCCTAGAGGTGTCCAGACTGGCAGTGCAACACTCCTCCTGCATAGCTAATTTTCCCGCCTGTCCTGGTGCCAGATGAGCCCAGGGCAGAGTGTGGCATTTCCCCTGTCTGGGAAAGCCTTAGGTCGCATATCATTGACGGTGGAGGCCTTTGAAACCTCCCGCCTTGATATGCAGATCACCAGTCATCCTGCCTGGAGAAGGTGTAAACCCTTCCTACCGGAGCAGGCATGGTTTTTGGCCTCTGAGAAAAGGGCTCTCACCTCCTAGGGGGGCCAGAAACTCATCTCTGGTTTGAGGCTAGATTGGACCAGCCAGCCCACTAGAGAACTAGTTTGGCTCTGTGGGTACCATTAAGGTACCCTCTGTGTGCATGTATTAATAAATCCATCACTGGAATCAGTGTGAGTTTATTTAATGCAACGCGTTTGATATCAAACCTCATAGATTGCAGCGAAGTCAATATGTAGCTGGATAACTGGTTTTGAACAGTGTCCCGTACATAACTTAAGAAGGCTTCCCTGCTCACTTGAAATATCTAGTAATAGAACTAGACTTCACAGGGGCATATCTGCTCATGCAGATATGTCCTCACATAAAATATAATGCACCCTGCCTTAGGGCTCAAAGGACTTGCATATGTTGGATGCAGTGACTATGGCTTGACACGTAGGAGTGACTATGGCTTGACACGTAGGAGTGTCATGTCCTGTTTTCACTCAAGGTTTGCACCATTTCACGCAGCCTGCAAAGGCGGTCTGTGTGGTATTTGTATCTGGGTCTCTTAAGGTGACGTAAGATATACTGCAGCCCTTTGGACTCTTTAACACCCATGCCCTAGGTACCTGGGTTACAATTTACTAGGGACTTACAGGGGTGCTAAAGTTCTTAGCCGATTGTAGAACAAGTAGACTTTACTTTGTTTTAGGAAAGGAGCACTGGCACCGAGGTCTGGTTAGCAGGCCTCCGTGCACTGTCAGTCGTAAAACCGCATCTATTAGCTAAAAAGGGTGCAAAAAGTGGGGGGGGGGAGGGGCAACTGCAACAAAAGCCCAGTGTTCGAGGCATGTTTGCTGTAGATGCACATGCTTTGCATACTCCTGCCATCTAGTGTTGGGTCTGGATGTTTGCAAGTTGTTTTTCTTCGAAGAAGTCTTTTCCAGTCACGAGGCAAGGTGACTCCTCCTTTCATTGATAGTGCGCATGGGATCCGACTACATTGTTAGATTGATTTCCCGCAGAGGTTTGGACGTGGTTTTTTTGTGCTCCGGTTCGAGATAGTTTGTCGGGATCCCTTCAGTTCACAACCCACTTGTACTCTCGGTATTGTTTCGAACGCATTTTCCCATCCTTCGCGTGTCAAATTGGAAATCTATCACAGTTGGATCGACAACTCGTACCACGGCCTTTGGGCCTAACCAGTTTCTTTCACTTCCCCTCGAGAGACCAACATCGAGTAAATCTGCTGATGGCAGGGACTCCGTTCCAATGCTGCCCTCGGTGCCATTCCAAATATCCGCGCCCAACCTTCACAAAGTCTAACTTGTGCCCGTCTCCGGAGCACAAGGAAGAAGACTGCGATGCCCGTCTCTCTTTCCGCTTGAAAAAGACCCTTTGAGACCGCCAGGCTCGACGGAAAGGAATGCAGTGACAAATTATGGAAGAGTTTCCCCCATATCTTCAGAGAATATATCGAACAGGAAGAAATGGAAGCATCGGCAGTGGAGGAAGAAAAGGCCTTCTCCGTCCAAGATTCAGATTCCGAGCAGGAGATAGAACTGGAGTCCCAGGGCGCTCCAGCCAGTTAAGCTGCCGTGAGTACCAAAGCCCCTTTAACCACAAAACCCGCTTCCATCGAACATAAGGCTTCTGGGCCACCACTGCCATCTGTCCATGGTTGACACGAGACTCTGCTTCCAACGCCCCGCCCTCCAGCTCAGCACCGATAGCACACGTCAAGCCTTTCGGCTTGAGTCGAGATCACAACTTCGGCACCTAAAGCTTCGGCTCCGAAAGACAAAAAAGACCAATCCAGCTCAGTACTGAGAATTTTGGCACAGAAAGATACTCTTCAGAAGCCTCCAGAGCCAATTTTGGAAACCATGCAACAAAAGCTGGATCCAAAACAGAAAAAACTGTATATAAATCTGGACATTTTACAGCAAAACCAGTGATACCATCCTCCAAAAGAAAGAAACATTGGATATAAAATCCTTCTTTAAAAGGACATGGCTACTAACCCTCTTCACCCTATTTCTCCTACTCCTCCACCCTCTTCACTGGTACCTATTGTACCACCATCAGACACTTTAGACATCATACCACAGGGCTCCCCACGTATAGCTCCTGATACAGGGGATGGGAATGACACTTATGGGCAACCATCACCAGATCCATGGGATGATTACAATGTAGATCCTGATACAGACCCAGACCTATACCCTGCTAAACCTTACCCTCCTCATGACAACACATCATACCAGGAGTTAATTGCCAGGGCAGCTACATACCATGTAGTTACTTTACACAAGGAATCTTTGTAAGAAGATTTCTTATTTGAAACATTAGGGACCACACATAGGACAAAACAATCATTACCTATGTTAAAAGGTATGATGAGGCATGCTGAAGACATTTTTAAAGATCCAGTGAGGGCACGTATCATAACACCTAGGGTAGATAAAAAAAAAAATATATATATATATATATATATATACCCCCCCCCCCACCATCTGACCCAATTTTTATTAAGGGCTGGCTTCCTTTAGATTCCTTGGTTGTCTCCAATGCTCGTAAAAGAGCAAATTAACAAACCGGGGATGCACCACCTCTAGACAAGGAGTCCAAGTTGATAGAGGCCTCAGGCAAAAGAGTGGCTGCACAATCAGCCAACCATTGGCGCATAGCCAATACACAAGGTCTTTTGGCTAGATACGATCTGGCCCACTGGGATGAAATGGAAGACTTACTCCAATATCTCCCAGAGGAGCACAGAAAGAGGGCAGGTACTAGTACAGGAGGGAAAACTAATTTCAAATTACTCTATTTGGTGTATGTTAGATGCTGCGGGTACTGCAGCTAGAAGAGTCTACACTAGTATTCTCCTCGGAAGACACACATGGTTATGAATCTCTGGTTTTAAACCAGAAGTACAACAAACCATACTAAATGCCTCGTTTGATAAGGAACATCTTTTTGGTCCTCAAGCGGATGAATCAGTTGCAAAAATGAAGAAAGATACAGAAGTAGCAATTTATGGGGGCCCTACAGTCACCCTCGAACAGAGGCTCCTTTCACCGCTCATTTTATAGGGGAGGCTCCAAAAGTACCTCCACAGATGCCAATACATCTTCATATAAAACACAAACTCAATCTCTCCCCCCCCCCCCCCCCTAGAGGATTTTACAAAGGTGGTTACAGAGGGAACAGTTTAAAGGTAGAGGTACCCCAACACATACCTCCATCTCCCAGCAAACAGTGACTTCATAACAATTCCCTCCCGATCATCATACACCTGTCGGAGGAAGACCTCCTCAATTTCTTCCCATTTGGCAGTCAATAACATCAGACAATTGGGTGTTTGACATTATTTAACATGGTTATTGCCTGGAGCTCACCAGCATTCCTCTCAATAGTCCACCTCTCATTCACAAACTCTCTAGAGCACCAACAACTGCTCAAACAAGAGGTGCAAGCTCTTCTAACAAAAGAAGCTATAGAACCAGTTCCAATACAACACCAAGTGTCAGGGGTTTACTCACTTTACTTCCTAATCCCAAATAAGGACAGTTCTCTAAGACCACTATTAGATCTCGGACCTCTAAACTTATAAATACTGTCGGAACACTTTGGCCATACTTCAACAAGTGCTTCCCCTCTTACAAAACGACTGTCAGTACTAGACTTAAAGGATGCATACTTTCACATCCCTATTCACCCAGCACATCGCAAATACGTCAGATTTGTGGTAGCAGGTGCTCCCATTTGGAGTAACTACTGCACCCGGAGTATTCTCCAAATGTCTAGCATTAGTAGCAGCTCATCTAGGAAGACAACAAATTGTCTTCCCATGTCTAGATGATTGGCTTATCAAAGCCAACACACATCTCCAGTGTTTACAACACACTCCAATGACAATAAACCTTCATCAATTGGGATTCACAATCCATGTGCAAAAATCCCATCTTCAACCTACACAACTGCAACCCTATCTGGAAGCTATCCTAAACACTCAAACAGGTTTAGCCTACCCCAATGCAGCCAGAATTCAGTTTTCAGACACTGCTACTACAATTACAAAGCAACCAATACCAACAGGAAGTACTTTCATGCAACATTTAGGGATGTTGGCATCATGCATTGCCATCGTACCTTAAGCAAGATTAAACATGAGTCCTGTACAGGAATGCTTAGCACGCCAATGGAATCAATCACTGGGTCAACTAAAAGTTCTACTGTTGGTAGACAGCCGCACCCATCGCTCTCCTCAGTGGTGGAACACCCAAAACTTGTCAAAAGGGCGGCCTTTTATCGACCCTGTTTCACAAGTCGTGCTCACAGTGGACGCATCCCTTACAGGGTGGGGTTCCCATCTACAACATCTAACAGTTCAGGGTTTCTGGGACACCAGGCACAAAAGTCTCCACATCGACTACCTAGAGCTTCTAGCTGTTCACCTAGCTCACAAAGCATTTCTACCTCCCCTGATATGGAACGTTGTTTTAGTCCGGACGGACAATATGACGGCTATGTACAAAAACAGGGGAGGGGGAGTGAACACTCTCTACAGTTATCACGCCTCTCTCAGACCATTTGGCGTTGGGCAATACATCACAAAATCCAACTGCTAGCAGAACACCTTCCAGGGACGGACAACAAATTTGCCGACCTCCTCAGCAGGATGTGACGGAGTCCACGAGTCAGAACTCCACCCCAAGTTCTCCACCCATACTTCCACAAATGGGGGTTTCACAGATGGATCTTTTCGAAACAGCAGAGAACTCAAAATGCCAAAACTTCACCTCCAAGTTCCCTCACCCTCTATCCAAAGGTAATGCCCTATGGATGAATTGGTCAGGGATATTTGCTTATGCTTTTTCGCCTCTCCCTCTTCTTCCATTTCTGGTTCAGAGGCTCAGACAAACATCCCTCACCCTTATTCTAGTGGCTCCCACATGGGCTTGTCAACCATGGTTCACCACACTTCTAGAACTCTCAGTAGTTCCACATTGGAAGCTTCACCTCACCTCAGACCTTCTTACTCAGAACCATGGAGGAATCAGACATCCAAACACCAGGGAGCTCAACCTAGCGATTTGGCTCTTGAAGTCATAGTTTGGATACCTAAACTTACCACCAGATTGCATGACTATTCATAAATAAGCAAGAAAGCCTACTACTAGAGCATGTTATGCAGCAAAATGGAAACCATTTGTTATATATTGTAATAAACAAACCACTGATCCATTAGATGCCTCTATGCAACAAATCATTTGTTATTTATCCAGTATTGGGGTATCTTTCATTGATTCATATGCCTGAATCATTCCCAGTCGTCGAGATGGGAGTCCCACGGTACAATAGTCAGGCAGTATTCAAATAATGCCATGGGCTATAATGGCCTTGAGCCATGTTCAGTATAGCCTATCCATGTTCGTTTTTTTTTTTTTTATTTAAAAGACTAAATGTTGAATGCAGCCAATCGGCTGCTAGCACCCTCTAGAACCTTCCCAGCAGAGGCAGTTTCCTTCAGATTTTCACCGCATGTCGTGTGTGAAGGGAGTCTCCCTGAGTTCTACTCAGTTATTCTTCTACCGTCTAGGTTTTTTCTTCAAAAAATGTTTCTCCTCCCCATGTCTGATAAGAAAGGACTCTTGGGCCTGCAAGACATGTGGCAAGAAGAGAGTCCATGTTGATGATCCTCACAAGGACTGCATTTACTGCCTCCACCCAGCCCATGAGGTAAAACAGTGCAAAATCTGTCGCACTTTCTCTTCTAAAACCTTAAGATATAGAGAGGGGAGGTTGCTTTCGTGGTTACAGTCCACTAAGCACCGCAAGTCATCGGAGGAGGACAGTGATGGCTCATCCAGGCCTCACACGAGAGCAAGATCTCAAGAGACTCTGGAGAGGGCAGGAAACATCTCAAACCCTATCCAGATAGCAAGTGCTCAAAACAGGAGAAACATTCTAAGGTCTCCTCTGAGCCTTCGTCTTCTGTTTCCTCTACTCCACTGAGGAAAGAAAAGAAGCACCATAGAGCCTCCACATTGGATCTGGAGAAGAGCAGAGCTGAAAAATCCCCATAGACTACGCCACCATCGACGACAGTCACTGGATTGTCTACGAAGACGAGTTTAATGATTACATCATCGGCCCCGGCGACGTCGGGTACGATGACTAGGACGGCCATCTCTGGAGCCATACTTTCGACGAAGGGATCGTTGACGCCATAATCGTCAACTACCGCCCCATCTGTGCAGTCGGCGAGGTTTGCAGTGACGAAGCCGACGAAGACACTGTCGATGCCACTACTGTCGCCGACAGTCGATGACCGGTTCGTCAAAGACAACACCGTCGACTAGGCCATCAGCGGTTGCGATTCCATCGTCGACGACACCATTGACTACGTCGGCGACGATACTGTTGATGATTCCATCGGTGGCAACACTGTCGACGACCGGATTTCCAACGTTGGTGACCAGTAGTCCGTCGACGATTAGGGTGACGTAGAAATATTTTCATCCTGAGATGTCAACTTATGCCTCCTTCACACCTTTTGGATCTTCAAGCGTCGGATGAAGATGATGGAATATACAGAGTGGCGCACAGCCCTTCAGTGTTTCACGTTAAGTGCCAGGAAGTTGATGAATACTATGAGGACCAGCAATACTACCAGCCGTATCTGGCACCGCCACATCAATGCTACTAATATCAAGAACTTCGCACTAGGGCGATGTCTTACCTGCCGCCAACTTTGATACAAGACCTTCAAGCTGTGCTGGCAGATTACAAAGATTTCCATCTCAAGAAGTCCTCAAGGAACCACTGGTGCAACCACAGGCTCTTGAGAAATGAGTTCGCCAGCAACACCTACAGTGCGACCTTTTACGCAAGCGCCGGATCCCATCTACCTTTCCTCCTCTGAGAGAGAAGGTGAAATTCCAGACCCAATGCCTGCGGATCCTTGGGAGGACTACATTATTCCCACTCCCTCCCCCTCCATCACACCATCCAGCGGATTCCCCGCCAGAAGACATAGGGGGTGTCCACAACTTAATGGAGAGGGCTTCTAATAGATTCCATTTCCCCATGGAGGTTAAACATACAGACTGCTTTCTGTATGATTTTAAAGAGGAAGCCAGAAAATCAATGCACACAATTCCAATAATAGACTACATCTGGCAAGAGGGGATAAAGATAATAATGACCCCGGCCACAATACCACCAGTGCTCTCACTCATAGAAAAAATGCAGAGCCCTAGCAAATTTGCCTTCTTGTCTGACGGGTCACCCGAAGCCGGATTCTGTTATCTTGCAGGTGGCACAAAGGAGATCTAATAACCCAGCCACCCTGATCTCCACTCCTCCGGGCAAAGAAGGGCGTAAGCTAGATATCATGGGGAAGCGATTCTCCTCCATGGCTGCAACTACCATCAAGGCGGCCAACGCTTTGGCTATCATCAGCCGCTACGATAGACAAATGTGGTCCGATATGGCCTCTTTACTAGACCTCATTCCTGAGGACAGAGATCCTCCTAGAAGGAGAGCGGGCGGCCTCTGTGACAATCAACTGCGCTATGGACATAGCCAACACAAGTTCCGCCAACTGGCAGGTGCGGCAGTCTTAAGGCGCCATGGGTGGTTGAAAACCACCACATTTAGACCGGAGGTCCAATCTAAGGTTCTGGATATGGCGTTTGATGGGAACACTTTGGATTAAACCCAGATCAGTTGACTGGGGGTGAGTGCTTGCAATGTTCAACACTCCGTCCATCATCCCCTTTGGTTTTGCTATGTTCGCCCTAGTTGGCAGGGTATGCCCAGACGTGGGTCCCTTGCTCACTTTGCCACTGGCCTCAAGATAGCCTGGCTGATGACGGCTGTAAGCCAGAAACCAGTCCCAGGATGCTTGTTTCCGGTCCAGGGAAGACATGGCTTGGCAGTTTGGGCTGGACTGTTCCCATGAGGCACAGGGTCAGACTGATTTGCATATGGCCATGTCTGAACTGGGGTGGCGGAGTGAGCTAAAGAATGATGATGGATTAAACCCAGATCAGTTGACTGGGGGCGAGTGCTTGCAATGTTCAACACTCCGTCCATCATCCCCTTTGGTTTTGCTATGTTGACACTTTGTTTGGCAAACATATAGATGAGGAGCTTCTATCCATCAAAAAGGACACGGATACAGCGAAATCCTTAGGTTCCCTCCAATACAGTGAAGTACCATTTTTAGAGGGGCCAAAACGACATGGTTTTTCCACCTACAGAGGAAACTTTGAAAGGGCACAACAATACCAGCCCTATCAGCCACAATATAGGCAATCCTTTCAACCCGCTGCCTAACGTCAACCGGCCACGGCTGGTTTCTCTCGCCAAGGGGGTCGAAAGAGATCATCAACCCAAGGCAGAGACAATGGAAGAAAACAATGATTTCACCAGGGTACCCGCTTCCCCCCTCTTTTTCCCCTCCCGTAGGTGCAAAGATATCCAGTTTCTTCCGGCAATGGGAGAGTATAACATCGGACCGTTGGGTACTGGATTTGATTGCCTTCAGTCACATGCTGGAATTCGTACCAACTACCCCACCCAGGGGAGCCACTCCCCCTCGTCTTCACTTTTTGCAGAAAGAAGCAAAAGTTATGCTCGCAAAAGGAGCCATCAAGAAAGTTCCAACTCTGCAAAGAGGGCAAGGTTTCTACTCCCTTTTCTTGATTATGAAGAAGTCAGGAGAAAAGAGACCAATTTTGGATCTCAGAAAGTTAAACAAGTTCCTGAGGAAGCAAACTTTCAGGATGGTAAACTCTGGCCGAGATTTTGCATCGTCTCAACAAAGGTGACTTCATGACCTCCTTTGATTTGGAAGACTCATATTTCCACATCCCTATTCATCGGAAGCATCAAATTCCTCAGATTCGCGATGGCTGGTACCCACTACCAATTCAAGGTTCTCCCTTTCGGCCTCAAGTCAGCACCCAGGATATTTACAAAATGCCTGGCGCCGGTAGCCGCAGCCCTACATTCCCAAGGCCACCAAGTATTCCCCTACTTGGACGACTGGCTGTTAAAGGCATCTACGGCAAAGCAAGTAACCAGGACCACCAACACTTGCTTGCGGCTGTTCAGCCACCTGGGTTTGACAGTCCATGTCACAAAGTCCTCATTTATTCCCAATCAGCACCATTCCTGGGAGCCAGATGCAAAGCATTCTTGTCGGAAGAACGTCAAACCCGTCTACGACAATTGGCTATGGCCATCTCAAGGAAAAAAGTCAGTTTCTGTAAGGAAATACAAGTCGCTGCTAGGGATGTGTTTATCGGCGGTAGACCTGGTTCACTTGGCCAAGCTCAAAATGCGAACTCTCCGAGAAGAATTGCAAGAGCAATGGCTTCAAACATCGGGATCTTTCGAAGACCTCATTCGGATTACTCCGGCCATGAAGATAGCAATGAAATGGTGGTACCACACCCCAAACCTTTCAAAAGGACTGACTTTCTTACAAAACATACCAGACTACTTACTGACAACGAATACCTCCATGGAAGGCTGGTGAGGCCGTTTGCAGGGCCTTCAAATTCAAGGCAAATGGTCCAGTTCTAAAAAAGTCATATCAACAGCCTGGAGTTGAAGGCTATATTCCTCTCTTTGCAGGCCTTCCTGCCGAGAATAGCAGGCGCTTCCGTACTGGTCCATACAGACAACACGACCAGTATGTTCTACATAAACAAACTGGGAGGGACCAAATCTCACGCTTTCTCTAGGAGCCCAAGAACTGTGGAGCTGGGCAACAGAGCACAGGATTTCTCCAAGAGCCGAGCATGTTCCAGGTTTACACAACACACTGGCAGATGCTCTCAGCAGAGCTACAGACAACTGCCACAAATGGGGACCTTTTTGCTACGAACATCCATGCCAAATGCCGGTTCTGTGCCAGCAGTTATTCCCTCCCGGGGTCTCGGGGCAATGCCCTTTTGATGCGATGGTCGGGGATCTATGCCTCACTCTCTCCTGTCCCCATCCCGTTGATTGCCAGGATACTGACCAAAATGAAGCTGGATGGATGTCTCCTGATTCTCATCACGCCCAGGTGGCCCAGGCAACATTGGTTCCCGGAACTACTTCACCTCTCTGAAGCCAGACCCACACGTCTGCAGCTGTTTCCTCCTCTCCTATCCAGGGACAACAGTCAAGTGCACCATCCGACTCCAGAGTCACTGCGTTTACACGCCTGGCTCCTGAATTCTTGAAATTTAGAGACATGAACATTTCGCAAGAGTGTAGAGATCCTCTCAATCTAGAGCGGAGAGCACTAACAATACCATACAAACAATAATGGAAGGTTCTGTTTCTGGTGCCAACAAAATGATCTGCATCCTTTTCAAGTATCCCCACAACAGATTTTACCATATCTTCTCTTTGGCAAAATCAGGTTTAGCCTTCTCTTTGGTTGAGGTGCATTTGGCTTCCATCTCTTTATAGAAGAGCTTCCAGTGCCGCTTCTCTTTGTTCCTCAAGCCTCATCAAACAATTCATGAAGGGGCTGTTCCGTGCTTTCCCTCCAGTGCAAGCACCTCCACCGGAATGGAACCTCAATGTGATCCTTGCACAACTCATGAAAAGACCATTTGAACCCATTCATAAAGCTGAATTGAAATACCGAACAAGGAAGGTCGCCCTTCTGCTGGCCCTCACCTCAGCCAGAACGGTAAGCAAAATCCTGGCACTCACCATTAAGAAACCCTTTTTAATATTTAAGGGGAACGCTGTGATTCTAAGGACTAATCCCTCATTTATCCCTAAAGTGCCTTCACAATTCCACCTCAATGAGCTGGTTATTCTTCGGTCCTTTGTTCCACAACCATCAACGCCTGCAGAGCAGGCGCTACATACGCTGGATGTCAAACATTGCCTTAAGTTCTATCTTCAGAGAACGAAGGACATTCAAAAGACTGATCAATTATTTGTCGCCAAGGCAGAGAAGGGACTGCAAAAACAAAGGCCGCTATCGCAAGATGGATATCGGCTGTGATACAATTCTGTCATGTCCAAGCCAACAAACCTTTGGAAAGGACGGCAAAGGCTCACTCTACCAGAGTGGTTGCGACTTCAGCGGCCCTCTTCTCAGGAGTGACTTTGGAAACGATTTGTCGTGCTGCAGCCTGGAGGTCCACTCATACCTTCACACAACTACTGCCTGGAATCCGCGCGGGATGCAGCGGTAGGCCAGGCGGTGCTTCGCCAGCTCTTCCATTAAGGTAAGCCTCTTTCTAGCTTTTGGAAAGTCTTTTTGTTCTTATGGTGGTTTTTCATATACTAGAATGTATTAAAAAAATATAAAGCTTATCTATGTGAAGTGTACTATTGGTTACGCTATTCTCTTTTCTTTCCTCTCGCTGTGTATATGGAAATGCTGCTTCATAAGTTGTTTTACCCTTCTTTTTAGAGTATATTCCATACATCCATTCACATAACCGTACTCACAGGTATAGCCCTCGGGTTTTTTTTTCTTGTTACCTAAGATTTTGTGGGTTCACTGTGTTAAAAGTCTCCCACCATCCGCAACAGACAGACTACAAAATTGGATGTGACTGCTTGCTATTCTGATTCAGGTATGTGAATCCATGAAAGATACCCCAATACTGGATAAGAAAAAACATTACTTACATGTAACTACGGTTATCCAGTATTGGTATCTTTCATAGATTCACATGCACGCACCCACCCTCCTTACCGTAGAGGCTGTTTCCTTGATACATTAAGATACTCACTTCTCACTTGTGCTGTGAAAATCTAGGAGAAACTGCCTCTGCTGGGAAGGTTCTAGAGGATGCCAGCAGCTGATAGGCTGCATTCAATATTTAGTCCTTTTTTAAAAAAAGGACATGGATAGGCTATACTGAACATGGCTCAAGGCCATTATAGCCTATGGCATTATTTGAATACTGCTTGACTATGGCACCTTGGGACTCCCATCTCGACGACGAAGAATGATTCAGGCATGTGAATCTATAAAAGATACCAATACTGGATAACCGTAGTTACAGGTAAGTAACTTATTTTCTTATTGCATCTACAACATGCTGGCCTTGCCTGCACATCCATACGTCTACACCTTGCAGCAGTAGCTGCATATCTTCAAAACAGACAAAACTTCTCTTTATTAAAAGTACCAGTGATTACAGCCTTTATGGAGGGACTTTAAAATTAATACCACCAAAAGTGCCACCTGCATGGAACCTTAATATTGTTCTAACAATACTTATGGGTCCACCTCTTGAACCATTGCACAATTGTCCACTGCAGTTCCTTTCTTGCAAAGTTGCTTTATTGATTGCTATCACTTCACTAAGACGTGCCAGTGAGCTTCAGGCACTAACTTTAGAAGAACCATTCTTCCAACTCCATACAGGTAAAGTGGTTTTTAGGTCGAGCCTCGAGTAGCGCGCAAGCGCTGCTAGAGGCGAAGACTTTTAGTAAGTGAGTTTGAAAAGCAGTCCAAAAAACGCTTGTGCGTCGTGGCTGGCCTTTTTGGGATGGGTACGCGCGGCAAACGTGTTTCCAATTATCGTGCCCAGACGCGGGCGCGATAATTGTAAACACATGCTGGCAAAAGGCCATGACGCACGAGCGTCTGGTCAGCTGAGCAGGCTGCCGCGCTCGCTCGCCCCCGCTCCTCCGTTTCGATTCCGTGCTTGTTTTTAAAGCAATTATAGACTCCGCTGGAGCACGCACTCAGCAGTCCCCCTGGGGCACAAGCAGGCATCCACTTTGGTGCTGCCTCGTAAAAAGCACATAGCTTGTTTGTTTCGGATGCGCGCGATGCCTCTGGGGCTGCGCCTGCGCCGAACACACCGTATGCCATGATTTGTAAGGAGACATTTATACTCTGCCCTTTTATTTGGTAATTCTTCTACCCGCTGCAACTATGTGTAATGACATATGTCTACTGTTACCTTTAGGTAATGCTCATGCTGTATAAAAATGCAAATAAATAAATACAAAAATAAATACAGGCCCTGTAAGTCCCACCCTGCAAAGTACCGTTTGCTTAAAACTCAGGAGTGACAGAAAGCCACCCTCATTGCATGGAAGCAGTTCACAGCTACGCAGCTCCATTTGTGCAAATCGAATCTGTGGTCCGCACGTTACACATAGATGCGGCAGATGCATTAACCCTCTGAGCCGTGTTATAGGTGGCAGCCCAGCCCTTCGCCAATAACCCCCAGCAGTACCTCAGAAGGGTACGTATTCGAGGGTGTCTCAGCCCAAAGACATGGCACGAGACAGACAGCAGACACACCTCCTGCATCAAACAAGACACGTGCCCCCGGGTATCCCGCGAGGGTGGTGCCACAGAAGAGGCACACGAGAGCAAAAAGGGTAGCTCCGTGGATTCATGCTCCTGCTGCGAAGATCCAAGTGTAAACAACTGCCTGCAGATGTGATTCTACCGAAGGCCAAGGATGCAGGTGTCGGATAGGAGTACCGTGGGCTGCTCCAACTTGAACTGACTTCTAGGCGCTTTTGAATAATTGGCCTCTTTCCTAAATCGCGTAAAGGGGACTGAGGGGTGCTGGGCGGCGGGGAGGAGATGAGGGAGGAGGCGCTGATTTGTACGTAGTTGCAGCACGCTGCACGCTGCACCCCACCCAGCACAATAAGAGGCCAGATGCCTTTGTGCTCATGAAAGCCTCTGATTTTTGCTGAAGTTTTTATATAGCACCACATCTCCCCTGTGCCCTACTGCTGTTTCTCTGAGCACGAGTGATCTCGGACAGGGGAGAAGGCCTTTCGTGGATTATTACTGCTTTGATAGCTCCTCGCACCCCACCCCCTCAGTACAAAACGCCCACCAATTAGCTCCTCATTTGTGCTGCCCCCCCCCCCCAAAAGAACAAAACAAACAAACGTCCGACTCCTCACAATGAATTATACAAAGTGTGCCGGGGTGGCTCGGGTCTGGGTCAGTCTCTGGCCTAAGATCGGATGGCACTGACCCAACTCACCGACTGAAAACACTTATTGTGCATGCAGCATAGCAGCGGCCATAGGCTGTTGCTTCCTTCTGACTGTTGCATGCTGAGCATCTCGGTGCCCTGTTCTCCTATCACACGGTGTGCACATCCGTCCCTTCCTCTGGTAGAGAGATGAAAGTCTGAGTCAGGCAGAGAACGGGTATGTAGATTTGCAGCAGAACTAAGAACAGTGAGGGCCGTTTTGCCATTGTTCTTTGTAGCTCTCAAGGGTCAGCTGGTTAGGTCCCGGAGACTCATAAAACGCGAGGCTCTATAGCTCTTTTAACAAGCATTGGCATAGCCAATAGGTCTCGCCTTTGGGACCTTATAAGTGGACTACTGTTAACATTTGCAAACAAGCATTGGCATAGCCAATAGGTCTCGCCTTTGGGACCTTATGTGTTTAGTTATCCAGCACAATATCCTTGGTGCAACAACATCAATAGTTGCATGGCTAAACACTTATAAGGTCCCAAAGGCGAGACCTATTGGCTATGCCAATGCTTGTTTTTTAACTAACCCAAAGTTCCTTCCAAAAGTAGTCTGCTTTTCATAATAACCAATCAGTTGAGTTACCTGTTTTCCTCCCTCAACCTGATTCAGTAGCAGAAAGAGTTACATACATTAGATTTCAAAAGTGCATCATTTTATTATATTGATAGAACAAAAGATTTTTGTAAAACAAAACAACTGTTTGTTGCCTTTGCTCCCCCTCATAAAAGAAATCCTATCTCTAAATCTGGTATTTCTAGATGGATTAACCAAAGAAGATTGGAGTGGTGCACTACTTCTAAGTAAAAACAGTCCTTCAATAAGTCATTTAGTCTTGATATCTTTTCTCAGTAGATCCTTTATTTTTCATATACATCCAACAATGAAAGATATACACCAGCCAACGCGTTTCGTTCATAAGGAATGAACTTCTTCAGGGCATAAATTGCAGTAGAAAAGTAGGGGGAAGGGCAATACCAAATATCCCCTGTGAAGTGCTAGATGCAAGCTCTAACCGAATCTTGAAGTCATGTCAAACAATAGGTAAAACAGATCTGCACAAAATGATGTGTCTGTGTAGGCCTCCTTGATAAGGGCCAACAATCACACGATCTCTGAGGATTGCGTGTCTGCTGCAGAAATCGCTGGGTAACTTGCAGACCACATATATCGGTTCTCTCGGTGCATCTGGGCTGTGTCACCTGTGTGCCTCTCGCTGTCTCCGCTGGTCCAGCGGAGACAGCGAGAGGCACACAGGTGACACAGCCTAGGGGATATTTGGTATTGCCCTTCCCCCTACTTTTCTACTGCAATTTATGCCCTGAAGAAGTTCATTCCTTATGAAGGACTGTTTTTACTTGGAAGTAGTGCACCACTCCAATCTTCTTTGGTTTCTCTCTCTGCCCAGCAGTAGGCACCCACCGACGGCAGGTGCTGGAGTTGTGTGTGCACACTCATCAGGATATAGTTTCAATCACTAAGGGAACGTAGCAGGAAGTGCGGTTATTGTGTCCGCCGTTGTTTGCAACTTTTTCACATTTCTAGATGGATTGTTAAATGTATCCAAACATGCTATGTTTAAGCCAAAATAACTTTATCTATACCTCCTAGAGCAAATTCTTCTCGTAAAATAGGAACATCTATAGCGGTTTTTAGGTAACCTTCCTAAAACTGACATTTGCAAAGCGGCTACATGGTCTACACCACACACATTTACTAAACATTATTGTGTGGATGTATTACCACGTCAGCAAGCCAATGAAGGACAAGAAATGCTAAAAACACTTTATCAAACCACTACAACACAAACTGATTAGCCACCTCTTTTGGAGGGTACTGATAGTCTATGCAAAGATTGTGTATCTACAGCACACATGCCTTGAACGGATTATGTTACTTGCCCTGTAAGCATCTCTTCTTGGCATGTAGAGCTGTAGATTCACATGGACCTCCCCATACACATATGGTCGTTGCAGTTCTTATTATATGCATTATACATGAATAGACCTCTCTGTACTACACTTACTTGCTCCATTCTCACCCTCTTGCTGGAAAACAATCTAATGGAGTAGATGCCCATGTGCACTATCACTGAAAGGAGGAGTCCCCTTGCCTCGTGACTGTAAAAGACTTCTTTGAAGAAAAACAACTTGCAAACATCTGGACCCAACACTAGATGCCAGGAGTATGCAAAGCATGTCAATCTAAAGCTCTACATGCCAAGAACATATGCTTATAGGGTAAGTAACATAATCCTTCCTACACTTTGCCCATCGGAAAGGGTGGATAGTGTAGGGAGCATGCATCTGAAAGACACGTTGGTGACCGATTCCTTACCTTAGAATATCCCCAGGCGTCAGGCTGGATCCGGAAAGTTTTTTGCGTAGCAGTACCCTTGCGCGTCGGTAGGCGGCGTCGTGCGGCTCCGCGTCCGTCGTCGTGGTCGCCGGGATGATGTCGCGGGCAGTACTTAGACGCTGCCCCTGCGCGCTGACGTCAGTTCTTCTTTTTCCGCGCAGATCCGGGAAGAGCAGTGCCCTAGTCACTTTTTGACTATCCTTTTTGTGAATTTTTTCACTGTTTCTTCAAACAAGTCTTCACGACTCCTAAGGTGTCGTAGGGATGCCCGGCTTTAAGCCCTGCGAGGCCTGTGCTCGCATGATGTCGATCACGGACCCGCATCTCGAGTCTCTTCTGTCTCGGCCGAGACCACGACACGAAGTCGTGACCTGACTGCCGGAAACTTCATCCGAAGGCTTTGCGAGAGCGGTCTCGAAAGCTGCTCGAGGTCCGGCAATCGGCTCCGCGCCGCACCAAGCCCCGGTCCCGGGAGAGGTCGAGGGGCCGGTCGCGGAGTCCCCACCGTTCGTTGGAATCCAAGTCTTCGCGCTCCTCCGGTAAGTCGAAGCACAAGAAGTCTAAGCGGCGTCATCGCTCTAAGACTTCGCCTCGCCGGTCTCGCGACTCGGCTGAGGCCCCAGTCGCCCCCGCGGCCACGGACATGCCTGTGGAGCCGCCCCCGAATTACCTGTTCTTTCCGGGGTCGGGGGCGACTCAGGCCGAAATACAGGAATTCCTGTCGGCCATGGCCCGCCTCTTCGGGCCTTCAGGTCCCTCCGGTGCGCCTTCGGGCCCCCCGGGCTCTGATGGGGTTGCCGCGGCGCCGCCGTCGACTCCGGTCCCGGCGCCGCCTGTCCCACCAGCCTTCATCCCGGCCTCTGCTCCGGCCCCGGCCTCGATCCCGGCTCCGGTGGTGCTGCAACCCAAATCAGCGCCGGTTGACCTAACCACGCCTCCGCCGACGTCCCCGGTGCCGTTCCTGATGCCGTCCGGGGCTCCGGACGACGTCGTTCCCCGGTTCTCTCCGGACATGGAGCCGGACCGACGTCGCCCGAAGCCGGTTCCGGAGCCGATGAGACCTTGGGTCCAAAATGTCACTCCTCCTCCATATTTTGAACAAGAGGAGGACCAGGAGAGCTGGGAGGGGTCTGAGGACCCTCTCACACAACAGTGTGAGTTTGACCCGGACTGGGTTGAGGAACTTGGGGATGCCAGTGGTCTAGACACCTCCCCTGACACTGGCATGCTGTCTCCTCCCGTGGCTACGGAGGAGGGGGCTAATTTTGCAACGGTGTTGCGTAGAGCAGCTGGAGCCTTACATCTCCAGTTGCCTACTGTGGCCGTCAGGACTAACCTCCTGACAGAAGTGCTTCAGCCGGCGGCTTCCTCTTCGGAGACTGTGCTGCCGTTTAATGATGCACTCACTGACGTTCTTTTGGGTACCTGGTCCAAACCCACCACAGGGGCTCCTGTGGATAGCAACGTGGCCCGACGCCATCGCCCTGCTCCGGGCGACCCCTCCCCCCCCCCTGTTTCTCTCCCAACATCCCACCCCTGAGAGCTTGGTTGTCCAAGCCTCTGCTTCCCAAACCGCCTTCCCTACCGCCCCTCCGGATAGGGAATCCAAACGCCTGGACCAATTTAGGAAGCAGGCTTTTTCTTCCTCCAGTGCTGGCTTGCGGTCCGTCAACACCGCTTGCCTTTTGGGCCGATATACCCACTCCCTGTGGGATTCGGTGGCGGCTGTTTTGCCGCAGTGTTCTGAGGAGGTCCAGACACTGCTTACCCGCGCCATTGCGGAAGGGCGAGATGCGGCTAAATACACCATCCGTTGTGGCCTTGATACCGCCGACTCGCTGGGCAGATCGCTTGCTACGACAGTGGCGCTACGTCGCCACACCTGGCTGAGGACAACTGGTTTCTCGGGTGATGTCCAGAATACACTCATGGACATGCCCTTTGATGGAGTCGGTCTTTTTGGTTCAAAGGCAGACCATGCGCTGGATCGGTTTAAGGACTCACGGGCTACGGCCAAGTCCCTGGGCCTTTCTGTTGTACGCGCTCAGCTCTGCTTTTCGCCCCTTTCGTGGCCACGGAAGGGGCGCCCAGTCACGTCAGCTGCCCAGCCACCGGCTCGCACAGCAAGCGTCTACGCGTGGCCAAGGACGTGGATACCGCCGTGGCGGTTCGGGCAACCAGCGTGCGGGTCAGGCCACCACCTCCAACCCGTCCGCGGCCTCCAAGCCCTCCTAGTCCCTCCTTTCCGGTGCACGGCACGCCAGTAGGGGGCAGGGTCCGCCATTACCTTCACCACTGGCGTCCCATCACCTCGGACAGGTGGGTCTTGGACATTGTCCGAAGAGGCTACTCCCACCCCTTCGAGACCCCCCCTCCCCCCTCCCAGCCATGCCACCTCAATTCCACCGCATGTCAGGGGATCACTTGGTACTTCTACAGAAGGAAGTCACGGCCCTCTTGGCCAAGAGGGCCATCGAGCATGTTCCGACCCCAGAAGTAGGTCGTGGTTGCTACTCCCACTACTTCCTGGTGCCCAAAAAGGACAAGGAGGACATGCGTCCTATCTTGGACCTCCGGAACGTCAATCGCTTCCTCCGGAAGGAGAAGTTCAAGATGCTCACCCTAGCTCAGGTCTTGACTGCCCTCGACCCTGGAGACTGGTAGCGTTGGACTTGCAGGACGCTTATTTTCACATCCCCGTCCTGCCGGCCCACCGGCGTTACCTGCGGTTCACGGTAGGCCTCGAGCATTTTCAGTTCACCATGCTCCCCTTTGGCCTTACAAGTGCCCCTCGGGTGTTCACGAAAGTGATGGCGGTGGTCGCAGCTCATCTGCGCCGGGCAGGGGTTCCAGTCTTCCCCTACCTCGACGACTGGTTGCTGAAGGCGGGCTCGTCCCAGGCAGTCGTCTCCCACCTCCAGACTACGGCCGAACTCCTGCACTCGCTGGGGTTTTCCATCAATGTGCCGAAGTCGCATCTGATTCCTTCTCCACAGCTCCTTTTCATCGGGGCAGTTCTGGACACGACGCAGTTTCGGGCCTATCCTCCCGAACGGCGAGTCCGGGATATTCGGGCTATGATTCCGATCTTTCAGCCTTTATCCTGGGTTTCGGTACGGATGACCCTGAGGCTGCTGGGCCTCATGGCCTCCTGCATCCTGCTGGTCAATCATGCCAGATGGCATATGCGGGCTCTGCAGTGGGACCTGAAGTTCCAGTGGGCGCAGCACCAGGGCAACCTGTCCGATCACGTCCAGATCTCGGAGGGGACTGCAAAACAGTTGCAATGGTGGCTCTCGAACCGGCAATGGGTCATGGGCAGATCCCTCTCCCTTCCCCAGCCAGAGCACACAGTTGTGACGGACGCGTCCCTTCTGGGATGGGGCGGTCACATGGGAGAGGCGGAGATCAGAGGCCTCTGGTCTCCGGCGGAGTCCCGGCTCCATATCAACCTTCTGGAGCTCCGGGCGATCCGACTTGCACTCAAGGCATTCCTTCCCTCTGTCAAAGGGAAGGTAGTGCAGGTGTTCACAGACAACACCACCGCCATGTGGTACTGCAACAAACAAGGCGGGGTGGGGTCGTGGACCCTTTGTCAGGAGGCTCTGCGCCTCTGGACATGGCTGGAACATCAGGGCATGTTCCTGATGGTTCAACACCTGGCAGGTTCCCTGAACGCCAGGGCGGACGAACTCAGCCGCAGGTACATGATGGATCACGAATGGCGTCTTCACTCTGAAGTGGCGCAAGGACTCTTTCTACAGTGGGGAGAGCCTTGGTTAGATCTATTCGCCACCGAAGAGAACGCGCAATGTCATCAGTTCTGCGCGTTGGAATTTCCAAGGCGGCACTCGCTCGGCGACGCTTTTCGTCACGAGTGGAGTTGCGGTCTATGTACGCCTTTCCGCCTATACCACTTCTACCCAGAGTGTTGAAGAAGATTCGGCACGACCGGGCCCAAGTCATTCTTGTGGCTCCGGACTGGGCTCGAAGAGTTTGGTATCCCGAGCTACTCAGTATGAGCGTAGATCCCCCGATCCGTCTGCCTCTTCGGGAGGATCTTCTGTCGCAGCAGCAGGGGACGGTCCTCCACCCGAACCTGTCCAGCCTCCACCTGCTTGCGTGGAGATTGAGCGGCGGCAGTTGATTCCTTTCGACTTGCCTCCCGAAGTTTGTGATGTGATTCTGGCAGCCAGGCGTCCCTCCACTAAGGTGGTATACGCCTGCAGGTGGAACAAGTTTGTGGCAAGGTGCACAGCAAAGGCTGTGAATCCCCTTTCTGCTCCTCTCTGAGGTTCTCCTGTTCCTTCTTTCCCTGGCCCAACAGGGTTCTGCCCTGGGTACCATCAAGGGCTATCTTTGTGCCATCTCGGCCTTCCTCAGGCTTCCTGATCAGCCCTCCCTTTTCAAGTCCCCTGTTAACAGGTTTCTAAAGGGCATTACACACCTCTTCCCTCCTGTTCCGTTTGTGATGCCTCAGTGGGACTTGAACTTGGTTCTTACATTTCTTATGTGCGCTCCCTTTGAGCCTCTACATAACTGTCCTCTTCGTCTTCTGACTCTGAAGACTGCCTTTCTGGTGGCCGTCACCTCCGCTCGGCGGGTGAGTGAGCTCCAGGCTCTATCATGTAAACCTCCCTTTCTGTCTGTCCATCCAGACAAGGTTGTTCTTCGGACGCGTCCGTCCTTGCCAAAGGTGGTTACTGCCTTCCACATTGGGCAGACCATCACTTTGCCCACCTTCTTTCCGCATCCTTCCAGAGAGGAAGAGGCTCCACCGTCTGGACCCAAAACGTGCGCTTTCCTTTTACATAGACCGCACACGCCATTTCCGGGTGGATGACCAGCTCTTTGTTGGCTACGTGGGCGCCAAAAAGTCGGGCGGTGCACAAGAGAACCATCTCCCGCTGGGTAACCTTGTGTATCAAAGCCTGCTATTCTTTGGCTAAGAAGAAGCCTCCTGTTGGGCTGCGTGCCCGTTCCACCAGGGCAAGGCTGCTACCACGGCTTTGGGCCGCAGTGTTCCGCTGCGGGATATCTGTCAGGCAGCTACGTGGGCCTCACGGCACACGTTTACAAAGCATTACTGCCTTGACAGTCAGGTCCGGAGGGTCGGCTTCTTTGGCCGTTCTGTCCTCCAGGACTTCCTTGTCTGATCTTTGTTCGCAGACCCACCACCGGGGTTGGTATTGCTGGGGTATCTATTCTAAGGTAAGGAATCTGTCACTAACGTGTCTCTTTCAGATGCACAAGTTACTAACTTGTGTAACGATAGATCTGTAAGACAGAAGTTAGTGACAGATTCCTTACCGCCCCACCCATCCTCCCCGTTCTGCGAACTGATTTCTAGGGTTAAGGACATCCCTTTCAGGGCCCTAGTATTTTTCAGACACCTATGTCAGATTCTTGCATGGCTCTGCGTTCCTGGCGCGGAAAGTCGTGTACAGAACTGACGTCAGCGCGCAGGGGCAGCGTCTAAGTACTGCCCGCGACGTCATCCCGGCGACCACGACGACGGACGCGGAGCCGCACGACGCCGCCTACCGACGCGCAAGGGTACTGCTACGCAAAAAACTTTCCGGATCCAGCCTGACGCCATTCTAAGGTAAGGAATCTGTCACTAACTACTGTCTCTTACAGATCTATCGTTACACAAGTTAGTAACTTGTGCATTCCCTCCAGTTGGGTCTTCTACCAATTTGGCTCCTCGTCAACCCAGCTCATACCATGTTGGAGCTCAGTGGCTGCATAAAACAAGAAGAGGCCCAGCAGACCCAGCCCCCTGCATCTTTTCTGTTTCCAACTGCAGCCGCAATACCTTGGGAAGGGCCCCTGTCACCAGCCGCAACCTGCCCAAAGGAAACAGCCTAGAATTAGATCTGTTCGTCCGTAGACCAAATACAGCAGCAAGGATCCCATCTCCTGCAGGAAATGATGCTCAAAGTCTCTCAGGTCTCTAACATATATCATAGGGTCATCTGGTTACATTGACACTACATGGTAGGAGCCTGCCAGACAGACTCGTTAGGGTTCCCACTTTATCCGTAAACGACAGGCCAGGGGCTCTGCTTCCAACGCAAATAACACAGGCCACAAGGGGCAGGCGTGCGTAGTTTCTCTGTCCATCGTCCATTGCTCTGACGATCCCCCTATCCCCCACCCCCTGTATGCACCCTAGCAGTCGTGCCCTGCACAACAGTTGCACTCGCTGAATAAACCTCGGGCTAAAGACCATGCTCCTCGGGACCGCCCATATATACTTCCAACCCACGATGTCAAAAGCGCGCTCCAAATCCAGCACACTCGGCATATTCGCCAACCGCCGCCTCCCAACGTATGCATCACATGATTTTAACCAGTGGATTTTGAACATGGTGCTTCATCCAGGAATGAATCCTGTCTTGTCCAAGTGAACAAGCCGACCAGTGATTTAAAGCAATCTAGAGGCCAGGATCCTGCACAAGAGTTTCACGTCTTTATTAAGCATTAAAAGAGGTCTATACGAGGATAACTCTCGTGGGTTTCTGCCTTCCTTTGGGATCAGCGCCATCATTGCCTCTGTCGTGGAGGCCAGCAGGATACCTCGGCCTTTGACTTCAGTGAAAATCTCCAACAGTCTCTCCAGGATTATTGGGAGCAAAGCTTGAAATAGCTCCACTGTAAACCCATCAGTATCCTGTGTCTAGCCTCTGGGCGCCTCCTTCAGCTCCTCCAACTTGATCGGCCTTCACAATGTACCATTGTAGGGCACCCTGCAGAAACATAAGGAACGTGGGTGATCCCTCTCCGTGGGTACTCCGAACAGGCATAATCTATTCTATCCCTGGCCACTGTGTCAGAGCTGACACTGCAGCGCAGCGATAAGAAATGAGAATGTGGTATGTCCCTTTTTATTTGCCATGCTAACATGTTAATAGACTTGTACCGCTCTCGAAACATGTATTGCCTATATTGCCTGCGTGTATGTCTTCAACCATACCCAAGGTGTTTCCAGTTGCCTCCTGACTTCAGGCTCTGCCTGCGCTTCACCCGAACCAACGTGCTCCTGAAGGCACGCCTGTTTGTTCTCCAGATCTGTAAGACTTCACTCTAGCTCCATTCGCTCCCCTCACACCTGCGCTATACACTCCCAATGCCACTTTGTAAGCCTCCCATTCCATCCCCCTACTTCCTTCAGGTGTTACTCTGGAAAAAGGAAGCCATATAGTCCCAGACATGAGCTCTAAAAGCCTCCTCTGTCAAGGCCGCTGTAGGCAATTTCCACAGACAGAGGCCGTGTCCCCAACCCCAGTGTGCTTTTTCCACTGCAAACATTCCAGTCAGCCCCTTAGGCCACAGGACATTCTGGATCCAAGTCTCCAAAAACAGTTCTGCATTACTTACCTCCGCCTGGTTTGGGAACCCCACAAAGCACAGATTATTATTGCTTGATCGGTTCTCCAAGTCCTCTGCCCTGTCTTTGAGAACCTGTGTGTCTGTAGTCAGCTGTGCAAATTTCACCTTTAAAGACTTTATCTCCTTTTGCAGACCAGAAACCCAGTCCTACACCATGTGCACCCTCTCCACCACCTCCCAGAGGTCCGTGCACAATAAGTTTATATCAGTAGCGACCACCTCAATCCTCCATTCCAGGGCCTCTTGTGATCCCTGTATGGGTCATGAGACATCCACTCCTCACTCTGTACCCCCAGGTGGGCCGTCTGCTGTGGGATCCTCTGCAACTGAGATTGCGGCATGGCATAATTTACAATGGTATCGCCCTGAGTTGGTCTAACACTTTTGTCTTTACCCATTGTGCCACCAGGCAGGCTTCCCAGCCACGTCTTTCTTCCAGGGTTGCCTCTTTCTGCGTTCTTTTCCTTGTATCCAGAGCAAGACATTGTATGGTTCATATGCAAGCGGTCTCGGCAAGCGTCCAGGCAAGCAAAAGGAAGAGGAGACCCGTTCCCCAGCCCCCCCCCCCCCCCACCACCACCACCTTCGCAGGTCCACATGCCTGCCCTGCTGTTGTAGTTCCTGGGGGGCAGGGGGGGTGTATAGTTGCCCCGTCGGGGTGTGGTAAAGGAGTGAGGGCCTGCCAGAGCAGACAAGCACACCAGGGCAGATATAACTGTAGACGTCCCCTGTGCTGTGATAATGGTGACACTCCTGGAGTGCTGCAACCTGCCTGAGTTCTGGTGGTGCACAGGGCCCCCTATCGAGGGTGAGTGGAAGGCCTTCCACTCACTCCTTTACCACACCCCGACGGGGCAACCATTTTGGGCTCCAGGAGCCGCAGTGGCTCTGTATATGCGGAGCCAGCACCTCATCCTGCAGATAAACAACCTTTACTACGTGGTCATTACACCGTGATACCATTACAACGCGGTTGTTACGACTGCGTTGTTAGTACGCGATGTATTACATCACAAGTCTTTACAACGAATTCCACTAGGGGGTGCTGAGGTATTGGAAATGAATTCCAACACCTTCCCTACTGTTGCGCAAACTGGAGTAGGAATAGTAAATAATACTATTCTTAAGTCCAGCGCCCCCCCTAGTGGAAGTCGTTGAAAAAGACTTGTGTTGTAATACATCGCGTACTAACAACGCAGTCATTGTAACGACCGCTTTGTAATGGCACGTGATGTATTACATCGCGTTGTAATGTGCCATATTCATCCTGCAGCCTCGGCGATCCGCTGCCGCCGCTTCTGGCTGCACTGCTCCTCTCCAGCTCCTGGTGCCTTGTCCCGCAGTCTCGGGAGCCAGAAAGCCAGCGGTTTGCTTCTCTGGTACCTGCAGTCCCGCTCGTGTACCTCCAGGGGCCTCCAGTCAACGGCAGCTTGCAGCCTTCCCTTTCTGGCCTTGCTGCTCCTCCTCAGGCCTGGGCCACCTCTCTCCACTTCTTGTCCAGGGGGACTCCTCCAGGGTCAGTAAAGACCAGTTGTCGTCCCAGCCTTTTCATGACCGAGAGACCGGGTCCCATAGGTAATGTGGAACAGGCAGACAGCAGTCAACGGTCGGGTCCGTCTTCTTTTCCCCTGGCAGCTGCTGTTCCCAAGCTTCTTTGGTTTGCCCAATGACCATCATGGGCACCCAGTGGGAGGCCATCTCCTGCTTCACTGGCGGTCAGTGACATCAGACCGCTGGGTCCTACATGTTGTCCATAGGGGCTACTCACTCCCCTTTGTGGCTACCCCACGCTCTTCTTGCTCTGTCAAGAAGTGTAGGCAGTATTGGCCAAGGGAGCCATAGAGAGGGTGCCTGCATCAGAAGTAATTTGTGGTTGTTTTTCTGCGTTCCTGGTGTAGAAAGTCGCAAACGTAATGGACCTCAGCTTGCCGGGGTGGCGCCTATATAGGTACCATGCACATCCCTTCCTGCAGGGCCGATGTGGAGCCAAATGACACCATCTAGCTTCACGCAGTGGTTGTGCTTGAAAATCTGCAGCTAGATAGTTTCTGCCAGATAAGGCAAGTAACTTTTTCATCAGGGCATTTGACAGCTGCAGGTTCCTTTAGCTTTTGTTTTCTCGGAAGCTTATCAGGAGGCTAGCCACCTAGCCCTTAGTCTCTTCTTCCATCCTGGCACACACAGAGCTCATTCCACTAGTGGGCACCACAGACGCAGTCCTCGTTGCTGGTCCTTTGGGTGCAGACTGTGGAGGCCAGTCACTGGAGCAGCCTCTCTTTGCTGGGTCCAGGGAGCAGCAGGGCAGTCCTATCTTCTTCCAGTCCAATAGTGACTGTTCGTCTGGGGTGCCACTTTAATGCCAATCTCTCTTTTATGGGAGGAGAGGACTTACTAGCCAATGGGGCAAAGCTGCCCGTCCCACATCACTTCCTGGGGGTTTGGCCACCAAACAGTCCCAGGATACCCCTCTTTACCCTAAATAAAGATGGCTCAAGCCTTCCTCCCCTGTGATGAACCCTAGGCACACCCATGGGGTGTATCCAGCATAGCAAGCCACTAGTCCTGTAAAACTGGTTCTGCAACATGTTTTCTCCCTCTGGAGGAGATCCATCCTGTCTCCCTACTCAAAGGAGGAGGCAAGCAAAGGTGTGATTGCCATTTCCTTCACTGAGGCAGTAGTCTCTTTGAAGTTGATAAACCTATAAAAGGGTGACAGTGGCGTGTAGAACTACTAGCACATACAGGATTTTCAGGAAAACAGTTTTTTAAAAACATTAATAATAAAGTGTGCTCAACGGTACATGAAGCACTATGCCCCCTATAATAGTGCAGAGTAAATCAAAGAGAAAAATCTCCTGAAATATGCAAAACATATATATTGGATGTCCAGAGCACCACCAATTAAATTGCAAGTAGTCGGTCACTCAGACAGGTCCATAATAGTAAGACAGACTGACGATTGAAGATTCCATTAATTTATTCCAGTCCTTTATGTAAATCAATTTGAACAGCTGACGCGTGTTTCGTCGTTTCTGATGACTTTTTCAAGGCTGTAAGATTAAACAAAACACGAATTTTCATAAAATATACATATTCACCAAATGTGATAATAGACTGTTAGAAGTGCACTCGAAACAGATTGAAAGACAAAGAGTACTTGGAATACATAGAGACTTTCCAATACATCTTTGTGGGATCATTCCATATTACAGGGCAAGCCTGACACCTCAATTGAATATAAAGAGTGGGACCCAAAGACATACGAGCAAGGTAAAGATAGCAAAAAGAAAGACGTAAGGAAAGATTTGTATACGTGTTTGGGAAAAGTCCAACCGAAAGGGTGATATAAGCCCCAATCCAAAGAAAAGTATAAACAAAAAATATAAAAGAAGGGAGATGACGAAAGAAACAACGGAAAGTAGTACACGGAGTCTCTAAGAATAAGGGACCTCGACCCAACACCAGCGTGGAAACAACTAAGACCAAAAGATTTTTCAAATATAACTACCTCGAACAAGTAGTCATTAGATGATATAATCCGTGGGAATGAGAAAATTAGATCCTGGTCCTCGGAGCCCCGAGGACCTCCACTACAAACAATCCGTGAGAAAAGTACTTCTTGCACGGAATCTCACAAATTAATATCCAGACAAAGTGTTCAATAGAAATTATTAGGTAGCTGCGAGGAAGAAAAAACCAGCAAGGTGAGAATTCAAAATTGCATGAACCGAAATGAGGCCAAAAGATGTAGCACGTATAGCGTCCGGTCCAAAATTAATAACCAACAAAGTTTACATGACCTAAATAACACGTTTCAATAAAACTCCCAAGTTATTACGACTGGGAAAGTGAAAATGGGCACTTGTATACATTTATAAATAAGAGGCAAGTCTGTAACATAGACTCCCATTGATAGCAGGTAAAGTAATAGATTGCATAAGTATATGCCATTCAAGACCTCTGTTATGTGTGGCCTAGCATCCCTCATTATCTGAGTCTTATATTCTAGTGAAACGGAAATGTAACCTAATGGTAAAATGTCACGTTCTGACGTAAGAAACGTTAAATAGTAAAACACCACACCGGAAGCCAAAGGCATTCAAGTAGTAAGGCGGTGAGATGCGAATAAAACCCATACGGTTGGTAAGTATTACTAATACCATATCTATTTAGTCAAAACCAAAACCGTACCTTTAGCAAGCAACATGTCAGTTGAAAGAGTATAATCCTATTCCAGTAAAAGACCTTGTAAGCTCATGCCTTCGTATTTCCGAACAATCTAAATGAAAGGAAACTGGAGATCGGTTTGTTTATGATACGTCTGAGTACACAGCAGAAAGTTTTCAGATCATGACTTCTAAGGAAGCCACATCGGGTCGAGGCAACTCACCGGCCGTCCATAGTCAGAAGACGCGTGTGTTCATGAACGCCGCGAAATTTAGCTCCTGATGTACGGCGTTCGAAAATCTGGCACTGGGTCATAGACCTAGAAAGCGGAATTACATGGTCTGAAGAGCTTAATCGAAAAGGAGAAAGGACGGAAGCAAGTAAAACAGCGCCATATTTAAACGAGTTTGTGTTCAAATGACTAGAAGTAAACCACGTCTGTCAAAAGGGGATTCTGTAATATATCAAGTGAAGGTGACCACAAACACAACACAGATAAAATTCACAGATTAATTTTACCTATGTGTACAAGTAACAAAAGGCCTAAAGTATATCGGTGTCCTAGTTATAAATAGACAGAAGTGCAGCCATTAGTCACCAGGTGGTCTTTTAGAAGATGAAGGACATTTGGATATTTAGAGAAACCCAGAGATTCCGAGAAGACATAAGAACACAACATTGTAGCTCAAAAGTTACAGGCTAAATAAGTGTCATTCTGTATAGAGTATTTGATCATGTCCCAATTCATAGTGGGCAGAACCATTATACAGAATAAAAAACATTAAATGACAAAGAGGATAGATCTCTAGTAATTAGTCTTTCAAAAATACATGTAGTTCACTATCCACATTTAAACCACATTCTACCTTGAAATTGAACAGGTGCCAAGAGGGCTAAGAATTATCATATTTCCCTCTTTTGATGATCTGGGTGAAGATCTTCTATTGGATTGGGAAGAGTTATTACATAACTCGTCTTATAGCATGATGTCGATTTTAATAAAACATGCGGAGAGAAAAAGAGCTTGTATTCTCCAAGAAACAAAGCCTAGAGGAAGAGATTAACTGACTACTTACAATTTAATTGGTGGTGCTCTGGACATCCAATATATATCTCTTTGAATTTGGGCCACCCATGGCCAATACCCAGTAGAGCTCCTGCTGGAGGAGGTCACACGCCCTCCCACTAAAGTTCTTTGTTTCCTGTTCCTGGGAGTGCTTCACACTTCCTAGCAGGGGCGGGGAGGCCACCTGTTGCCTTGGGTGACAACAGCTGCAGACAGTCGGGAAGGGCTACCAGAGGTTTGAACAAGAAAGTGATGACTTTATAAATTCACCTTTACTTTTAAAAGTTACTTTAAATCCGAATTCAACAAGCAGTTTAGTTTAATCCATTGATTAATTTGGTACTTTGAAGTTTCATGTTTGTTGGTCCCATATGAAAGTTAACACTTAGCCCATGGGCTAGTGGAACCTCATGTTCTTTTGGTAAACACAATTTTATTGTTTTCTTTCAGGTGCAACGTGTCACATTAAACTGACACAAAGCCTCAATTGAGGTAGAGATCATTAGGATTACAGTAGCAACAGGAAGTATCATCTCAGACATAACATAACATCGATCTTATAATACCCCCTCACAGCAGGTTTTAGGGTGTTTAGTCAGGCATCCCCGTCCCTCATAGATTCGGGTCACCTGCTGGGCACACCAGTCCACCCCATGTCTCCACTACGCCAACGTTGGGGGGGGGGTGGCAAGAGGCTTTCCTTTGAGCTGCAATATCACACTTGGCCACTAGCAATGCTGTCCCCCAATATCGCCCGATCTGCACCCTCAAGTACTCCCAGTAGGATTAAAAGCAGGGGAAGGTCTATTTAAAGCTTCAGGAGAGTTTCGATATCCTTTCTAAGTAACGTGTGATCGCAGGACAAGACCATGTCCTATGGTAAAAATCAGCAGGAATGTGGGAGCAGCGAAAGCATGCCAGGCTGGGAAGCAGCCCTGCCTTATGTAGCGTGTCTGGGGAGAGATGAGCATTATGTAGGTAATATGATTGCACAAGGCGCAGTCGCGATGATATGGTGAGTGTCTTGGGGGCCCATCAACGCATCTCACCAGTTGGAATCATCCAGAGAGTCCAACCATCCCTCCTAGCGTGTCTTGAGGCCATCAACATGTCTGGGGTGTTTATGATTAACATGCAGTAAATTTGCGACACTCCTCCCTTACCCAATGTCCCCATCATGATCTTCGCCTCCATCGGACTGAACTTCAGGAGTGGAGTGTCTAGAGAAATTTGTACTCTCAATGCATGTCGTAGTTGTAAGTATTTGTGACATTGTGTTTCAGACAAGGAGTACACCTGTTGGAGCTCCTGAAAGGAAGACCTATGGGTGCCCTTCCAGATGTCTCCCAGGAACGTAATGCCTATCGTGTCCCAAACCTCTTCAATGATGCCACCTCTCTTAAATATGCACCATGCCAGAAGGGGGTCTGCTACATCGGTCTGGACCACCACCCAGTGTGGTGTTGGGTCGCTCTCCATCCTATAAATATCAGTCGAGTTACTTCAGGTATTGAGATGGGAATAGTGTCACCATATAGCATTGCCGTGATTCAGGGGAAACCCAATGTTTGGTCTGACCTGGCTTCTAAATTGGAACTTCACCCACCGGTGAACCTGGATACCCAGGTAATGCAAGTTAAGACGGTGATTGTCGGTTGCCAGGCCACACAGCCCCATGCGGGAGCCAATAGTACCAACATCGGATTTAGCGGGGATTCACCTTTAGTCCCGACGCATCCGCAACAAGACTCCGAATCTGGAGGCATCGTGGGCTGCTGGTGGCGGGGTTTGCCAGAAATAGGATGTCGTCCGCATAAAGCCCTATGCGGTCCTCGTACTCCAGCATCCATTCGCACCCCTTCGCATCACAATGTAAAAGTCTTGCAAGGGGTTCAGTGGCCATCGCAAAAAGGAGGGGGGGGGGCGGGATAGCCCTGATGGGTGCCACGCTGTATAGGGAACTCGTACCAAACTGCTCCATTAACATGTACACTGGCTGTCTGGTTAGAGTAAAGAACTTTCACAAGGCCACAGAATCGGGGTCTGAATCCCAACCTCACCAAGACAGCCGCCAGATCTCCATTCCACGGTTTTGAAAACTTTTTTTAAAGTCAATCCGTATGAAAGTCAATCAGTAACCATGCCAAAGGAGGGGACAAGAGGTGAAGACGTCTCAGGCAATGCTTCGTGCTCCTAGAGTGGAAACAACAAACACGGTATCCAGGGAAATTATTTTATTTTAAGTCGCAATAAACCTTATAAACTTTAGAATTAAGTGTCTAAGCTTTATTCAGCTTCATTCAATATTTTCAAAAGGACATTAAAAAATCAATTAAACATGTCTTTTGAAAGGAATAACGCGTAACTAGTTAGCATGGAGGAGACCTGGCCGTTCTTAGTTGGTGGAGCGATTTGTCTGGTTAATTCCGATAACGAACGAGACTCCTCCATGCTAACTAGTTACACGACCCCCAGTGGAGTTATTGATGTATGTTTTTCACTATCTATGTGCTGTAGTTTTTTCTTACAAAAAAACGTTTTTTGTCAGATGTATTTATGTTAAATTAGGTCTTCAAGTCACGTTTACTGTATGATTTTATTAATGTTATTCCTTTCAAAAGACATGTTTGATTTTTGAATGTCCTTTTGAAAATATTGAATGAAGCTGAATAAAGCTTATAAACTTTAGAATTAAGGGTCTAAGGTTTATTGCGACTTAAAATTGAATAATTTCCCGGGATACCAGGTTTGTTGTTTCCATATATGGGTGTTCCAGTCCAGGGAATTACGGACCCAAGCCTTGCTTGATCACATTCGTGCTCCTAGAGGGCATAAAACCACACTGGTCTGGATGAATTGGGGACCACAGGACCCTACACAAACGGGAGGCAAGAATAGTTGCAAAAATCTTTACTTCAGTTTTATAAGCGAGATGGGGTGATGGTCAGCAGAAGAGGTCAATGGAGTAAGTGTTTTAGGTATAACAACAATCCTGGCGTTGTCAACCACTCTGTAAGGAACCTTCCTTTGCCACTTCCTTGTAGAGACTCAAGAGGTGGGGGTGGGGACTTTGGACGACTGTCTCGATATTTGACATTGAATGCTAGAGGGTATCCGTCAGGTCCACGTGTTTTGCCATATGCCATCGTTGAGATGGCCTCTGCTACTTCTTCCATAGTGGGCTCCTCAAGCCCCCGGCACTCAGCACCCAAAAGAGAGGGCAGCGGCACCTCACCCAGAAGAGGAGCAGCCGTCTCATTCTCAGGGTGTGGGGAAGCCGCATAAAGCGATTTAGAGTATTTGGTAAAAGCCTGAGCTATTGCTGGAGAGGTGCATTGTGTGTGACCATGGTCATCAATCTCTGGAATAATCCTACTGGCCAAAGGCCGGGAAGCCAACCAATACAATAATTTCCCATTTATGTACACCTGTGATGTGGATGCGTGCCAGATTTGCTTCGCCGCTTACAGGAAGAGGAGTTTGATCTCTTCCCGAATCAGTGTCAGTTGCCTTGTGGGGTCGCTGTGTGGAGTCGTGGAAATCTGTGACACGAATTGAAGGACCCGAGACTCTAACTGTGCGACATGGTGTTCCCTTGCTTTCTCGCTCCTTCTGAGGATACTCTGTGCGTGTTCACGCACAGTTGCCTTGCACACTGCCACGAGGACGCCTGGTGAGCGCACCGACCCAGCATTTTCTCAAAAGTAACGTGTGACATCCTGTCCCAACTCCTCTCGATAGGTTTTGTCCTGGAGGTGCCAGGCATTGAGGTGCCACATAGGGTGGCGGACAGAGCCAGCCTCACCGATGAGTATAATCGGGGCGTTGTCTGAGATCCCACATGGGAGAATCTGAATATTAGACACCGATAGCGCATCGGGGCAGGCATGAAGAGAAAATTGATGTGAGCATGTGTATGATAGGCAGCGGATGTATGTGTGTATTGGCGCAGTCTGGGATCCCAGATCCTCCATATGTCGCACAGGCCCAGCACGTTCACCCATTTTTGCAGAGACTTGACCTTAGTGCGACGGAGGTACTGAACAGGGTCAGTGGAGTCCATAGAGGGGACTGGGACCGCGTAAGTCTCCCCCAGTAAGAGTTAGTCCACGTAGTAGCCGTGACACCAACTCAAGAAGTGTCGTCTGGAACGTCTCCAAACACTATATGGGGTCCATAAATACATATAAGATTCAGAGAACAGCCCCCTACCATTCCTGTTCGGAGCAATGTACCGACCCTGAGAGTTGGCCCAAATCTGGGCCACTACCATTGGGAAGGTATGGCGCAAGAGGATTGCTACACCCAGAGAACCTCTTGTGAACCCAGAGTGATGTACTCTGAGTACCATTGAGTTGGGTAACAATGAACATCTGTTATTCAGCGCCAAGAGACCTCTGGGTGAACGTGCGCTTTACAAATACACATGTTATGTACTCTGTCATAGCCCATCCTAGCTAGAAACAAACACTGTGCCCATGAGATGAGTCTGCTGTAGCATCAGGACTCAAGGAATGAAGGGCTGGGCATATCGCAACACTGCAGAATGTTTAATTTCATCTACGAGACCATTGACATTCCAGGACATGACACTATAGGAATTCATGGCGGGCTTATGATGTCGGCATAAGCAGGAGCATTGGGTCCTGAAGCTCTGTGGGAACCAGCGGATCGTGAGGCCCACAAGGGGATACGCAATGTAGAGTCTGTTGCTAGTTATACAGTGCAAAGCGAATGCGAAAACCTAAGGAAACCAGCATTGGCATAGCCAATGGGTCTCGCCTTTGGGACCTTATACGTGTTTAGCCAGAGCGATTGGCTTTGCCAGTGTGTTTAAGCTATGTTGTAGAGCATTGTGGCTGCTGTGCAGCATGTTGAAAAGTTATAATAAAAAAGCGTTAGAAGTATTTTTGTTACCTTGTATATAACTAAGACAACAAGAGAATGGAGGTTGGGAAATAGTATCTGAATTACAGCACGTGCAGCGGACGGACACTAGGGGAGAATCAACAGATGCTAGATTCAGAGGGCAGACTGAGTTGGTGCTGAGTGATGCTGAGGTGGAGGTGATGCTGAGGCGGAGGTGATGCTGAGGCAGTGGTGGTGCACTGATGCTCAAGTGGTGCTCGGTGATCCCAAGTTGGCGCTGTTGCTGAGGTGGGTCTGCGCTGTTGCCGAGGTGGGTCTGCACTGGCACGGAGGTGGTTTGTCCACTAATGAGGAGGTGGTGGTGTGCTGATGCTGAGGCACAAGGAAAGAGTAAGAAGAGCAGCATGAGGCACAAGGAAGGAGAGTGAGGAGAAGAACAGCAACGAAGAGGACTTTAGTTGTGATAATTTATAATCCGAGCTCGCTTTTGATTTTGAGCACTAGGCATCAATTCACCACTTAAAACAGGGGCACAAATCCGAAAAATATACCTATGATATGACGGGTGTGCATGCTTCAGAGGTACTGAGATCTTATGCTGCCAACAAATCCACAGACCCTGAAATGTTGAAAACAAAATATGTTGCAGAATGCTTCAATTTCAAAAAACGGCAAAAGGAATTTTCGCTTGATTCCTTAGGAAACTTGATACATATGGTTGAAATAAATAAGCACTGATTCTGTAAAGCTGTCCGACTTCCGTATGGAAAGGGTAGGAGTCCAATGGGAGCAGATGTACAGGCTGTCTGTGGGGGATGGGAGCAGGAGGCAGCCAGGAATCCCAGGCACTGTTCCCCCAAGCCAAGCAGGACATTCCTCAGGCTGTGATCTTACAACCCGTCCAGGAGTCCACAGGGCCTCTTCCTGAGCTATGAAGCCTTACTTCAGGGAGCTAGGTTTGTGAAGGTCTCCTTATTGGCTCAACAATGCCGTTTGCCAGTCATGGGGGTAGGTGTACCTTCCTGAAACCGGTCCTGATCTTTCCCAGCTCACTTCAGCAGCCTTGTGGGTGCTGGTATGTTCCTCTGTAAAGCAGGCAGCTCGGCCTCGCTGGCTGACGGAGGCAGAAAAGCCTCCTTGCAAGGCTCAGGCCTGGTTCACTGACTTCTCCAGGTGTCCACGAGCCTCCTCTTTCAGACTGAAGCCCCTAGTTCAAGGTAGCTGCCTCCCTTCACACACCCTGGCTCCTGTGCCCTCGGGGAGGGCTCGTCGCTCCTCTTTCGGGATGGTGAGAGGTGGAGAGGGTGCTGCGTTACTCTCCTGCCTCCCGTAACCAATGCCCACCACCTCCCCTCTCATCCGTATCAAAGTACCCCAGTGCAACTCGGAGGCTACAAAGCACCATTGTCTCGCTGAGCCGGGCTGTGCCCACCAAGCACTGTCTGTGCACAGGAGACACCCCCTCTCCCCCAATGATGGCGCAGGACTTTGCAGTCTTGACTTGGCATACAGTACTCTCGAGTCATGAGTGCCATGCCCCCTGACCCAGGTACCCCTCCCCCCCCCCCCCCCCAAGGGCTTGCCGTAGCCTTACTCTTAATTACGTTGCTGTAGATGGTCGCCCTGAACTACTCCTTTGCCCGTATGGCAAAATCCTGGCCATGAATAATGCGCATTTGCATGAGGGAGGTGGATTTGCTGCTCTCGCCCGCACCCAGCAGCAGGATCTTCACAAGCTGCTTGATGTGAGTCTTCTCCCGCGAAAGGCTCTTATCGATATCCCGCGACTTGCGCCGATTCTCGGCCTCGCGGCTATTAAGCACACAGTGTGGAAAGCAGATGGAGAGCACAGAACGGGCGGGCAGGAAGTCCGCCTTCTTTGCAGAGCATCATGCAAGGGAGGCCAAGAAAGTAGCGCGCAAGACCCGCACTGAGAGGCCCGGCCCGCAACCTCCGCCGTCCTCTCGCCGCTCTGATCCTAAACGCGGGAGCGCGCGCGCAGAACTGCAAGACACCACTGTGGAGGGGGGCTTTGTTTCGCCCGATCCTCAAATGGCCGCTGGCGAAGGTCGCTCAAAAAGAGACTAACTAGCTTAGCATCCCCAGTCTACTATCTAACCCTTTGAGTGATGTTTTGCTTTAATCTACTATCGTGGTACAAAACGCTTGTGCAGTTTAGAGCACTGAACCAAAAGTTAATTCCGGCCGAAATGATCAAGAAGATAGAGGCAATCAAGCGGCGTCCGCGGCGCTGTTCGTTCCCGAACCAGTACTCCGTGGAA